>CM060631.1:4480000-5680000 GCA_030578275.1 Meda fulgida
AAGAGATCTCATTATGTCTCAAACTATGATCATATTTCTCAAGAGTCTGATGTCAGAGGTCTCAGTATAATGGAAGCTTGTTAACGGCACTTAAAACAATTTAAAAGATAATTGCAACTTTTTATCTCGCAATTCTGACTTTTTTTCTTGCAACTGAGTGTTTATATCACACAATTCTGTGAGAAAAAAAAGTCACACTGAGAAAAAAAAAAAATTAATTCCAAGATAAAAAGTATAAAATTAACTTTTTTATTTTTTATTCAGTGGCATAAACAAGCTTCCATACAATATGAACCTCGCTTCAACAAAACGTTCAAAATATTCAATTTAAGAAGTAAAATACACTAAAAATCTAAATACACAAAAAAATTTGAAAAATTTAATAATATTGATTTATTTTTTTATGAATGTTTAATCTGTTAATGTTTTATATTTTACTCCTGTACAGCATTTTGGTCAACTCTGTTGTTTTAAATTGTGCTTTATATAAATAAAGTACCATATCTGTACCACCTCTGATAAATGCAGAAATTATAATGCAGAAACCTTGCCTTTTCTGTGAAGCAGCTTTCAAGCAATATGCATTATGAAACGCGCTATACAAATTAATGTGAATTGAATCAATATAACAATAAATAGTCATAAACAGCAATACTCACCTATATATTTTTACTAAAACATTTGAAAAATGTCACAACTTTCCTTAACACTTTCGAGATGATACAAGTGAATCAAATCAGAGTTTTGAATGAATTCACTGAAATGGACAGCTTGAACTGATTCATATCAAACATATCAAGCCTATAATGATATTAAAATTAATTGCCAAATAATAGGTTTTTTAAAATCACCACAATATGCTATTGTACATAGCAACATTTATGAATGCAGAGGATGTGATGTCATGCTCGTGTGCAGTTCTGTGGGGAGCTGAATGCATTTGTTACAGTCCGGACACAAAGGCTTTATCCTGAAGACTGTACTTGTTGCGTATCCATGGTGACTGGAGACATTAGGGGGAACACAAAAACCATCAGAGGAAGCAACATAATCATGACTCAGGGGAAGAGAGCGACAAATGTGCCCGCGACCATCCTGCATTTACAGCAGCGCATCAACGGAGAAAGAGAAAGTACAGAGTTCTGAGACGTCTCTTACATTACACTGAACAAACTACACCATGCACGGATGCACCATGTTAAAATGACAAAAACAGAAAAATAATCGATTTTACTTTTTGAAATCTACAGGGCTCCAGACAACAACAAAAAACAATTAAGGAGCCATTGGGCTCCTATAAGAAAAAAAATAGGCTCCAAATTACTTTACGTGCCACATAAGAATAAACATAACTTTTAAAAATTTGAAACACTTAATTTCAGTCATCCTGTCGTCGTGCGTTTACGTCTGCCCTCGAACAACAAACGTCTTTTCCAACGTGAGAACTACTGTATACAGTCACAAAGAATTGTTCAGTGTCACAGACCATGCTGAACCTGATTTCACCAATCCTGGAACAAACAATCCAATCAACCAATCAGATTTGAGGAACAGGTTTACAGTTTATGTCAAGTTTTATAACCAGGGTTAGGTGCTTCTACATCAGTGTTATTCACTGATCATTTCCCTCTGATTTTAAGGATAACTTATGGGTAGGTTTAGGTTGAAAGCTACATTTTCAGACAGGAATGTTGTTCCAGGATTAACAAAATTTGTATCTTACTTACTAGACCAAAATTATGGCAGCATCACTTGGTCATTGAGAGTAGTTTGGCCTCCTCAATGCATCCCATAAACGCTGATATGTCTTGCACACACACAGTCTATTTTAGTAATATCAGAATCTAAACATTCAACATTTTTTTAATCGAATCATTCTGAATCTAATCAAAAACGTGTGAATGGTGAATCGATTCAATTCACTGTCAACCAAACATTCACATCCTATTCTCAAATGTTTCTTCCGAACAGAAGACCTCAATTATCTTACGTGTCTCATGTTGAATGCAAGAGATGTCAACAAAAACTGTCTGCAATCAAAGTCAAAGCCCTCCATATGAACTCTTCTCAAATGATCTGAGCTTCTCTCCACATTCATTTTAAAGCTCTATACTCTTTCTGCAAGACAACTGACTCATGTGTATCCACTATTAATTTCTCTTTAATGTTATGAGAAGCATCTAAGACAAAGTTTACACTTTACCTAAATGAAACATAAATGAGGACTCAATGTTCTACAAAAATGAATCCTCGTTTGCAGGATTCTCCAAACCATCAGGACCTCTTCATGTGTAATCTTCCTCTGAACCGCAGTCTTCAAACTTTCTAATAATTTCAGCTCATAATAGGAGCGTTAAGCAGCTTAGAGGAGACGACGGCGGCACATAACCAGTGTGTGCCCGAATTATGCTGTTTCAGTTATTGCCTTTCAAGTAATGTGTAATGTAGCTGTTTGAGAATGTAAAAGCTCTGCAAAGTTTCAAACGTTCCTCCTCCTCCCAGGTTTGTAATTTGAATAATGCTGCCCGTGAACGACGTCTACTTCTACGTCAAGCACTGTAGTTGTAGCTGAGCCCTGGAAGAGTTTGGTTCGTGTTGTCGACATGTTGAGAAGTTGTTTTCTGTGCTACAAGAACAGATCCACTTTGCATGCACTTCTAAACGATGAGGACTCAGTCTCAGGCTCGAATTAATACGGTAAAATCACCAAACGGCCTACTAACTCACGGCATCATAACTGACCTCGAGCACTTATGAGTGATATTAAAAGCAGGCTGTACATAAGGCCCCACTGTAAATGTAGACGAGTGATCAGGAAAAGTAATTCTCACACGCCGGTGCACGCTGACATCATGCGCTTGGCTTTGAAACGATGACCTCTTTGAGCACTTCTCCAACTGATTTAAATGTCAACATGACGAATGTGGCACTTCCTGGAGTGAACCGCTCTTTTCCTTTGCAAGCAAGTCATTTAGCAGATGCTTTCATTCAAAGGGATCAACGACCAAGGTTTTCAAACTGGGATCGGGGATCCCCAGGGGGATGCAAGGGAATTCTGCAGGGAAATTTGAGTAAAACTAAAATAAATTAATTAAGAAATGTAAAAAAAAAAAAAGTGTAAATGAGAATTCATAATTACAATTCTATTTATAATTAAAAAATAAATAATTCTGATATCGATTGCTAATCTATTTTAAATGCTAAAATTCAATTTATAAAAAGGGCCCGTTGAAGCATCCTTACAAACCATGAAATAGCATATGAAGCAAATTTGGCAAACGAAGGCCACAAGACTGCAAGTCCAAACCAGTCGACATCAATGAGCTAAACAACACAAGAAGACACTGCTAGTGTCCTGATTCTCTATGACAAGCATTACTCACCAGCAAATGCTTGTTTCATTTTATCCAAAAGCAAAAAATCTGGGCCAAAATTGCATTGTGTTCCTTGGAAGGAAAACATGTCATCTGGCAATTCCTGACAAACTGTTATCCAGGACCGTTTGCAGCATTTGAAAAAGACATTTGTGTGTTTGGCTGGATTTAATCACTCCACACACCATCTCAAAGATAATTGGCAAACATCTGGATGGATGGATGATAGCCAAGAGCTACACAAACCTCCCCACACTAACGCAAACAAATAATGGAGGATGGGCGAATGGCGATATGACAATCTCATCACATTTACTCAGCGTTTCACACTTCATTATAAGCTAATGGAGGAAGAAGAAAACAGATGACAGCCCATTAAAATTGTCATTTACTATCTGAAATGAGGAATCCACCATGCAGCAGTGCTGATTTTCTATCCTGGAAATGCTGTGTAACGTTTCAGATTTCTGGAAAGTTTTCGGTGTGGAACAGCTGAGCTGGCGAGCGATTAGGGGGAGCTGTGTCCTGATAATGCAGTCGGTTGGTCACATGTCTGTCTGCCAGGCGGATTCTCACCAGAAACCTCTCAGGCTGTATTTGACTGTGTTCGGAGTGTTTTTTGGCCTTTTCCCAGAAAGACTTCACCCAAAAAGTGACAAACAACAACACAATCACACATTCTTGAACGTCTTAAAGGGATAGTTCACTCCAAAATCATCATCACTCTTGTTATTCCAAACCTATAAGACTTTGGTTAAAAATTAAAGGGGACCTATTATCCCCTTTTACAAAGTCTTGAATTTGTCTTTGTGCTCTACTAGAACAGGTTTTCATGCTTCGATGTTCAATAAATACAACATTTTCCCACATATTTCATTGTTGCAGCTCCTCTCTCTTCCCAGTCTGTCAGTAAAGCTCTGGGTGAGTTTCCCGTACAACGACGTAACTCACTACTGCATTACTATAGTACGATGCATCGTTGAAGAAATCAACTTGCTAGTCACGACTGTTTTCCGTAATCATATTGTCACAAGATGGTCGTTCAAACAGGTTGGTTTATTACGTCACGCACGTGGTGGAGAAATAACTTATTTTAATTAAACTGTTTGAGATTGAATTCGCACATCTTCAAAAACAGTGCTTTAACAGAGCTGTTCCAGCCACACAACTTTGCAATGCTGTTTGCGAATGTTCGTTGGAACGATGATTTCGGGAAACAGAGACTCGTTGAACTAGGCTGATAACGACGGAACTTGCGAACATAGTTGGCTAACGATGCTTTAGGGAAACGCACCCGTTTAGTTCCTGTCTCTATGAAGCCCCTCCTTCAGAAAAGTACAATGTGCTCTGATTGGTCAGCTAGACCAGTGTGTTGTGATTGGTCAACCGCTTCAAGCATGTTTGATTAATATCCCATGTTTGCCCCCAACATTTGCCTTAAATTACACACACACAAAATAAAATCAATAATTTTAGGTGCTGCAATGTGTGTTAAAATGGATATTCATATTGACATTTGTAAAGATTACATTTAATCAATGTTCACCCATAACAAAAATACAACAGAACACAGAAAGTCCTTAAAAGTCACCACAGACTTTGATCCACTTATGTTAGTTAGTTAATAGTCAATACATTAATATGCTGGATTATAAGATTTTTATAGATTATATTCATCAGCAAAGAAGAAAATATGAGATGTTTATCTTGAAATTAAGGCTGAAGATTTTCCCTCAAACACAAAAAGAAAAATAGATGATTTGTGGTGGCAACAATGAGCCCATTCCACAATAACTGGGGAGCCTTTAACATGATGAAAGACGACATTTATTAAATTAATTCCACATGCTGACACCAAACAAATGAAAGTGGAGAACGTGCCAGACTCTAATTCAGCCGAGAATAAATAATGAACTTCTTGCACACAGAGAAAAGACAGGAAGAGACAGGAGGCTGGAATTTATGATTAGAAAATTACAATTTCTTTTGTGACACCTTCAGTCGATCATGCATTCAGGAACTTTACAGCTGTGAGCCTGACGATTGGATCCAAAAATAAAAAGAGTTCACAGGAATTTATAATGAATTTATTTCCTCTACTGGAAGTCACTGTTGATAAAAGCGTCTGCTAATTGCGTACATACATGTAATTCTGCTAATATATTTTGATATGTAAAGCTTAAATGGCATTATTATATCCCCTTCAGTTAGTCTGAAAAAAAAATATATATACACATATAACTACAGTATAAGGCTGCTAAATGCATAAATAAATTTTAAATATACAGTATACACACACACACACACACACACACACACACACACATATACATGTCATGTGTATATATGTATATATATATATACACACACACACACACACACATACATATGTCATATGCATCTATTTTTTGTAGATGACTTACAATAGAAGAAAATAATTCATTATAAATGTGTCATTTCAGTGAACCGTTTTAAAATGTAATTTACTGAATATAAATCCCACATGTGAATATGTGTTATTCTATGCTTTTTAAATTTGTATTTCTCCCAGTATTACTAGCACTTCTCATGTTATTGCCTCCTTAAGATAAATGTCTTGATGCATTCCTTCTTTTTTAAGTCACGTCTGCTAAATGGATAAATGTAAATTTTAATCTAAAGGAGTGCAATCCTTCCCCACAGATGAGAAGGCATTAAAACAGGCATCATAGCCAAACGCAAGTGTGCATCTCTCTCCTCTCAAGCGCTCACAATGACAAGCATTTCAAGTCTCACAATAAACACATTCTAACTGAAGGCACCAAATCCCTCCGGGGCTTCACGCCATTTTGAGGGCCCAGCATTCCTTCAGCTGTGAACCACTCGATCCCAGAAAGTTATTTAAAATTCACCCATGTCCCGGTGCGGCAGGGTCTCCATTAGCAGTCTGGGAGCGCAGCGGGGGGGCTGGAAGAGGACAAATGAGCTGATGTGGAGGACACAATCTCTGCTTTATCACATTTCTGTCGTTTTTTAACAAACAAAAAAAAAGAGCTTAAAATTAGAACTTGTTTTGAAGATTCTTATACCAAAAAAGACCTAATAAAAATATCATAACAATAGTCCATATGACGGTTTCAAGTCTTCAAGTCACATTTTGCTTTGTCTGAGAAACAGACTGAATCGACAAGACTTCAGAAGAGTTGGAATACAGTGCATGAGTGTTATGGGTATTTTTGGAGCTTGACAGTCATGGTTGTGAAATGTTGTTGTATGGAAAAGAGCTGCATGAAGATTCAAAAAGTTGACCTTCAGCACTGCACAAAAGAAAAAAGATTTTAGAACAACATGAAGGTGTAAATATTGACAGAATTAAAAAATTTAAGATCAGCTAATCAAGCCACTGTATCATATTTGGTACGCATATTTCTAAGGTCTCAAATCGATCAACATGTTCAAAGCAGCTGAAAAACTTGTTGCACACAATCTACAATATGCCTTCAGTCTGATTGATATTTTATACTTTTTAGCAAGTAAAAGGTCTTTAGTATAATTGTAAAATGTCCACCCTCAGGTCATGGTCTTTTTACTGTGAAATCTTTACTGATATTTATAAAGTAAAGTTTAATATTGTTAGTAAATATTTCAAGATGAAAGCAACTTGATTATCCATACATCATTTTAAGAAAATTCGTGTTCAAATATAAGTATCAGATATGATACATCAGGCTTCTGAGAAAAGTTTATTTTTTCATCTCTCTATCATCATTGTATTACATTGCATTATAGGTTTTAAAACTACAGAGCTTTAAATCATAAAAATTAAGCATTTCAATATCTTCAATGAAAATATTATTGACAGATATATGGTGACGACTGATATTTATATGCATTGAATTCTGCTAAACTGTTATAAAGATCTGATTGATTTACAATTACAAGCTATCAGAATTTCATCTTTTTGGCTATATAAATATCAGCATCTGCCCCAAACTGCATATATTTGGGCCTCTGAATAATATTAAGCTGTTTTTCCCTCCATCACTATATTATGAGTTATAAAAGACTGATGTATCAAATATGATAATTAACAACAAAACACCTAGTTCTGATAAAAAAAAAGTTCTGAAAAATAAGAAGTTCTGATAAAGAAAATCCTGCAGACTATATAAAATGTTATTTATTAGAATTAATCTGAATAACATTTTTTTCTTAAATCGGTTGAATGAACGATTCAATGACTCACTCGTTTCATTACTGGATGAATCAGTTTTTTTAACAAATCTCTTGAATGATTGATTCAATGACAAATAAATTTTTTAACAGTCACTTGTCGCCACCTACTGGTGTAACAATGTAATTGTTACAATCGTAATTTGAAGTCCCAAGTTACTTTCAAAAGATGATTTACTCTATTTTGATCGCTTCCATAGACATCAGTGTTTATATCCGAACTATAAACTTTTATAATGTTGATGTTGAAAAGGCTTTTTCATTTACATGACAACTGCTCTCTCTGGGTCAGTGGCAATGCAAACGCAGATCTGAATTGTGTGATTTTGTCAAAGGTTTAATAGACACAGGCGAATCGTTGTCATTTTGGAATGGGATTGCGTGGGTGTTTGAATCGAGATCGCGATCTTTTAACGATTAATCGTGCAGCTCGATTTGATCAAATTAAGATTTGATCAATGCTACCAACAAGATCAGATACAGTATGGTGTTCAGATGAGCACATCTGACATAGAGGTCACCTGGCTGTGTGACTGATCAAACTTGACCTTTGTGAAGTCATTAAGAGACTCATTGATGGCAGGTCACTCTGAAACGAGTCCAGTAGATGCTGATGTGGCATCAAGCTATAAATAAATCTGAGTGCTGTTGAGATGCATACTTCAACACACAAGATACTCAGCTCATTCATACGACTCGCCTGCAGTCGAATCACACAGAAAACAATGAGATCTTCTGTAAGCGAGAATCTCATCCAGCTCATATACACATTTCGCTTGAAGATAATCCTATTTTTGAGAATCAGGATTTTTCTTTTTACATTATAGCAGTATTATTTCCATGACAACTAAAAAAATTTCCCCAAAAATGCTCATTACTGTCATGTGAAAAGACATTTTACTTTTGTGATTTTTAATTTCCATAATTCTGTTTGACAGTCATTCCTTATATATTTATATACAAACAATAAAATGCAGTGCAACAAATACCAATGCATTAATGCTTTGCTAATTAAATAATGCATCATGATTTCTGAATGAATAAAGATGAAAAGAATAAAAAAGTATTTTAAGCAAAATATATATATTCTTTATTCTGCTGTGAAATATGAACGATAAACTTTTTTGTAAGATTGACACATTAAATGTCCTTCACACACACAGAATGCAATAAAACTGTGCATGTGCAAGTCAATATCCTGTTGAGACTAACTTTAGCGTGACAGTAACAGTAAGAGCCATGCATAAACAAGTGCATATGAAAAGCACACTAAATATAAAGCAACTGTTTCCTCAACTAACGACCCCTGAAAATAAATACTCTTCAAACTTTCACTAATTTGTCAACTAGCAATGTCCAACAGCGGACACATGAATCGCGTTCTGTATTTTTTAGATAATATATTGTGATAATAATGACGATTTATTTCACAATAAATAACATATTTTTATGCTATTAGCATAACTTGGCGAAATAACATCTTGATTGGAAATGCAATATAATATTCTGTTCACAAATGATATCTTCCTTGACTTTGGCTCTGGCACAAGAGTAACGCAATAAAATCAACAAAGGGCATTTGAAAAGTAGCAACTGAGCATTACATATTTCTGATATACACTGAAAAAAATGGTCTAGGATGAACTATTTTCACTAAGAAATTGCTAGAAATTTTCACAAATAATTACGAAGAAATTAGTACAATTTTTGAAAATGAACGACTGAAATATTTTCTTGTAAAACATACTTCAATAATCTGTTTTATTTACAACTTACAAATATTTTGTTTACAGTGTAGTTTGAATAAACAAAAGTCCCCTTAGTTTAAAAGAAACACCCACATGATCCAGCGCTGTGCCTCAAAGGGCCAAAATCAGAGAAACCAGCAGGGGTTTATGGAAAAACTGTCATAGTTATACATGAAGACGCATCCAACAGACTTATGCACACACACGCACACACACACACACACACACACACACACACACACACACACACACAGAGAGAGAGAGAGAGAGAGAATCAGGACATTTCTAGGGAGGTCAAATACTTCCTGCTTTCTCAGACACACACTTCATGCTCAACAGGAAACAGTCCCTTTCCTTCGGAGATTCTTTACATGTTTCCCCAGCGGCGGCAACCATTTATAGCCAACGGACCGAACCAGTTCCCATGAAGTCTTATCATTTCAACAAACTGCACGGAGAAATCATTTTCATGGACAAACAAGCTAAAAATAAATCACCATTAATGGATATTGCCAAGATACGATTCCTAGAAATACTGCCGCAGCATTTTGCAGAGAAAAAATATAATTGTACTTCTTAAATATATATATATATATATATATATATATATATATATACACTGTATATAAATGTATTTGTTTAATTTTATAGTTTATAGTAATTTATAAGTTATAGATTTTAATTATTATATATTTTATTTGTCACATTTTATATAAATAAATAACTTCAAATGTCATAAATAGAAGAAAACAACATTTTATATTTTCTAAAGAAAATGCTTGTCTATGCAAAACTTGCTGCCACTGTGCATTATGATCTTTCTTAGCACAAGTTCCTATTGTGCATGATTCTTTATATTATTCCAAAGAAAAACAAGAGTTCTTTTGCATGATCTTTCTTTAAAATGTTTATAAATGACTTGCTCTGCCTTTTTCTGCTGACATCATCAGTCCCTCTAAACACCCGCTTTTCAAGTCCAATCAAATCCTGGTGAATAAAATCCATCCTATCCTACTTTAGTTTGTATTCTCACTGAAGATCCTGTTTCATGTCTTCAGAAGTAGAACGGGTTGTGAATGTCAAGAGGGCTTTTTTTTCAAGTATGAGCAAAAGTAATAGCCTTTGCGAACATGACTAATGAATATTTTGAACTAGTAAAAGCACAAACTCCTCACTCTATGTCACTCACTCATTAGTTTCAGAGACTCCAGGCATTAAACATGCAGCACAACGAGGCCTGGTTTAGCTAACGGAGCGTCTCGTAACATGACACGTAGGAAAAAAGCCCAACTAGACATCTGCAAACCTCTGCGAACTGTTGAATTTTACATTTATTCAGTCAAGGTTGTTGTTTTGCATCCGCTGTATTTTTTATGCATGTTGTTAAATGGATACGGGGTTGGAAAGAGAGAGCCTGTTGATGAGAAAGTGACGGGCTTCTTGTGGGTCTCTAGGGAGGAACGCAGAAACACACACACACTCATCCAGGCCTAACCAGATGTGACGGCTGACCACGGCAGTGAAAAGACAAGAGAAGCAGCGATCCAAGACACCCGAGCAACAGCGCTCAGGGTTATATAAAGATCTCACATGATCCAGTTCAAAATCAAGTTTGTCATTTATTGATGTCCAGATAGTTTCTGATGTTTAAAGTCACCATGAAATCAAAATTGACGAATCGATTCTTAGTTTTTATTTTTATGGAATATTGCTGCATTTATTATACATGATTTATCCGTGCACATCATTATTTTTTTTAAATTGATGTGCCTCGTAATCTTGAATCAAAATAACTTCCCCTCCCTCCTGCAGCTCATCTCTCCTCTTCTCTGATGAGGTGTTGACAAGCACGAGGGCGGGGCAACCTGTCAATCACATGAGATCCACCAATAGCAAACCACAACCATCCAATCAATTCCCAATGGACAAAATCAAGCCCCGCCCATTTTTTTCTTGTTCGAGAAGCCATTTCACTTGGACATACTCGGAAGACGATCACAACTTCCATTTCATGACGACTTTAATGTTCAGAGTCATCGGTACTTTGACTTCCTGAAGAGTGAAATAGTGATAGTTTACATGCCCATCAAATTCCATTTAACGGCCATATTCGGGCTGAAGTATTAGCTAACACGCTCAGCTACAATGGCCGTTTGGTGGAAATAATGGTGTCTCTGTTTGGAACCAATGTGCATGCACTTGCTTCTGGTGTAGGTCAAATTACATTTGCATACAGTTTAACCAAAGTGTCTTACATTGCATCCAAGGTTTGCATTTTATCAGTTCATGCATTTCCTAGGAATCAAACCAGTGAGCTTGGCGTTGCTAGTGCTAGTACAAAAAAACATGAAAATAATCATCAAACAAAAAATGTATGTATTGCAATGGGACATGTAGCACTAAAATAAAGCTTCAATGACTGCCTGAATACAAAATGATTATCATTTTGAGAAATTTGGTTTTAAAGTCTTTTCAGAATATATAAAACCTACATAATTGTGTGTCAATGTTTTTAAAATAATACTCTGGAAAACATGGTTCTAGAAAAAAATCACCAATAAACACAATCAGTAATGGCTGTAACAGTGAAAAGGTGCATCAAATGCATTCAAATTATATTTTATGTTCCTGTTCAATGTTCCCTCCAATATCACCCGAGGGCCTGTTTCCAAAGCCAATGGAATAATGTATGGACGGGTTGGTGCCTCGGCACAATGAAGAAACGTTGAACAATGAAGCATCTCTCAAATGATCACAACTGACACTTCAACCCCAGAGACCTACACCATCGGCAGCACCAACGGCACCAACAGCACATCCCAGCATGCACTACTCCAATGACAGTCAAAGAGAAGTGAAATCCATTAAGCTACAGACAGCACACAACTACACCAAACACCTCATATAACATCTCACGACAGTTACATTAACTGTGTCTTCCAACACTCCCAAGGGTTATGAACATCAAATGGTTGTATTTTCGCTTACCTCGTCAAAGCCGCTGTCTTCTTTCTTGAAGGCTTGAGGGGGAGAGAAAGAAAAGTAATATCAGACTTTCATTTTACTGACTATTGAACGGTGAATAAAAGAATGAAGTAATCAAAAAGTGGCTTTTTAATGCATTCTGCACATGCAAATGAAAAAAACATTAAGAAAGGCTGTAATTGGCTGAAATAGTTTTCCAGCCACAGCCGTAGGTCATAAGAGAAAAGGGTGAAGAGCAAGTCCACATTACATTTAATCCCAAAATCAAGTGAAAGAAATTAGAAAATATATTTTTCATAAAGAAAATGAAGCCTTGTTTTACTATTAACTATACTATAAACTTTATAAAAAATATTAAATATATAAAACGTTTATTCCATATACTGTATATGCTTCACTTCATAAATATATTTATAATTTCTTTTGATTTGGGTGCTGTATTGTCCCCCACATATATAAACCCGTATAAACCACATCAGCATCTGCTAACAACTCCGATAAAGCCTGGAAACCACAGAGAAATGGTTTTATCTATTGAAGCGTGAACATTTAAACTGATACTCTCACAGCAAACATCGACTTTTATAACATCATTCAATGAAGGAAACAGAAACTGGAGAAATGGCCACTGGGAGCAGAGAATGGATTGTTGGTAATAAAGCTTTTCCTCTCAGATCTAATGAGACTATATGTACTTGTAAATACTGGATGACAGTTGTTTTATATTTTTAACTGTTGTGGTAAAGATCTCTGTTGTGTCTAGCACATGGGGAGAATTGATCTACAGTCAATAAACCAATTTATGATCAAACAAACTACCCATATTATACCCATGCTGAGATGTAAAAGTGTTTGAGATACGGTTGATAACCACAGAAAATAACTCAGTCTATGACGCAAAACACTGCACTGCAATAAACATTAAAAAAATTATTTGTTTAAAGGGGAACTATTATGCCCTTTTACAAAATCTTAATTTTGTTTTTGGGCTCTACTAGAACAGGTTTTCATGCTGGACTGTTCGATAAACATTATTTTCCACATATTCTCCATTGTTGCAGCTCCTCTCTTCACAGTCTGTCAGTAACGCTCTGTTTAGTTCCTGTCTCTATGAAGCCCCTCCTTCTGAAAAAGCACAATGTGAAAATACATAAATAAATAAATAAATAAAGTTGGCCTCCAATGAGGGGGGTGGAGGGGGGTGGAGGTGGGAGGGGAAAAAAAAGAAGGAAAAAAAAAAAAAGCACAATGTGCTCTGATTGGTCAGCTGGACCAGTGTGTTGTGATTGGTCAAGCGCTTCGAGCGTATTTGAGAAATGTCCCGCCCCTTACCATAACCAGAGGCTCATCACACTATTAACTGACTTAACCAGGCCCCTCCCCTTTATTTTCCCCATTAATATAATTGTTTTATTTAAATAAGGAATATTGTGAAGTGTTCATTCCCGGAAGAAAAATCAAGACAATCGAGGCGTTTCAGGGAGTTCAGAAACAGTGACACTGATATAGAGAATTACTCCCTATGGAGTGGACTTGTAACTTTGCAGACCTTTTTCATGCTCAAACAGCAACATTACACACTAAAGAATGTTGACAAAGTAAAAATGCTTTGCAGCACAGACTTAAGTTTAGTCTCTTTTTAAACAAGACACTAGGCAGATTGGTGAAAAAAGTGAACTTGTAGAAGTTATAGAATTTGAAGTTTATTGTTAGGAAAAATTTACAAATTAAATATATATTTCCCAAAACACGTTTTACTCTACTACTGCAAGAAAATTAAAGCCATAAATCTAAACAAGTTGTGTTCCAAATTTGAGGTTGATATCTAAAAAAAAAAAAGATATTAGTAAAATTTTATTTGTGCGCAGTACAAAACATTTCCACTAGATGAAATTTGTTACCCATTATTTTTAAATGAGGCCATTTTTGATTGTGAGGAGCACAAGTGTGACCATGATTTTATGTGTGTGAGTGTGTAAATGTTTTTCTATCCCGGGGAGGACTTAAACCTGAATGCACACAGACTCATGGGGACTCGTGTCACTGTGGGGACCTAAATTGAGGTCCCAAACATGCTTATAAATCATACGGAATGAGTTTTTTTGAAAATGTAAAAATGCAGAAAGTTTTGTGTGATGGGCAGGTTTAGGGGTCGGGTTAGTGTTAGGGGACAGAATATACAGTTTGGACAGTATAAAAACCATTACATCTAATGAGAGTCCCAACAAAGATAGTGAACTGTGTGTGTGTGTGTGTGTGTGTGTGTGTGTGTGTGTGTGTGTGTGTGTGTGTGTGTGTGTGTGTGTGTGTGTGTGTGTGTGTGTGTGTGTGTTTGTGTGTGTGTGTGTTAAACGAGCATCTTTCTTCCATGTCCCTCGCAAAATTATTTATTCATGTCACTGTTGTTGTTTCAAGGCGACGAGCCATTAAATTGCACCGTTCTCAGAGGAAAACTGAGACAGAAACTGCAGAACTATTACAGATTTCACTTCAGGGGGAAGAAAAACAAGGAAAACCATAAGTAATAGGCTAGGTTATGATTTAATTATATGCTACCTGTGTGACTGTGACATTCCCGCACGATCAGCATGAAAGCAGCTTCACTGTCGTGGTGAGCAGATTAACTTCAATGAAGAAAAAAATACATTCTGAGTCTCAAAATATCCATCCCACACATTCAAAAGAAAAAAAAAACTTTCTAAAGGCTTCAGATGGAACAGAGTGTCTAGAAATAGTTGACTGGCAGCCTGATGTAAAGATAATAATGCAAAATGAGCGATGGGCCGGATGAGACATCCCAACTTCAAACACACACACACACACACACTCACAGAGACGCCAAGAACATGCGCGCTGAGCTAAATGAGGAGACAACACGCCATAGCAGCGCCATCACTGCAAAAATGAGTTTTCGGGTATAGTTGTAAAAAATACAAAGATTATTGAAGTACGTTTATTGTTGAAAAAATACTAAAAATTCATGTTTAATTCAATGTGTCATTTGCCGTTAATTATTTATGAAATTTACTAGCAATTGCTGAGTGAAAATTGTTTCTACAAGGAACACATTTTTTTCTTCAGTGTACAAAGACAGCATCCTTATAAGTGAGTGATCTGGAACGCTCTACATATGCTACAACTCCATGAGACTCAACTCACAACTGATTTAAATGTGAGAAGGACCTGTGTATATATATATAGGTCTTTTATTGTTTTAATACTGATGATTTTGGCATACAGCTCATGAAAACCCAAAATTCCTGTCTCAAAAAATTAGCATATCATGAAAAGGTTCTCTAAACGAGCTATTAACCTAATCATCTGAATCAACTAATTAACTCTAAACACCTGCAAATGATTCCTGAGGCTTTTAAAAACTCCCAGCCTGTTTCATTACTCAAAACCGCAATCATGGGTAAGACTGCCGACCTGACTGCTGTCCAGAAGGCCATCATTGACACCCTCAAGCAAGAGGGTAAGACACAGAAAGACATTTCTGAACAAATAGGCTGTTCCCAGAGTGCTGTATCAAGGCACCTCAGTGGGAAGTCTGTGGGAAGGAAAAAGTGTGGCAAAAAACGCTGCACAACGAGAAGAGGTGACCGGACCCTGAGGAAGATTGTGGAGAAGGACCGATTCCAGACCTTGGGGACCTGCGGAAGCAGTGGACTGAGTCTGGAGTAGAAACATCCAGAGCCACCGTGCACAGGCGTGTGCAGGAAATGGGCTACAGGTGCCGCATTCCCCAGGTCAAGCCACTTTTGAACCAGAAACAGCGGCAGAAGCGCCTCACCTGGGCTACAGAGAAGCAGCACTGGACTGTTGCTCAGTGGTTGCATGTCATTCGGAAATCAAGGTGCCAGAGTCTGGAGGAAGACTGGGGAGAAGGAAATGCCAAAATGCCTGAAGTCCAGTGTCAAGTACCCACAGTCAGTGATGGTCTGGGGTGCCATGTCAGCTGCTGGTGTTGGTCCACTGTGTTTTATCAAGGGCAGGGTCAATGCAGCTATCAGGAGATTTTGGAGCACTTCATGCTTCCATCTGCTGAAAAGCTTTATGGAGATGAAGATTTCATTTTTCAGCACGACCTGGCACCTGCTCACAGTGCCAAAACCACTGGTAAATGGTTTACTGACCATGGTATTACTGCGCTCAATTGGCCTGCCAACTCTCCTGACCTGAACCTCATAGAGAATCTGTGGGATATTGTGAAGAGAAAGTTGAGAGACGCAAGACCCAACACTCTGAATGAGCTTAAGGCCGCTCTCGAAGCATCCTGGGCCTCCAGAACACCTCAGCAGTGCCACAGGCTGATTGCCTCCATGCCACGCCGCACTGAAGCAGTCATTTCTGCAGAAGGATTCCCGACCAAGTATTGAGTGCATAACTGAACATAATTATTTGAAGGTTGGCTTTTTTTTGTTTGTATTAAAAACACTTCTTTTATTGGTCGGATGAAATATGCTAATTTTTTGAGACAGGAATTTTGGGTTTTCATGAGCTGTATGCCAAAATCATCAGTATTAAAACAATAAAAGACCTGAAATATTTCAGTTGGTGTGCAATGAATCTAAAATATATGAAAGTTTAATTTTTATCATTACATTATGGAAAATAATGAACTTTATCACAATATGCTAATTTTTTGAGAAGGACCTGTATATATATATATAAACACTTTACTTAGTTTATAAATAAAAATGTTTTATAATTTTTTTTTAAATAAATAATGATTCATTAACTTAAAAAGCGAATGGTTAATTGAATGAGTCATAGATTATTTAAACTAATACACACTGCTTATTTTATATAAAAATGTTTTAAAAAAATATTGATTAATGAATTCATTTTAATTTTAAAATGAATGATTCATTGAATGACTAAAAAGTATACGGCTTATCTCATAAGGCTTAACTATGAGGAAAATATAATTTCTTTTAAATTTGAGGTGAAATGCGACATGGATGCTTTTGAGGTTCGCCCTCATGTACAAACCTCTTCAACTATTTATTGCCTTCTTTGTGAATGTTGCAAACGCAAGATTAACTCGATTTTGGAACGGAGCCCATATGAATTACTCCTGTGCAAAGACATAATCATCAACCCATCACTTCCACTCTTACTGTCCTTTAACAGAACATGAACGTAGCACAACCATGATGAGACACATGACTGGTGAAGTCAGCATCTTTAGGATATAAAAGCCACTAGGCAGCATCTTTATGACACTGACAGAAGACAATCAGAATCTCAAATCAAACCGCAAAGGGACCAGATTAGTGCCCTAAAGAGTGCTCACGCCACGGTCTCTTCGTAACTGGTGACATACGATAAGCCATAAGTATTCAAGTCTCTATTTGAGCTCATATTGAAATGTGACACATAAGGTGAAACATCTGATGATCAAAAGACTGAACCTTCATGTTCTGTTGTCTAAGAGAGACCAAAGATCAAATATCTAAAAAAAAAAAAAAAAAGAAAAGAAAAAAAAAGAAAAAGAAAATGAGGTTGATGCATCATAGCTTTTCCTCATTATGAGGAATGACAATTTTTAGTTTAGGATTTTCAAACAGAAGCAACATTATAATATCAGATAACAGTCAAATGTCTGCCGGCTTTATTATAAACCAAAAGCTTTAATAATATCTGTCAAGATGAAATCAGGGAATACACATAAATAACTAACAGATAAGAGGACATTGATGTTAAACAAAAGTCTCCATTTGATCTGCTGAAGTAATGAGATCTTATGATTCTAATGCACAGTCTGAAATCAAAGAGCTTTACAGATGAAGGTCTCTGCGAGTTTAGAGGATTTCAGACACTGTCAATGAATCACAATGCAGGAAAGCAATGAAAAGAGTTTATGAGATCACACACTGATCGATCACACACATTAATCACATGTGACCCTCTGACAGAAGACCACAAACAATCAGATCTGGAGCATCTGCAGATTAAAAGTCCATGAGAAGATTCTATTCTGCAGCTCTTTAAAGCTCATGTTCTATTCAATTCAATTCTATTCTGCTGGTTTGTGAAGAGCTCAGCGCATCATGAACAATCACGCAACATCTGCACTTCACATGCACAGCTCGTTCGTGTTTCGTTTACCGTGCATGCGTCGCTTGAAGCATAACAACGATCATTTACAGTGAAAACAAACTTTCCGAGGACTGTCCTGCAGAAATAATGAGCTCGTGTACAATAAAAGCGATGGATGATGGACACTTACCGATGCGACTGAAGCTCTCCGACAAAGTTCTTCTTAATTTCTTCATTTTGCCGATTTTTTCGGCAGGTTGAGCCGCAGGCATTAAATCACACATGAGTTTGAAATCAGGGAGTAAATTAGACGCGTAGATAGCAGTTGTGTGTAAACACTGTCCTTCTGTATTAAATATGCATTTACAATGACTACATATCTGGAGACAATGTAATCCGCAATAATGTGACGAGGAGAGGGAAACTTCAGGACGTCTCTAAACGCCGCGGTTTTCCTCTGGAACTGTGGATGTCATTTTTGGGATTCTCTCCTTTCGTTTGGCGAGAGTGCGGATAAAACGCTGTTAGCCCCGCCCCCGCGAGCCAGCTATTGGCCGTCGAACGGACGTCTCGCTTTTAACTGGCTGAGTTAACTGTCCATCATATGTAGAGCTCCGCCTTGCCTTATAATAAGAGCCAGACGTCTTCAGGACATTCAGACATTTACATTTGAATAATTTTTAAATTGCTTTTAATGACCCAAACATTCCGTACATTCTATAATTCATAATTTAACCAGGAAAATATAAAAATGATTAAATAAATGCACTCATTTGTTTTTCATTATGCGTTTTATAATCAAGTTCTCTTTAATGTTATTTTAATACTGTCATTTAGTACTATTACATACAGTACCAGTCAAAAGGTTAAAAATATTTTTAATGTTTTTGAAAGTCTCTTATGCTTATTAAGCCTGCATTTATTTGATCAACAATACAGAAAAAAACAGTAATATTTAGAAATATTTCTATGTTAACAGTATAATATATATTAAAATAGACAATATTATATTAACTGTTTTAATATATTTTAAAATATAATTTACTTCTGTGGTGCAAAGCTGAATTGTCAGAATCATTACTCCAGTCTTCGGTGTCACATGATCTTCAGAAATCATTCTATGCTGATCTATTTTCAATGTTGGAAACAGTTGTGCTTCTTCATATTTTTTTGGAATCTGTGATACTTTTTTCAAGATTGATTGAAAAATAAAAAGTAAAAAAAAAGAACAGAATTTATTCAAAATATAAAACTTTTCTAACAATATAAATCTTTACTATCACTTTTTTAAAACAATTTAACACATCCTTGCTGAATAAGTTTTTTTTTTTAAAGAAAAAAAAATTACTGACCCCAAACATTTGGACGTTAGTGTATATTGTTACAAAAGATTTCTATTTTGAATAAATCCTGTTTTTTTTTATTTGTTTTTTACTTTTTATTCATCAAAGTATCACAGGTTATAAAAAAAAAATCAGAACAATCAAAAACATCATCACTCACTGTACTATAGTACTGCCACATTGTTTTATAAGTGGAGTATTACATTTAAAAAAAAAGAATAACAACACTTTATAGGTTACTTTACAGATTTAAAGACAATTCGACACGATAACAAAAAATTGTCATGATACTGTCACAAAGCAAATAAGCTTCAATTTCTTTATTTCAAATAAAACTTTAGATTTTGAAGCGAATATGAGCAGTACATGGATTCATATATACCCACGAATGTGTCGTTGATTGTGTGTCTGTTATAATGATAGGTTTAGAGAACATCTCTCTGAGCCGAATGGAAGACGTTGAGATTCTACAGGACAGTCGAGTCTAATATAAACATTCCTTCATCAAGTTCACAGTCAAAGCAATCACACGCCTTGCTTTGCTGATATCTGCTGCACAACGAGATTCTGAGGAACCCATTACAAACCTGTTAGTCAAACACAGTTCACAACCCTTTCTGCCTCCATAATCTGACGTATCTGCGAGCAAAACGAGACTTCATGCATTGTGTAAAGTGTCTCTGTTTCACAGGTGGTTGAATATGTCAGCATCCTCCTGCATCATTTTCCTTGGGATAGCAATGATGAATTATTCAGGAACATTTTAAGACAGTAAATAGGGTCAGTGTTGATTTCATGTTGACTTAAATCTTTCATGCAACTGCTGTGCTCGACTCGTTCTGCTCAGCATCTTTAAAATGCAGCTGATGAGCGAGATCTACACAGCAAATTCCCATGGATGAGCTTTGCAGAGTCTGCCCAAACATTTGCATTTCCCTGCTGGATTTTGTTCCTAAGCAGTCTAATGAATGTAGCGGGCACACATTTCCCTGTTATTCTAATTACAGCACAGAATGAACTGCATAACTAATGTGCTTGTCGATTGTTACCACTGCACTGTAGAACAGGTGGCATGAAATAACAGAAGAACCACTTTCTGCTCAGCGTTTAAATGAATTGAGTTATTAAACGTAGTGCAAAAGAATCACCGTCATCATCTCGTGTGCGTTTGTGTTGCAGCTCAAGGTTTAGTATGGAGATCAGGAGCCGGTGTGACTGATGGAACGACTAGGACATGAAAATACTTCCTCCAGGCAGTGAAAGGGATGTGATGCGAATTTCACTTAACTCGTCTGTCCTACTAACTAATCGTCAGTCCACACAGTTTCCATGATTTAAACCAAACAAGCACTAGCATTTCAATAAAAGCAGAAGCTCGTTTTTTATTAGAACATGTTATAATAAGAACACACAGTATAAATATAAACGTCTAAGTCATTCACTGAGTGATTTAAAAGACGCTTCCTGATTGATCATAACTGAATCAAGAAGTGGAAAAATTGAGTGAAAAATGAAAAATCATTATTTAATCACCCTCGTATCGTTTCAAACCCATATGCTGTTATTTTTGTATCTGGAATTTTTCAGTCTTTTTCACAATAGTTCATAGTGGCAAAAAGAAAGCATCATAACAGTAGTTCATATGATGCATGCAATATATAAGTCTTCTGAATTCATTTGATGCTTTGTGCAAACAAAAGACTGAAACTTAACTTCACTGATCGTCTTCTCCACCAGGCTCTTATGTTTGAATATGTGGAAAGACAAATGGTATGACAGACAGCTTTGGTGAATTTTCATTGAATAAAACTCACAGCAAGTATCATATGAATCCAGAAGACTTGTGCTGAAATACAGGTTTGAATGACGCTGGGGTGTAAATAATGACAGACTTTCCATTTTTGGTGTACCAGTCCTTAAACTCACTATAAGAAAACAAAGAAACAAAAAAAATTCACTCCATTTTGGCCATTTTCATCAGTTGCTTCAAAAGCAATTACAATATGATTCTGTTGTGTTTAGAGTAAAAAAAAGGAAAAAGAAATATAGAGGAACCGCATCCTAGTATACTACTCTTACCAATTCTGCTATACAAAGAAATGGTAATAGTAGTAAGAGTAGTATACTAGTGCAGAGCAGAGAGAGATATAACTAACCAATGGAAGGGCTGACAGGTAAAGCTTCATCTAACCTAAAGTGATTTGACGTGTCTCAAAAGAGCAAAGCAAAGCATCTGGTGAAATGATTCCTGGACGTCCAATCCCTCGGTTTTACTCGTTCTCGAACTTGCTGTAAGGGTGGTCGGAGTCTGGGATGAGACCTAGAAAGAAGGACGAGAGATATTTTTTATTTACATTCATGTATTTAGCAGATGCTTTTACCCAAATCTACTCACAATACAGGACTATAAGCAATAAAACTAAAACAATCACATGTGGGAATCAAGAACCGGTTCTTAATCATTACACATGTTTTCAGTCAGTGACATTTCCTTTAACACCCTGTTGCTCCAGGGCACTGAAGCTTATGGTGATTTTGTGTAGAAGTAGCAGAAATAGATTTCACAGAGATCTATTCTACTCACACACTTTGCTCTGAGTTTGTTTGCACAAGGGCAGATGGGAGAGGAAAAGCCTCTCAACTTTCACCTCCCTGATGGTTAGGAGGTGCAGCCGGTTTTCAGAGGACGTGACGCGTTTTAAGCAGACAACCGCAGCTCATCCGTAACCTTGGCTCGATTCGGGCATGTGCACTACTGAGAGCAGCGGATCTTGCGGAGATTTTGCGATTTGATTTAAATCGCAAAAGTGACTTTCATCTTAAAATTTGTTTTCAGAGAAGACACTACTTGTGTAACTAACAGATATCACCATACTTTTCTCAGTCAATTAATACACATTAATTGACAGTACACAATTAATACACAGTACATTAAAACAATTGGTTTGTAATGAAATGTTATGTTTATACTGTATATGCAAATTATGCATCCATCCATCTAATTGAATATGTAGTTATTTGCATACATTTATAGAACAGAAATTTGGAATATAGCCAGAATCAAAAGTTTGATTTCGCTGACATAATAGAGTTAGAGGGATTTTGCATGTCACTTTTTATTGCTCAATAAATCAGAAAATATACCAAAATATTATCAGAACATTTGGTGCATGTAAAGCTGCTAAAGTGAAGATTTCTGACTCAATGCAGGAGAAAAAACTGCATTGGAATTGAAATCTATAAACGCAAATAAAGTGCAATAAAATACACTTAAATGTCTATTTAGGATGTTAGTCTGAAAGAAAGACATGTTATAGAAGCAAAATAGCCTAAAATCTCAAAACTGACCAGTGTATGAAAAAACACTGGTTTCACCTGCAGTGTATTGCCTTAAAATAAGGGGTTATAAGCTAATTGGCCAAAGTCAATTGCCAGCGAGTGTTTGTTTTGGACTCTGTTGCTGTGCAATTGTATTAAGAGTGTGATACATGGCAGAATCTCACACTGAACGTCCTTTCGAGGGCAGACGCTAGTGTGTGTGTCCATGTGTGAGAGCAACAGGGTCAGAGAAACCCATTCCCTGACGTACAGACTGCTGAGAGCAGGAGAAACACAAAGGAGGCCTCCATCCATCATGCTGTCATGTCGTCCATACACACACACACACACGGTGGACCACAGGACACACAAGCACACAGCAGAGCCAATGAGGACACGGCCCAGAAACCATCAGTCATAATAGAGCAGCATCACCACACACTCAGACAATGACATCAATGACTTCTATTTTGTACTGAATAAGCAAAGTTTCCAAAAATGATTTTTAGTTTGCACTGCAGCAGGTTGTGGAAATAGTTACAGTTTCTGAGATCATCGTCTCAAAAACAAATCAGGCAATCTTCAATTTCTGGAAAAAAAAAAAAAAGGAAAAAAGTTTGACTCGTTGGGTGAATCTAAAAAAAACAGCCAAGAACCCCAACAAAATCAAAAGAAATAAAAATAAAATGACATTATGCATGAACATCATTTGAAATGAAATGTAAGCAGAACACTGGACATGAGGGTCACATCGGATTTGTTCATCAGCAGTTATTCAGCACATTACAGACCGCACTGGAACGTGTGCCGAGGAGCCGCCTGTCGTGCAGCGAGAACACGATGATCTCGGGAATGAGGAGACTGTCTTGTTATTATATGGTGTGAGCGTGTTCACAGCCTTTGATCTTCTCTTCACTTTGAACACCACCTTCACCCGCTCACTGAGAATGTCAAACAGTCGCACTGCAGTCACATGAATGCATCTGCAGGCTGTTTATCGCCATTTGGACCTAGCTTTTAAAGTGCCCCATTATGCTATTTTAAAGGTTCCTAATTTTGTTTTGGAGTCTCCTATAATAGGTTTACATTCATCCGAGGTTAAAAAAAAAAAAACACTAATTTTCTCATAATATACATTTCAGCATTACCTCTTCTCTCAAAGTATCTGAAACGGTTTGATAAAGCATACAGTCTTTCTAAACCCCTCCTTTCAGTGAGCCTGCTCTGATTGGTCAGATGGCTCAGTCTGTTGTGATTGGTCTACTCTGCTCTGATTGGTCAGATGGCTCAGTCTGTTGTGATTGGGCTACCCTGCCCTGATTGGTCAGATGACCCAGTCTGTTGTGATTGGTCTACTCTGCTCTGATTGGTCAGATGGCCCAGTCTGTTGTGATTGGTCTACCGCTTACAGTGTGTGTGGGAAATGAAACGCTCATTACCATTTATAGATTTCAGCTTCGGATCTTCCTCAGTACTTGATACAGAGTGAAAAAAACGATGGTGTCGTTTTTACCGCATCAATCTCATTCTTTGGAAGAGCATGCAAGGTAGATTTGCTTTCATAGCGTCTTCTTGACATGTTGACGACAACACAAACCAACTCTTCCAGGCCTCAGCTAACAGTTTGAGGGCAGGTCAAAGTAGACGTTGTTCGTGGGCAGCCAATGAAGACCATAGGCATATGTAGGTTCGAGCAGGAAGTAAGACTGGAATTACTGACGACTCAGTATCAGTTCAGAATCAGTTCTTTCTTTTGAGAGACAATAACTCCTTTTATCAAGCTTTGAAACTAGCAGATCTTTTACATTTAAAAACGAGAAAGCATAACTCGGGCACTTTCATATTGAATAGAAGATTGTTTCCATGTAGCTTCACATTATTTCTTCTGAAAGTAATGCTCTCTGCGGTTTCCTCTTATTCAGGTCATTTTCATCGTTCTTCTTCTGTGGCATGAACCCACACGTCCAGCTTCCTTCAGCTTCTCTCAAGGTCACGTGCATTTCTGCAGGTTCGTCCTCCGTCTCGCTCTGAACACTGTGGCTCTGGTAACCCTGGTTCTCGGGTTCTCTCGCTTTCACGCACTGCAGGAGCTGTGATCTGATGCGCCAAATACATTTACATTTCACCTCATTCCTCTGCAGCGCTGGGACAGGACCCGGGGCTTTGCCACCCCATAAATTACAGCTCTTCTCGGCTCTCCGCTAGTGCTAATTAGCACAGAGTTAATCAAGCGTGAGTCAACCAGCCAGCCAGGTTTATATTAGGAACCAAAAAGGTGTAAAACGAAAGAAGAAATTCTGGAGAAATGAATCTCTCTCCTCAAACCCTCATGGAATTTTTGCATCTGTGCTTTTAAACTTTATAAGGCAAGACACTACAGGTGAATAGGGTAAAGAAAAAGAAAAAAGAAAAAAAAAAAAGAACAGAAATGATTAAACATTGAATAAAGCCAGGTTCAAAATTAACTGATTGATCTCTTTTTATCACTTCATAAATCAGAAAATGCTGTCAACAGCCAGAAAACAAATCATTTATCATGTTTTAGGAACTGGAGGAACAGGTTGGTGTCTATGTCCATCTGGTAAAAGCTAATCAGGTCATAATTCATAAGTAATGGGTAAAATAATTATGTTTTAGACAGAGTAATTAGTACCACTATCCTACTGCTATCTAGAAAATGCAATCAGTAACTTTTAGCATTTGTATTACTATCACTACAACACATTCATAATCTTTACTCTTCCTCTGCTGAAGCGCCACATTACGTTCAGCCACATAAGCATTGATCACGAGTCAATCGTTTGAAAAACGGCATATGCTGAATCAAGCATTACTGAGGCACCAGATCAATAACGACAACCAGAGCTGACACGATGACCTGTGTGAAAACAACTCCATATGTCCTGTAATCAGAACAGAACACTACAACTGAAGACACATTAGCTACGTTAACCCAATAATGAAACTAAGAAGTTGTTGCAGAACTGAGCACTTTCTAGTAGCATCTGTGCAGCAGATCAATCTGAATCTCACCCACAATTATTGGTGCAATTATCTCCAGCAAATTCCTCCACATCAGTGGCCTGAATACATTAGTGTGTGAACAAATACACGGGCCGCGACCTCTGCTGACCGTCTGCTCACTCTCAGTAAAGTGTGCGACGTCTGTGCGACTATATGACCGGACAGAAGTTAGTCAGAATTTGGTTCTCATGATCATAAAAAACCTTCTGCACTAAAGGCTTCTGCTTGATAAATATGAATTGTGCATATATATATATATACATACAAACAATACCGTTCAAAATTTTGGGGTCAGTAAGTTTGAAATTAATAGGAGGTATTAAACATAAGTCACAAAATATTTCTATTTCAAATAAATGCTGTTCATTTGAACTTGCAATTCATTGATGAATTCTGAAAGAAACCATGCATCATGGTTTCTGCAAAGATATGAAGCAGCATGACTGTTTTCAACATTGATAGTAATAAGAAGTGTTTCTTGAGCAACAAAGCATATTAGAATGATTTCTGAAGGATCATGTGACTGAAGTAATGATGCTGAAAATTCAGCTTTGCATCACAGGAATGACATTCTAAAACATATTAATATAGAAAACAACTTATCATATTTCACAATATTACTGTATTTTTGATCAAATAACAGTGAGCATAAGAGACTTCTTTCAAAAACATGAAAAAATCTTACTGACCCCAGACTTTTCAACAGCAAAACATTTTACTGACCCCAAACTTTTCAACAGCAGTGTATGAATTTCTTGTAAAATAAAATTGTATTTCTAGTTTGTATGTTTGGAAGCATACAGTGAAGTAAAAGCAGGCAGCACTATACAGCATACATGTATTCCCATAGTTTAATTTGTGTTATTTCGTAACTCTGCTATTTTTATAAAATGCAGAAAAGAGTGAGTAGACTGTGAATGACATTGACGACAGAATATCAGGACTGATGTGACTCACCATACTTCTTGCGGATTTCATCATGCTTCGTCTTCCTCTCCACCTTCCTGCAATAGACAGTGACCAGAGATTAGTAACTGGTTTTGACAGACTGGTCTAGGTTATGCATATTTTTCCAACTTCTACTGAATTTCTGTGAACCAGCAAAATTAATAGTCATTGGAATCATTTAATTTGTTTTGAACTGTATTTTGTTGCAAAACTTGGTAGAAACTAGATAAAGTCAGCATGAAAACAAAGTTGCGATTGACTTTTCCTGCCTATTGTGACATATATAGGGAAATATAGAGTAATGGCTTCTCAAACAAGAAAAAATGTAGGACGGGACTTTTATGTACATGGGGAATTGATTGGATGGTTGTGGTTTGCTATTGGTGGATCTCATGTGAGTGACAGGTTGCCCCGCCCTCATCTTTAGAGAAGAGATGTTCGCTGCATGAGGGAGGGGAAGTTATTTTGTTTAAAGATTACAACGTGCATTAATTAAAAAAATAATGATGTACACTGACAAATAATTTATAATAAACACTGAAATATCCGATAAATTGCAACTTTGATTTTATAATTCAAGAGCATGAAATCTTGATATTTAGGAGATAATCCAAAATTGAAATTTTCATTTTTCTTATCCAGACTATGTAATGTAGTTGTGCATGTATTGCACCACTATCCAATATAATAACCTGAAATAGTTTATAAACCTGAAAAACGATTCAAACTCATAACGTGGATTCAATTTCAGCTGCAAAAATTACAGAACTGAAAACGTAAAAACACAGCAAGTCCTAAAGAGCAGCACATGGGATGCAGTAGGTGATTCATGCCGAGTTCATGTCTTTGTTCAAGCCCATCCATTCCTTCACATGCTCGCGGTGGGGCGACGTGTCGTAAATACGAGCAGCAGTGTTTTATAGGTGTGTGACACACTGAACGACACCCCTCGCTCCCCGTACATCATTCATTCTCTCTACACTCCATAAAGAAGATGGGCCGAGCCGGAGCCTGGTCTCCATACGAACATGCGGTCGCTTCATATCTGCACAAAAGTGTCGTATAAATCAGCCGGAGCATTATGAGCAGCTGATCTGAGAACAATCACTGGAGCTGTTAGCCATCTGTTGCTGCAAACACAATCCTGCACAAAGCACCACAACAATGACTCCACCGGTTGCTGTTAAACGTGTGTGTGTGAGTGTGTGTGTATCTACTGAGAGAACACAATCAGATCAGACTTCCACATGAAACTGGAGTGCCAAATGACCAACAGCGATTAAAAACTAAAAGGGTCTTAATCAAAAGACAAAGTTACACAACCAAAAGTTTGGGGTCAGTAAGATGTTTTTGAAAGAAGTCTCACCAAGGCTGCATTTATTTGATCAAAAATACAATAAAATTGTGAAATATCATTGAAATGTTAAATAACTATTTTTATTGCAATATATTTTAAAATGTAATTTATTCCTGGGATGCAAAGCGGATTTTTTTTTAGCATTATTACTTTATTCTTCAGTGTCACATGATCCTTTAGAAATAATTATTATATGCTGATTTGTAGCTCAAGAAAAAAAGTCTTATTTTTAATAATTGAAAATCATGATTTTTTTTCAGGATACTTTGATTAATAGCAAGTTTAAAAGAACAGCATTTTAATTGAAATTATAAATGTTTTCATGGTCACTTTTGATTAATTTAATGCATCCTTGCTGAATAAAAGCATACATTTCTTTAAAAATTTTAATAAAATCTTACTGACCCCTAAACATCTCAATTTAAAATATATTTATTCAAATTAAACTTGTAACACCAGTCACAACTAATTCTACTTACACAATGTGACATTTTTGTGCAAAGAATATTCAAAGAAAAATACTTTTATGCTACTTTTACGGCAGATAACAGTGAATAAACATTTAAAATATAAAAAAAAAGAAAAAAAATTAATAAACCTAAACTTTGCTAATCAAATGTTTTTCCTGTGTAGGTTATCATTTTTTCAAATCTTCTTAAAAAAAAAGACAAAAAATTCACTCCAAATACATATATGTTCAATTGTCATGCCGTAAAAATCTATAAGACTCCCAGAATGCACTGTGCTAATGTTTGCAATAATCATTCTAAACAATACGTACTAGAGAAACACACTGTTGTGACAGACAAAAAAATACTGAACAAAAGCACATTTGTACATCAGATGCATCACACACAATCCGTCAAGACCCTGCAGAGATATCTGATCTTGGTTAATCTGAGCTCTCGAGTTCAAAAGGAGATTTCTGTTCCCCCTCGAGTGCCTGACACAGAAATGACCTTGTTAGTGCAGCACAGCTGCTGAAAGACCCTACAGACATATTTACACGCAACACACGTAATGAACCGATTGAGCCACACACACATTATGTGACCGAATCCTCTACCAACAGGTGCCTAAATCTGAGATTTACTTACCGTTCATCTGCTCGCTGTCTGATCTCTTCTCTTCGACGGGCAAACTGCTCATCATCACGGTCAAAACTGAAAATAAACCAACATATAATCACAATCACCACGCTAATTTAATATCTGAGAGATTAACATTAAATATGCCACCTAAAAAACTAAAAATAATAATTAAATATCATGGAAATAATGTTGCAATGCAAACTAATCGTAATGTTTCTTATAAATAAGCTTTTTTTATGCAAAATAAATTATCTCTTTATTTTGAGGTTGGAGTGAAATATAACCTGGGCATGTTGTTGACCAATAAAGCTTATTTAATCAGATTGATTAACCAGTAAAAAAAGAGAGACTTTACAGCTCAAATTCACCTGCAGTTCTTGTCGACAGTCACAGCGAGATCAGCTTGAACAGAGGTTAACACATTTTATGAAATGGATTGTAATCGTGATTGGATGAGCATTTAAATATTACTTGCAAAGCACCAAATGGTTTAGCTCTTCGGTTCTTAAAGGTCCCGTTCTTCGCGATTCCATTTTTCAAACTTTAGTTAGTGTGTAATGTTGCTGTTAGAGCATAAATAATACCTGTAAAATTATAAAGCTCAAAGTTCAATGCCTAGCGAGATATTTTATTTAACAGAAGTCCCCTTGGCCGGTTTGGACTACATCCCTCTGCTTCCGCATTTAATGACGTAACTAGAACAGTTCTTTGACTAATCTCCACCCACAGGAATACACAAAAAGGCGGCGTGGTCTTGTTGCGCTCCCACGGAGAAGAGGAAGAGTATCGTTTGTAGAGTGTATTTGTCTATGGTTTGTCGCCATGTCGTCGAGACACTGTTATTTTCATGCCGGAGTCAATTCACCTTTGTTTGGCCTTCCCAGGGACGCTGTGCTTAGAGATCAATGGTTACAATTTATGTTTAATCTGCATCATTCATCGACAAACCTATACATTGATGTGAGGCAGTAATAATTTAATGTGCAGTCACGTAACAGTCAACTTTTAATGAATAAATTATTGTAATGCATGGCAACGATTTATTTTACACAACATGGCAGCTTTTAAGGCTATATTCATGGTAAAAATAAAGTGTATTTATATAAAGTTGTTTGGATGAAAACAATTTCAAAAGAACTATACACAACAAAAAATTATTTAATCAGGATGTGTTACAGTACTTTTTGTATTTCTTTGCAGCAGATGTTTTCAACCTCCGTTGGCATTTTGTCACAGTTACCACATGTACACCTATAAAACATTGCTAATCAAAACTCGTGCACACGTGTAACTAAGGTAGGAATAAAAACTTATTTTAAAAATTCAACAACATCATCGTTAATTCGACAGACGGACAAAACCATATACCACAAGCTTTTATAACGGTTTGTAACATTTAACACTCCAATTTAACCAATTAAAAGTATGACAACTACTAAATAAACAGCTTACCACTGTGAAACATCCTGCAAAAGAAGTGTTTGAACAGGTTCTAATCGATTCTCTTCATCTGTGTTCTCTGCGTCTGATTCCGGCTCAAATTGATGAGGTAATGTTTGACATTTTTTACAATAACAATCAGCGCATGCATCTCCAATGTACAATAACAATCAGCGCATGCATCTCCAATGTATGGTAAGAGGCGTGACCTTTCCGGCCAACGTGCGATAAGCTGCTGTCGAATCACAACACAGGAACCGCTGGCACAATCAGAACTCGTGACGTATTTCTGAAGGAGGGACTTCATAGAACAAGGAAGTCATCGGGCCGTTTTTTGGACAGTGAAAACAGCGGTATACAGATAAGTAAATTGTGTGAAAAATACAGTGTTTTTTTACACGCGAAACATGAACACATGTTATATTGCACACTGTAAAGACAATCAAAGCTTAAAAAAAAACACGAAGAACGGGACCTTTAAGCGAGCTCTCAACGCGTTATAGTCCTTCACGTCTACTGTAATCTTAAAATTCTGCCCAGTTGATAATACCTATCAAAATCGACTGCAGTCGGTAGATCCCTTTCATATTTAGCACTCAAACTCTGGAACAGTCTTCCTAGCATTGTTCGGGAAGGAGACACACTCTGTCAGTTTAAAGGGGTCCTATTATGCTTTTCCACTTTTTCCACTTTAGTTAGTGTGTTATGTTGCTGTTTGAACATAAAAAAGATCTGCAACGTTACAAAGCTCAAAGTCCACTCCAAAGGGAGACATTTTATTAAACAGAATCCCCTTTTCAAGAACTACAATGAACAAATCGTTTGGACTACAACGAGTTTATTCCGGATCTTATGAAGTCACAATGGGATCATTTCAATAATTTCCGCCCACGGAACACGCAAAAAAGGGACGAGGCCTGGTAGAACTGCATTAGAGAAGACAGTGTTGTCGCTGTCCAAGAGACGCTGTTTTGTCCACCCCGTTTCCAAAACTCATTTGTTTGACAAACTTAGAGTGGTTAAAACCTATTTGAAACACTGTTCCTGAACATTAAAACCCCAACATTTATCTATGCGCTTTATAGTTTATGGAGAACAGCTTGTAAGCTCTCGCTTTTGTTAGACAAAATTACAAAAAACATACCACTCTGAAACTGTGAAATCAGAGCTTGCAAAGTATGTGCACGAAACTCGTTCTGTACGATCCTCGTTCGTTAACATTGTCAGGGTCTGAATCGGCTCGAATTGGTTTGAAATTGACGCCATCATTATTTACACTAGAGAAGAACTCGCAGTTCTGAAGGGACAGGACCAAAAACAACACACTGGGCCAGCTAACCAATCATAGCACATTTCGTATTTCGTATGTACGCCGTGTTCGAGACAGACTGGGGATACAATGCAGCTTGAATTATAATGACACGGTGTTCGTTCATTCGCCAGAGGAGAACTGAGCGACTGAGCCTGGTTTCCTCCATGTTTTTTTCCTTTATTCTGTCACCTGATGGAGTTTGGGTTCATTGACACTGTCGCCACTGGCTTACTTAGTTGGGGACACTTAATCCTCAGCAATATTACTGATTTGACTGCACTAACACTATTGGATGAGAACTTAACTTAGCTGGATGATGACATCACTGTTTTCTGCAGAGCTGCTTTATAGATGAATTGCTATAATTGATGTACTTTACACAGTTATTGAACTGAAATGAATCAACACAGAACTGATTTCAATTGAACAATGACCGTTTACTGTTGTTGTTTTAGAGCTGCTTTACAACAGAGTTGAATTCGGTTTGCATCACTGAATTGTTATTTTCCTGTTTATCACTGTAAAGCTGCTTTAAAACAATCTGTATTGTATGAAGCGCTTTATAAATAAAGGTGACTTTACTTGACTTAAAGCTACTGTAAAATGCAAATAAACACATTAAATAATAATTCAACTAGTCGTCATGTTGCTTGACAAGAATAAGAGTTGAAGTTACACTTATAAACAAAATGATATGGCAGACGAATGATTAATTGTAATTACTATTATAAAAAAAAATTATCAATTATTAAATATAAGTGTCTAGTTTCATTCTGCTGTTGCTGGTATTTTAAAAGCAATAAGGGGCCGTGTGTAAAAGTGATCTTACCACAGTAAAGGATTTTTTATCCACCCAACATGTTCATTCATTTAAATAAATATTAGATTAAACAAACAAACTAAAATAAAATACAAATGTTGCCTTGGCAACTAACTGAAATAAAAAAAAACGTTAGGTTGACATACCAACATTCCCAAAAAATTAAATAACTAAACAGAAACATAAAAAAGCAAAACAAAATTAAAAGCAAATTAGAAAACCCAAATAAAAATATTTCAAATTAATAAAAATTACAAAAATCCACGATAAAATTACTAAAATGTCAACTTAAATTAAAAGCAAACCAAAACATTAAAAACAGATAATTTAAAGCATTACTAAATACTATAATAGTATATTAACACACAGGCTTTCATGTCATGTCAGAATTACAAGTTTACAAAGCATATTTATGAAAACCCAGACTTCACAAAAGATCAAAATGGCAGCTTCATTTATCTGAGCGAATATAGAGGTGAATTCATGTTGTATTTTACTGTGATCAGCTGGATACATTTAGCCTGTATGATGGTAGGTCCGAATTAGAGATTTTAAAGCCATGTCAGCAGCTGACACTTTTCCTGGTAAGATTTTGTTAAACATGTCTTTATGAGAGCTTACACTGTAAAAAATGATTGTGATTTTAAAAGTAAAATACTGTAAAAATGCTACAGTGAAAAACTGTTAATTGGTTAACGGAAGTTTCCTTACTATATACAGTAAATAACTGTGATAGATCTAATGGTACATTTAATGTAATTTTACTGTTACCGTTAAATACCATTAAATTTACAGTTTTTGAAAGTGAAAAAGAACAACTCGTATAATTTACAGTGAAAAAACGTAAATTGGCATTCCCACAATTCCCTGCGTGACACTTCACATTTTATGTATTTTTGTTGAAATAACTATTTTTCTTCATATTTTTCTTAGTTTTTTTCTAATCAGTTATGTACATTAGGCTTTTATGTTACAATTAATGTTGTTAAATTCATGTTTATTGCATTTTTAAAATTCCGTGTGTTACTATGATGGTGTTTAATGTTTGTGTGAATGACACTGTGCAGCTTCTATATTTTAGTATAATCTTTCATGTTAAAAGCAGTTTGTAATGAGCTTTGATTGATCATGTGACTTTCATCACTGCTGTAATTGTTGGTTGTCAGTGTATTACAATGGATCAAAACAGATATTAATACATCAATAGGTCGATAAATTAACATTATATCAGATAATGAAATACGTTTTATTACTGTAAATTTTAAGTTAAGTCTGTAAAACCTAATATGTTGCAACCATATTTTATATGGTAAATTTCTGGCAACCACAGCTGCCAGTATTTTACCGTAAATTGAACAGATTTTTTTTTACAGTGACTAAATAAAAACATTGTCTACTTGCTTTAAAAGCAGAACAGCAAAAATCACTCCTCAGACAAAGAACATGAACAACTAGTGCTAGAATCTGACATTTACAGTAATTCTGCTGAGAATCAGCAGCTTCAGGACAATCACCTATAGGTCATCACTGAAACTGAAACACCAGCCACATGAAATCCTCTTCGATGATCAACATCCTTTACTCAGAAAGAGAACAAAAAATGAAACTGATCTGTAGCCTTTCTTTGAGTCTCAATCATTCATGCCAAGCTCACATGAGCGAATGAAGCTGAATAAGCGTTAATGAGAAGTAGAAGAAGTGCTCACTGTTTCTTTAAGTAGTACACGTCTGTGTTTTCATCACATGAGATGTGTGATTGACATGAAGCCGGTGAGCAGATGGACGGCTTGCCAAATGAAATCATCTCTGATTGACACACAGACATGCCCTTTACAACCCGTCAAATACAAACACTGGCTTCTTTAAAAATCATCTCTGTGGGGAAAACATCCATTCTTAAATAAATATAAACAAAACAAAATGTAATGTAATTGTGCTCATTACCCTATAAAGCTACTGTATCATATTTGATACACAAGTTTCTCTAAATTATCAACATGATCAAAACTTTGCAAAAAAAAACTGTTGCACACAATCTACAAAATGCCTTTTGGCGTCTGACTGATACTTTATACTTTTTAGCAAGTAAAAGGCCTTTTAGTATCATTGTATAAACATCCACCTTCAGGTCGAGCTTCATGTGTCTTTTTGTTGTGAAATCTTTATTGATTTTTATTAAGTAAGTGTAAGAATAACTTTAATATAGTTGGTAATACTTCAAGATGAACACTTACTGAAGAAACTTAGGTTTACTTAATTATTCATACACATAAATCATGTTCAAATGTAAGTATCAATTATGATCCATCAGGGTTTTAAGGAACGTTTCTTTGTTCAGCTCTCAATCATCATCATATTGCATTGCATTATATGTTCTGCCCACCACAGTATAAAATACAGAGCATTAAAATATCATATTAACAAAACATATTATTGGTCTCATTGATTTACATTACAAGCTAGAATTTTATCTTTTTGGCCATATTAATATCAGCATCTGCACTAAATTGCATATTTTTGAGCAGTTTGGACACCTCTTTTGTCTGAAGGTTCAATAAACTGTTTGTTTTTTGTTTTTTAATAGATATGGCAGCCTTTACAGGGTTAATATTTTAACACAGCACGCATCACATCTCTGAGGTGGAAGTGAAACCTGGTAGTGTGAATGTGACTATTTAAAGAAAAGAGGCACTGATGCCCATATGAAGGACTGCATTCTGTTATCTCATGAGTGTTTAACGTGTGTGTGTCACCTTGATGAGCGTCTGCGTTTACAGCAGCAGCAGCAGCAGCACACAGTGATCGCCAGCAGCAGCGTTCCCAACACCACGGCCATCGCGATGATCAGAGCCTCAAAGTTCACTGGCACAACACAAAACAGCAAATCACAACACTGAACTTCATCACACTTGCTCAAACAGATCTACTGAAGCACTGTGTGTTGGTCACTACTGACATCTGCTGGACATTTGCTCACAGTGCAAAAGACAGGAACGTTCTCATGATTGAAACAATTGTTTTCATTGTTATCATGTGAGCATGAGCAATGTGATTCATCATATAAAACTTAAAGCAAGAGGTTACGCAACAATCAAATCATTTATGCAACTTATTTACGACCTGGACATTCTGTTCTCATCCGATATGATTTCAATACAACATCATCAGTGCCATTTTAGGTAATTCACCGTAGACACAAGGTTATGAGTCTGTCTGAATGTCGTCTTCTCTTAAGATAAGGGGTTTTGTAACCCTGAAACTGACTTGAAACTGAGCTGCTTCATGACAATCAAGAGAAATATTTGAGACTTTCATTGCAGAAGTGAAAAACTAAGTAAGGGAGAATTTAAATCCAGCCTTTCATCATCTCATCTCTAAAACTCAACATCAGGATTCTTATTTTATTTTGTGATAATGACCGTCTGAATGTACATTTTCACATGCATTACATGACTATTTACCAAAAAAAATAAATAAAAGAATAATGAAGGAAAGAAATACGAGATGGCGGAGAAACCCCGAGTCCCCCTGAGAAACCTTGTGTTCCCCCACAAAATGTTTTGTGTTCCCCAACAAACTTAGCGTCCGCTCGCAAAGAACACAAAAGTTCGAATGCAGGTTCGAGCGAATGCAAAGTTTCACAGAGAACGCAAAAGATTTGTGAGGAAAAGCAAAGGTTTATATTCATGGCTTCGCGTACACTAAATAAAGCAAGGGTGTAGGCTTACATTCAAGCTATTTTAAAGCATGAAAACAAATTCACATGAAAAAAAAACACTTACATTTTGGTGATAAAAAGGTGCATTTTAAGGGATATAATTATTGACTAAAGGACGACTTAAAATAAAGCTGAAATCAAATTAAATATAAATATTAGATGGAAAACGTTAAACTAAACAAAAATTTGAAATGTTGCCTTGGCAAATGAAATACATTAGTTGAAGTACTACAATTACTAACTAAAATAAGAATACATTTAATTATAGAAATATTTGTAAAAAAAAAAACTAATAATAATGACAAAACAACATAACAAAATTACTACTAAAAACTAAATTTATATATAAATTATAAATATAAAATTTATTGCTCATTTATATTGTGTTGCCCTGGACAAAGGTCATTATTCAGGAATATTTAACCACTGAATACCACGACTGATCCATCAGAGTCAAGTATTCTAGAGATCTGCATAATAAGTGAATTTAATGTCCTCAGGACTTGTAAATAGTGCCGTGACATTATAAAACAACTGCCTTTCCCCTGTCTTTTAGGAAGTTGAACTAAGGGACTTTCAGCCCTGAATGCAAATCTCACTTCACAAATGTGAAAGTATTGCTTCCATCGTCTCACAACAGCTGGCTGTGTAATAGAAATCATCATGTTTATTGTGCATCTTAAAGCTATTACATGATACGTTACATGATAGAACATGAACACAAATCTAACTCACCCCAGCAAACACCCCAGCGGGCCTGAGAGAGTTTACACACCGACGCCGGAGGAATCACATACGACACGGGATAATCTGTGCAGCTGTTGTTGGTCAGGCACCACAAACACTGTTGGCAAAAACATTAATAATAATAATAATAATAAAAGGCCTCATTCTGCAGAAGAGACACTATATTAGTGGAAACAAAACAACATTATTATCAATGAATATGATTGATTGTGCTGTTGGTTTGTGTCTCAAATGACACAAATCAGTCTGATATCAACATTTCAAAAGATGAAACGAAAGTATAATCATCATATAATTATTATAAAAGTACAGACACCAAACTGACACAAATTGTTACTATAGTACAACTGTAACTGTTTTGATGATCATTTTTATTACCATTGTTCTACTATAAATGTAAGGTTAAACCATGGTTGAATCAATAAATCAGACAAACATAACTATCAATGCATTTGACGAATTGTATGTTTTGTAGTGTTAGTTGGTTTGTTTCTCTTTAAAATATTCATGACACAAGTCAGTCTTTGTGTAAATAATAGTTATAATTAATAAAACTGGAGTGTCTGAGCAGATTAGTCTGATATACCCTTTTATATAAATATTTCCCTAAATTACAATATTAATTTTTGAAATGTTCAGATGGCAGTGCAAAAAAGGAATGACCCGGCTAATAAAAATTAAATGAGCAGTATATGATCTTACCGAAACACTGGCGAGGCAGGTATCACAGGAAGTCAGAGTATTGCATGCTGGGGTGAGAATAAAAGCATATCAGAACAAAACACTGACACGGACACTTTGACTTTGAAATTAAAGAGCTGAATTTAGTCAAAGAAATACCCAGATGATCTGGAACCTCATTAGGCATAACTAATTTATGCTGACCTTTGTTAAAGGGACAGTTCACCCAAAAATGTAAATTCTGTCATCATTTAGGAGTTTCTTTCTTCTGTTGAACACAAAAGGAAATATTTTAAAGAATGTTCCAGACAGTCGACGGTAAAGCCATTGAATTCCATAGTACTTTTTTCCTACTATGAAAGTCAATGGCTACCATCAACTGTCTGGTTACCAATATTCTATTAAAATGTCTTCTTTTGTGTTCAACAGAAAAAATAAACTAATACAGGTTTGGAACAACTTGAGGGTGAGTAAATGATGACAGAAATTTCATTTTTGGATGAACTATCCATTTAATGCTACCACTGATATGATCATCTAAGGAGGCCCATTTCCTCCAGATAATAAAAAAAATATGCTTTGGTAAATCCTAACTATGACTTTTTATATCACAATTTTGGCTTTTTATGTCATATTTATGACTATTTATGTCATAACTATGATCTATCAAAGCATGATATTATTCTTATGTGGCAGAAATGGGCTTCCTTAAAAATCACATACTGGATTACAAATCAATCATAAATAGCATACAAGAGTAACACAACTGACAAATAGAAAACAAGTCCTTCAAAAATATGTATTTTTCAATTGACATTTGCAAAACATGTAACTTATTTCAACCTATGTGTTATTCATAAAAGTCCTCTTGGTGTTTTTTAATATTGATGACTAACACCACTGATATTAAAAATAGTAACAGTTTTATATTAAATGTATTATATAAATTTTTAAAAATATTATAATATGTATATATTAATTATAGGGACATATTATAATATACACTACCGTTCAAAAGTTTGGGGTCAATTTGTTGGGTTTTTTTTTTTTGTTTGTTTGTTTTTTAAGAAATGAATACTTTTCTTCAGAAAGGATGCATGAAATTGATATAAAGTGACAGTAAAGACATTTATAATAATGCAAAATATTTATTTTTTAATGAAATGCTTTTCACTTGAACTTTCAAAGAATCCTGAAAAAATGAATCACTGTTTGCACAAAACTATGAAGCAGCACAACAGTTTCAACTGTGATAATAATCATAAATGTTTCTTGGGCATCAAATAATTATATTAGAATGATTTCTGAAGGATCATGTGACACTGAAGACTGGAGTAATGATGCTGAAAATTCAGCTTTGATCACAGGAATAAATTACAGTTTAAAATATATTCACATAGAAAACAGCTGTTTTACATTGAAATAATATTTAACAATATTACTGGGTCTGTTTTGTATTTTTAATCAAATAAATGCAGCCTTGGTGAGCAGAAGAGACTTCTTTTAAAAACATAAAAAGTCTTACCGACCCCAAACTTTTGAACGGTAGTGTGTGTGTGTGTGTGTGTGTGTGTGTGTGTGTGTGTGTGTGTGTGTGTGTGTGTGTGTGTGTGTAATAATATATATATATATATATATATATATATATATATATATATATATATATATATATATATATACAAAGACGTTGTATTACAAGCATTTTCAGACTGACTATTTCAGACAAGAAAAAACATACGTTTGTGAACAGGTGGAGGAGTTGTAGGTTTAGCTGTAGGTTTAGTTGTAGTCATAGCTGTTGCTATCACATTAGTAGCGCTGAAGGCGACACACAGCAGCAAAGTGACCGACATCGCCCCAAAGAATCGGGATTCATCCATAATGTGGAGGATTTAAAGATGTGTACAGCAGAGGAGTGTTGAATTGTATTTGAGCTCTGAAATCTTCCTTTCGGCGAGGTGGAAATCTCAAAAACTCTCCTCAACACGCAAATGATACAAAACATCAAATGACAAAACACGGAAGCACAAATACCCAGCTGACGCACTTTTGCTTTCAAAATAAAAGTCCTTTAAACACTCCATAAACGGAAGTATAATCATCATATAATTATCATAAACGTACAGACACCAAACAAACCCAAATGTAGGTCATTATGAAAAAAAGCATGGTGTTATTATAGAATTTTTTTTTTTTTAAACTGTTTTTTATTACTATGGTTTAGCTACAAATAGCATGGTTAAAAAAACAGTAGTTGCAACAACAGTACATTTGTGGTTACTGTGGGTTTACTACAAATATCATAGGTTGCTGTACTATTGTTGCTATAGTAAAACTATGATTATTCTCACTTAATGCAGGAACCAATTAGTCATTAGAATTAGAAATTGAGTCATTGGTGTATTGATTCAGTCCTAGCCAGAATCTAAACACTGAATGTTCACAACAAAATAAAACATGTATGAGGAGGAAGCGTTAATAATAATAATAATTCATTACATTGATATAGCGCTTTTCGCGGCACTCAAAGTGCTTTACATAGAAGGGGGAATCTCCTCAACCACCACCAATGTGCAGCAATCACCTGGATGATGCGACGGCAGCCATATTGTGCCAGAACGCCCACCACACACCAGCTTACAGGTGCAGAGGAGACAGAGTGATGAAGCCAATTGGTATATATATATATATATTTATATGGGGATTATTAGGAGGCCATGATCGACGGAGGCCACTGGGCAAATATGGCCAGGATGCCGGGGTTACACCCCTACTCTTTCGAAAGACATCCTGGGATTTTTTGTGACCACAGAGAGTCAGGGCCTCGGTTTAATGTCTCATCCGAAGGACGGTGCTCTTTAACAGTATAGTGTCCCAATTACTATACTGGGGCGTTAGGACCCACACAGTCCACAGGGTGAGCACCCCCTGCTGACATCACTAACACCTCTTCCAGCAGCAACCTGGTTTTCACAGAAGGTCTCCCATCCAGGGACTGACCAGGCTCAGCCCTGCTTAGCTTCAGTGGGCAACCAGTCTTGCGCTACAGGGTGATATGGCTGCTGGAATGGCGTTAAGAGAGGAAATGGTTTAAAATGTGAGAGTGAGTCACTGAGTGAGCATATGGTGAGCTTAACCTTGTGTAATAATACTAATACAAATGCTAAGAATAACACAATTAGTTTTTGATGAATATGATGAACACAATTTTAACTGTAAAAGACTGAGCAAGTAAAAACCTGTTATTTGGTTAACAGTAAATTCCTGTACAACATTTTTGAAGAAAAACTGTATTAGCCTTACATTTCATGTAATTTTACAGTAAAATATTGTTAAGTGTACCACTTAAAAAAAAAGTAAAATAAAAAGAACAGTAAAAAACTATTCACTGATATTCCAAGAATTCCCTGTGTGGCACTTTACATTTGATGTTTTTTTATTTTAATAATTGGGTCCCCTTTAGTATTTACATTAGGGTTTTATATTAAGCTGCATCTTATATTGTTAAATGAATGTTTATTGCATTATTTTAATATCATGTTTACAACCATGATGGTGTTTTGTATTTGAGTGTATGACACTGAGTGCATTTTCTATCTAGTATTAACCTCAGCTTTCGGAAAAGCTACTTATATTGTACTTTGAATCATCATGTGTTTTTTCTCTATACCACCAGTGTTATTATGGTGGATGTCAGTATATTAAAAGTACAAACAGATTTTAGTAGCAACATGGCCTTGCTAATTCAGCAGATAAGGTCTGTTGGAATTACCTATTTAAAAAAAAAAAAAAAAAAAAAAAAATATATATATATATATATATATATATATATATATATATTCACTACAGTTAGGCCTACACGTTGTTCTGTAAATATGATTAAATTTTTACTGTATTTTTACTGAATTATTAATTATATAGCAAGACCTGATAACAACCTTGTGTACCTTGAATGCAATGTAAATGTAGTCAAGATGTTGGAGCAAGAGCGTCATGGAACAGCAGGTCAGCATTACGAAACATGCCAGACCTCCAGTTTTAACTTCCCTTTAAAACAGAAAAAGACCAAAAAATCCCCAGCCGGCAGCATCTGTCCACTGGTGTAGTGTCGTCCCTCCGGCTGGCGTGCGCTCATGGCTCTGGACGCAGCGATTGGACTCTTTACTGTGGTGACTGGTGAGTGAGATTTTCATATCTGCCCTGATCTGTATCTTTCAAAATCAAATCAAAATCCGATTATGATGCAAAGATCATTTTCTCTGAACATCATCTCAATTCTAACCATGCATTTCATTCTTACATGCTCTCTTTCCACACATCATTAAATAAACTTGAACACATAAATAATACAGTATGTTAATGTTCACTAAATGCATGTGACTGTATTTGTGCATGTGCTCTGTAAATGCAGACTCAGACACTTCATAACTTCCCTTTTCTATATTTGACTGTTGTGAAATGCTCTTGTCATGATGCCAGACTGATCTGAAGTGTTTTTTGCTTTTCACATTTTTACTTTTCACTTTTCAATTACTACAATAAGGTTAGTTGTTGCATCAGCAATTAGTTAATAAAAAATACTACTGTTCATTGTTCATGTTAAGATCCATGAAATAATAATAATAATAACTGATACAATTTTGACACTTTATGATAAGTTTATATATTAACATTAGTTAACTAACATGAATTAACAATGAAAAATACTTAAAGCATCTATTGTTAATTTCAACATTTACTACATGATTAAAATCAAGAGATGTGTTTGTTATATTATTTAGTGGACCTGAGCTGACATGAACTAACAATGAACAATTATATTTTTATGAATTAACGCTAACAAAGATAAAATAAAATAAAACACTGTAGCAAATATAGTTAATCATAGTTAATATAAATGAATGCGTTAAATAGCCTAACGTTAACTAAGTGGACCTCATAGTAAAGTGTTTCCATTTTTGGTATTAATCAGTAAATGTGTCATGATTCTGCCCTCTTGTCATTGTCTTTCTCTCCTCTTGAGGCAGGATCATGACAGATCCATGTTATGTGTGCGAGTAGGAGGTCTCTGCGGAACAAAAGTGGGTGTTTCTAAATTTGTGGGTGTTTTCACACTGGTGCGTGTTTATAAATCATGCAATGAAAATGATGCCCTTCTCCGACCCCACCCCTAAGACCTACCCAGGCTGTGACGTGGGCAAATCAGGTAACACGGTTGAAAACGCCCCTCTGTTTAAGGCCTCGGCCCCTGATCTGGTAACTCCATCACCATCTGCAGAGACCTCTATTTGATGTGTGCAGGCACATGGCCTTGTGTTTGGGCGGTGTCTCGCTCTCTTGCCCCGCCCCCTTGTTATCCTCATTTTGTCTTTATTGTTTCATTAGTGTCACCTGTGCCCCTTGTGGTTGTTACTCGTTGCTTTGTTTTGTATCCTGTCTGTGAGTAATCCAGTCTAGTATATTGTCAAGTCAAAGTTTATTGTCAGTATTGCTGTATGTTCATTGTCAAGTTCAGTGTCTAATCATAGTCTAGTAAGTGTTTATTTTGCCCTGTTAATGTTCGTTTTCCCCCTCGTGGGTTTTTTGTTTTCTGTTAGTGAATAAAACTGTTTATTAAATACTGTCTGCGCTTGGGTTCGTATCTGAAAACCATAATAAAATGTTGAAATTAAAAGTTAACATTTTAGTTTAGGGTCCCATGCTCACTATGCTTATGAGCATGCATATTAGTAGGATATTGGCTGTTTATTATTACTTATAATGCACATAGCAATGCCTTATTCTGCATGACCATCCTTAATCTTACCCAATTCCTAAACTTAACAACTACCTTATATTAATAAGCAGTAATTCTGAGTTTGAGGCAAAAGTTGTCGTTGATAATTAGTTAATTGTGTTAGTTAATTGTGAGAACTGACCCTAATCTAAAGTGTGATGAACTAAGATAAATAAATGTTGCAGAAGTATAGCCTATCATTTTTGTTAGTTTCATGTTAACTGATGTAGGCTACTGTAAAATGTTAACAAATGGAAGCTAGTTGTAAAGTGTTACAGAATTATTTTACATATAGCCTATATATCTCTCTTTTCTTTTTAAATGGTTCAGCAAACCGTTCGATTTTTCTGTTTCGACCTCTGTTTCAGCATGCCTGTGGAGGGCGACACCTGCGGTCTCCCTTTCTGCCCCGGTGAAAGTGTTTGTCCTGGAGGGATCGTGTCTCGTGCTCCCCTGCTCCTTCAGCCCGCTTCCCAGCGCAAAGCGGATGGAGGTTCGGCTCACGAGAACCCCGACTTCCTTCATAATGAAGCTGAGACCGACGGTCTTCAGCACTCACCGCGGGGATGCGATTCATCCAGACTTCCGAGAGCGCACGTCCCTCGCGGGGAACCTCAGCTCCGGGGACTGCTCCATCAACATCCACAGAATCAGGAAAGAAGACCAGAACACATATGAACTGCAGATGAGGGAGCTGGGTCAAAGGTCATGGGCTGTGGGCACCAAAATCAACGTCAGCGTCACTGGTATGTTAATGTTGTAGCCTACTGACCTGATGCAAATAACTAAAACCGGCTAAAAAAAGGGTTTAAAAATGTTGTTTAAGAAATTATAAATGTTAACTGAAATAATATAATCAGTTGAAATATTTAAGTAGCCTATAACTAAAACTGAAATAAAATAAATAAACATATAGGCTATAGAAATCACCAAAAACACACAACAAATTAGCTACTTAAATTCAAAATATTATTAAACACTATATAAAAATATGAACATATAAAAATGACTAAAACACGAACACTAAAAAAATCCAAAACGAACTAAAAATTCAAATGAAAACTGAAAAAAAGAAACATATTTATAGATATAATTTTTTTTTAAATGACAACTTTATCTAAAATCACAATTAAAATGGAAATTTAAGAATAAAAGCTAATTCAAAGTAACAATAAAGCTAAATAGACATTAAAAAGATAGAAAAATGCCAAAGACAGACAAAACACTTTTAAATGACTATGGAAAACATAAAAATAAAACAATGAATTAAACTAATTCAAAATATAAATAAAAACTATAAAAGTAGGTGGAGATTAAATTATAAATTAAAGGTGCAGTTAGCGATTTGAGAAAGTGATTCGGAACCAGCACCAAAACAGCCAATCAGCAGTAAGGGGCGTGTCCACTCATGAGGGGGAGGTGCTGTGCTACACAGCGTTTTGGGGCGGAGCTATCAAGATGGGGTGTGATCCTTTTGGGTAGGGGAGTATTTGTTCTAGTGATTTCAAATATCAACAGCGTTTCTCAGAAATCGCTTACTGCACCTTTAATGATAATATAACAACACTGATGTTCATGTGATTTTACATCTAATAACACAGAATATGTGTATGAATCTTGTGTCTCATCATCAGATACACCAGAGCCGCCTGAGGTCACTGACCCGGGGCCCGTGAAGCAGGGACAGGGGGTCGTGTTGAACTGTTCAGTGAAGCTCAGCTGCCCGTCCGAACGGCCCCGTCTGCTGTGGAAGTGGGAGCGAGGCGATCAGGGCGGGAGCATCGTTCACGGAGACACGGAGCTGCAGCGTGACCCGGGTCACTTACCGGTCATGTGGACCTCACTGTCCTTTACCGTCCCGAAACACACAAACCCCAGAGTGCGATGTGAGGTGGAGTATCTGAAGAACAGGAGATCTTCAGCCAGCCGAAAGATCCTCGTTCACTGTAAGATGTTAAAGATCATTGTTCACTAATCACAAACAAGCAGAAAAGCCATGGAAATTTAAAACTTAAATTCAAACCAATGCTGCATATGAGAAAAAGTTGCAGTTTTAAATGGTGTAACAACATCCAAAGTGCTAAACCTTTTTTTTACTTCAAGGCACATCATTGTCAAAGACCATGTATGAAGGCCCTAAGAGAGATTTCTGGTAATTCTGTTGTAATGACAAAGATGCTCATTTTCAAACATTTTTATTTGTAAAAACTAGGGGTGGCAATTTAAATTAGTTTAAATAAATATTTGTATAAATAGAATAAATTATATTTATATAATTTATTTATTTACATATTTATATAATATAATAAATTGTATTTATAATAATAATATTTAATTAGAATAATAAAAAAAAGTTTATAATAAAAGTTTACACGTTTTATTATCAACAAATTTACATGATTTTCTAGTAATTTGTGACTATTTTTATTATTTCAATGATTTTATAATTTCTTTAATAGTTATTTATTTGGCTGCACATAGCAATTTCTAAGCACTGATAAAATATTTTAGAACTTGACATAACTAGAAAATTTCACATTCATTATAAAAAAGTCTGACTTAATATTTCACTAATTTCCATGACTTTTCCTGGTGTATAAATCACACTTTTAGAAATTCCCTCATATATCCAGGTTTTCTGTGAGAATTGTGGTTCTGAGCTAAAAATACAGTAGCAGTTCTAAATAAAATAAGAAATGCGATACTGTAAAGTTGAGTCCGAGTATGAAGAAGATTGAAGTAATTAAAATATAAACATTGTTTATCAATCAAATAGACTCGGGTAATCCAATAGTGGTGAAACACAACAGTACCGGACAAAGGGACCTGACAGAGGGAACTGAATGGATTAAATATACAAGATGACAAACTGAATACTAACAGGTGGGATCTAATTAATGAGTAACCAAGGAGACTGATTGGTGGGAACAAAGGAACACAATGAAACGGGTAACAAAAGATGAGCAAATTAAAAGTCCTTGAAACTGAAAGACAGGCTTAACTGACAGATACAAGCTTACATCTTGATTTTCAGTTGTTTTCACTTATTTCAAAGTTTTATATGATTATAAATCATCTTGAGGGCCCCTGGTGGAGAACCCCTGATCTAACGCAGTTCTAAATGTTTCTGGTCTCCTCACAGTTCCTCCCAAAGACGTCTCCATTCAGGTCCTCACGACGTCTGTCCGGGTCGGGGGAAATGCTCTGCTGAGTTGTTCCTGTAAGGCCGACCCGCCGGCGTTTGAATACCAGTGGTCAACCGTTCAGTCGGGAAACATGGTGATCCTCCCCAAACGCACTCCCACCATCCGCATCTACAACGTGACCCGAGACACACGCGCTCAGTGCACCGTTGCCAACAGACTGGGACGGGCGGCGTCTCGCCTCACGGGCCTCAATGTGCAATGTGAGTCAACAGCCTCCTGCCTCGCGCTGTAGTAGTTTACACACTTATTTCATTTGTTATGTCATTATTTGTTCTTTATTTGGTGGTTCCAATCCAGCATCTGTGATCCGTGGAATACAAAAGGAAAACATTTTGAAGAATTTTGGGAAAAATAAGAATTTGAAAAAAATGTGGAAAAATGTTGAAGATTTTTTTTTTAACAATTTGAAAAAGTTTTGGTGGAAAGCAAAAGTTTTGTGAGCGAACCAAAAGTTTCAAGGGGAACAACGAAAAAGCATTGAAATGTATTATTTTTTCTCCCGTCTTATATTTTTCCCATCATCATTTCTTCTTAGGTACTCCATAGACCAGTGTTATTTTAGTTTCATTGAGAAACTAGTATAGTTTTTCTTAATATAAAATAATATTAATATTAAAGTTTTTTTTCGTCATTTTAGTAGGTTTTTTTTATTTAAAAAAGTCTATATAGCATTTTTTTCAGTTTTATTTTTATTTTAGTACATATATTTAAACTAAATTAAAATGAGAAATATTGGCAACTAGTTGAAATAAAAAAAAGTTTAAGTTTATATTTGATTTTATTCCAGTTAAATTTTATTTCAAGTTAAGATTTTTTTTTTAATGCTTCTAGATTCTTTTTTTTTTGTTAGCTTAATAACCCTGCCGTAGAAACCTGTTAAACATGATACAAAATTACACTGCATTCTTCTGCTTCTGTATTCTGTCCTTTATAGTGCTGTTTTTTTTGTCTCATGTTGTACATGTCCACTATTCTCGTCTCTGCAGACGCTCCTGTAATTCTGTCCAACTCGTCCTGTGATTGGGACGGGACGCTGCTGTCCTGCTTCTGTGCCGTGGACTCAAACCCTCGTCCCGCTGTCACCTGGAGCGTGAACAGGACTCACCTGCCGGACGGATATAATGCTTCTTTTTCTTATTTCAACCACGTTCTGATGGCGACTCTCAGTGGATTCGCAGACGCTTCTCTGCCGGTGGAATGTTACGCAATCAACTCCCTGGGAAACGACTCTCACGTACTGTGTGAGGCTCATGATGGTACGCTACAGTTCAGACAAATATGAAGATTCTGTCATTATTGTTTCAAACCCCTATTATATTATTTTTCTGTGGAATCTGTGTTTGCAATGATCCATAAATCCTGAAGATTCCCGCAGAACACTTCCTTCTGCAAATCCTTCTGTTTTAAAATATTACATATATTACTTGGTAATAAAATTAAGCTTTTATCTGCCAATAATAGTTTTTATACCTACTATTAAATATAATAATTCATAATATAAGGATGCTTCTATCTACCAAAGAGTGTAGTAAAAATAGCTCTGTTTAACACAAATTTAGTGTTTAAATAATCCATTCTGCAGATTTTTTTTGTGTGTGTATATACACACAGACAAATATATAATGTATATAAATATAATTATATATACACATATATGTAAAAAATTACAGCACTAATTTATATATAAATATAATTTATAATATTTACATAAATGTTTAAATATTTAACTTAAATTTATTTTAATTTAAAAAACAATGTTTGCATATTCATTACATATGCATTATAATGAGGAAGTTACTGTTTTCCACAGGTCATCTGATATGGATTCTAATACCAGCAGCATGTGCTGTGTTTTTCCTTCTGCTACTGAGTCTTCTGATATTTTACTGCAGTTGCTGCGCAAACAGACAGTAAGATCCTTCTCACTAATGTTTTATCATGTGCTTGTCATTAACAATTCTGTTTCATGTCTGACATCTCATCTGACTACATTAAGTGTAAATAACATCTGAGCTCTTTTCTTGTTGAAAAGGAGTCGTGTCATGGCCTACAGACCTCCTGCAATACATCCAGAGAGTCTCAGCATCTATCAGGAGCACATGCCGCTCTACATTAACTGCAGTGAAGTCACACACATCTACACCAACGGCAGTTACCAGCTCATCTATCAGAACAGCACTCCACGTTTTATACGAAGCAAACAGGTAAAAAGAGATGATGGGCTCATTAAGATTGGTCCATTTTGAGTCAAGACAATTGTTAGGGACAGCCAGGGCCTAAGTGAAGCCATGCAACTGACACTGGTAGATCACATGACAGTAACAACATGACAGATGTAGTATGTCCAGATTTCATTACTATCCATAGAATGTAATTTCTTAATGGTCACAAAGTAAATTTTAATTCAAATGTAGTACCTACTCAGACAGCACGTGATTTCAGATGCAATGATAGTCATCTGCTCTATGAATTGATGACATTTTACTTGATCTTCTGATTTTTTTTTTTTTTGTGATATATATACAGGTCCTTCTCAAAAAATTAGCATATTGTGATAAAGTTCATTATTTTCCAAAATGTAATGACACAAATTAAACTTTCATATATTTTAGATTCATTGCACACCAACTGAAATATTTCAGGTCTTTTATTGTTTTAATACTGATGATTTTGGTATACAGCTCATGAAAACCCAAAATTCCTATCTCAAAAAATTAACATATTTCATCCGACCAATAAAAGAAGTATTTTTAATACAAAAAAAAAGTCAACCTTCAAATAATTGTTCATTTATGCACTCAATACTTGGTCGGGAATCCTTTTGCAGAAATGACTGCTTCAGTCCGGCGTGGCATGGAGGCAATCAGCCTGTGGCACTGCTGAGGTGTTCTGGAGGCCCAGGATGCTTCGAGAGCGGCCTTAAGCTCATCCAGAGTGTTGGGTCTTGCGTCTCTCAACTTTCTCTTCACAATATCCCACAGATTCTCTATGGGGTTCAGGTCAGGAGAGTTGGCAGGCCAATTGAGCACAGTAATACCATGGTCAGTAAACCATTTACCAGTGGTTTTGGCACTGTGAGCAGGTGCCAGGTCGTGCTGAAAAATGAAATCTTCATCTCCATAAAGCTTTTCAGCAGGTGGAAGCATGAAGTGCTCCAAAATCTCCTGATAGCTGCATTGACCCTGCCCTTGATAAAACACAGTGGGCCAGCACCAGCAGCTGACATGGCACCCCAGACCATCACTGACTGTGGGTACTTGACACTGGACTTCAGGCATTTTGGCATTTCCTTCTCCCCAGTCTTCCTCCAGACTCTGGCACCTTGATTTCCGAATGACCCGAACCACTGAGCAACAGTCCAGTGCTGCTTCTCTTTAGCCCAGGTCAGGCGCTTCTGCCGCTGTTTCTGGTTCAAAAGTGTCTTGACCTGGGGAATGCGGCACCTGTAGCCCATTTCCTGCACACGCCTGTGCACGGTGGCTCTGGATGTTTCTACTCCAGACTCAGTCCACTGCTTCCGCAGGTCCCCCAAGGTCTGGAATCGGTCCTTCTCCACAATCTTCCTCAGGGTCCGGTCACCTCTTCTCGTTGTGCAGCGTTTTTTGCCACACTTTTTCCTTCCCACAGACTTCCCACTGAGGTGCCTTGATACAGCACTCTGGGAACAGCCTATTTGTTCAGAAATGTCTTTCTGTGTCTTACCCTCTTGCTTGAGGGTGTCAATGATGGCCTTCTGGACAGCAGTCAGGTCGGCAGTCTTACCCATGATTGCGGTTTTGAGTAATGAAACAGGCTGGGAGTTTTTAAAAGCCTCAGGAATCTTTTGCAGGTGTTTAGAGTTAATTAGTTGATTCAGATGATTAGGTTAATAGCTCGTTTAGAGAACCTTTTCATGATATGCTAGTTTTTTGAGACAGGAATTTTGGGTTTTCATGAGCTGTATGCCAAAATCATCAGTATTAAAACAATAAAACACCTGAAATATTTCAGTTGGTGTGCAATGAATCTAAAACATATGTGTGGCGAACAGGACGGCCGAGGGACGTGAGAGAACGGCGCGAGGCCGGTGGTGCGATTGCTAATGAGCAACTCCTGTTAGGCACACCGGTCTCGCATCTCTCACGGAGGAGCGGAAGCATAAAGGAGGAGCGACGACGTTGATGATCGAGAGAGGAACAGGCCTGTATTTTAGTTGTGTTTTGTTTTTGTATTTTATTTTAGTTATATTTATTTTCGGTAGCCAGCAGTCGTCCGCGAGGGGCTGCTGGCGGTATTTTCGTTTGTTTTATTTTAAATAAATTATATTTTGATTCTTCGCCGGTTCCCGCCTCCTTCTTCCCTGAACATTGCTACACTGGTGCCGAAAACCCGGGAAGAGGGAGGAACGCGCTGTCAGAGAGTCCTCGCCGGTGTGGGGAATCCGCGGTGCCATCGAGCATGGTGCGCGAGTCGCCGCCGCTCGCCGTGGGCCGGAGCCTGCTGCCATCCGCCGAGCGAGCGGAGGAGCAGGGAGCGGGGGACTCGCGGCCAAGGACGCTCGAGGCGGGGCGCTGGAGTGAGTTGCCGGTGGGACGGTCGAGCTCGCTGCCGGCCGCCTGGGTATTGGAGGGGCGGCTGCCATCCGGGAGGGAGAGGAGGAGTCGCCGCCGCTCGCCGTGGGCCGGAGCCTGCTGCCGTCCACCAGTGAAGGGGAGGAGCAGGGAGCGGGGCACTCCTACCGTCTGCCCAAGGCACCCGAGGAGCCGTCGCCGTCCACCGGGCGGCGGAGGAGCGTCGAGCCGTCCACCGAGGGCTACCCAGCATCACCGCCAGGCACCGCGGAGGAGATCGCCAGCTGGTGGGGGACCAGATGGCAGCGCGTTGTGGGAACCGGACCAATTTTTTTTTTCCCTCTCTCCCCTCTCTCGATCTGTCGCTCCTCATGCTTCCGTCTCCGTTTCCCTCGGTTTGTCTGTCCATACTCCCCAGGGATCGCCGCCGCCGGGGGGGGAGTAGGCACAGCCTCGTGGGTACCCCCCGGCCTGTGAGGGGCGATGGGGGTATGTGGCGAACAGGACGGCCGAGGGACGTGAGAGAACGGCGCGAGGCCGGTGGTGCGATTGCTAATGAGCAACACATGTGAGGCGCACCGGTCTCGCATCTCTCACGGAGGAGCGGAAGCATAAAGGAGGAGCGACGACGTTGATGATCGAGAGAGGAACAGGCCTGTATTTTAGTTGTGTTTTGTTTTTGTATTTTACTTTCCTTATGTTTATTTTCGGTAGCCAGCAGTCGTCCGCGAGGGGCTGCTGGTGGTATTTTGGTTGTTTGTTTTATTTTAAATAAATTATATTTTGATTGTTCGCCGGTTCCCGCCTCCTTCTTCCCTGAACATTGCTACAATATGAAAGTTTAATTTTTATTACATTATGGAAAATAATGAACTTTATCACAATATGCTAATTTTTTGAGAAGGACCTGTATATATTTTTTTAAGAATGTAGAATTTTTGACGTTTGCATTCTGAATTTTTTAATTCTGAATTGTTTAGTATTATTATTATTATTATTACTATTATTATTATTTGAAAATGTATTCCTACGAGTCTAAAAGCGCATTTATTGAAACTCTAAATAATAAAAAATGGTTTTTTTTATTAACATTATAAGTAAAAGTCATGGGGGGGGGTAATATGTCAACAATCTGAGAGGTATCACAACAGCAAAATGCCATCTGTATTTATAAAAGGCATGTGTATTAATGATGCATTTGATTTTGAAATGCAGCCGTCTCTGTGTTGCAGATGCATAACAGACAAAGACGAGCAGCCAGACGACAGCGAGAGCAGCGGGAGAGACCAACCGCCGTCACAATAGACTCTGACACGGCCATCTATGTGGAGGTCATATGATCACAACCTCATCAATGAATCCTCAAATAACAGAAGCAATCTTACCTGTCCGTGTTTATAACCATAATCACTGAGAACTGAGCCTGTGCTGTTGTTTCTGTATCAACCAGCCTCCAGAAATAAAGAAATAAAAAACAATGTCTTTTGCATCTCAAGCTACAGTTTGAAGAATATGAAGAAATGCATGTGAGTGAATATTGTTTGTTAGGCTGATTGCACAATCATTGAATAGACAGAAAGTGGCTTTATAACTATTCTGTGTTTTTTAAACGCCATTCAATTGAACAGCCAATCACTGATTTGCAATTCAGTCTAAATAAGTTTAATATATATAGCGCCTTTCCCAAGCTCAAGGGCGTTTCACAACAGTAAAGAACAAACAATCAGTTCACACATAAATGGACAATAGACATTTGCCCAGTCCAAGAAAATGAGCGATTGCAGTTGCATATCGCATTACATTTGGAATACAGACAAAAACAGAAACAAAAAAACACTATTTACAGACAGCATGGAAGGTGGGCAGTTGAAGTAAAGATGTAAAAGACAAACGGTACCTAAGTTAACATTATGACTGTAATACAGAGTTATGAAAGCTTAAGTAATTTTAGATTATTTTCATGAACACTGACTGAGCTATGGAAGGTCACAGTTGAGAGTGTCTAAAGATTTTCCTTTGACATGCGCTTTAAAATTAATTAGTGAAAATTCTTTGCATTATTGAAAGTCAGTATATTTCAAAGGTGGTATTTGTACATTCGAAGGAAAATATATTCATATATACAAGACTAAGAGTCATGAAAGTATTTTAGGTCAGTCCTGAGGACAATAGAAAAATGAAAGTATAGAGTTTATTGGAAACAAAAACATGCAGGCTGAGATTGGAACAGGGAAATGGGCAAAAGGTAAACATTTTTGAACACTAAGATTGATCTTGTCATGCAACCGAGAAAAAGGGGAACATTGTTTGTCTGGTAAGTGGTATACTTGTCAAATGGCATTTCAAAGAAAACCTTAAAGCTGTGCATGCGGAAAATTACAACATCTAGGGCTACACCTATTAAAAACAAGCATCAAAGAAAGGCTATTGATGAACATTTCAGTTTCTCATTTTGTGCTCATAGCAGTGAAAAAAAAGGAAAAGATGGATTGACAGAGACATGATTATTATATGTAAACTTTTTGGGGGTTTTGGGAAATGAATAAATTAATAACATTTTCCTTTATGCATGACAGCTTTCAGTTTGTCAATTAAATAATTTTATTTTTGATGTTTGTTTTAGATTTTGTTTTTGCTTAGATTTTTGATAACTTCCATACATTTTGTTCTGAATGTTTTGCAATTAAAACGGACCTTTATTTTACCATCTTTACCACTTATTTCCTGTGAGGCGTCGCTCTGCCTGATACTACGGTCGGCGGAAGTGATGTCACGTGTTGTGAATTGAGAGGGAGTTTGTATGCGTGAGTGTTCGTGAAACAGTCTCCTCACAAGCTACAGTAAGCCACATAACTGAGGTCTGTAGACTTTGGACTTCGGTACAGTGTTCTTGATTTAATTCAATTTAGTGTCTGAATGTTTTCAGCCCTGTTTCTGTCGCTTTAATGACCACTGTAATGCAGCTCCATTGTTCGCTAAGTAACAGGGCGCTGTGAAATTATGAAGCATGCTAGTTAACTTAACTAGTCGCTTTAATGGTCGAATACTAGCTAAACTACACCAGAGACACTGCTGACAATCATTTGGTCCAGGTGCGAGCTGATGACGCACTCAGTCTCGTATTTATGAATGACAGACAGTCTAACAGATATTCAGTGTAAACAAAATATATGAATATGATATTAAATGTTTTCCAGTCTGTCTCGTTTAGATAACTATTGAGTTGACCTCTTAAATAATTTTGTATTTTATTAGGCCAAAACACTCATATTTCAGTAGACTATAATGAAATAAATCGTAGGTTTGGTTACAGCAAAATGTGGACAGAAATGCTCATATTTTAAATATGAATGCCGTTATTGTCACTTTTTTGTCTCAGTTTAATATTTTACCATAATTGCCATAATATTTATATAATACTCTTTTGTAGATTAAAACCTGCTTGCTAAACATTATTTGATATCTGATTTGTGATCGAATCCTTCTTTGAGTCGATTCACATGATTTTTTTCAATGATTTTTTTAAAGAACTCTAATCCAGCAATCACAAACAACTAGAAAGGTGGTTAAATAAGTCTCAACAATTAATGCTCATACATTTATTATAGATCATGCAAGTCTACTGCATCTTTAAGTTTTCACTTACATTTATAATGTTCATTATTAATGAAATCCTCCTTTTGTTTTACAGTGTTTTCAGATTTTGTGAGACCAGAGACGAGTGTTTAATTTGACAAACATGCCTGAAATCAAACTTAAGCATGTCGTGTCTTGCAGCAGTGAGGACAATGTAAGTATACATTGTCTATATTTATACCTTAATACCTTTTACCTTTTTATTGAATGTATACCTTTTATATTTAATCACAATAATATGATTTTGTGGCATTCCAAAAGCTCAAGGCCACTTTAAAATCAACGTTCACTAATCTACTAATAACAAGAGAAGACTGTATATAAGGACAGAGAGAAGTCTATTGAAACAGATCATTTGAAATGATTCACAGAAATGAATGAAACTCTAACTCTGTTTTTAATACTGAAGTTTAAATGCAAGACATTTTAAAACGTCTGAACACTCTCACAAGATGAGGAAGAATGAAGCTAGTCTAATAACATGATGTTAATGACCAAATAGAAGTGCTGTTTATTTATGAGACTTGTTCAATCCTTCTGCACAGACTCACAAGGCAGACAACCTCTTGAGCTCTGACACGTACAGAAAATGGAAAGCTGCAAGACCTGGAGAGAAGCAAGTCTCAGTCATTCTTCAAGTATGGCTTTTCTGTTATATTAATATATTAATATTCTGTTTATTGATATTTTTAATTATTTAAAATAAACATATAAAAACAAGAATATTTATTTAATAAATACAAATAGTTATTTCTAAGAAAAGAACTGAACATCACTTGCACTTATTTTAATATTTTATTACATTTTTGTCTCTGTTGTTTCTCCAGTTGGAAAAGGAAGAGCAAATTCACAGCATAGACATTGGAAACGAAGGCTCTGCTTTCATTGAGGTCCTTGTTGGACACTCCACGTCAGTCAAAGATCAAGACTTTGAGGTGCGTCTTAAAGTTACAAGCTTTAAAAGCATCAAACAGTTTAAATGGCATTATCTTAGAATACATTCATTTATTTACTATCCAGTTAAGTTCAGATATAATACACATTACTTCAAAGGAGCTTTACAGGAAATTGTTAATGTTTATAATATCGCCATGCCTAATAGTTGCATTTAGCAGATTAGAGCTGGACGATAATATAGTTTATATTTTGAGACAATATAAATGATCAAGCAGTTGAGATTTGCTGTATAGTATATATTGCTTGGCATGAGTGTAATGTATGTTATGCGGATAAAGTTGGATATTGTATAGGTGATAATATAGTTACATTTTGTGAAATCTTTCAATAAAAAACTTTTCTATCTCAATTATGAACACCTAACGCTTAGCACAATATGTATAATAAATAATTTATTTGTGACACCCATTCTTTTTTTGCTCTTATAATTACCGACACATTCAACATAATAGCTGCATAGACAACACATCTCCTATACACACATGTAAAAAACATCTTGTAGTGCTCAGTGTTATTTTAGTATTATTGACTAGTATAGACTTTATGAATCATTTTAGTTTTTAGTTTTTGTATTTTTTTAGGCTGTGTTAAAAAAAAAACAGGGTGCATATGCTTGGACTCTGTCCCTGACTATATACATTTAAAACATTTATAATATTGTATTTTATTAAACCTCAAATTTGTGGCCTTCTGGGTTATGCACCCTTACAATATTTAAATGCTAAATTAAATCTGACTAAACTTGCATTTTGGGTGAAATATACACACAAAAATATTGTTGCATTTTTCTTTTTGCAATATAACATGACACAATATATTTTTACACCCCTAAAATATACCAGCAAAGGCATTTGTAATTTACATTTACATAACCTGTATTCATATAGCAGATGCTTTTATCCTAATATGTTCTTGCCAACTAACTAGTTTAAATTGAAATATATTATTTTATTTCAGTTAACGTTTATTTTAGATCAAGTAACATTTTATTGGTTTTAGTTAACTATAATAGTAAACTATTTTTGTATCTATTTTTTAACATTCTATATCTTGTATCTATGTTAGGTTATGTTTCTTGTTTCCTTAAAGGATTAGTTCACATCAGAATGAAAATGTCCTGATAATTTACTCACCCCCACGTCATTCAGTCGAAAACAAATTAAGGTTTTTGAGGAAAACATTCCAGGATTTTTCTCCATATAGTGGACTTCAATGGGGTACACCAGTTTCAATGCAGCTTCAAAGGGATCCCAGCTGAGGAATAAATAAGGGTCTTATCTAGCCAAACGATCTGTCAATTTTCAAAAAAAAAAAAAAAAAAGAAGAAAACGTCTCCGGTTACTTTCGTAACCTCGGTTCCCTGAAAGGCAAGGAACGAGACATTACGGATGTCGTATATGGGAACTCCTCTCATCCTTCACTTCCGCTGAAATCTTATAGGCTAACGCCAGCAGAGCTGGCCAATTGACGCAAATATGCAAATACTGAACTTCGTAGCAGTATAAAGCAAGTGCAGCGTCAATTCCCTTCAGAATCGAACAAAAAACGCTAAATCAATAGCGAACACGGCGGCGAGCGTAATGTCTCGTTCCTTGCCTTTCAGGGAACCGAGGTTACGAAAGTAACCGGAGACGTTCCCTATCAAGGCTACGGAACTCGACATTACGGATGTCGTATATGGGAACTGTATAGAATCCCGCCGTGGCAGCAAACAACCACTGAAAACAGACCCAATACCAAAACCGCCCCTCCCCAGTATGCAAGCGTCTGATAGGCCGAGATTGACCAATAGCGAACCTCTAACCTCTGATTGGCCCGAGGGGACCAATCACAAGCTCACAAACACTGCCAGAATTTGCATATCCCGAGCAGTATAACTAGGGGGAAGTTTGCACTGTCGAGAAACAGGGCAATAACCACAGTAAGAGAAGGTCAACGCATAGCGGTGACAACAGTACAAATACACAAATAGCACACAGAACAACTCATAAGCAAAGCGCAGAGCAGCTCTATCCAGTGCTGTGTGTGCAATCAACTCACCGAAAGCACTCGAGACGCTACGGAGGGCAAATCCAACTTGTAAAACCTGGCAAACGTGTTCTGAGAAGACCAGCCAGCCGCAAGACATAAATCCTGAATAGACATACCCTTAGTCCAAGCCCACGAGGAGGCAATCGCTCTAGTCGAATGGGCCTTGACGTTAAGGGGGCATTCCTGCCCCAGGCAATCATAAGCCAAAACAATAGCGTCCACAATCCAGTGAGCAAGCCTCTGTTTAGAGACACCCCGTCCCTTGTTGCACCCACCAAAGCACACAAACAGCTGGTCCGATTGTCGAAAAGCTGCCGAGCGAGAAATGTATTCCCTGAGCGCTCTGACTGGGCAAATAGCACTCTGAGCAACCGAATCCTGAGAGGTTGATGGCTCCGTGGACAGGGCAGGCAGAGAAACAATCTGCGCTCTGAACGGGGTATTGAGCAACTTAGGAACGTAACCCGGCCTCGGTCTGAGAATTACATTGCAGTTTCCCGGTCCAAAGCGAATACAATCTTCACTTACCGAGAAAGCCTGTAAATCCCCAACTCGCTTCGCCGAGGCGAGAGCGAGAAGCAGTGCCGTCTTAACCGATAGCTCCTTAATGGCAATCGAAGCTAAGGGCTCGAAAGGCGGTCGCGACAAAGCGTCCAAGACCAACATTAAATCCCACGGCGGCACCGAAGGCGGCCGTGCAGGGCATAATCTCCTAGCTCCCTTGAGGAACCGTGTCACCGACGCATGTCTACCGATAGACTGCCCGTCAACAGGGGGGTGAAACGCGGCAATAGCGGCTACATATACCTTCAGAGTGGATGGTAGGCTTCCTTCGTCCATCCTGTACTGAAGGAAGCGTAGAATAACCGACACAGAGAAGTTCGCTGGGTCTATACCGACATTCTGACACCATTTCGAGAACACACCCCAGTTCAAAGCATACAGGCGCCTGGTGGACGGAGCTCGCGCCTCCGCGATGGTATTCAAAACACGCGCGTGCAGCGTGTCCCGCCCGCTCAGCGACCCTGCAGCGGCCACACATGGAGGTTCCACAGCCCGGGGTTGGGATGCCAGATCGTTCCGCTCGCCTGAGACAGAAGGTCCTTCCTGAGCGGAATCTCCCATGGCTGTCCTGCCAGTAACTCTACCAGATCCGCGAACCAGGGCTGATTCGGCCAGTTCGGGGCTACCAGAGTGACCGCCGCCTTCTCCTCCCTGATTTTGCACAACACCATGGGCAAAATTTTCACCGGAGGAAAAGCATAGAGGCGGACTTTCGGCCATCGCGCGGTCAGCGCGTTTACCTCCCGGGGGGAACGAGACAGCGAGAAGAACATCGGACAATGCGCATTCTCGCTCGTCGCAAAGAGGTCGACCTCCGCTCTGCCGAAACGATTCCATATCAGCTGAACCGTCCCGGGGTGAAGCCTCCACTCCGCTTGGGGAATCCCGCTTCTCGAGAGCATATCCGCCCCGCGATTCAGAACGCCGGGGATGTGCGCCGCTCTCAGCGAGAGGAAAAATCGGTCCGCCCACAGCAGAAGGGATTCCGCCTGCCTGAAAAGGGCTCTGGAATGTACCCCGCCTTGGCGATTTATGTACGAGTCCACAGAAGTGTTGTCGGTCCGAATCAACACATGCTGATGCTTCAGCTGAGACCGGAAGGCTTTTAGAGCTAGAGAGACCGCTTCTAGTTCCAAACGATTTATGTGCCAGTCCATCTGCTTCCCTACCCACCGACCCGAGGCGGGCTTTCCCAAGCAGACGGCTCCCCATCCGGTGGACGAAGCGTCCGTCAGGACCTCCACGCGCCGCGTCACTATGCCCATAGGGACGCCTGAGCTGAGGAGATCTGGATTCCTCCACGGGTCCAGGGCGCGGGCGCATCCGCGGGTGATCATAATGCGCTTGTGGCCAGAAAACCACTCGCTCGGGCGGACGCGCGCTTTCAGCCAGTGTTGCAGCGGTCTCATATGCAGCAGCCCCAGGTGACACACCGAAGAAGCCGCTGCCATCCGTCCCAGTAGCCTTTGAAACTCTTTCAGTGGGACGAGTCTGCCAGGTTTGAAGAGACCGAGAGAGGAGCTCAGAGTCTCCGCTCGCTCGGGGGAAAGGCGCGCTCTCATTCTCACTGAATCCAAGCACACTCCCAGGAATGTTGTAGTCTGGCTCGGTGTGAGCACACTTTTCTGGACGTTCACCCTCAAACCGAGCCTCCCCAGGTGTCGAAGGAGGGCTTCCACATGGCTGACCAGCGTTTCTCTCGACTGCGCGAGAACCAGCCAGTCGTCCAGATAGTTCAAGACGCGCATCCCGCTCGATCTGAGGGGTGAAAGTGCCGCGTCCACGCATTTCGAAAATGTTCGGGGGGCTAGGGCTAGTCCAAACGGGAGCACCGTATATTGGTACACCGAATTTTCGAACGCAAACCTCAGGAATCGCCTGTGACGCTTTACTATCTGGATATGAAAGTAAGCGTCCTTTAAATCCACTGAAGCGAACCAATCCCCGGGGCGAATTTGCGCCAGGATTTGCTTCAGAGTAGTCATCCTGAAGGCGCGCTTGTGAAGCGCTCTGTTGACCGGTCTCAGATCCAGAATGGGGCGGAGACCCCCTCCTTTCTTCGGTACAACGAAGTAGCGGCTGTAGAATCCGTCCTCCCACTCTTTCGGGGGAACTGGTTCTATAGCCTTCTTTTCGAGCAAGCTGCACACTTCTTGCCTCAGCACGTGAGCGTTTTGGGGCAAAGTTAATGACTGAATTACGCCGCGGAAGCGGGGTTGTCTGCGTTTGAACTGAAGTGTGTATCCGCACCGAATTATATTCAACACCCACGGCGAAATGCCCGGAATAGCCTCCCACGCTGCCTGAAAACGACTGAGCGTGGGCTGATCTAAACCTGCGGTCATCGCCGCTGCGGTCATCCCCGCTATGTGAGGGCTGGGAATATTTATTGACCGTGACTCTGCGCTGCTCGAAGGCAGGGCGGGTAACACAGTGTGTGGTGCAAGAGGAGAAAAAAGCTCTGTTTGTGAAGTAGTGATCTGCTTTATTTCTGAACAAGAAACAACATTCACAAAACAACTGCATGGGTCGCTCGCAGAACGCCGAGGGACCAAGTGCATTAGAGCGCGCCGCTTGGACGCGGGGCCGACCTGGCGCTCTCTTCTCCTCTTGCCCGAGCGGTCAGGACGACTGCTTAGGCCTCGCAGGGGACGCGGTGGGCTTTCTGCGCGGGCTCCTCTGCGTCCTCTTGCCGCCCGCTCCATGCCACTGGCCGCTACGGCCTCTACGGGCATCCGGTCCCGGGCATCCGGTCCCGGGCGGGGCGCTGCCTGTCTTCTAGCCGCGGCCTGAGGTTGGCGGCCCGAGGCGGAAGACGAACGAGAGCGAGGCTGCGGCTGCTGCGGCGGCGGCGGCGCCCTCCGAGGAATCACGTGGCTCATGGCTTTCGCTTTCTTCTGCGTCTCGGAGTAACGCTCAGTGACTTTCTCCACGGCGTCTCCGAACAGGCCTGCAGGGGAGATCGGTGCGTTCAGCAGCGTCTTCCTATCGGCCTCCTGTACGTCCGACAGGGTGAGCCACAGGTGTCTGTGGAGGACCACCAGGAACCCCATCGAACGGCCAATTGCTTGGGCCGAACGCTTCGTGGCCAGGAGCGCGAGGTCCGTGGCCGAACGGAGATCTCGGATGGCGTCAGCGTCGATAGAGGCGGCGTCATCCAGAGACTTGAGTTGCTTAGCCTGCAGCACTTGGAGAACGGCCATGGCATGCAACGCAGAAACCGCCTCCCCCGCGGCACCGTAGGCCTTGTTAGCTTGGTGGGCCGTAAATCTACAGGCTCGGGACGGCAGGCTGCGGTCCGAGCCCAGGGCGGGAGCCGACGGGCAGAGGTGCGCGGCGACGGTCTCCTCGACGGGGGGGATGCGGAGGTAGCCGTGGTCCCCCGCCTCGTCCACGGGGGCAAACATGGCTTGGGTGGAAGTGAGGGTGCGCGCCGATTGCGGGGCCACCCACGACTTCACCACGTGCTCATGCACGTCAGGAAAAAACGGTGTTCCTCTTTTCGAAGCGGCCTGACGGCGGCTCGATTGGAGGAACCACGTATCCAGTTTGCTCTTTGAAGGTTCGTCGGGAGCCTTCCACGACAGGTCCAGTTCCTCGACGGCTTTCGAGAGGATGCGGAAAAGCTCGTCCTGCAGGTCCGCCGGGGTCTCTTGCTCCGCGGCCGTCCGTGATGCGGCCTGCTCCGCACCCCAGTCGTTCTCGGAGGCAGACAGAGACATGGAGTCGTCTTCCTCACTCGCCCCGAAGGAAACAAAGTCAGCGACCTCGCGAGGGGGCTGAAAGGTGGGGTCGGGAAAGCTCACCGGGGGACGAACCTCGACTCCGCGGTTGGGGGGGGCTACCAGCGGCTCAGTGGCGGCGGTGGGCCCAATCCCCGCTGCTGCGCGAGCCTCATCCCTCCTGGCTTTGAGAGCTCGAAGAGACATGTCCGCGCAGTGGTCGCAGGACCCTCCGTCCCTGAGGGCTGACTCGGCATGGGCCAGCCCCAAACACGCGACGCAGAACAGGTGCGTGTCGGGGGGCAAGATGTGGCCCGCGCACAAGTTGCAGTTAGTTGCCATCGGATGCAGGAGACAGTGCAAGTATCTCGGCGCAACTTCAACGACGGCGAAGTAATTCAAGTTGTAGTATCAGCTTTCTAGCACACGATTTAAGCGTGAAGAGAGAGATTCTGAAGGGAATTGACGCTGCACTTGCTTTATACTGCTACGAAGTTCAGTATTTGCATATTTGCGTCAATTGGCCAGCTCTGCTGGCGTTAGCCTATAAGATTTCAGCGGAAGTGAAGGATGAGAGGAGTTCCCATATACGACATCCGTAATGTCGAGTTCCGTAGCCTTGATAGGGAACTACAATGCTCATCTTACCCTAGCCCTGTGATGCGCCACGCATTACGTAATCGCGTTGAAAGGTCACGTGTGACATTGGCGGAAGTACCGACCTTACAAAGCGAATGTGCAATGTGTATCAGGGTTTCCGTTGTCCGGTAATTACCATGTAATTACGGTAATTACCGGACATTGGCCGGTAAAAAAATTAAATGTCCGACAAAATTAAATCTCTCCTGTCAAATTGTTCGATTAAAATTGCCTAATAATCCTGTCCCCATAACACAATCTGAATTTGAGAATAAGCCTAAAACGGATAAAGCAAAAATACACCGATCTTTTGCTATGTTATAAAGGAATAGGCTCTATTGTTTGAAAGTTATGAAACAACATCGCATGCTGCCTTTCAAATAAAGCGCACGCCTAAAATGGCTGCAATATAGACCTAAACAACGAACGATTGAGTGAGACGTTTCAAATATGGACAGGCCCAGGCAGACTAGCTTTAAAAGCTTTTTTTCAGAGGCCAGACGATAGTGAATCAGGAATTTTATTTTGGGATTTCACCGGAATTAATATAGTCTCCACAACGGCGATAGATTGAAACGTGTGTCCTAGTGAAGATTGCGCAACTCGCGCAGCGCGTCGTCCATGCAACTGATAGCAGCGGACACGAGCACTCAGCTTGATTTCAAAAACAAAAGATTTTAGCGCTGGATCTCTTATTTAATAACAGGCTAAAATAATGATCTGCTAGTTAACTGGAGATGTTTTATTTCTATGTATTAGGTAAATCCGTGCCTCAATGTTTCAAAAAGTGAATGTGTGTGAAACCACAGTAAAAAACAATTGGCGTTGATTGACGCCAATCGGACGTTCATGGTTTTTTTCCGTCTATTTGAAAGTTAAGCTAATATAACATGTTGCATTCTATACGGCCTGATTATGTCATTTTTTGAGTTACATAGACTGCCTCCAGTTTTCCTCAACTTGACTAATTAAGATGCGATATATTTGACCGGCATATCATCAAAATGTCCGTAAAACGAAACCTCTGCCGGTCACTCTGACCGGCACCATTTTTTTCTAGCGGAAACTCTGATGTGTATATATATATATATATATACATACAAATTATTATTTTTTATATATTTTTTTATAAATGACCGATTGTTTGGCTAGATAAGACCCTTATTCCTCGGCTGGATCGTGTCGAGACTTTGAAGCTGCATTGAAACTGAGATTTGGACCTTCAAACCAGTGTACCCTATTGAAGTCCACTATATGGAGAAAAATCCTGGACTGTTTTCCTCAAAAACCTTAATTTCTTTTCGAAGAAAGACATGAACATCTTGGATGACGTGGGGGTGAGTAAATTATCAGGACGTTTTAATTCTGAAGTGAACTAATCCTTTAAGCACACCTGAGGTATAATGGTCCATTCAAGTCCTCCTGGGTAGTTCGTACTTACGAGGTGGGAAGTCGTGTTTATGACGGCATGTGCGTTCAAGTCACTTTCGTCGGAGTAAGATGGCGGTGTACTTTCTATTAATTAATTACACAAAATAGAGCAAGTTTCTTAAACTCTAGTTCTAGAAAATGAAGAACAAATAAATGTGCATCAGGTGTGCTTTGTTTTTTTAAATTTTTTTTATTAATTTAAGAAGGCACTGCAAACTTTACCATTACATTACATTGTTACATTATAATGCCATCATATTCGGTGCAGGCAATTAGCTTACTTCACTGTAAATAGAAAAGTCTAGCAATATCACTGCTAAATACCTTTAAGTATTGTGGTATTCCGCCATGTTTCTCAGTGACACGCCCCTAACTCGTACAGAACGGGGCTTAAAGAAAATCCCGAGCTCCCCACTGGTATTTACGACATTGTGGTGGCGTTCAAGTGCGCTCAACTCGTAATTACGATCTATACGAGATGACTTGAACGCACCATAAAACTGATTCTGATTCTGAAGAATGTGTCATTTCAAGGCTGTTGGTGTTAATGTGTCTTTCTTGCGATCTGTTGTAGGTTCTGTTGGTCACGTCGTCCTTCATGTCACCCACAGAGAGCCGTAACGGCACAAACACAAACCGAGTGCGCTTCTTCGGACCCAACCAGCTGGTGAAGGCCACGGCGCAGGAGAAGTGGGACTGCTTGAAGATTGTGTGCAGTCAGCCTTACAGCAAGGTGAACACTAACTTTGTTTTCTCTCATGTCAATTCAAACACATATGCACCTGACACGACAGTTAGTGTGAATCACGAGCCTTTGTTCTCTGTTTGTGTGTAGTCAATAGCTTATGGAATCACGTTTATAAAGCTGCATTCTCCTCCAGACGGTAATGATGTTCCCATCACGACTCCACCGGTGAGTGCTGTTCCTCCACAGCTCATGTTCAGTGTCCTGCTGTTTGATGGCTCTTGAGATCTGTTGTTTCTCTTCCTGACAGAAACTAACTAAACTGGGTCAGTTCCGTGTGAAAGATGAATCCCCTTCTTCTGGTTCAAATGTCCAGCCGGGAAGTCTGTTCTTTAGCAGAGAGAGCACTGCTAAATCCAGCACAGGACTGAAAGGTAATGCATATTACAGTATTCATTTAATTTAGGCCTAGGCCTGGTATTAGGCCTAGCTGTCACGATAATGAATTGTGCTGAAGATACAGATAATTGCGATTAACAATTTAATTCTATTTTGTTCTTCACAGTGTAAGGCTAATATGTTATTTTTTACTTTGAATTACATGTCATGTAATATAATAATAAAAGTTTATTAAAAGTAGTCCCATATGATTTACTTCAATGCTGTAAAAAAAAATTATGTTTATAATTATTGTAGTATAATATTATGCAGTCTGAGACACGATACATAGATGATAGGAGACACAATATTTTACGGCATTTATTTAAATACTTAAATTTCCCTTATTTCAATGGCAAAATGTGATTTTAAATAAAACTGAAATTGCATTCATTTCAAATATTTGCGCTTTGAACAAATAACCACGATCAATAATCAATAATCGTAACTGGCCTAACTGGCATATTTTGGGGGTGTAACAATATATCTTGTCACAATATATTGCAAAACAAAAATGCAACAATATGTATCATGTATAGTTCACCCAAAATGAAAGTTTAGATCGATTTAATTAAGTGTAAGACATCAAAGCATACATTTGAGATGTACATGTTAATTAATTATTAATAAAAAATAAAATGCATAATTTAAATCAATACAATATTTCAAACTTTATAAATCTGTATATAGTCAGACTCAGTATATATATTTTGTAATTTATAAGTTTATAGTTGTATATAGCGCTATTTTATTTTTAGGTCTATTTTGTTTAAAGTATCTTGAGAGTATTGTATCATGAGATCAGTACCGTGTATCAAATCAAATCATGGCATTAGTGTATTATATTTTGTAGTCCAATATTCAGTGGGGTGGGGGGGGGGGGGTGATAAAAAATTGTATTGTATTAAATGTAAAATAAATCCATTTTGTTTTCCTTCAAAACCAGATTTGATCCATGTTTGGTGAATGTTCATTTATGGTCCTTTGTACACAGAAGTAAATGAAATAATCATAGAATCATCTCTATCAGTGTCTCCTCAGAATGACAGGTTGAGTTACGCCACTGCTGCTCTGAAGTCCGACGGTTCGTCCACACAGTCGTCTTCCAGCAGCACCAGCACACAACAGGTACTGACCCGTATGTTCAGATCAGATCTAGGGATGGAGCGAGTTATCAGTTCTTTTTTGTTTTGTTGTTGTTCTATTTAGTTGTGCGACTACTGTTTGGGGGCAGTAAGTTTTTTCTTTTGGAAAGAATTATTTTATTCAGCAAAGAATCCTGAAAAATAATGCATCACGGTTTCCACAAAAATATGAAGCAGCACAACTGTTTTCAGCAATGATAATAAGAAATGTTTTTATTCAACATAATAGCAAATCAGCATATTATTAATGATTTCTGAAGGATCATGTGACTGAAGACTGGAGTAATGATGCTGAAAATTCAGCTTTGATCACAGGAATAAATTACATTTTTAAATATATTTACATAGTAGCAATTTTAATTTGTATTTATATTTCACATATTACTGATTTTACTCTCTTTTTGATCAAGAAAATTCAGGTGAGCTTGAGTGAGCGTGAGAGACTTCTCTTAAAAACATTAACATATCTCACCAACCATAAACCTTTGAACACCACAGTGTTTCTCTCTTCAGGTGTGGATCCCTATATAATAAGCCCTAAATAACTGTATCCCTGTCCTCTAACTACTGAGAAGCCCATTTTACTTCTTTATTAAATTAGCTGCTCCACTTATGGTCCCCATAAATCATCTCTCCGATGCGAACACCGTTCCTGATGCTATTGTCTTTGTGCTGAAGTGGCAGATATTTTGTAGTCGCCTGCAATGGATTATTGACCTTTTAAAGCGTTCCAGAAGTATATCCTTTTAATTACTGGATGTGGAAAAACTGAATCTCAGCAGGATCTGAAATGAAGATGCTCCACCTGCTGTAGGACAAACGCTCCCCTTTGAAAATATTAAAGTCACCATGAAATCTTAATTGACACTTCTTTTTTTTATGGAATATTGCAGTATTTATTTAAAAAAATAATTTCCATGCACATCATTATTTATTTAAATTCATGTGCCTCATCTTTAATCTTGCAAGGTCTTCTCTTTTCTGATGACCTGTTTATTGGCGTGATCACTCACAAGATCCACTAATAGCAAACCACAACCATCCAATCAATTCCCCCAGTTTCACTCCGATATACGTCACAATAGGGAAGAAAAGACTATCTCAACTTCTGTTTCATGCTGACTTTAAGTGTTTGACAGCTGTTTTTTTTTTTTTTTTTTTTTAAACCTGAACATTAAAGAAACAGTTCTCTAAAAAATAAAACATTTATTTTCTGCCCTCGTGTTGTTTTAAACCTGTATGAATGATGGTTGAGAGGATGGTGATTGTACTTGTCAAATTCAAAAGAGTCAGAGTAAAAGAAAGTCTGTTCTTAGAGAACCACTGCTTGATGTGTCCCTGTTGTGTTTTTTAAAGGCTCCTGTGAAGAGGAAGTTCGAGTTCAGTAAAGAGCGTCTGGAAGCCACTGGCCCACCGCCAAAAAAGCCCAGTTCATCTGCCTCTGCTGAACCAAACTCTGCCACTCCAAAATCTAAAGCAAGAACCAGTGCAACTGCAAGTCCCATCACCACCGGTAAATAACAACATTGTCATAATCACTGAACACATGAAGTCAATGGTTCTCAGAAACTAGGAGTGTCCAGGGATTCAATAATAAGTTTTAAAAAGCTGAATGTTCTTCAGGGATTTTGATCTTTTAAACCAATTTTTCGCCATGACTTTTCCAGTCATTCCTGGTTTTACTGGATCAGGATTATTATTTTTTTGGTTTATTGTATGTATATATATATATGTAAATCCAATTATAAAAATGCTATAAGATTTTATTGATTTCTATGACTTTCCAAGACTAAAAATCATACTTTTTAAATGAGTCTTCCTCATATATCCAGGTTTTTCAAGACTCAGAGAATCCTGTTTATTCAAAGACAAAAAAATAAATTTACAGGAGGTGAATTAAAATAAGACTATTACACCAACTTGCATCATATTTGCTGAATCAAATCCAATACTTGTTTCCTACTAATTTTAGGGTGCTGATTGCAAAAATAGCATGTCATACTTTCTCACAAAACATGTGCATTTGTAGCATTTTTGCTTTCTACCACCATTTTTGAGGTGAAGAAGCTTTGTATTAAAGACATGTAATCAGTCAGGTTACAACTATTCAATCAGTTTTCAGCTGATTTTATTTACATTCATGACATTTTTCTATTTTAAGGTTTGGCCTTTTGCAAATCAGCTGTTTTTTTTTCAAGAAACAGGACTGTGCTATATTATATAATATATAAATATATGGGTAATGCTAGCAGTGAGCCATACATTTGTAAGTATTTTAATTAATCTTCTTTATTAATGTAAACATTAGTTAAACAAATACTACAGTTCATGTCAAGTCCATTAAAAAATTTACAGAAAACCTTTGATTTTAATAATCTATTAATAAATGTTGAAATTATCATTTAATGCATGCTTTAGAAGTATTTTTCATTGTTAGTTTGTGTTAACTAATGAAGTTAACTAATGTTTGTTAGTTAACTAACAAATAAAACCTTATTGTGTTAACAATGTATGAAATAGATATTTTTAGTAGTTAATTTTAATGTTTGTTTTATCTACTTTTCAATCATCTACTTTTAAATCATCTCGATGCTTCGTTTTTAAGAGCCATTTCACAAACTGAATTCTCGATGGTGTCAATTCTTGAATACTTCTCCAGGCCAAAAGACATCAGACAAGAGAGAGAGTCCTAAATCCAAGCCAGAGCCCAAGCCAAAACCCAAACCTAAGCCCAAGTCAGCAGAACCGGTTGCTTTCAACCGCATCATGGAGGGAGTCGTCTTTGTCCTGAGTGGCTTCCAGAACCCCTTCCGCGGAGAGCTGCGGGACAAAGCCCTGGCCATGGGAGGCCGATACAAACCCGACTGGACTCCAGACTCCACACACCTCATGTAAGGAGCCCATTCATTAGTGTCATGAAGCGTTCAGAGCCTCATGATATGTGTCAGCATTCAGAGACGCCTCGAGCTTGTTGTTCAGAGCATTTTGTCTCTCCCTGCAGCTGTGCGTTTGCCAACACGCCCAAGTACAGTCAGGTGAAAGCAGCCGGAGGCATTATCATCAGGAAAGAGTGGGTGATGGAATGTTACAAAACAAAGCAGAAGATTTCCTTCAAACGGTGAGATGAACTGCAGCATAGAGTCAGAGCTTTTGTTTTTGTTTGACATTTTATTAGTAGCAGTCAACAGATGTGAGGTCAGATCATGGAACATTTGCTGAAGCGAATATTAATTTTTCTAATTTTGCACTGCATGTTTAAAGGTGCAGTCTGTAAGAATGACAACTAGTGGTCGAAATAGGTACTGCAGTCCAATTCAAAATATCAGAGATCGTTGTTTCTCCCGCCTGCTCCTCAGGCGCTCACACGGGTCGCCAGTTTGAGGACACGCAACAGGAACGAGCACAGTGGACAATGAAAATTGGCAACGTGCAAATTCACAGACTAAAACAAAAACAAACATTCCAGCCTGGAAACACACATTTCAAAGTAAAATAACTGGCTGTAGAAGTGTTTTTCAGAGAAATGTGTATGTGAACTTAATAACTCCTCAATATATGCAAACATATTATGGTATTTTTATACTTTAGTAGAGTGAAAAAGTTACATACAGCACCTTTAAGTGGCTCGTTATTGCTTGTGATGACATCATTCGGACCAGTGTTGTTGTTAACTAAAAATAGTCAAATTAAGTTTTTTTGTTTATTTGAAATAAAATAAACTATTTTATTATACTATTTTATTAGCTTTGCTAACAATGGGAATTTGCATCCAGAGTTTACACCTTTTTGGGAGCAGAATGCCATTTGCCTGGAGGACCCACCCCTCCTATATGTGCAAGTTATCTCTAAACTCTGAACTTTATTACCTTTTGGTTTACTTCTTTGGAAATGATACATTTGTACCAGTCGCACTGAGAAATTTCAAATGATACCAAACTTGTATAATACTGTATGATAAATATTCACAGTAAACCATATAGATTTTTGTGTGAATATCTGGTGATCTCAGCGTGAGAGAGAGACAACATGGGGGAGGCGATTCTCTTGAGGAACTAGCATCCCCGAGTCAGTCAAGTGTTCATTTCCAGGAAGGTCTTTTGTCTTCTCGTGAGCGGTCGTTCCTCAACCAGACTGCACGGCATTTCTCAATTCTTGCACACATACAGTAGCAAAATTACTAAAACTTTAAGTACAATTAAAATATTAATATAAAAGCTAATTCAAAAGTAAAGTATTAAAAAAGTAAAATGATTCATTATTAATAAATACTACCATACTAGTATATCAATAATATTAAAATAACACAGATTCAGACATGAATGAGGTGGACTGGATGTTCAGTGTTTGACCAGTTTTTCCTGACAGTGAGTGTAGAAAACTAAATTATGACTGTATTGTGCAAGAACCTCCTAAATTACCCATAGGAAACTAGACTATTGTACTACACCGATCGATTTGGCCCTATTATCGGATTTATATTGAGTTTGTGAGATTTGCTAGTCGAGTCACCCAGATACTGACTCAAGTGAGATGCACAAGCTCTGATGATGTGCTGCTCATTACTTTACAGACGGTGATGGTCTCTTTAATGACCCTTCTGATTGTGCAGTCCGTTCAAAGCGTGCAGCGATGTGAAGCAAAAAGTGTGCTGAATAATGAATGACTTGGTTACTAAAGTTACTCTCGTAGCAAAGGGCACACAAAAGAGTCCAATGTCTTTGAAACGCTGCTGCTGAAGATTTGATCGCTGCAGATTGGTGATTTATTTGTGGATAATCATACAAATCATGTTTTTACAGATTTGACATTCCTTCTGTTGTGTGGCATTTGTGCTCTGGTTTTTCTGCAGGCGGGCTTGTGTTGAAAAAGCTAAAGATGACAAATTAGAAAACAGCCATGGCTGTGTTCAGGCAATTAAATAAATGAACCGCTGCATTTGTTGGCTAGTCTGTGGAATAGTACTGGTCCCTATCAAATATTCACAATTATTTTGAATATAAAATTATGCAGCATTATCTATATTGCAATTTATGTAATGCAGTTTTAATTTTTCATGATAGATGGAGATATATAGAGATATTAGTGTTTTTTTTGTGTAAATTTTGTAGTTTGTCATTATTTATTATTATACTGGATCACATAAATAAAAACTATTAAATAGAATTTAGTGAAAAACATGCTGTCATTATTTGTACCAGGTTTTTATTGTATTTTATGTTACGTTTTAATATTTTGAATCTACTTCACTAACTTAAAATACAAAAATTACTAAAAACTGAAATAAAAATAAATGGTAATAAAAAAAAATAAAAAAAAAAATAAAAAAAAAAATATATATATATATATATATATATATACATGCAAACTATTTACTGCCAACAAATCGAATAATCGTGATTAAGCGCCTCTAACAAAATATATATGTGTGTGTGTTTGTGTGTATGTGTGTATATATATATATATACACACACACACACACACACACACACACACATATATATATATATATATATATATATATATACTGTATATATACTGAATGTGTGTGTGTAACTTTTATATTAGATACGATAAATCTATTTGATTGCCCTATATATATTTGACGTGTGTATAAGATTGTCAAACGGCTGTAATATATTGAGATGTTTTTTTTTACCCATGTTGCATATTGCCCAGTCCTAGTGATTATCATAAATGCTGCTTGATAAAAGGCTAGTGTTAAGTCCAGCGCAGAGTGTGCTTTATGTGTTTATTCGTTTAGCAGTCGTCTCGTCTGTTATCGTCGATTGGTTTAGTGAGAGGCAGCTGTGTTCTTCTGTGCCTGGCTCTCCATTGTGTCAGCTTTGAGTGCCCACCTCAGATTATGTATTCTGTATTTAAAAGCTGCATCTCCCATGGGTAATTAAAGCAGCCACTTCCTTTGAAGATGAGGAGGGTGTATCTGTCCATGCACGTCTCTCACGCTATCGAACACCGATCAGCTTGGTTGTGTGTCCTTGCACAAACCTTTTTTTTTTTTTTTTCAGCAATGATACAGGTGGAATGGGAAGTGCAGGAAGAAGCGTGTTTCTATCCTGCTCACAGAAGCTTATTCTGAAAACTGAGATTAAAATACATCCACTTGAGTGTAGATGATAATTGTTTGTTCTTCATGAACAGTTTAAAGGAATATTTCACCTAAAGCTTTAAACTTTGGTTGAATTTTTTTTTACAATTTATCAAATTATTGTATCATTTTCCATGAACCAAGATGAGATGTTGGGCAGAATCCTCAAGCTGCTCTTATCAACAATGAAAGTGGATGGTAATTTTCTGATTTATACTGCAATGGACTGTATAATAAATTTTGTAACTTATAACAATAGTCCATATGACTCGCATGCTGTTATGACGCTATAATGTTATGAAGCTTTTTTCAATTTTGATTGGAAAAAAGCGCTCTGGACATTCTGCTAAACATCTCCTTTTGTGTTTCACAATTGAAAGTCATGCACATTTGAAACAATGTGAAGAAGAAAAAATGATGACAAATTTATTTTTTGGATGGATTATTCCTTAAATGGAGCAAATGTGCAAAATGTAAAAGTACAGAATTAATAAACAAAATAAATACCAGGTCTGATTTTCTTGTGTATCTCTCGGTAGTGATGTGATTGTTAAGGATTTTTTACAATCACAGTCCTGTTTACTTTACTTGAGAGTATACAAATTCGGATACAGGTAGTAGGGGTGGACATAGAACGGGTTAATGAAAATAAGTTTCTTGGAGTGATAATAGATGACAAAATATGTTGGAAATCTCACATAAAACATGTACACAATAAACTTTCAAGAAGTATTTCATTATTGAACAAAGCGAAACATGTTCTGAACTACAAATCACTCCACATTCTTTACTGTGCACTGATATTACCATATCTAAACTATTGTGCGGAGGTTTGGGGTAATACTTACAGATGCAGACTATTATCTGTATTTATGTTTGCAAAAAAGAGCCATTCATGGTGCTGGTTATAGAGATCACACAAATGTATTATTTTTAAAATCCAAGACATTGAAATTTACTGATCTGGTTTATGTTCAAACAGCACAAATAATGTATAAAGCAAAAAATAACCTACTCCCTGGTAATATTCAATATAAAACTGTTTTTTAATAGAGAAGGGAGATATAATATTTGGGGTGAGAGCAACTTTAAACAATTATGTGTCCGTACAACATTAAAAAGTTTTTGTTTCTCGATATGTGGAGTGCAGTTGTGGAACAGATTAAGTTCAGTACTTAAACAATGCCCAAGTATGACTCAGTTTTAAAAAGCATTGTAAAAATATGATATTTGCAAGGTATAGAGAGGATGAAAGTTATTAGTTAGGTGATAGTTTATTTATATTTTTTCTTTTTTTCTTTTATTATTATTTTTTATTTATTATGTAATTTTTTTATTGAAGATGTATATAAACATAGGTAAATATGTATGTTGATTTAGTTTTTTTGGTGTGTAGAAACAAATAGATCAAAATGTTCGGTCAACCGGTTAATAAGCTAATTAATTATTAAAAAGTAGTGGAGATGGGGTAGGATTGAATAAGCTTATGCTTCTTCCTACTCCTTTTCGGACATGTGTAAGTTAAAATTGTTTTTGTAATTAATTGTTTTTTTTGTTATTAATGGTTAGTATGATTGTTTTTTTTTTGGGGGGGGGGGGGGGGTTTGTTGTAGAAAAGAAAAAAGAAAAAAAAAAAAACACAACATGTTGGAACTTTTCATTCATTCATACTTTCCTTAGTAAAGTATTCAAACTTCTTTCAGCTTCTGTACTGTTTGGACAGCAGACATTCCCATCCAGTTCCAGTAATACTCAGTCTGCTGTTTCTCATTGTGTTTTTCAGGTATCTCATGGATGGAGCCGAGTCCAGTTCAGAGAGTGAAGCAGAACAGGATGAGAGTGAGGAGGAAATGCAGAAAACCGTAATTGCTTTTATGTTTTATGAATCATGTCTTAAACATGAAAACCCGTCTTAATGCAGTCCTCCCAATATGGTCTTTATGTGTGAATAAAAAGAGCAACATAACCTTGCTGCGGCGGGCTGTTGCCATAGAGACGTCGTCCTCAAATTTGTTGACTTTTTTCGACATGCATCATTGATTCGAAAGCAGGAAACACATCATTGACATTAGATTTACATTTAGTCATTTAGCAGACGCTTTTATCCAAAGCGACTTACAACTGAGGACTAAACCAAGCGAGTCATCGTGGAGAGACAAAAACAACGCAAGAAGTGCTCAAAATACAAAGTTCAGACATTGCTCGGAGTAGCATAAGCCAGATAAGCAGGGATTTAAAGGAAAAGGAGAGAATTTTTTTTATATATATGTGAAGTGCTCACGGAAGAGATGAGTTTTCAGCTGTCTTTTGAATGCTGTCAGGGATGCTGCATTCCGGATGAGGGTGGGCAGATCATTCCACCTGCATGGTACCGTGAATGAGAATGTTCTGGAGAGTGATTTTGAGGCTCTCTGTGATGGTACCACGAACTGTCGCTCATTGACTGATCGTAGGCTTCTGGTAGGGATGTAGACTTGTAGTAGTGAGTGGAAGTAGGAGGGAGCTGATCCTGTGGTCAATCTGTAAGCAAGTGTCAACACCTTGAACTTGATGCGAGCAGCGACATTAATCCGAAACCAATTGCATAAGCATTGTTTTTCTCATGCCTCCCTAGAAAACACCAGAAAAGAGTCATGTGACCCCAAAAAAGCAGCCGATTAAGGAGGAAGAGGACTATGGTGGCTCAACGGATGCAGAAAGCCCAGGTAAAGAGTAAAGACAGAATAAAATAGAGATAAAATTGAGTACAATAGAAAGTCAACATGAAATAAAAAATGTTCTTGTGCTTATTTCACCTTGAAAACAAAAGTCCACTGCATTCTAGTCTGATCCAAGGGGAGGGACATTCTTATTATAGAGAGCTTTTGATTGGACATAAATATGTGTAGTGCAACAAGTCACAACACATTGGTTGTGAATGGCATATCTTGTTGACTTTTAATTCAATGCACATTTATTTGTATATCGTTTTTCACAATACATATCATTTCGAAGCAGCTTTATAGAAAATGCATGTCGACATTTCAATTTAGAGTGATCAGTTATCAGAGGTGACTGTCCAAGTGGATGAACAGATTGAATTTAGGCTTTTATTCACTTATTAACATTGATCAGCAAGCATAAAAAGCAGCTCAATCGTACTTGGTTAAAGTGTGAGAACAAACCTCATTGGTTCTTGCAGAAGCTCACAATAATAATTTTACCACAATAACACAATAATTTAACACAATAATTTTCAGATGAATTAACCCTTTAACAACAACAGCACTGGTTTACACACAAGCTGGCACTGTAGCAAAGCTGTTCTCCACTTTTGACATAAAAACCTAAACAGATGTGCACAATGCATTGAAAAACAGACATGATGACAATAAAGTAATTTAGATACAAGTCAGGGTAATGGTTGATACTGTAGTTGCTTCGATTTCCCTTTGCTTAAACCGCTAATGACCTTTCACCCTAATAAACAAGGGGCATTTGAACGTCTACATGAACTTACACGTTCTCTGCTTTTTTAGCAGAGTCAGTGTAAGATGCTGCAGGTAAACCGAGACAGTCATATACAAGAGAAGGCGTTTGATCGCCGATATGCATCACCGTGCTCCTCCTCCAAAATCAATAATGGTAATTTTAAAAGGTTTAATGATGCTGCCGTCTACGTCATTTTCAGAAGCTCAGCTGCCCGAACATGGCAGAACAGGTGTCAACTACATGCATGCCTGAGGCTCATGCCCTCATCGAAAATCATTAATATGTCAACCTGTTTGCCATGGGGCCCGTCACTCCAGGCCGGGGTAATGGAGTGCGTGTAAAGCAGCACTCCAATCAATCAGGAAAAATAAAAAAAGGGAGGGCCAGAAGAGAGCAGTAGGATTGGAGAGGCTGGAAGTGCGTTACAGACACTTGCCCGGAGCATTCGCAGAGAGGAGACTTGGGCATGTTTCTCATTTCTATGTAAATTGAGGATCCGCATAAGCTGCCATGAGCAAACCTCGCTCTTCATGTTCATGCTACTTAAAACCTATGAGAGAAGAAAATGGTGAATCATTGTCCATTTTCATGAACATCATTAGGGCTGAGTGGTTGGACGGCATACTGTGCAAAGGGTGCAGATGTTTCAGCAAGTAGAGATTTTGATCTAGCATTTATACCACAGCTGGATATACTAGCACAGTTGTATTGCGTAAATGCAGAGCAGCGCAAACAAGTCAGTTTATTTTAGTCTCAAATGTTTTCTAATATGAATGAAAAATAGTAACTCTTTAAAATAAGGTCCCATTAGTTAATGTGCTAACAATGAGCAATACATTTGTTACTGTGTAATCTCATTGTTGGCTCATGTCTGCTCAGCTCCATTAAATAATATCGTATTAACAAGATACAACTTTTGATTTTAATAATGTATTCATCAATGTTGAAATTTAAATAAGATTAATAAATGCTTTTAAAGTATTTTTCATTGTTAGTTCATGTTAACTATTGTAGTTAACTAATTTAACCCTTTTGTAAAGTCTTAGAAAATGATATTTCATTTGTAAAGCATTTAATTTTCTGGACTATCCAAAATAGGCTTACTGCATGATTATTGAAAATTTCGAAAAAACGTCCACTCCTACTGATTCGTGTTTTGATGTTGTACGTCCCCTCACAGAGGATGACGCGTCTGGCATGGACACTGAAGATGAGCTGAACAGGTAAGATATTTATTGCGTTACAAATATTGCCCAAATGTAGTCTTAAGGTCTTTTGAAAAAATGAATCTTAAACATTTAAGTTTTATTTTCGAGTAGCTAAACTTGGATTTCGCCATGAATATAGCCATAGATACTGACATGGCGTTAAAAAATAAACGAATACATTGCCATCATGTGTTAATCAAGGATCATAATTGTCTTTGGATGTTCTCATTTTTCAGGCTTTTAAATAATGTTGTCTAAATTCATCTGTGGTCCAAAGAATTGTGCAAAGTTTTACATACACTACATGTCAAAAATTTGGGTCAGTAGGATTTAAATATATAATACAGCAAACACTGTGATTTTTGTGAAATGCATTTATTAATATTAGTTTGATGATTTCAGTCGGAATATGTTTTTAAATATAATTTATTCCTGTGATGCCAAACTGAATTTTCAGCATCATTCCTCCAGTCTTCAGTGTCACATGATCCTTCAGAAATCATTCTAATATGATGATTTGCTGCTCAAGAAAAATTTCTGATTATTATCACAGTTGAAACTGTTGTGCTGCTTCATATTTGAATGGAAACAGTGATGCATTAAATTGATCAAAAGTGAGAAAAATTTACTGTATCATTGCAAAAAGTAGTTCTTTCAACAAAAACAAAAAAAAGTCATACAGACAATGCTAAAAATTAATTAACAAATGCATGGGCCAGCCCTGTGCATGCTTATTTATTAAATATTTTGGCTAATTTGATGATGCATTACAATTGACAGCAGAATCTCCACTGGTTAAAACATTTCTACCATTGTGCCGTATCATATTTGCCACCTATCAGACAAAAGACCTCACATTTATGTTGGACACAAGCTATGACTGTCAAAAAGTGAATTATCATCAGATGTGTGATGCTCCTGTGTTCGGCTGTTTTAGGGTTGAGATGGAGAGCAGGAAGAAAAAAGCAGTAAAGGAGAGCCCAGGAAAGGTGAAAGATGAAGATCCGTACGGCGGCTCTACAGATGAGAACACGGATGCGGAGGAAGAGGAGGATAAACCCATCCCTGAACTGCCAGGTCTGACGCCTCCCGGTTCACCTTCACGTAGAAGTCTTGACTATCAACAACAGCATCTCTTTATTGAATCATCTTTATGTTTGCTCTTTCAGACTTCCTAAAAGGGAAGCGATTCTATCTCTACGGCAAGTTCCCTGACAACCAGAAAAGGCAACTTCAGCGCTACATCATCGCCTTTAACGGGTATGAGACAGACGTGTACTCAGATTAGTGCATGAGCGTAAAGCATCTGTAATCTATTTAAAGTGGTTTTGAGCGTCAGCAGCACTTCTGAGAGGCTGTAGGTGGAGCGTGACCAATGAAATGATCTGATCTGTTTGATTCCTCAGAGCTGTTGAAGACTATATGAGCGAGAAGGTCCAGTTTGTCATCACCAGCGAGGGATGGGACGAATCTTTTGAGGATGTGAGTCTTCCTTATTTCTTTTTAAGGCAGAACAAGTCACCTGGTGATGTCAAGTCACCTTTATTTCTATAATGCTTTATACAATACAGATTGTTTCAAAGCAGCTTCACATTAATAAACAGGACAATAACAGAATCGATGCAAACTTCATCAAATATGAGACGAATTCAAATTCTAGACAATAGTATAATTTTTCAGTTCAATGTTGATTCAGTTCAGTTTAATAACTCTGTAAAGTTAATCAATTGTGGAAAAAAAAAGTTTAACTGCTGTAAAGCAGAAGACAAAAAGTTTTTTCAGCTTGAGTCAGTTCAGTGTTGATTCAATTCAGTTCAATAGCATAATGGTGTCTTTGGTAGATATTTGAAATTATTACATATATGAAGTTGTCAAGAAACTTGTAATTTTCTATGCTGTATGTACATTTTTCTACTGCAAATTGCCCTTTGTGACTGTAAAACTATTTTTAAAAACAGTATTTATAAATGATTGGAAACGTCCATTGATTTTGTATTAAATGCATTGGTCTCAGTGGCTTCATAGGCTAGTCAGGCTTTGCAAGAGATTTTCTCTCCACCCAGGCTTTTTCATATTGCTTTAATAGACTACATTTGAAAGGCTTTGAGAAAGTCTTGAACCACAGCACATGCAAATCTGTTTCTGTTCAACCCGAGTCATTCATGTGATGTTCTCATAGTAATGAAAACCCTCTGCTCTCGCAACTCTTTAAATGTCTCGAGTCAAGGTCCTTTCTTCCTTTTCATCCTCTTTTACTCTGTTCTGTCGTTTTATAGGCCTTGATGGAAAATGGAAGTCTGAGCTTTGTGAAGCCTTCCTGGATTTTCGCCATCAATGACAGGCAGAAGATGTTACCGTATCAGCCCTACACTGTAGTCCCTTAAGAGATTTTTAATCTGCGTCCTGCTCTTTGAGAGCATGTCCATCAATCCCAGGCTTGACCTGAGTAGACCTTGGTTGTCTTGGGGAAATAGTTCAACTCATATATTAAAAGTTTGTCATTGTTTACTCACCCTCATGTCGTTCCAAACCAATATGACTTTCTCTTGATCACTGTTCATCTTTTTTGTTTCGCAAGGAGACATTCTGTTAAACATCTTTTCTGTTCCATGCAAGAAAGTCACGTTGGTTTGCAAGGACCTATGAATGAGTAAATGATGTATCATTTTTGGGGATGAACTTTAATGGGCTCTTTCTGTCACAGGTCTTTGTTTTGATGTTGTAAAAACGGACTAATGGCAGAGACCAGCCCGCAAACCCAGAGATGAAAGACTGATCCATATTCATGATCCGTTTTACCAGCCATCCAAAAAGTGTTTATTAGTTGTTCAATTTTAATTATTAAAGACTGAACCTGAAGTCCCTTTGAATCAGACTTATGCAGATTTATACTCGTTTAATATGAATGTTCACATTATTGATTAGCTGATCCATATTCATATTCGTTGCCCTCATTGCTTTGCTTAAAATTGGAACTTTTTAACATCTGCAGGTGTGGTCTTCAGAATTAATATTACAATAGTATTGCTTATGTTTAGAGCCCTTTGATGAATATTCAAACAACCATATTTAAGAAAAAAAGCACATGAAATAAATATTGCTGTAAAAACTGTTTTGTTACATTTATTGGAGAACACTTTATGATTTGAACTCTCATAGTTTTAATGTTTGTTTTTGTTTTTTAAATGCATTTTATTTTCAATTCCCTTTAATGTGTGTCTCAATTTGTATCTATTTTGTTTTTGTTTATTAATGTAATTAATATTTTGACGTTTGAAGCAGTTGCAGAATAAATATAGAAAATAGCTGTTTATCTTGCTGGCGACTGTTGCGTTCTGTCTGTTTTGCTGTTTGGATTTAGTTTTATATTGAGTGATTTCATGTTTTTCTAGGTTGGCCCTGCTCTAAAATATTTTACTAGCTGGATATTTATATTTGTAAAGTACAATATTCACATAAGCCACTGTACAAATCAGTTGAGGGTCTTATTAGAAACATTTGTGCACTAATAATGACTCTATTTATGTCTTATAATTTAGATATAAATAACACGCTTGGTACATACTAATAATAAACTCTATTAGTTTATTATCCTAACCCTAATAATAAAGCTTCTTTATTGGCATTGATTATTCCATGAAGATCCTTAAACATTTCCAGAACCTTTCCATTCTACAAAAGTTTCTTTAGTGGAAAAGGGTTCTCTAGATTGTTCAACGTTCTTCACACTTAGAAAAAAAATGTTCATGAAGTGCAAATGGAAATTGTTTGCTGGTGATATTAGCAGGTTTAAAGCCATTTTAAAACTTTAAAACCATCTTTCCTAGTTTGGTGTCTGTCCCAGAAAACCTCCTATTAGGCTGTTTTGTTAGCTGGGATTCATCAAACAGAATATAATTCTGAATTCCTACAGATTGTCTTGTTGTTACTATCCTTGAGTCAGTAGTCTTTTCTTTTTACTGGATGCTCTCATTTCTGTCCCTCACTAAAGAAAGTCGCCTGTGTCCATCTTTCACTTGTGTCTTGACTAAATGGCAGAATTGCACTCAGCAGAAAAAGTGGATTGACACTTTTTTTTTTTCGCCCTCTTAGTATTTTTTGCAGAATTTTTCTTTTCCTTCACTCGTCTTTCTAGCGTGATATCTGTTTTGTCAACTCATCCACTTTCACACACACACACACACACACACACACACACACACACACACACACACGTTCTCTGATTCCTGGAAACATGAAAACATTAACAATTTTGTATGAATCTTTATGTATCTGCCACTCTCATTTCTGTGATTTATCTGTCCGTCAGTCTTTCATTCTCTACTCTTCTCTTTTCCCGCCTTAATTTAAAATTTGTGGTCCCCTGTGCGATTTTCAACGGCTCTGACCTCGAGGTGATCAGCTAATCCAATCAAACATTTTAAATAAATTAAATTATCACTGTTTCTTTTGATTTAAACGGACAATTGATGAAAATAAATGTTAAAAATATGTTTTATTTTTTTACGCCACCGCTGGTCCTGCCACGAGGAGAAATAATCCGCGTTAGTTATTATGGCTCTTTAGCGCTTAATGGCGACTTATCTTAAAATGTGCTGTCGCCATCAACGGCTCATACAATCACATATATTAAACAAACAAAGTTTAAACAGTTATTTCGATTTGAACTGACAATCAATGCAAATAAATAAACGTTATTCGTTTATCGCCGCTTCTGTTCCCGTCGTGAGGAGAATTAAGCTTCTTGAGTTATTATGGATCTTTATTTAGATACGTCTTTTCATTATGTATGTTATAACTGTTAATGTAAATGGATATAAATCGGATGAATAACCAGCAGGAGCGGTTGGCTGGGCGGGAGGAGGCGCGCGCCTGAGGAACAGAAGACCAGGTGCATCTGCTGCAATGTGCAGGATTACTTCATCTACAGCTTCTCAATCATATCTTTATTCTGATTCTCCATTAATATGAAAGCAATATCTCTTGTTTCATTGTAGGACTGTTGAGATGCGTGTGAAGCTCCTGCTAAATGACAGTAAGTCCCTTTACCTTATTATTCTTCATTTTTCCCCCCCTCTTTTTTCCCCCTCTTGCGCGTTTTGAGTAGGGCTACGGGGCAAGTTGTCACAGTGTGTGTAACTCAACTTCGGATTTTGTATGTTGGATTTAAACTCTTAAATTATAGTGATTTTTGTCCTAAAAACATGTCATAAATTTTTGTAATAGTATCAGTTGAGTATCAAGTGAGCATTAAATGCAAGACAAAAAGTCAGGACATTTTTTTGTTTAAAAGATCGGGGCGAGTTGTCACGTGCCATATGTTAGGCTAATTTCAGTCAATAGATTTATTACAATACCGTTTAGCGAAAACAATAGTTTGATACGTGTAAGCCTACATCATGATGTTTCATGAATTTTGTCTTTCATGGTCGCTTTACTTGTTGCATTTAGCTGAAAAGTCTATAATAAGCAGGTTGTCATTGTGACAACATGCCCCACTATTGGTGTCAGTGTACAGCAAACTGTATTTAAGAATGAACACCCTAGGAAATATTCACAGGAGTAAAATAAAAAGTGACTTTGCCCTGCTCTATATCTCCAATTATTGCATAGATTCTGGCAAAACAATGTTTTTGTATGTTTCAATTTCACTAATAAAAATCGTCAAACCTCATAATTAATATTGTCACTTACACATGAAATTAATTATTTCTATATAGTTTGTGTCTGTGATTCAAAATTGTATGTTTTTTTTATTCCTTGTTCATAAAAAAACGATGTTCTACAGAAAAGTAGCCTAATGTTGGTCTGAAGTCTGAGACCCTGCTTTAATTGTTTTTAATTTAATTCAAAGGTTTTCATTATTAACAAATGACATATTTGAGTACGTTTAAATGAATGCGAGAATCTCTCTAAAGGGGATCTTAAGGATCCTTTAATGGAGAAAGAAAATCTGTACGAAGAGCCATCTGATCATTGAAAAGTCACATAAAAAATAGTGAAAAATCCACCCATTCAGTTTTAAATATTGTATTATTTTACCCCAATTTACTGTATGTCTACATTTCGTTTCCTTTTTCTCCAATTATTTGTTTATTTTTTACTCCTTTTGCAGTTTGTCATGCATTGATACACATAATGCAAATTTAATAGCTTTCCTAAGCAAAAAGAAAACCCTTCCCTCATTTGGCTCTTGATCACTTGTCTGGTGCTCTAATAACATTTGTAGAGGTGTTAGTTGTATGGGTTTGTGCGCATCCCTGCGGCCCTGATCAGAGGCGTGGTCACATAACAGCAAAACAAAAACCTGGTGCATTGAATGCAAACAGAGCTTAACAAGCTGCTCATTTTTGATGCAACAATGGCGCATCTGTGGACAATCACTGACTCTCTTATGCTGCCAGGATCTCACTTCTGTAGTTCATGCATTATTTGCTACTCGCATATACGTATACAGATGCAATGCAGTTGTTTTTATTTGTGGTTCTATAGGAACTATTTCATGCACATTATTTGTCAAAGTTTATGGTAAATGGACTGCATTTATATAGCGCTTTCACAGATCCAATGGCCACCAAAGCGCTTTACATATTGCCTCACATTCACCCGTTCACTCACTCATTCATACACCGACGGCGGTGTCAGCCATGCAAGGCGCCATCCAGCTCGTCGGGGGCAGCTGGGGTTAGGTGTCTTGCTCATGGACACCTCGACACTTGATCAGGTGGAACCGGGGATTGAACCACCAACCTTCCGGTTTGTAGACAACCTACATGAGCCACTGCCGCCCCCATTCACACCATTCATATTTTCATTCATCTATTAAACTTTATAAAATATATTTTGTTCAGTAACTGGTAGAAGTGCTAAAATTTGGATCTGAAGTTGAGCTCTGCGGTGGTTAATGAAGCTGTCGAGGAAATGAGTGACACATTCCACTGCAGCAGATGAGAAACCTTAGTATTGGCTATCTCTGACCCGTTAAAGATTCATCTGAGCTGCACATGGGCCTTGAGCAACGGCACGCTCAAACACTCTTGCATCTCATGAAACCTGTCAAGATCATCTCCATATTGCAGCCTGTTTTTCGGATCATTAGCCTATGTTAAACGTGAAATCACTGTTTGAGTTCTGCACATTCCTGGTCTTAAAGGGATAGTTCACCCAAAAATGTAAATTCTGTCATTAATTAGGCAAGGCAAGTTTATTTATATAGCACATTTCATACACAATGGTAATTCAAAGTGCTTTACATAGAAGAAATTAAAATAATCAAAAGAAATAAGAATAATTAAAACAGTTTAGAATAAAAAAATTAAATAAATACAGTAAAAACAGTCGGACGAGCAGTGGCACAGTGCTCATTCAGTAAATGCATAGGTAAACAGATGTGTTTTGAGTCTGGATTTGAAAGTGACTACTGTAGGAGCCTATTACTCACCCTCACCTACTATTACTCACCCTCACGTCGTTCCAAACCCGTAAGACTTTCGTTCTTCTTCAGAACAAATAATTAAGATCTTTTTGATGAAATTGAGAGCTTTCTGTCCCTCCATTGACAGCTACGCAACTACCACTTTGATGCTTCAAAAAATTCGTAAAACTAATCCATATGAATTGAGTGGTTTGGTCCAAATATTCTGAAGAGACTTTGACCGTGTATGAAGAACAAATTGAATTTAGGCTTATATATTCACATGTAAACATTCATCAACATCGGTTGTGATAACCGGAAGCTCACGTTCGCTTGGCGTGCGAGAACCAATGAGGTTCATTCTCGTGTTACGCAGCACGTTTCAGCTTCATCAAGAACCAATGAGGTTCATTCTCGTGTTACGCAGCACGTTTGAGCTTTATTTTGTTATGTATTGCAAAAGCTCTTCTTATTACTATAATATTGGAAACATTATATCATTAATCATTTTATGTAAATTAAGTATGCATTATGCTAGTGATTTCTATACTGTAAAAAATATTTTATGCATATAAAATGAAATTGTGGTGACCCACTGTTGGAGAAAGTGTGCACTGTGCTTAATTGTCATTACAATAATGTCACAATGCAAAAAAAAAAAAAAAAAAAAATTAAGGGTCCAATTCAGTTTCTTTCTGGTTTGAAAGTGCAACGTGTTATGCTTTCATGAGGACTTGAGACATAGCGATTCAATCTGATCACCAGCTGCAGAAATTTTTAGGAGATTGAGGTGATTATGAGATTAGGAAGCAATTATTCCACTGCAGAATCAACTGCACACAGAGCTATTAATTTTTTAGTGCATACATTCATTAGCTAATACTTAATTATCACACATGCATCATTTTCTCATCAGTGATCAGTGTCTCTGTAATGACAGATTCATCAATGCTCAAAGGAAATACAGATACGAGAGCTCTCATTAGTGTGTATTGTCCTGAGTGATTCCTGATTAACAGGCGTGAGGATGAGAACAGAAGCTAAGATAGATTCCCTTTTGCATAATGTGTCGAGTGCCGCTTTCCCTTTAATCAGGGTCGGACCGTCCGCTTCACTGCCGCGCAGCTGCAGCCTCATTTGCATAATTCGTTTAAATGAAATTCTGCCCTAAGAAGCATTTTAAATGTTGGGATGATGGTCTCAGTGAACCTGAAAAGATTTGTTGTGCTATTTGAAGCTGCATACCGGTAAATTGCTTTGTACAGTTGTTTGCCCGTGGACTTAGTGTCGTTGTGACTGTGTGCATTGATTTACACTCCTTTAAAACTGATCAATGGAACACTGCAGAACAGTTACTAATTGCTTTTCCTGTTTTTCATTGATTTTTCTTAATTGTGTTAATTTGAAGCTTAAAATTCAGGGGACAACAGCCCTTATTTTATTTAGTTGCTGTATGTTGTGCACTAAAGTGTTTAATATGTTACTTTGAAACTTTTTTACACTCCATTTTTACTCCAACTTGAACTGGCCCCCGACTGAGCCTGGGTTCTCACAAGGTTTTTTCCTCCATTCTGTCACTGATGGAGTCTCGGTTCCTTGCCACTGTCTCCTTGGCTTTTGGCTTGCTTAGTTGGGGACATTTAATATTCAACAATATTTTTGATCTGCCTTACTTAAAGGTATTGTAGGTAAGATTTTTATAAAAAAAAAAATTCCAAATTTGTTTAAACTTTCTATATATATCAATGCATAATTAAAATGTAAGTACTCTGATAAAAAGAGTATAAAAATCGAGTGACTTTAGACCGTTTAATCTGCACTAAACACAGCTCATTATTTCCATTCGGGACGAAACAAAGGATTGGCTTAGGCGACTGTCACTCTCTCGCAACCATGGCAACACACCCCCTGCTACATGCGCTGCCCACATGTGCGCACTCATTTGACTTGAGGAGGGTAAGAGACACAATTACATGCAAAACACGGTGTATATGTGATTAATCTTACACGAAATTCACCTTCATCACAATGTAACTGATTGTAATGGGAAAACGTGTATGCAACCTGTTTTTAGCTTTGCTTTGTTACTAGCTCGTTAACAAATCAAACTCAATATATTTTAAACTTTACCAGTATCGATATGCTAGCTTGATAGGGAGTACTAACAGCCATTTTAGTTGTTTATATTTATAATGATAAAGTTAGGAATTTTATTATATGTGAGTCTGACATGATGTCACTACATGCACATGTGTTTTGGGGGCGTGGTTTTGGAAGGAGCCCAGAATGGAGGGGGTGGAAGTGAATGGAGATAAGTAGCTGTGTTTATTGCAGCCCTGAGAGGACTACAGACACTCGATTTTTATACTCTCTTTTCCAGAGTACTTACATTTTAATTATGCATTGATATATATAGAAAGTTTAAACAAATTTGGAAAAAAGATTTTTATAAAAATCTTACCTACAATACCTTTAAGGTGGATGATGACGCCATTTTCTCCTAGAAACAAACTTTGTTGTATTATTTTCATGTTATCACTGTGAAGCTGCTTTGATACAATCTGTATGGTAAAAGCGCTATATAAATAAAGGTGACTTGACTGTGAGCTGAACGCTGAACAGTGGATGAACAACCTTAAAATGCCTCAAATGCGATCAAGGTAACTGTGTTTTTCATTCAATAGTTTCAATAGACTATTACGGTAGATTAAAATCCTGCTGTTACATGACTCGTGCATGACTGTTCTGTATGAAACTGCTGTTGTGCTGGCTTTAAGTGCTTGGAAAATGGCAAGTAATGAGAAGTTGCGTTGTAATGCAACAAAGGCCTGATTGTGCATGTGTGTGTGTGATGGGAAAAGATTTTATAGGGTTAGTTCACACAAAAATGAAAATGATGTCATTAATTACTCACCCTAATGTCATTCCAAACCCTTAAGACTTTCATTCTCCTTCAGAACGCAAATTAAGATTTTTTTTTTGATGATGAAATCTGAGAGCTTTCAGTCCCTCCATTGACAGCAACACAACTACCACTATGACTCTTCAAAAAGTTCATAAAGAGATCGTTAAACTAATTCATATGCATTTAGCGGTTTTGTTGTAAACATTGATAAGCGAACATAAACAAAAGCTCAACCATACTTGCTTAACGTGTGAGAACAAACTTTACTTAACGTAAATTTACTTTTATTACTTAACATTTATTACTTAAATCTCACTTGAAGTTCTTTTATACATCAAAAACTACCAGCCTAACTGATAAAGTTCAAACATTATTAAAAACAAGTGAGCAGTCAGTAATAAAATAAGAACAAATACACAAATTACAAGCAGAGATGAATACTAAACAACAAAGTTACGAAGTCTAACAGTAGTATTCAGGTACAAACATTAATAATTAAGCCTAAATGTAAAATAACACAATTTGTTCACTGTAGAAATTAATAGTTTCATCTTTGTTAAAGCTGTATTTTGCTGTTTTATTAACATGATACAGACAACATATTAGGTGTGCTTTAAGACTGACTGCACGGAACGAAAAAACTGACAAACAAACACCCAGTTTCTTTCTCAACTGTTCACTTATGACATTACCGAGAGAATACTTACCGAGACGGGTATCTCTCTCACACACACACACACACACACACACACACACACACACACACACACACACACACACACACACACACACACACACACACACACACACACACACACACACAGCGTGGGGTGTGTAAATTGGCAAGACAAAACACACAAGCAGAAAACACAATATTTTTTATGCAGTTGATTACAATTAGTCGGTTCCTTAATATAAAAGAAATGAATAATATTGTTCAGTCTTTGAAAAGTAAAAACAGAGCACAATGTATGTGTTGATATAAAGGAATTTTCCGTATTGAATTTTAGGTAGCCTATATTAATCATGCATTGGATTGCGTTAAAGTAAATGTCCATAAACTTTTTGGCAGAACATTTCCAGTATACCTTTTAGACTTTTTCTTTTCTTACAGTATATATTGTTAATAAAGTGGATCAAATTGAGGTTTGTGTTTCTCTAACAGCTTATTGTCGAGGTGTTGATGTAATACACCAGTTACACATGTGCTCATAGGAAATAACCGGTTAAGGGCTTTGCAAAATGGTTAATGAATAAATAATGACACAATTGTAATTTTTGGCTGAACTATTCCTTGAATAGTTTTAACGTGCTTCATGTCTTCCAGGTGCCCAGAGGAGCTGCATAATGCCTCTTCTCGACGTAACTGAAGACAACTTCTCCATCGCTTCCCCAACCCCGAATTCATCTCCAGCTCTTTCCTCCATGGCGTTTTCCTCCGTCTCTCCATCCCTGTCCTCGTTTCTCCCACATTCAAACTGCTCCGTGGCTCCATCTCCCTCCTCACCGCCGTATAACTTCTACGCTGTGTTGTTGGTGTTGCTGATTTTTTGCGTGGTGTTCGGTAACGTGCTGGTGTGTGTGGCCGTGTCCCGAGAGAAAGCGCTGCAGACCACCACCAATTACCTCATTGTGTCACTGGCCGTGTCGGACATGCTCTTGGCCACACTGGTGATGCCCTGGGGCGTCTATCTGGAGGTCAGTAGACGTACTAATTGTTCAATTTAATTGGTAATGACATGTAGTTGCACATAAGTAGTGCCCTATGGAATCTGTTTAAATTTCTTTCTTTTTTCCTGGTTTTTATTTTAGTTATCAAAAAGCATGTCTAAAATTTAATCATCTATCTTATACAATTTAACAACAGTTTATTAAAAGTTTAATAAAAACTAGGCTATATTTTCAGGGATTTTTCATGAAATCAGTTCTAAGAAATCCATTTAAGTGTTTTCCATTTAAAATTTTCTTGATAAATTTGTTTCATGGTTTAATTAGATTGAAATAATCAAAAAGCATGTCTAATCAATTGAATTCCTAAAACTATTAATATTTAAACTTTAGAAAACTAAACAAATTAACTTTTTATTTTTTAAAATTGAAGAGTCCTATAAAATATTCTGTTTCAACTTTTCTGAATTTATGATTTAATTTATTATCAAAAATGATAAACACAGTGCTGCATAACTGTTACTGTAATATATTTCTGTCACAATTTCTTCAAGTTGTAGTGAAGAATTTTTATGACCAGGTTCTGTGATACATTCGCATTTTCCATTTCACTGATATCATATCTACTGTATATAAGAACAAAACAAACCGTGATTGGTCACTGTACACGCCAGTCAGATGGTCTCCAGCTTTCTAAGTGGCATAAGCTGATTTTATGCTGAGATTTCAAAAAGCACTGATGTTTGATGTCTAACGAGAGCATATGTGTTTGTACAGGTTGTGGGTGAATGGAGGTTCAGTCGGATCCACTGTGACATTCTGCTCACCCTGGACGTCATGATGTGCACTGCCAGCATCCTCAACTTATGTGCCATCAGCATCGACAGGTGACTAGGGCTGTCACTTTACATTCGAAAATCGATTGCACAAATCGATTGGACCAACCAACACAAGTTTCGAAAACGAAAATAGGGAATCGATTTTGACGGCCTTCTCTCAGAGCGCGTTTTTCACAAAAGTGACTGCCCTACAGGTGACCCATTTATTCACCGTTCCATCCCAGTTGACTCATTGACTAACAGCCAAAACGATGCATGAATGAAATACTGTTTTTTTGGGGGGGGGGGGGATAAAAATAAGAATGCTAAAATTGTAGCAATTTCCTAATCTGTTTTGCCTCAGCGTTTGTTTGGAGCTTTGCTTGACCTGAATTTATCTTTGGTTTAAACGCAATCCAGGCAATTACATGCCAGCAAGGCAGAGGAGATTATAAATTATAAATCCTGCAGTGTGTTAGAGGCACTTTTTTCCCTTGCGGAGAATTTTAGTGAAAGCTGCTCCTCATTAAACCGGCTCTGGAAATGTGCTGGAAAATTGGAAGTACATTAAAGTCGATGTGCATGAATAACTTATAGGCCTATAGAAACGAGCTGCAGGTAATGTGGTTAACTTCTCAGCATTGTGGATTATTCTTGGCCGTTATATAAGCGTAAAGCATCATTACTGTACCTGAGAATGTGGTAAAAATAAAACCGCCCATCTCATTCTAATCTACATTTTCAATTTCAACCAATACATCCAGTATATTCAGAAGCGGTTTAAGTTTTGACTAATCTCCGTATTTCTATACGAAAAGGCGTTAATGAGAGGACAGTGTGCTATTTTTACTCAACACAAAAAATTAGTTTCTGAAAGACTGTCTTTCATGTGATGCCCAACCTTTAGAACCGACACCTCAAACTTTTCAATAAATGAATCTGCTCGGGTTGTAGTTATAAGACATTTCTATAAAGTGTTCGGCAGACTTTTAAAGATATGCTCTGGTCGTTGTTGTGTCTTGGGTTTTATTCTCTCAAATAACGTGACTTAAAATGAAATGCACTCCACTCCTCTGTTTGTTTCCTTCATTCTGATCGATGTTATTGATGTGTACAGATTGACAAATGCAACAGAGGATTCATCATATTGATTGAAGCGCTGTGGCTGTATTGAGAATAACATACTGCCTTACTACTCTTACTCCTTCAATATAAAGCATGTGTATCATGCATAGACATTTTCATTATACTTTGAAAACCTGAGTGACCTGCTACATTAAAATGTGCAGCAGACAACAGTATGCAGAAAACTGTATCCCATAATGCAATGCATTTGACCTGACCTTACATTTTCTGGGTAATGAACCAGAAGTAACGTCAACTGGTATGCTGTGTTAACTGCGTTAAATAGATATATATATATATATAATATAAAAATGCTAAATAACTGTCTTTGTTGATAATTGGACGACACTCATGACACTTATGTAGAATGCAACTGCTTGCAATGTTGCATAATAGAAACCGTTTTCACTATTTAAAAAAAAGAAGAATTCGCAGAATTCAGTGAGTAAACTAGTATTCCCTTCTGAACACAGCCTGACTGTCTGTCTTGTATGTCATCAATGTGACATATTTTATTTGGTACACATGTAATTTGAAAACACGTCTGCATTTCACTTCAACAGCAGCATGTTCATCTAAACGTGTCGTGTGTCGATGTGCAGGTACACGGCCGTGGCCATGCCGTTACTCTACAACACGCGCTACAGCTCCAGGAGACGGGTCGCCCTGATGATCGCTATCGTCTGGTTCCTGTCATTTGTCATTTCCTGCCCGCTGCTGTTTGGTCTCAATAACACAGGTACAAAACACTTACCTGGACATTGTAACTAGTTAATGAGGAAACTGTATTGATGGAATAGTGCCTTGTTTTGTACACTCAACATCAAAAGAATGTCCTTAAAATCACTCAAAACTCATAGGATCTTCTGTGAAACTCAAAAGGAGAATCTTAATGCAATTCTTTGACATATAGCAACAGTTCACTGTAAAAAATGATGGCTTAAAAACAACCCATTTTTCTGTTTTGTCATTTTAGCAGTTTTAAATGCTCAACTATTGTTATTATAGTTATTACTATAATTATAGCTATTACTATATTGCTGGCTTAAAATTTAAAATCATTTGTAGAATGACTACTGTAACAACACGGGCAACAGTAATAATCAAAAGGAAAAAAAATATTAACAAGCCAGAAAACCCCCAAATTGACAAAAATATTGGCAAAAATTAAAATGTACGTTTGAGTGAGGAAAAAGTGCAGAAAAGATAGTTAAATGCAGCTTATTCAGTTAAACAAATTGCCTTTGAAAAGTTTAATATTGAATAACTTACATTTAACTCCTTCCCCGCCAGCGTTTTTGAAAAGTTGCCAGTCACCGCCAGCATTTTTGATCATTTTCTCAAAAGTTTCATGACCCCAAGAATATTTTTTTGTTTGAATATCTGAATATGTGAAAAGAAAGAATAAAGAAAAAAAAGAGCTGGAATTCTTTTAAAACAGTGAAACCGTCATTCCTGCTCAAAACCTGTCGAGTCTATAACATTTCTCTTCCTCCAGCTCTCTAGTGAGCCTGACCTCTGTCTGAGTTTTCATGAACTTCATTGGTTGAAACAGCACAGTAAACTTTTGTGCTGATTTCCATCCAAAGGGATGTGGCTGGATTAATGCACTTGTAATGAGGTTTCCCTCCGTGCATAATTATAATTTCTGCACTCCAGGCAATATGTGTGTTTTCCTTTGTGTTAAAGCTCATGTGACTGTGTTTGATATGATGTGATAATGATTTGGAAATAAGAGCAAATCCCAATATCCCTCCAAAGAACACAGCCACCGGGCAAAAATTAATTTTTAGCTCAGTGGGAATCATTACGGATGGGTCACAGGAGCTGTAAATTATTATGCATTTATTGTTAATAATTTTTTCAGATTGTGTGCCCATGCAAAAATCTCCATTTGCTCCACATTCTGTTTCATTGGTAATAATACATTGCACATCACATTTCTCACAGTGTCTGAAATGGTTCGAACAAGGATCCGGTCTCTCGAAACCCCTCCTTTCCAAGAGCCTACTCTGCTCTGATTGGTCAGATGGCTCAGCCTGTTGTGATTGGTTAACCTTTTACAGCTCGTGTCAGAAACAAAACGCCCATTACCATGTATGGATTTCTGCTCCCGAGGCTTCCTCTGCCTTTGACACACCGTTATACGAACTTTACGTTAGCGTCGGTTTTACCGTATCAGAGGCAAAATTTCGCATTTTTGTTTAGTATAAGTAGAAGTACTAAAATAACTAAAACCAAAAAAAAAAATAGTGACAAGCACACAACAAAATTACTAAAACTAAAACGGAGAATATAAAAATAAAATGTAGTTCAAACTATTATCAAAAACTATAATACTAAATCAGTGATATTAAAATAACAGCTGTTCAAGGAAATAAAGCTGAACTTATTAGTTGAACTCCATTAGTTCAGCTTAGTTATGCTTAAAGTACCCTTTTTTGGGGCTTTTAGTATGAATGTGTTAGCCTTACTGTTATTTATAAGCTAGTGTGCTCCTAATCAATTTAAAAATTCACATTTAGAAGATATAAGCCTTCAAAACTTTCAGTCTTCCGCCAATATAGATCAATGATTTTGATGACATCACTCATCAAATCAAATCACCACAATCAAATGCTCTCTAGAATCTGAAGCTCCGCCCCCTACATTATAAGTAGACGCTGAAGCTGCAGCGAAAAATTGGTCACTTGTTGACACATTTACTATTTTCTACATTGTGAATGGCACATAGTGCACTATAGGGGATATGAACTATTCAGACAGTGTAAATATGCTTTACATTGGGGCGAATGAAGTCTGGTTTCACGTTAGTTTCACGTGAACCCCCGCAGCTCAGGTCCAGAGACACGATAGCACAGAACGGATCATAAGCGCGAGTTGGTGCAGACCAGAAAACGTATTGGACCTATTTGAATTCGGCACAGAATTATATTTTAAAGCGATACAGAAGAGATTAGGAGGAGAAACAGTTAGAGATTAGGAGGAAACTGCAGCTTTACCGTGCTCAACGGCTCTGGTCAAGCTGTGATATAAACTAAACATTATTGCCTATTTTATAAAAGGGGAGGAGCTGCTCGATGTGTCCCTCCATGTATTCCTGTTTCAGTGGAAATTACTTAAACACATTGAATAAGCCTGCACGTTTCAAGGCAATTCAGTGGGCCTTTATTTTTTGTATACACATATATGTTTATATATGCTACACATATCAAACCAACCTTGACAACAAGTCAACAACGATGATCGAAACACCTCCCTGACTGAATTTCAATAAGCAAGCTCCTCTTCAGCTCAATTGGCATCTGCACTTGCATACAGCGTCCTTCACAGATTGTCCCAGCACATGGTGCTTAAACAATAAAAACACAGAAAAGAAAAACAGAATAAATATGCAGCGTTCATCAAACATGACACTTCAACTTTGAGAGCTGTGAAATTGTTAGCAAGAACCATTGAGGCAAGGTCTAAAAATTTAATTAAAAAAGACCCTATAATGCTGCTTTTTTTCCGTTTTCAGTTTTTCTTTTAGTGTGTAATGTTGCTGTTGAAGCATGAAAAATGTCTGCAAAGTTACAAAGCACAAGGCCACTCAAAATGTTATTCTCTGTTTCAGTGCGGACTGTTTCTGAACTCCAGGAACAAACACGTTACAGTTATCCTCATTTCAATAATTCCTACACAAGGCATATGCAGGATAAAGGGGCGGGCCTGGTTGAGTTAGTTAGTAGTGTTGAAACTCTCGGTTATGGTAAGAGGCGTGACATTTCCCCAAGACACTCGAAACACTCGAGCTTGATCAATCACAACACTCTGGTCCAGCCGACCAATCAGAGCATTAGTTAAGCTTTTCTGAAGGAGGGGCTTCATAGAGACTACTACTTCATAGAGCGATACTGGCAGACTGGGAAGAGAGGTGCTGAAATAAAATATTTGAAAAATAAGGTGGTTTTTGAACATTTAAGCATGCAACCTATTCTAGTAGAGCTCAATGACAAAATCAAGACTTTGTAAAAGTGCATAATATGGCCTCTAACATTCCTTAAGGAGTTCACTCTTGTCCTTTCTGTCTTTCATATCAGCCAGTCAAGAAGGGAGAGACTGCAGCTTTGCCGACCCTGCTTTCGTGGTCTACTCTTCTGTTGCTTCCTTTTACGTACCCTTCATTGTGACCGTGATGGTGTATGTGCAGATCTGTGTGGTCCTGCGCAGACGGGGTAGACGCACCGCACCTTCACGCAGACACGGTCTCCATCCAGAGCCCAGAGATAGACAGAGATCTCGCAAGGTGTGCTGGGAATATCCTTTCACTAGAATTTTACTAAGCCCTAACCTTAGCAGTCCTTCAATATTTGCTTACATCCTTTGGTCTAGCAAAAAAATTGGACTGAAATTTCAGCAATTTTCATCACATTGCACTGAGAATGCCATGTTAGATGGTGCCATCAAAAGTTTTGAAATTGTAAATAATGGTACAATACCAAAACTTCCTTTCAAAATAATAGTCCACAAAACAATTCACTCATGAACACAACAAAATTAATACATTTATTCTGTAAGGATTAGAGGTGTTTCAGTAAATGTATTCATAATGAAAATTTTCAGTAAGGGTCTTTCGGTTCAGTACGTATAAATATTATAATATAAATAAATACAGTTTTGTTTCAACCGCTTTGAGTGCGGATCTTTTTTGTGTGCGAAACGTAATTTCAAACTCTGAGTTTCCCTCCTAGGCTGAGACAATATCATTTATATCAGTATACTTTAATGTTGCGAACACATCTGAAAAATAAAGGACACATAGTGAGCTGCTGCCATATGAGTGCATGATCCAAGTGGTCTTAAACACGTGCTTCAAACTAAATCATAAATCTACTGTCAGATGCGCGTGTTGTTTAATGGCTTTGAGATGCTGTTTCCTCAGAGCACAACTCACTTCTTACGGTTGAATACTTACCTGTAAATGTTACAAATTCACGCAAATATTTCCATTTCGCATAAAGGATTACTCTGACAGCAAGCAAGTCTACGTTTAACTTCACAGATATCAATGTACGAGTGCTGGCATGTGCATGTGAATCAAAGGAGTGTAATAATTCTAACCTTATTCTAAAATATTTTGCATCCAACAACACCATAAACTGCAGTGTGTGTTGCTGCCAATTGCAGCAATATTGACAGACTTTTTTATTCAAAGACAGATATAGTTTGTTCAGTTAACCACTGGTTTGTTTTTCCCCCTGCTGTACTAAACCGTGATTTCAAAACTGAGAAATGTACCGGATCATCATTTTTCTGTGTTCAGTTACACCCCTAGCAATGCATCAAATATATATATTATATTGTTACAAAATATTTCTTTTTTTAAAAAAAATGCTGTTCTTTCAAACTTTGTATCACAATTTCCATAAAAATTTGTAGCTCATGAACTGTTTTCAACATTGACAATAATGTTTCAGCATATTAGAATGATTTCTGGAGGATCATGTGACACTGAAGACAGGAGTAATGTTGCTGAAATTTAAGCTTTGATCACAAGAATAAATTAGATTTGAAAACAGTTCTTTTAAATTGTAATAATATTCCTATATTTTTCATCAAATAAATGCAGACTTGGTGAGCAAATTGGTGTGTGCACACCAAAAGTGAAGTGAATATTCACATTGCGTTACATGTTCTAGATTACTCACAGGATGTTTGTTTTTTGCATCACTCGCGAGAATAAAAACATTCACGTCTTTGCATTGACTTTGTATGTAATCTACTTTTAATAATATAATAATAATTAAATCAGCTTTGGTGTACACACACCATAAGAGACTTCTTTCAAAAACATTAAAAAGTCTTTCAACCCAAATCTTTTGAACTAGATAAAACATGCCTTTTGATTAGAATTAAAATGATTAATTAGTGACTGCAATCTGTCACATTGTTTTCTCTCTCTTTTTGTTTGTCAGAATAAGTGTACTCATCCTGACGATGTCAAATTGTGCACTTTAATATTAAAGCCTCCTCCAGCCGCTCCGCAACGCAAGAAAGTGGTAAAACACTACAGCTATTCATACTGTCCCTCTCATATTCAGTCACTTCCTAAGCGTGAATGTCTGTGTGAATCATGTTCTCTGTGACAGACGCTGGTGAAAGAGGCCGTGGTTCATCCTCTGGACGTGGAACCCATGTGTTTTCTGAGTCAGGACAGAGAGCAGCCTCCACAGCAGTCGCAGCAGCCTCCACATGCTAAAGTCTCCCTGTCGGTGTCTGTGGCGCCCAGTCCCACGCGGCCCACACGGCCCTGCTCCACGCTCTCGGTCCCCGGCCTGCGCAGGGCCGCCCTGCAGGAAAGCGTGAACGGCCCTCACGGATGGAGGGAGAGAGACGCAGACAGAGAGAAAGGAGCCGTGGCGAAGGAGAGAGTGAGAGGAAGACTGTCACAGCAGAAAGAGAGAAAGGCGACACAGATGCTCGCCATCGTTTTAGGTGAGAGGTTAAAATAAAGGACAATAAAACTATGAACCTGGTGGTGACTGTCCTGGTAGCATGTGTTGCTATAGCACGTTTTTTATTGCCTTTTCCCCAATCACATATTTTAGCAATCGTCATAAATTAGGTATATGTGGCAAGCAGGACGAGGCCGAGGGCCGTGAGAGAATGGCGTGATCACTAATGAGCGACACCAGTCTCGTATCTCTCACGGAAGACAAACATAAAACGAGGAGCGACGACAGGGGAGATCGAGAGAGGCCAGGCCTGGACTTCATTTGATGTTTTGTTTTATTGTGTGTGGCGGCAGTCGACCATGAGAGACTGCCGTCTTTACGTTTGTTTTGTATTTGTTTATTTTATTATTAAATTGTGTTGATTGTAAAAAAAAAAAAAAGTAGAAGCCAGCCCCCCCCTACGGACGACTGCTGGCAACACAAAACATAACATAAAATCAGGCCTGTTCCTCTCTCGATCTCCCCTGTCGTCGCTCCTCCTTTATGCTTCCGCTCCTCCGTGAGAGATACGAGACCGGTGCGCCGCGCAGGTGTCTCTCATTATCAATCACGCCATCGGCCTCGTCCTGCTCGCCACAGTATATTTCAAGCTTAACTCAAAATTCTTAGACTTAGACATTACATAACCATGGAAATGGTATACTGGGCTCAGTTTTTTTATTATCAGTTTAAAATTTTGACTTTTGGCTTTGATTTTTTTAGTCCAAATTATGTAGTAAAATATACATTTTGTATATTACATTTGCAACTTTTTTACACTTACTTTTTTTAAAATCTGCTCAGTGTCTTTAAAAAAAGAGGCCATCCTTAGGTCTGTATTCCAAAGCATTCATGAATTACAGCCAGCATTTAAGCTCAACAGGGGGGGGGGGGGGGGGTATTATTTATTTATACATAAATAAATATGTAGTCCATGTTTGCTATGTTACATCTGGCTATGTTAGACTATAGTTTGAATTAGTCCTTTTTCTTTGCATGACACATTGACATTACAGTATAGAATAGCTCTTTCAGCATTATCCTGAAATGAATATTGTATAAGCAATCATTTCATGTGTCATAGAATGGAAGAGAGGCTTTCGGGAGTGTGTGAAAACATGTGAAATCCTTTTGATTTTCCAAGTAAAACCGGCCTGAATCTCACATAAATGTCGGTCGACAGGCCTTCGGGGAAGGTCTTGTCCTTTTAAGTTTTGTTGCAAGCTGTTCCAGGGTTCTTAAGTTTTATCAAAAGCTTGTAGTGAGATCACATGCGGTTAGGGGAGGAGCCCTAATGGAGCCCCGCCCCCCCATTTTACCCATTGTTCATAATTAACCAGCACAAATTGAAATTATAACAACTGGTAAATCTGATAAATGACAGAGCAATTCATCACATCAAATATACTCTTTAATGTTATATTTCAAAATTATAATACAAATATACAAAAATATAACAAATTGCTCCAAACAGTTTGGAAAAACAAATCTTTTTGCATTTTGAATGTACCAGTAATAGGAGCTGTTAGTGCCTTTGGTGATAAATGGCTATTTGGTTGTCCACTCTTTTTTGAATGTACACCTATAAGTGGCTGCTCCACAAGCTTTTCTCTTCCCTGTCCTGTCAACTGACTCTTCCACTGTCTCTCCTACTGTCTCACTTGGTGTCTTCTCCACCGTCTCTTCCACTGTTTCCTCCTCTAATCTGGCCACCTTTTTAGGGGGCTTACCCTTTGGTGCCCAGAATGATAAAATATATTTTTTTGCTTTTTCCCTGACATCTTTGAAAAATACAAATGCAATGGCAATGATTAATGTATGTTTTGACAGGATATAAAATATTACCCAGAGCACTCTGCTTTAATACATGTAGGCTTAATGTAACTAGAAAGACTATTAATACAGTATAATTTATAATTTAAAATAAAATGAAGAAATACATCTTCATTCCTTCCCATACCCACTAACATTTCCCTTAGTTTCAGATAACGTAAGCTAGCCAAACTGAGCCAAAGCTTCTGGCCTGGTTGCAAAGTAGCTGTAGTAGAGTTTTTGACTGCATCAATAATAATGTATATGATGGGCTATATATTAAATGTTCTAGCCTAAAAATGTTAGACGAGCTTTTTTCCAACTTACCTTCTCCATCACGAAGTGTGTTCGCGCGATGTTGTTGGTTACCTAGTAACGATCGTACGGTGGCCGAGAATGTTCCGTCAACACCCGTGTGTTCGTGCATCTATGTTGCCTAGTAACGAACGCAATCTGGCCGAGATACGTGCTGGCGGCAGGAAACTTCACTTTGTGTGCCTGCGCCTCGTATACAACGTTATAAATAAAGCTTGCAGGACAACTTGGTTGGCATTGCCTTTTCAGTGTGAGAAATACACGGTGTGGCGTGTGAACTGGTTGAATTGCGTGTCTCACAGCCAATGCGTGAGACTTGAGAACCCTGTGTTCACACATTTCCAATACAAAAAGCGATTAATACAAGAAAATTCTTACACGCAGCCCCTTTAAAAGGAGAGGTTGAACAAGGTGTTTTTTTAGCAGATGTTTTTAACCAGGGCAGCTTACATATGCAGAAGTTGTTGAAGTAGTTTTCACTCCTTGATGTTTGTGTTTTTTGCAGGTGTCTTCATCATATGCTGGCTTCCCTTCTTCCTCACACACGTGCTGAAAGCTCACTGCGGCAGCTGCTGCATCTCTCCGTCGCTCTACAGCGCTGTCACATGGCTGGGTTACCTCAACAGCGCTGTCAACCCCGTCATCTACACCACCTTCAACATCGAGTTCCGCAAGGCCTTCATTAAAATCCTGCACTGCTGACAGACAGCACACCACAACAGGGGAATTTACTGAACAAGAGAAGCTTGTGACAGACAAGGGAAACATTTGAAGCTCAGTATGTAACGATAACACTGATCAAGAAACACAGGGACAGCAAAGAAAAGACGAGACATTTGAAAAGGCAAAGAGTCTTTGTTTGTGGAGTCTCTGAAACGGTTGCAATCGGCAAAGGGTGTGTTTTTATAGCAGTACGTCATTCAAAAGTTAACATTTTGTCATCATTTGCTCACCCTTGCGTCCAAACCCATATTATTTTAGTTCTTCTGTGAAACACAAAGAAAGATGTTGTACTCAATGGGGACACGCTATGACTTGTTTAATTGAACATGATCATATATGAGATTTCAGTGCTTCTGTTGAGAGAAAAAATTGGGGTCTGTTTCTCACAAAAAGGATTTCAGAAGTATTGGTATGAGACTATTTGATGGTGTTTTTTGTCCTTTTTGGCAGTACATACTTCCATTGTTTCAAAAACAGAAGCTCAAACATTCTCCTAACCATTTCCATTTGTGTTTCAGTGAAGAAAGAAAGTCATACAGGTTTGAAAGGGTGAGTACATGATGACAGAATACTGATTTATGGATGAATTATCCCTTTAAATCATGTTTTTATCCTTGGAGTAGGTAAACAATGCTGAAAATGATCACAAAATGCACAATTTAAAGATACATTTTAGTGGATTTCAAATGGTACTGATAATGTCAGTTTGTTTTTTAATCTCTAACCACGTCAATCATCTTTAAATATTTAAACATGTTTTGAAGTTAAATTATTCAGTGAAATCTCTAGTATATCTCATTAGCTGATGCTAATGTAAAATATGCTCATGTGCTCACTAATGCACATAAACACACTTCATTTTGTATGAGAATGTGTGATCTAACATAATATCATGCAGAAGATCTGAATCTGTACTCTATGCTGTAAATAACATGAGATAAATATTCAATATTGAGTCCACTGAGATTTTTTGTCCCCTACCACTACCACATGACTTGAAAATGTGCAATATTTAAAAAACTTCCAATTATATACACATCATCTCTTAAATGGCTCATTTCATATAGAATTAAATCTGCTTTATTTGATTTTAATCTGATTTTGGTGTAAAAAAATAAATACAATTTATTTTTTTATTCTTAATTTATTTAAGTTTTATTTGATCTTTTTTTTTTGTAAATGTATTGTTTTTGTCATATTTATTAGTGTTTTTTTTAATATGTCAATATAGTTCTAGTATTTTAGTACATCAAGTTAAACTAAATGAACATTGATTTAATTTCAAGCGACAGAAATTTTATGTTTTAGTTTTATGATATTTTGACCTATTTCAAAGGAGGCTGGTGACGCTTGAAACTCCTGTTTCTTATTTGTTTGCCTCCCCTTGGCTTGTCCTGTAGTGTAATCTGACGTCGTAACTGAGTTAGTTTAATCTTGTTTTCAATCTAACTGCTCCCATTACAGATTGCACGTCTCCTGTTGACTTCCAGCACCTTACACGGTCAAATCCTGTAATGTGATCGGCCAGGTAAAAACCCTCCTGGGGTGAAACAGGATTCACAGCCTTAAACCACACTCACATGGGCACATTTTCCATATGAGGTTGGATCAAACATGTCATGTTTAAAATCTTTATTAAATCTGCATAGCCCTAAAGGTAGATACAACCAATTCAAAGTATAGATGATTGCTAACATCATTTCTTTTCCCCAGCAGTCATCGTGAACAGTAACCTGTGTCAGTACGTGCTGAGTCACTGGCTTTTGTTGTTTTGTGACCCATCGGTCGCAGTATAACTTACCCTCAGTCGCTCAACTCTGACCCCGTCTAACAATAATCAGCATGCATTTTTCATCAGCCTTGGCAACTGCTATCCATTACAGCAGAACCACTCTTCATAAAAATTCCTGAGCAGCGATAGACACCAGCTGAAGGTTTAGACTGAATGCCAGTGGATGAAATGCTGTTGAAATAGAGGAAGAGAAGGACAAGAGAGCAACTCTGGGACACAATGAAACACAGCGAGCATCTCAGCGGAATGAATGGATTGTGGATGCAACGAGCGGTGCCTCTGCTGTTGTTCTTTTGACACTCATCCAAGGTTTCTGGACTTTCATTATTGCTTGCGTTTCCAGGTGTCATCTATTGTTGGAGGCACTAGAAGAATGGCCTCATTTCTTTGAACGCATGAGCTGACACAAACTATGGCTTTTGCCCAGGTAAGAACAATAGTTTCTTAGTATTTGTAACTATTCATCAAAATGTCTTGAAGAAACTGGCGCTGAGATTACATTAGCTGAACGGCGTTTAATGTGTGGTGGCGGAGTGTGTAATTGCTAAATAGTCTTTCATATCCTGTTTAATGTACAGAGGAAACCGACACAGTGACATTTGAGTTAATGTCAAATGTTAATGTGAAACTGGGTCATGATATTTTGTAGCAGTGTTGTCTTAGTATAATGTTTTAGTATTTGGTATTATAATTTTGGTTAAAGTGTTAGTAATTCTGTTGTTTTGTCATTTTTATAATTTTTTTATATGTCTATATAGTTTTTATTGATTTTTTATTTCACTTATAGTTATTATAGTACATGAAGTTAAACTAAATGAAAATAAGAAACATTGCCTTGGCAACTAACTGAAATAAAGTAATAAATATTTTACTTCATTTCAAGCAACGAATATTGGTTCTATATTTTTAGTTTCGGTTACGTATAATATCTATTTTTTGTAGCTTTCTGAATGATCTTAAATGGTTAATTCAATGTTGCAGAAATTCTTTTCTGCATCCTTTTGCTTTATATTTGATCTTTTTTTATTGTCTGGGTGACAAAATTGGCAATAGTGCTGATAATCAGATGCACACTGAACCAAAGTGACCATCATGAACAAAATTCTCCCCATGCATGTTTTTTATTCAATATTTTGGCTAATTTGATGTTTTAGTTATAAAAGTATCTTATTACTGGATAAGTATGAAAAAAGACAACAGAGTATGGGAAAAGACGTTTCAAGAATAATGCCCAAAATATTCAGTTTTCTAAACTATAAAATTAAGAATTAAAAAAAAAAAAGTCTCACATGCAGAGTATTTTCATGGCAAAAGTTTATTGATTGTTTTAGTTGAACATGACAGAATGAATTCAAGACGCGCAAGGTCTTTACCATAAACGAGTTTCTTTTGAACTTCACTGAAAGAAATGTGCGTTTGTCACTCAAACCAACAACAGATAAAGGAACATATGATTATCTAAATTAGACTGTACTTCACTGTTTGGCGATTGTGACTCATCAACCCACATTTACAGTATCAAACAGATGTGTCAGAGAAATGAAAAAAAGAGAATAAAAGTATTACAGATGACTGTACTATGTACCAAATATAATGCTGCTGGACTGGTAATGCTGTATGAAACCTTTATGTTAAATATGGTCTGAAAAATCTACAGATAGGTTTGAAAATGCGAAATGAAAAATGTGTAGGAACACTGGCTAGAATTCTGTCGGTTCAAAAAAATGTGAAAAAAAGTCTAGAGTCCGTCCAGGCCTAGTGATAAGTGATATGATTAACTTTTGATATTTTCTTATGTTTAGGGTTTCTATAAAATCAGTCCTGCAAAAGACAATCAGGAGCCTCTGCAGTCTTTCCCAACATGTCCTCCTCCGTCCACTGGGATTCCTCCAGATCTGCTGTCCACCTGCCCGAAGCCTCTTCTCACGGCTCCAGTAATGACGGACGGACCTCTCACCTTGATACCTGGAACTACATCAAAAAGCCTGTTTGTCCAGAATCTCACAGATGTGTCTCCGCAGCCGACAGAGCTCCCTCTATACGGAACAGAAAGTGCATCCATACAGTTTCCTCTCCCTCCTGTTACGCTGTACACGTCCACACATCCACGGATCTCTCCTGGTTGTGTCCAGCTGCTGGGAGTCTCTGAATTGGCTCCTTACACACTGTCGACACTCATGCCACATCTGCCCCGGTTACCACCACCTGAGAACGGCTCCTCACCGCTCACAGAGATCATCTTACAGGAAGGAGGGATTAACATTTGTGTTTCTAAGAACTCCTCTACAGACGGGACAGGTGAGGTGATGGATGGATTGATAGACGGATGGATGGATAGATATATTGATTGATTGATTGATTGATTGACTGATTGATTGATTTGATGGATAGATTGATTCATGGATAGATTGAGAGACGGACTGATAGATGGATGGATGGATGAATGGACGGATGGATGGATATATAGATAGATAGATAGATAGATAGATAGATAGATAGATAGATAGATAGATAGATAGATAGATAGATAGATAGATAGATAGATTTCAGAGTGTGAAAGGATAGATGGCGAGGAGGTGCATTTTTGGTTGTGGCACTCACGGAACACTTTTCCCATTTCCTAAAATTCCCTCGTTACGGTCCAGATGGCTCGATTTTTTTACATTTCGAGGAAGGAGGGATAACAGAGGTCACGGATGTGCTCGAACCACTTCACGCGTTAAGATCTGCCTCCATTTCTGAATGAAACATCTACTTTTCTAGATCCAATCAGGTGCTAGTTGGAAAAAAGCCACGCCCACTATTTTGCCTCATTAAGTATTCCGTTTCTCTTGGAAATACGTCACAACACTGGAGAAAAGTTGTTTGCAACTTCCGGTTCACAGGGACTTAAAAAAAACATAACAATATTCATAATAGCTATCAACATATTTTTAATTCCCATCTGTTTTCTTATCACAGATGTCTCTGGGTTCAGACTCTGTCCATCATGTCCATCACGTCTGGCTTTAATCACAACCCTCATCCCCACCTTCATCATCCTCACCGTCTGCATTGCCATTATAGGTACATGTGCTCTCAATAAAGACTGATCTGGTAGAATCAAATCAATATAAATCTATTTACAGTGATTCAATTATGAAAACAGTCAGATAACGCAGTACTTTTCCTCTTTAGTGAAGTTTGTGTGTTTCCCAACTAAAGCGCGAGACACCCCTGCTGGCGGCTCACAGAACTGCACCATCACACCGGCAACCTTCTATTCAGTGAAATATCCAGCCAACGACACCGTCAACATTTCCTCCGGTACCATCAGAGATATATTAGGAGATCTGCTGTGCAGATTTGATTTATCATGATGTCACATGGTCTCTTCCTGTCAAAGTGAACTTGGTCTTTGTCGCCCAGATTGCTCCACAGCAATAAATGCTGGGTCTCATGGGATGCGTATTGTTGGGGGTACGGAGGCTGTGAAGGACCAGTGGGGGTGGCAGACCAGTTTACACTGGCGTGGCAAACACGTGTGTGGAGGAGCCATCATTACTTCTCACTGGGTCGTCACTGCCGCACACTGCTTTGTACAGTGAGTATGAGACAACATAGAGAAAATGTAAACATTATTATCGACCAGCTCTAATCTGCTAAATGCGAGATTAGAAACAAAACAAAAAATGAAAAACATTTACATCATGATTTTATGTAAAGCTGAAACCATGTGTATTGTGAAAAGCGCTATATATATGCAATTTGACTTTTTTCATTGCTGTGTTTATGTTTGTCAGATATGATATGATGCTGGAGTCTGATTGGATCGTGGTTGTTGATACTGTCAGTGTCTCGGATTCGTCTCAGGGCAAACGCTACAACGCACTGCAAATACACCCACACCCACGATTCTCAGGGAACGACAACGACTACGACCTGTGTCTGCTGCGCACGCAGACTGAGATGGAGATGGGAGGTATGTTCACTCGGGCAGGACAGTAGTTCTTACCGGACACCATGTGTCAAAATGATTGATGACTTCCGGTTGACCTTTGACCTTTTCCGGCCCCGCCTTTTCCGGGTGTGCATCCGGTATCTATAGATAAGGATTGACCTATTGACCCTACCCATCCAATCGATTATGTGTTTTGACAGGTTGTGCATCCGGCCTCTATTGTTAAGGGTCAAGCAGTTGACCCCGCCTATCCGATCAATGAAATGTTTTGACCATCTGGCCTCTATTGATAAGGCTTGTGGTGTTGAGCTATCTGATCAATCAAGTGTTTTGACATAAGCATTGTGCGTTTTTATGGTAGAAAGTTTGAAGCGGTTGTTATAGAACATGTATCACCGGCATTCCAGAGGCCATTGTGGTTTCCTGTGTAATGTGAGAGGAAAAAAGTCAGTGTCACAGGCTGTCCCTCACCTCCCTCTGCATGTGTGTCACAGACGCTCCCCCTACCCCTGAAAGTGTGTCACGGGGGTTCTTGCCTACCCCTCCATGTCCGCTCTGATATCTGAAACAATGTTATATAAACAGGGTCTATCGTTTAAAATATTATTCAAATGAAAGTAGAGTTGAAAAACATACTGATCTTTATAAATGTATAAATGAAATGTTTATAAAATAATTTTACAATAGTTGAAAACATATAGTTAAAATGGTGTAAATGAAATGGTTATAAAATAATTTAACTAAAGTTGAAAACATACAGTTAAAAGAGTATAAATGAATTGGTTATAAAATAATTTAACTGTATGGTTGAAACATGCAGTTAAAAGTTGTAAAACAAAAAAACAGTGTTTCTCACGAATGAGTTTACAATGTCTATAATAGTAAACAGTCGTGACTACAGTGTCTATAAAAGTAAAAGCACCGTGTCTCTATGTATGCCTATCAGTGTGTGTGTGTGTGTGTGTGTGTGTGTGTGTGTGTGTGTGTGTGTGTCAGGGTGTCAAAGCAGTAAACAATCTATCTCTGATACACGAGGTTGTATGACCAATGGTTTAAAAACACAGATCCGATACATTTTGTAGACCGTTTGAATTAAATTAAAAAGCACTTATACATATATTATACTCATATACATCCTCATTGTAATTTATTTATCCAATTTCAAAGACTTTTTCAGTATGCGCTCATTAAAAACCTCTCAAACATTTTTTAGTTTTACTATTGTAAATCAGAAACACCTGTCATTTTGACTACCCTTATTTATTGTATCTTAAAGAGGTCATCTCTTTTGGGGTTGAATATTGAGAAAATTGTAATGATCTTTTGAAATAATAGTTCAATGTTTTTAATGGATAAGCTGCAAACACATTTCATTTTGTAAGTGTAAGTTCTAGATGTGTGTTGCACCTTCCACTCTGCATATCAGAGGGGATGATAATCATTAACTGGTATTTTGGTCAGTTTCTCACACAAAGCTACTGTATGGTTTTGAAGATTTTGATATTATGATACTTTTCATATGATAGCCTACTTTTATGGGGCTTTTTTTATTGTGGAGCTTGACAGGTCTCGTGCCTTTCACTTTCATTATAATGAAAAGAGGTGTGCAGGATATCTTTCAGGAATTCACCTTTTGTGTTTTACTGAAGAAAGTAAGTTATACAGGCTTAGAACTAGGTTTTCACAGTACCAACATTACAGTAGTCGGTACCAATATACCAGTCTCAATACAAGTTCTCAGTATTGAGTTTTGGTACCATAGCAAAAACGATTTAAACTATTTTGTTTAATAAAAAAAAAAATTATGAATGGCTTATATAGAAAACGAGCAAAGAATGCTCCTTTTAATAAATATGCATGGGAGCCAGGGTTGCCAGGTTTTTGCTACAAAACTAGCCGAATGGCCAAAGTCAAAGTTTATACATATAGCACAATTTATACAGCGACAGATGACCAATGTGCTTTACACTACATCATAAAACATAAAACAAAACAAAGGAAAAGGATAAAAAACATCATATATGAAAGGAATGTGAGTATATATCAGCATTTAATGATCATTAAATGCCAGAGAGAATAAATAGGTTTTTAACAAAGACTTAAAAAGAGGAAGGGATGGCGCGGATCTAATCTGGATAGACAAGCTGTTCCAAAGTTTAGGGTCCACAACAGAAAATGCACAATGTCCCCTTTGCTGTAATCTGAATCTAGGGACAACTACTTTTTTTTGTCCCAGATCTGAAAGGGACTAATAGATTAGAGATGTAGGATGGCGCCGGATTATTCAAACATTTACAAACAAACAAAAGGATTTTAAAATCAACTTTAAAACGAACCAATGAAGTGATGATAAAATTTCAGTGATCATCATGTTTTTGCATAGACATGTATACACAAAGAGGATACTCAGAGAGAATGATCTCGAAAAAAAAAAAAAAAAAATCTTGGTTTTATTTTCATTTAGCTTTAAAATGTTAGCGGACATCCACATTTGAATATCCTTTAAGCAAGCCAGCAAAGGTTCAAGTGAATCATTTCCAGAGTGTTTGAGTGGGACATAAATCTAGGTGCCGTCTACGTAACATTGGAATAATACATCATGTTTCCTAGAAATGGAGCCCAAAGGGAGCATATATAAAGAAAAAAGGGAAGGGTGGGAGCCCTGAGGGACCCAGAGGACTCAGATGAGCCAAAACTGACAATGAATTTACAATATTTCAAAAAGGAGCTGAACCAGTTTAATACAGCTCCTTTCAACCCCACATCAGGTTCAATTTGAGAAATAAAGATATCATGGTCCACCATGTCGAATGCAGAGCGGAGGTCACCAGCATCAGTTGTCAATGTTAAATAAATATAATTGAGATTTCGTACTGTGGAGTGCTCTGAAGCCAGACTGAAGTCTCAAATAGATAGTATTTAGGTTAAGATAAGAATGAAGTCGACGTAACACAACTTTTTCGAGACCTTTGAAGATGAAAGGTAAATTAGAAATGGGCCTATAGTTTTCAATGAAGTTGCTACTTTTTATACTCATTTGCATAATTATTGACCAAATATATGTTCAACTGTGGCATTTCCACCAGCAGAGAAGCACTTCCACTCACCTGGAAAGTAATTAGAAATATTAATATTTCCTTTGACTGTTGAATTTAAAATGACAGGTGCTGAAACATTGCTTCCATTTTGGGCAGAGATATTGATTTTAGAGACTCCATAAGGCTCCACGGTTTCCACTTTTTCTTCTGATAGAAAGGAAAGACACATAATTAATGATATTTTTTAACCATAGTTTGTACGCAGGGCCTATAACAGAAATCAGCCCTGATCTGACTGGTGTGTTTCATGGGCATGTGTACATTACCATAATTAGACGTGTCCATCTGCTGTTTTCAGTGCACTCCTCTAATCTGAAATGACCAGCTCAACCTGAGAAAAAAAGGCAAATATTATATAGGGGTGAAGTTTGGTTAATTGTGACACTTTTTGCCACTGAGCTAACTGGGAAAAAACAATTATGTAATTGTTCACTCAGAAGTGACGATTTTTCTTTTTTTTTTTTACGTAATTAGCAATATACTAGGTAGCCTAGAAATTGCATTGATTTATCTCCAAATAAGTTTACTACCATTTATTGATTAAGTGTGTCAGATACCAATCATAATAATTTATTTATTACTTACCTCCTTCCCAAATGTATAATTAGAATAAAATTCAGACAGTTATTTTTATGGCAGTAAAACCATGCTAACCTGTCAGTAGCAAGCACTATTATAAACAATGGCTGAAAGAATCTGAAAGCTTCTTAAAATGGAGTCATGGAGTAATGGACGAGAGAAAGAAAAGATATTAATTTTAATGTACAGTATTGTGCCTTGCTTTTGTGTACAGTTTCTATACCAAACACACTCTATAGTCTGCATTTCAGAGACTTTCTTTGTGATAAAAGAAATAGTGAATAAAGAAAGCATATTAAAATAATTTTTTTCCTCTGTCTTGTATAACTTTTCACCAATTTTAGGGATACAGTGAGACAAAACAGGCTACAGAAGTGGGGGAAAAAATATGTATTTTGGATTGATCTGTTCAGCATGTTCAGCACAAATGTTTTATCAATGTGAGTCAAAGTCTCATCAGAGACTAAAGCAATACTGTCATGTCAAATATTTACATTAATGTAAATATTTTGAAAGTAGCATTCCACTATAGTAATTATAATAAAAAAAGTCTAAACCCCTGTTGAAACATTTAAAAAAATAAAACAAAGATCAATTATATCAGCACCTATAATGTAAAAATTATAGCCTCTGCAATGCCACTGAAAACCAAAGTGACACATTTCTGGGGAAAAAAGATTGCATTCTAAAGAGTTGAGTGTACAGGATGGATGGTTTCACAGTGATAAAAAAATGTATGTAGTGCACTTTGACTGGTCTCATTGTCAAATTAAACGTGAAAGTTTTTTTCCTCTCAGGCATCACTATCTGCTCAAGCACGCAGGATACACAGCGATGTACAAGCGACAGGTAATTATGGGGTTTATCATTTTCTTGACTTTATTAATAATAATTAAAAAAAAGTAATAATAAGATCACCGAATCACAGTATTTCCTGTGACCTATTAAACTATTGTTACAATCACAAGACGAAGCCTAATTTTATTACGTTTAGAAGATTATCTACATATATCTTAATAATCAACAATATTATTGATCTTATACTGATAACTGAACTGAGCTGGACGATGACATTCCGATTTACAACGGAATTGAATCAAACTTACTCGAGCTGGATGACAGTTTTCTTCTAGAGCTGCTGAGCAGCCAAAAGAAACGTTGTTGCCTTATTTCCCGTTATCACTGTAAAGCTGCTTTGAAACAATCTGTAGCCTATTGTAAAAAGCGCTATAAATGTAACTATGTAATTAGATATCTTCGTCAGTTTTAAGTGATAAACTACTTGAGATTCGGTTTTTACCATAAATAAGTTATTTAAAATAATATTTAGCCTAATAATATACATTTGCACAACATGTGAAAAACCGAAACTTAACTAGTTGCTATAATTGAGTGATGGATAGATGAAAGCATAAGGATGACCACGCAGTATAGCCTAGCCTACTTTATGAAGTCATCACGCAAGTAATAAAAAATGGTACTACATTAGATCAAATTTAACAAAAAAGCAAGAAAGACCTATGAAGCTTTTTGTTACTTTAAATTATTGTAATTTTACCCCTACTTTATTTTACATATCCTTATGTATGTTTTCTACTTGTTGTGAGGTGTACGCATGTATGCAAATTTTTGTATATTTTTTGTTGCATTAAAAAAATAAAGGGCGTGACGTGAATTGACGTTCAGCGTGACGCATTATTTATGTGCGCCTGCGCAGTCGAATGTATCTCTTCAATTCATCAAATGCTTGCTGTTAGAAATATGACAACATACTATTAAGAACACATGTCCTCTTTAATAGGCTACTCCAACCCGTTCTTGTTGTAACAAAAGATGTAGCCTAGTTCTTAATTTAACCATGGGCAACTAGTTGTTCAAATATAAACAATAATGTTATCCTAATAAAATTTTAACATAGTATCGTTTTTAAGAAGCTTTCAGATTCTTTCAGCCATTGTTTATAATAGTGCTTGCTACTGACAGGTTAGCATGGTTTTACTGCCATAAAAATAACTGTCTGAATTTTATTCTAATTATACATTTGGGAAGGAGGTAAGTAATAAATAAATTATTATGATTGGTATCTGACAGACTTAATCAATAAATGGTAGTAAACTTATTTGGAGATAAATCAATGCAATTTCTAGGCTACATAGTATATTGTTAATTACGTAAAAAAAAGTTCACTTATGAGTGAACAATTGCATAATTGTTTTTTCCCAGTTAGCTCAGTGGCAAAAAGTGTCACAATTAACCAAACTTCACCCCTACATAATATTTTCTTTATATATGCTCCCTTTGGGCTCCATTTCTAGGAAACATGATGTATTATTCCAATGTTACGTAGACGGCACCTAGATTTATGTCCCACTCAAACACTCTGGAAATGATTCACTTGAACCTTTGCTGGCTTGCTTAAAGGATATTCAAATGTGGATGTCCGCTAACATTTTAAAGCTAAATGAAAATAAAACCAAGATTTATTTTTGATTTTTTTTTCGAGATCATTCTCTCTGAGTATCCTCTTTGTGTATACATGTCTATGCAAAAACATGATGATCATTCATTTGAATAATATTTTAAACGATAGACCCTGTTTATGTAACATTGTTTCAGATATCAGAGCAGACATGGAGGGGTAGGCAAGAACCCCCGTGACACACTTTCAGGGGTAGGGGGAGCGTCTGTGACACACATGCAGAGGGAGGTGAGGGACAGCCTGTGACACTGACTTTTTTCCTCTCCCATTACACAGAAAAACCACAATGGCCTCTGGAATGGCGGTGATACATGTTCTATAACAACCGCTTCAAACTTTCTACCATAAAAACGCACAATGCTTATGTCAAAACACTTGATTGATCAGATAGCTCAACACCACAACCCTTATCAATAGAGGCCAGATGGTCAAAACATTTCATTGATCGGATAGGCGGGGTCAACTGCTTGACCCTTAACAATAGAGGCCGGATGCACAACCTGTCAAAACACATAATCGATTGGATGGGTGGGGTCAATAGGTCAATCCTTATCTATAGATACCGAATGCACACCCGGAAAAGGCGGGGCCGGAAAAGGTCAAAGGTCAACCGGAAGTCATCAATCATTTTGACACATGGTGTCCGGTAAGAACTACTCAGGACTAGCTGTATGCAAATTCATTTGCAATTCCAAAAATTTTGCAAGTTTATGTTCCATGTAAATTGACTCTTAATATACACATTCCTGGTTTAAAAAAGGATGTGTTTTTGCATTTGAAAATGCAAAAGCAGGGCAGTGAAATGTAAAAATGGTAACACTTTACAATAAAGTTTCATTTGTTAACATTAGTTAACTACTTTAGTTAACTAACCAACAACTGTCACAGTCCTCGTCTGCACCTGTCTGTCCTTGTCTGCACTTCACTTCCCAGTATCCTCCTTGTCTGCACACCTGAACTCACTCCCTCAATCATCCACCTGTTCATCGTCTTAATCATCTGTGTCACCTGTCCTCACCTCATTAGTATCTGTATTTAGTTCTCTCTGTTCAGTCTGTCTGGGTCGGTTCTTGTTTAGTCTATGTATATGTACAGTTCGTATATGCATAGGTGTTTGTGTGTATCCTGCCTGTTTTCCTGCCTGTTCCTGGTTTTGTTTCAAAATTAAATCGTTTGTATTGGAGCTCTTTGCCTCAGCCTGCTGTCCTTACACACCACATCGTGACAGAAGAACCGACCACAAAAGGATGAGCTGGGATCTTGCTGAACAGATCGCGGCGGTGGCTCTAGGTAGCCACGATCTGTTCGAGTACACAGATAGGTTTTATCTCCTTGCAGTCACCTGCAGCTTGAACGACGAGGTGATCAAGGAGTGTTACCGGCTTGGGGCCAAGGTTGTTGATAAGAGGGAGCTCCCAGACCTCTCTGGTCTGGACTGGAGAGAGGCGCTCTCCACATGTCTGGAGAGCTTCCTTCCGTGGCATGCCATGACCGTCCAGCCAGAGCTTCACGTCAGCCACGTCCAGCCAGAGCTTCACGTCAGCCACGTCCAGCCAGAGCTTCACGTCAGCCACGTCCAGCCAGAGCTTCACGTCAGCCACGTCCAGCCAGAGCTTCACGTCAGCCACGTCCAGCCAGAGCTTCACGTCAGCCACGTCCAGCCGGAGCTTCACATCAGCCACGTCGAGCCGGAGCTTCACGTGAGCCATCCCGAGTCAAGTGAAGCGAATCCCGAGTCAAGTGAAGCGAATCCCGAGTCAAGTGAAGCGAATCCCGAGTCAAGTGAAGCGAATCCCGAGTCAAGTGAAGCGAATCCCGAGTCAAGTGGTGAAGCGAATCCCGAGTCAAGTGGTGAAGCGAATCCCGAGTCAAGTGGTGAAGCGAATCCCGAGTCAAGTGGTGAAGCGAATCCCGAGTCAAGTGGTGAAGCGAATCCCGAGTCAAGTGGTGAAGCGAATCCCGAGTCAAGTGGTGAAGCGAATCCCGAGTCAAGTGGTGAAGCGAATCCCGAGTCAAGTGGTGAAGCGAATCCCGAGTCAAGTGGTGAAGCGAATCCCGAGTCGAGTGGTGAAGCGAATCCCGAGTCGAGTGGTGAAGCGAATCCCGAGTCGAGTGGTGAAGCGAATGCCGAGTCGAGTGGTGAAGCGAATCCCGAGTCGAGTGGTGAAGCGAATCCCGAGTCGAGTGGTGAAGCGAATCCCGAGTCGAGTGGTGAAGCGAATCCCGAGTCGAGTGGTGAAGCGAATCCCGAGTCGAGTGGTGAAGCGAATCCCGAGTCGAGTGGTGAAGCGAATCCCGAGTCGAGTGGTGAAGCGAATCCCGAGTCGAGTGGTGAAGCGAATCCCGAGTCGAGTGGTGAAGCGAATCCCGAGTCGAGTGGTGAAGCGAATCCCGAGTCGAGTGGTGAAGCGAATCCCGAGTCGAGTGGTGAAGCGAATCCCGAGTCGAGTGGTGAAGCGAATCCCGAGTCGAGTGGTGAAGCGAATCCCGAGTCGAGTGGTGAAGCGAATCCCGAGTCGAGTGGTGAAGCGAATCCCGAGTCGAGTGGTGAAGCGAATCCCGAGTCGGGTGGTGAAGCGAATCCCGAGTCGGGTGGTGAAGCGAATCCCGAGTCGGGTGGTGAAGCGAATCCCGAGTCGGGTGGTGAAGCGAATCCCGAGTCGGGTGGTGAAGCGAATCCCGAGTCGGGTGGTGAAGCGAATCCCGAGTCGGGTGGTGAAGCGAATCCCGAGTCGGGTGGTGAAGCGAATCCCGAGTCGGGTGGTGAAGCGAATCCCGAGTCGGGTGGTGAAGCGAGTCCCGAGTCGGGTGGTGAAGCGAGTCCCGAGTCGGGTGGTGAAGCGAGTCCCGAGTCGGGTGGTGAAGCGAGTCCCGAGTCGGGTGGTGAAGCGAGTCCCGAGTCGGGTGGTGAAGCGAGTCCCGAGTCGGGTGGTGAAGCGAGTCCCGAGTCGGGTGGTGAAGCGAGTCCCGAGTCGGGTGGTGAAGCGAGTCCCGAGTCGGGTGGTGAAGCGAGTCCCGAGTCGGGTGGTGAAGCGAGTCCCGAGTCGGGTGGTGAAGCGAGTCCCGAGTCGGGTGGTGAAGCGAGTCCCGAGTCGGGTGGTGAAGCGAGTCCCGAGTCGGGTGGTGAAGCGAGTCCCGAGTCGGGTGGTGAAGCGAGTCCCGAGTCGGGTGGTGAAGCGAGTCCCGAGTCGGGTGGTGAAGCGAGTCCCGAGTCGGGTGAAGCCGTGGATTTCCCCAAGTATTTTTTTGGGGGGGGCCCATAGGCCTTCGCCTCGTCTGGCTCCGCCGTGGCCGCCCGAGGGGTCCTCACCGCCGTGGCCGCCCGAGGGGTCCTCACCGCCGTGGCCGCCCGAGGGGTCCTCACCGCCGTGGCCGCCCGAGGGGTCCTCACCGCCGTGGCCGCCCGAGGGGTCCTCACCGCCGTGGCCGCCCGAGGGGTCCTCACCGCCGTGGCCGCCCGAGGGGTCCTCACCGCCGTGGCCGCCCGAGGTTTCGTCTGCTCCGCCCTGGCCGCGCCCACGTCCTGCTCCGCCCTGGCCGCGCCCACGTCCTGCTCCGCCCTGGCCGCGCCCACGTCCTGCTCCGCCCTGGCCGCGCCCACGTCCTGCTCCGCCCTGGCCGCGCCCACGTCCTGCTCCGCCATGGCCGTCTGTTCCATCCTGGAGTCCGTCCTCCTGCACCTGGTCCGCCTTCCCGTCACGGACTCCAGGATGCCCACCCTCCCACCCCTGTTCTACGGCGTGAGGTCACGCCTACCGGGAGGGGGGAGTAATGTCACAGTCCTCGTCTGCACCTGTCTGTCCTTGTCTGCACTTCACTTCCCAGTATCCTCCTTGTCTGCACACCTGAACTCACTCCCTCAATCATCCACCTGTTCATCGTCTTAATCATCTGTGTCACCTGTCCTCACCTCATTAGTATCTGTATTTAGTTCTCTCTGTTCAGTCTGTCTGGGTCGGTTCTTGTTTAGTCTATGTATATGTACAGTTCGTATATGCATAGGTGTTTGTGTGTATCCTGCCTGTTTTCCTGCCTGTTCCTGGTTTTGTTTCAAAATTAAATCGTTTGTATTGGAGCTCTTTGCCTCAGCCTGCTGTCCTTACACACCACACCGTGACAACAACACTTCTAAAGCATTTATTAATCTTAGTTTAATTTCAACTATTACTAATACATTATTAAAATCAAACCCTGTTAATATTTAATGGATTTCAGCGAACATGAACAATAAAGGTATTGTATTTTATTAAATAACATTAACAAAAATGTATACATTCTGTACTAAATGTATTGCTCATTGTTAGTTAATATTAGTTAATGCGTTAACTAACTGACCTTATTGCAAAGTGCTACCAACATTTCTTTTAACTTAAAGGCCCACTGAAGTGCCTTGAAACATTCAGCTTTATTCAATGTGTTGAAGTAATTTCCACTGCAACAGGAAGACGGGGCGGGACATATCGAGCAGCTCCTCCCCTTTTATAAAACAGCCAATAGCGTTTAGTTTATTTCTGTCAAATAAATAATAAAAATAAAAAACAGAACAGTCTTTATCAACAAAAAGTAATCAAATGTAAAACAATACTGCATAGTCTTTACTGTATAAATTAAATATAGATTAATCCTACTAAATCTACTTAAGAGCAATGAGTGATTTTCTCTTTGTCTTTTTGTTTTTTTTAATTAACATTAATGACACAGACGGCAGCAGGTATATTAGGCTACTGTCACTTTAAGACCTACGGCTGGATCTAATATACTGTCAGGTAAGGGGTGTGATGGAAGGAGCGAGGACTCAGGTGCAGAGTTGATGGGCTTTTAATGATAATAAAATAAAATAAAATACAAACAAAAACTACCCTGAGGGGTAAAACAAGACAGACTTGAACAACTAGACTTGGCTTAACTTGACTTGACTCAACCACACAGCAGGGAAACATACGACGACGATCTGGCACAGGACTGCAAACACAAGGAGAATATAGGGAGCAAACAAGGCAACAAGGGAGTACAAGTGGGGCAAATTAATCAATAATCAGGTAACAAGATGGGCAGGGTTAAACAATGACAGGAGACTCACACCAAACATGACAAAAACACGAGCACATGTCCAGTAAAACAAATCACAAGCCATGTGCTCACAAAACCAGACATGAACACGCAGCTAGTGAGAACTCATAAGCCGTATGTTCACACAGAACTTGACAGTGTAAAACACAAGCTGCGTGCTACACACCACAAGACAAAACACAACCTGAAACCCTGAGCTCAGACAAAGACAAGACAGGCCTCTGTCACAGAACCAAGAAATAAACTAGACAGAAGTGACAGAACCCTGACTGTTACTGTTACACATGCGACTGTTTATGTTCACTTAAGACATAACCGACGGTGTTTAAGCCAATACTCACCAAGCCGGACATTTTTTAACCGTTTATGCACAAACTCAAAGCTCAAAGTTTACTTGGCTTGTCCGCGTGGACAGAAAGCCTTTTGGAGAACAGTGTCTCTTTCGCGGCTTAATGCAGTTTAATAATTCTTTTATTATCGAGCACATCCTGCAGTTTAGCAACAGTAGACTGTACAGTTTGTGCCTTTAGAGAGAAAAGAAAGCGCACAACTGTGAAGGAAAGAAATTCACCAGAATCGCACAGCCCTCGTTTCTTGCTGTCATTGTGTCTCTGCTCTCTGCAAAGACCTTGCAGATTTATTGTCCTTTTCAGGGACACCTGGTAGACCTGCCAGACCGGTGAATGTAGAGAAGCGATTTTAGCTGCGCATAGAAAATTGTCTCCCGAGTTTTGCGTCATCTGATTTTGTCTGATTGATAATGATATAAATATGTGTGTGTGTGTAAAATGTATGTCTATTTATTTATTATTGTTACGATTTACACACATATATACGTACAGGTCCTTCTCAAAAAATTAGCATATTGTGATAAAGTTCATTATTTTCCATAATGTAATGATAAAAATTAAACTTTCATATGTTTTAGATTCATTGCACACCAACTGAAATATTTCAGGTGTTTTATTGTTTTAATACTGATGATTTTGGCATACAGCTCATGAAAACCCCAAATTCCTGTCTCAAAAAATTAGCATATCATGAAAAGGTTCTCCAAACGAGCTATTAACCTAATCATCTGAATCAACTAATTGTCATGGAAACCACACGGGAGGCAGAGAATCCAAGCGCAGTAGATTTATTTTAAAGGGCAATTCAAAAACACGTAGTCAAGCAGGCAGGGGTCAAAATCCAAAAACACAAGTACAACACCAGGACAAGAACCAGGACGCAGATCAGGAAGTGGTGTGACATTAAACAAGGACTCCGTAACAAACACTAAACAAGCAGGGTATTTAACACATATCTAACAAGACTAACACAGAACAGCTGGGAACAATGATTACAGGGAACAGCTGAGTGCAATGAACTGATGAGTGACAGTGACAGACAGAATGCTGGGAATTGAAGTAAAATGTGAAGGACACCGTGAGAGCGAGAACCTCTAGTGATAGACAAGGGAACACAACCAGACACTGTGACATAACCCCCCCTCTACGGAGCGGCTACCAGACGCTCCACGACAACACTAAAACACGACACAAGAGTTCAGGAGGGAGGTGGAAAGTTGGAGGATCAGGGGGAGGGATGATGGGCCAGGTCCGTGAAGGGAGACAGGAACAAGGGGGTGAGGGCTTAACCGAGAACCAGGGCAAAACAGAAAGTCTATCGGGCGGCCAGGGCGAAGCAGACGACCCATCGGGCGGCCAGGCCGAAGCAGACGACCCATCGGGCAGCCAGGCCGAAGCAGACGACCCATCGGGCGGCCAGGGCGGAGCAGATCCCTCGGGCGGCCAGGGCGGTGAAGACCCCTCGGGCGGCCAGGGCGGAGAAGACCCCTCGGGCAGCCAGGGCGGAGAAGACCCCTCGGGCGGCCAGGGCGGAGAGGACCCCTCGGGCGGCCAGGGCGGAGAAGACCCCTCGGGCGGCCAGGGCGGAGAAGACCCCTCGGGCGGCCAGGGCGGAGAAGACCCCTCGGGCGGCCAGGGCGGAGAAGACCCCTCGGGCGGAGCAGACACCGGCTCCGGAACAGCAGACACCGGCTCAGGAACAGCAGACACCGGCTCAGGAGCAGCCACAAGAACTGTAACAGTCACAAAAACAGACACAAACACAGAAACAAACACAGGCTCTGGCTCTGGAACAGGCACTGGCTCTGGAACAGGCACTGGCTCTGGAACAGGCACTGGCTCTGCCTCCGGCTCAGGAACAGGCACTGGCTCTGCCTCCGGCTCAGGAACAGGCACTGGCTCTGCCTCCGGCTCTGGAACCGGCAATGGCTCTGGAACCGGCAATGGTTCTGCCTCCGGCTCTGGAACGGGCACTGGCTCTGCCTCCAGCTCTGGAACGGCCATTGGCTCTGCCTCCGGCTCCGGAACAACAGACACTGGTTCCGGCTCTGGAACAGCAGACACGGGCGTGTCCAGGATCCGAGCCAGACGCTCCAGATAGTCCAGGTTCGAAGGCGGACGGAACGTGAACAGTCTCTCGCTGGGCAGACGTGACGTGAACAGTCTCTCGCTGGGCAGATGTGACGTGAACAGTCTCTTGCTGGGCAGACGTGACATGAACAGTCTCTCGCTGGGCAGACGTGACCTGAACAATCTCTGACTGGGCAGACGGAACGTGAACAGTCTCTGACTGGGCAGACGGGACGTGAACAGTCTCTGACTGGGCAGACAGAACGTGAATAGTCTCTGACTGTGCCGACGGGACGTGATACATCTCCCTATCACCTCCTCTGCGGCGACCTCCACGGGTCCCGCGGAACTTTACCAATCGGGTCCCCTTAAACAGCTCCCTTCTCTCCCGCTCGGTGGCTGGGGAAGAGATGTCATGAAACGTACCGCTGGATTCAGTGTGACAGTCCTTCTGTCATGGAAACCACACGGGAGGCAGAGAATCCAAGCGCAGTAGATTTATTTTAAAGGGCAATTCAAAAACACGTAGTCAAGCAGGCAGGGGTCAAAATCCAAAAACACAAGTACAACACCAGGACAAGAACCAGGACGCAGATCAGGAAGTGGTGTGACATTAAACAAGGACTCCGTAACAAACACTAAACAAGCAGGGTATTTAACACATATCTAACAAGACTAACACAGAACAGCTGGGAACAATGATTACAGGGAACAGCTGAGTGCAATGAACTGATGAGTGACAGTGACAGACAGAATGCTGGGAATTGAAGTAAAATGTGAAGGACACCGTGAGAGCGAGAACCTCTAGTGATAGACAAGGGAACACAACCAGACACTGTGACACTAACTCTAAACACCTGCAAAAGATTCCCGAGGCTTTTAAAAACTCCCAGCCTGTTTCATTACTCAAAACCGCAATCATGGGTAAGACTGCTGACCTGACTGCTGTCCAGAAGGCCATCATTGACACCCTCAAGCAAGAGGGTGAGATACAAAAAGACATTTCTGAACAAATAGGCTGTTCCCAGAGTGCTGTATCAAGGCACCTCAGTGGGAAGTCTGTGGGAAGGAAAAAGTGTGACAAAAAATGCTGCACAACGAGAAGAGGTGATGGGACCCTGAGGAAGATTGTGGAGAAGGACCGATTCCAGACCTTGGGGGACCTGCGGAAGCAGTGGACTGAGCCTGGAGTAGAAACATCCAGATCCAGCGTTCCCCAGGTCAAGCCACTTTTGAACCAGAAACAGCGGCAGAAGCGCCTGACCTGGGCTACAGAGAAGCAGCACTGGACTGTTGCTCAGTGGTCCAAAGTACTTTTTCGGATGAAAGCAAATTTTGCATGTCATTCGGAAATCAAGGTGCCAGAGTCTGGAGGAAGACTGGGGAGAAGGAAATGCCAAAATGCCTGAAGTCCAGTGTCAAGTACCCACAGTCAGTGATGGTCTGGGGTGCCATGTCAGCTGCTGGTGCTGGCCCACTGTGTTTTATCAAGGCCAGGGTCAACGCAGCTATCAGGAGATTTTGGAGTACTTCATGCTTCCACCTGCTGAAAAGCTTTATGGAGATGATGATTTCATTTTTCAGCACGACCTGGCACCTGCTCACAGTGCCAAAACCACTGGTAAATGGTTTACTGACCATGGTATTACTGTGCTCAATTGGCCTGCCAACTCTCCTGACCTGGACCTCATAGAGAATCTGTGGGATATTGTGAAGAGAAAGTTGAGAGATGCAAGACCCAACACTCTGAATGAGCTTAAGGCCGCTCTCGAAGCATCCTGGGCCTCCAGAACACCTCAGCAGTGCCACAGGCTGATTGCCTCCATGCCACGCCGCATTGAAGCAGTCATTTCTGCAGAAGGATTCCCGACCAAGTATTGAGTGCATAACTGAACATAATTATTTGAGGGTTGACTTTTTTTTTTTTTTTGGTATTAAAAACACTTCTTTTATTGGTCGGATGAAATATGCTAATTTTTTGAGGCAGGAATTTGGGGTTTTCATGAGCTGTATTCCAAAATCATCAGTATTAAAACAATAAAAGACCTGAAATATTTCAGTTGGTGTGCAATGAATCTAAAATATATGAAAGTTTAATTTTTTTCATTACATTATGGAAAATAATGAACTTTATCACAATATGCTAATTTTTTGAGAAGGACCTGCATATATATATATATATATATATATATATATATATATATATATATATATATACATTTTAAAATATTATCATTTTTGTTTATCTATGTATGAACATACATAATTGTGTTTTGTGACTGAATCAGAGGAAGAAATAATCTTTTCTGATCTTGATATTTGTTAACATGTCAAAGTAAATGAAAGATTCCTTTTTTATCTCTAGTTGATAAGTATCAATAAAATAGGATCTCTTTTTGTGTTATAATGTATAGATAGGTTGAATGTATTAAAAAACAAATAAGAATAAAATGTAGTAAAATTAGGTGTAAATGTCATGTTGACTTTAGGTGATATTAATGCAGATGGTTTCTCCTCAGTAATTCAGAATAGATGTGTTGACTGTTGTTTAGATGGAGTGAGACCCGTGTGTTTACCCCGTCTGAGCGAGTCTTTTCCTCCTGATTCCCCCTGCTGGGTCACAGGTTGGGGTTACACTCATGAAGGAGGTGAGATCATGTTTCTGAAACGTTTACAGGCCTCCCGAACTCTCGTGAAGGTGTCTTTCACTCTCTCATACAGGGTCGGTGTCCTCAAACTTGAGACAGGCTTTAGTTCAGGTGATCGATCAGTCCATATGCTTACAGTCCAACGTGTACGGCTCCCAACTCACTCCCAGAATGCTTTGTGCTGGCGTTATGGAGGGAGGAGTGGACTCCTGTCAGGTATACACATCCATTAACATGATAGATTGCTCAAAAATAACAATTCTGTCATCATTTACTCGCCCTCGTGTCGTTCTAAACCTGTTTGACTTTCTTTTTTTTCCTGTGGAACACAAAAGGTAAAAAATATATATATATATATATATATATATATATATATATATATATAAAATGCTATAAAAGACTATAAAATGCTCATGCACTTCATTATTTCAAGTCCAATAATAATGAGGAACAGATTCACTAAGTCAGATCTGATTCATATTGACCTGCAGTAGTTGAGCTCATGAGGGAAATGAAATCTTTTGATACAGTGAACAGTTTACAATAAAGTCTCATTCGTTAACATTAGTTAATTCATTAACTAACAATGAGTTAAAAAAAACATTATTTGAAGTAAATTAAACATTAACTGAAATAAGATTTAAACTAATTCAACTTCATTAATAAAAACTATATAGACATTAAAACAAAATTACTAAAACTTTGGCTAAAATTAAAATGAAAGCAGAAAATATAAAATAAAACCTAATTCAAGAAAAATAGCAAAAAATGTAACAGTATATCAATGATACTAATACAACACTGACTTTTGTGAACATTTAATAAAAATACAACTGTTTATTGTTAGTCATTATTCTTGTCTTGTTTCCGCATTTTGTATTGAAGATCTTTTATTTTGATATGTATTTTCTGTTCCCATTGTTCCTGTGTTTGCCTCGTTTCCTTAGCTCTCTTGTTTTGTTTCCATAGTTACCCTTGTTTGTTTCTATAGTGAATAATTACCCTCACCTGTCCCTTGTCATCTTGTGTAGATATACCCCTGTGTTTCAGTAGTCGTTGTTGTCTTTACATCCCCTTGTAAAGCTGTTGCATTTTTTTGCGTTATCCTTGTTAGGTTTGGTTTCTTGCTCGGATTTCATCATTCCTGTTTGGATTTATGTTTCCTGTATGGATTATTGGCATCTTCTTTGCTGTTTTGGATCATTGTTTGTGTATTTTCTTCGATAAAACTGCTGCTCTTATATTTTCATCTCTCTTCCCTGCCCCTGCGTCATGTCAGCTCATGTCCATTAGATAATATTAACAGATACAACTTTTGATTTCAATAATGTATTAGTAAATGTTGAATTTAACTACGATTAATAAATGCTTTAGTTTTTATGTTAGTTCATGTTAACTAATGTTAACAAATAGAGCCTTATTGTAAAGTGTTACCAATATTTCCTTGAAGGATCCTGTTGTGTGTGTGTGTGTGTGTGTGTTTGTTATATGGTGTGCTGTGTAATTGTTCTCCAGGGTGACAGCGGAGGTCCTCTAGTGTGTAAGACTGAAGCTGGTGATTGGAGGTTGGCTGGTGTGGTGAGTTGGGGAGAAGGATGTGGAAGACGCAATAAACCAGGCGTCTACACCAGAATCACTCAGCTTCTCCAGTGGCTGGATCAATACATCAGTGTAAACGCAAACAACACCAACAGCTTCGTCATTCTGTTTGAGGAATGTTACGGGTTCAAGTTAAGCTTTGACCTAAAATAAAATGTACTGTAATGCATTTACAATGGAAGTCTTGGAATACACAAAAGTAAAACCACATGACTTTATGCATACAATCGAATTGTACTGATGAACTTTGTGACATTGACACTAAATGGAATCAATACTGATCAATCTGTATTGTGTAAAGCACTATTGAATTAAATGTGACATGATATTGTTTACACTTTACACCCACCCACTTTTTCAGCAGCGTTAGTTCCGGAAGTATTTTTTCCATTCATTTCTCCCATGGGGATTTGTAAAATAAACCACTTCTAATAAACCAACCAAACTCCTGACATGACTTTATAAAACCAGTACCTTTTATTTGAAATGTACAACAAAACACCACCAACAAAAAAGACTGTTTTACACAGACTTTCACTGATTTGAACTTGGAACATTCCTTTAAACCAATGTGCATGTATATAACGTCCAAAAACCATTAACATTTATTTCGTTTCATTTCAGGATAAAAATGAAGAGGCATTCTCAGTGGCCACCATAAAGGATAATAACTTTTAAAAATTCAGTATTGTTCTACAGATTGTACAGTGTCTTGAAACCTTGAATAGAAGCAGATATCATCTGTAATATAGGCTGCAACAAAAGATCATTACATCCAGACCGGCTCATGCTGATTTAATATGACTGACTGGAGTCACGTAAGCTCAGAAAAGGGGTGTGTGAGAACAATACATAAATAAATATGATGTTGGGAGATATGAATGGAATGTGGGACGTAGTAAATTCAGCTGACTCACTCTGACAGTTGTCTCTTTGTGATGATGTTGTTTCTGTAGTTGTTTTAATCTGAATCTGATCACATATCCTGGTGGAAACTCTGGACAGAGACTTGAAGCTCATAAATGAACTGGAACTTGCACTCATGGTGTCTGGTGAACTTTTTTCATTCATGCTCATGAATATTAAATTAGGTTGTGCTGCTGCTGTTGCTTGGTATCACACTGGGATTGACCCTCAGAGACTCATTGATATTTTTGAGCCTATGTTACTCCAGACACTATGTGTTTCATGATCATTGAATATTTTTGTACATCACCCACTACCCTACAAAGAACCTGAAAGTGCAGGTAGAGGCGGACAGCAGCTGCTTTGACCTTTACAAGCGTATTTCCAGGCAAGTTCAAAGCAGCTCTCTGACTCTGATAGTCTCTAAAGTTTTATTTGGTTACTTCCTGTGGTTTACTCTGGTTATGTGAATAACATTAATTGTCGCCTACTATAATTGTAAATGTTTTCTGTCAAATGTTGCTTTGATGCCTTTTAATGTGAGCTTCTTCTATTGTATTTTAACCCTTAGTTATTATAGTATAATTTATTTGATTGAAACGTTGCAATATTCCTACTATTGAACCCCAGCAAACACAAAACATTATCCTAACGTTTGCACGTTTCCTGTTTGGTTTATTTTGGGAATCAGTTCATAAAATTAGGAACATTCTTTTAAAGGGATATTCCAGTAGGGGTTTCTCGGATATTCCACCCAAAATTATAAACTCTGCCATTATTTACACAAACATTTTTGAAGAATGTTTGTAACTAAACAGTTTTGGTAACAGACAGAAATAGAGACACGTAAAGTCTTGTCAAAATCTGCAGGAGCATTTCTCACAACATTTGACAAAAAAAGTTAGCTAAAATAGTCAATCTGAATGCAATAGATGTTGATACTTAAAGAGATAGTTCACCCAAAAATGAAAATTCTGTCATTAATTATTCATCATGTTGTTCCAACCCCATAAGACTTTTGTTCATCTTCATAAAATAAATGAAGATCTTTTTGATGAAATCTGAGAGCTTTCTGTCCCTTCGTTGACAGCTACACAACTACCACTTTGATGCTACAAAAAGTTTAGAAAGAGATTGTAAAACTAATCCATATGAATTGAGTGGTTTAGTCCAAAATTTTCTGAAGAGACTCAATTGCTTTATATGAACAGATTGAATTAGGCTTTTATACAAACATAAACTTTGATCAGCTCAAACGTAACACAAGAATGAACCTCATTGGTTCTGAAGCTCAAACGTGATGCGTAACACGAGAATGAACCTCATTGGTTCTGAAGCTCAAACGTGATGCGTAACACGAGAATGAACCTCATTGGTTCTGAAGCTCAAACGTGATGCGTAACACGAGAATGAACCTCATTGGTTCTGAAGCTCAAACGTGATGCGTAACACGAGAATGAACCTCATTGGTTCTCGCACATAAAGCGAACATGCTTGAGCTTCCATTTATCACAACTGATGTGTGAGTTGATGAATGTTTACATGCAAATATAAAAGCTTAAATTCAATCTGTTCATCACGTGACAGAGTCTCACAAAAATGTTGACTAAACCGCTCAATTCATATGGATTTGTTTTATGATCTCTTTATGAACTTTCTAAAGCCATCAAAGTGGTAGGCGCACAGCTGTCAATGAAGGGACAGAAATCTCTCAGATTTCATCAAAAATATCTTTTTTTTGTGTGAACTAGCCTAGTTTCTGTTTTCTATGTTGTCAGAAGAGAGGGAGGTTTTTGTGACACCCTAATAAAAATTCAAACAGAACGTTCTCTACTGGTTACTATTTGTAGGCTAGGTTTTGTTTTTAAACCAAAAACTAGTTTTCTCTCGTAAGTTCACTCGGCATCCCACAGCCAAGTGGCAGCGTTGCACACACGAGCTTGCTGCGCATGCGCGGACACGTCAAAGTTCATTGTCAGTGCCTTTAATCACTTTAGAATTTCATAAACATTAGGAATCGACAGTACTATCTATGCTGCATATTAGCACATTTATAAAGCGATCCCATGCATGAGCAATTGACGTACATACATGGAGATCTGCAGTGATCCCGGAAGGAGGCGTGCACTCGCTCATTTACAGCATAGACTGTAAAAACATGGTTTACAGTTTGACGACAGTCACCTTCAGTTATCTTATCGGAGACTCGTTATACTGGTTTAAGGTGGAGACTCCGGCGTGCACACAGAAGTATAATGAGTGCAGCTCTTTTACACAGACTGAAGCCTGCAGTGAGCTCTGCGATCCGGCTGTGGAACTGCAAAGCACCGGTGATCGATTACAGAGGCCCGGCGTCAGTGAGACTCTACAGCGGGAAGATGGAGCCCGGAGCCCCGCTCTTCAGACAGGTGAGAGCGCGCGGGGCTTCTGATGCTCTGCAAATTAGTTTAAGTTGTTTATTCATGTGACATGAGGAGAAACAAGTGTATGTTTTTGTATTTTATGGTGCTCTACTGTGTGTGGATACGGAACTGCCAAAATGACAAGGGAAAGTTAATTTTGACAGGTCATCATCTTATCTAACGTTACACATTGACCAGAGTGATTTACAGTGTGATACAGACAAAGTGAAATACAGACACATAAAGGCTTATTAAAGTCTGCAGGAACTTTTCTCGCATCATGTGACTTACAGTTTTCTAAAACAATAAATCTGCGATAGATGTTGATATTTTATGTGATTCTGAACACCTGACCTGTGTGAGCTTGAGCAGAACTGGCATGCGTCCACTAAAATAAGTGTGAGAAACATATTTATGACTACTGTGTTTAGCATGAAAACAAAGGAACATTGAAACGACTGTGAAGTGTGAAGAAAACTCCTAAAAAATGTATCTACGTTTTAGCATCTTTAAATGACAGCCCATAGCAAATGCATAACAATTTGCAACATTTTATTCATTCTCCACAGTTTAGAAAAAGAAAGAGCTTTATTGCCAATGTGTCTTGGTAGAGACAGAAGCTTCCAGTGCACAGACAGAATGACAAGACAGATAATAGGCTACAAATAAAGTAAGCTAAATAATAGGCTAAATATATCTATATATATCTATATCTATATATATATATAAAATAAACAATATACAAAATAGACAATGAACACCATATTTACTATGTGTACAGGTATGTTATATACAATGCAAGTATATATTGTCTATTTTGTGTGTTGTGTATTTTTACCCAATATAGTTAAACCTGCAGTTATTGTTACATTGGTTACATTTTTACAATAAGGTTCCATTTGTGAACATAGCCTACATGAGTTACACGAACTAACAATGAAAAATACTTTAAATGCATGTATTAATGTTAGTTAATGTTAATTCCAATATTTACTAATATATTATTGAAACCAAAGGTTTTTTCTTATTATTTAATGGACCTGAGTTATAACATGAACTATCAAGGAACAGTTGTATTATTTTATTAACTAATGTTAAACAAAGATTAATAAATACTTTAACAAAATATTAATTGCTCATTTTTAGATAATATTAATTATTGCATTCATTGACTAATATTAACTAATGGGAACTTATTGTATAGTGTTACCGCTACTTCTGTAAAAGCTGTCTTTCGGCTGCTTCCTGTTATTCTAAAATTATTTTTTGTTTTATATGAGTGGTGGAAAATATCAAATTAGATCAAAGAAGTTTTACTATGGAATTTTGTCAGAAATAATGGTTACCCTGTTGATTGTGTGTGTGTGTGTGTGTGTGTGTGTGTGTGTGTGTGTGTGTGTGTGTGTGTGTGTGTGTGTGTGTGTGTGTGTGTGTGTGTGTGTGTGTGTGTGTGTGTGTGTGTGTGTGTGTGTGTGTGTGTGTGAGCTGCGTGTAATGAGTAAACTGATACATGGTAACCGTAGTTTGCAGATGTGAATGGAATGTTACTGGACACACGTTCAGCTGACTCACTCTGACAGTCCTGATGATGATGATGATGTTGTTCTGTAGTTGTTTGAATCTGAAAGCAGCACGTACACATACCTGCTGGCCGACACAGACACCAGAGAGGCCGTGCTGATCGACCCTGTGCTGGAAACAGTGGACCGAGACCTGCAGCTCATCAATCAACTGGGACTTAAACTCACAGTGGCCGGTGAATCTATCTATCTGTCGTTCTATCCAGGGCCTTAAACGTACTTTTTTGCCACAGCCGCCAATGGCAGGAGCCACGATTTTTGTGAATGCAACAAATGGCAACTAAATTTTAGATGCCAGTGAAAATTCACTATTCTGTATTCCAATTTTGAGACCTCAGCTAAAACTACTAGCGTAACTAATGTACATTTAAAACAATATTAAAGACAAGTAAACAGTCAGTAATAAAATAAGAACAAATAATCAAATTACTAGCAAAAGCACAAATAAATACAATATAAGAAAGATACAAATGAGGGGAAAAAAGTTTTTCAGGTAGGTCTGTCAGTAGTTTTCAGGTACAGAAATTTAATAAAGTAAGCAAATGTTAAATAACACTGCGTAGTCTTCACTGTATAAATTAAGCATCCTTATTAAAGTTACAAAAGTTATTCAGTCTAGAGCAGTGAGAGGTTTTTTCTCAAGCGCAAGAATGCATTGTTAGAATTCACAATTTTACCGGCCAAATGGTGATTTTGACTGGCATGTGGAGCTTGGCAAGTGCTAATTTTAGGCCCTGGTTCTATCTTCCATTTATGAAATGGATGCAGAAACAGCCTGGTCTATGTCAGTTTGCTGATACCTGTCTGTGCATGTTCTCTACCAGTGAACACTCACTGTCACGCGGATCACATCACTGGCACTGGACTTCTGAAGAAGAAGGTGTTTGGACTGAAGAGTTGCATCTCCAGACACAGCGGGGCCACTGCGGACATACTGCTCTCAGAGGGAGACCGGATCACTTTCGGAAAACATGTATGAAGGATTACACCTGACAGGGATATTCAATACATTTTAAAATCCATACTGTTTCAAAAACAAAATCATGAATCATTTGCAGTATGTTTATTTATCATAAATAATATACAGTATAATAATATCACCTAAATAATATGTAATATAAAATTATTATTTAATATTGCAAGTGATCAGGGCAATGCACTGAACCTTACAATCCACTCAGATTTAGAAACAGGATCATGAACAGGTCATTACAGTTAGTTTATTTATTATAGTTCATTTGTTGAATCGATTTTAATGACAGTGTGAAGAAAATCACGAAGGCTGTTTTGCTGTTTTACAGTGTTGTTATCATGCTTATCATAGTCAGTGAGAGTTGAACAGGTTATGTAATAAATAAAGTGCTTATAGTATTATTACTCTTTTTTTGAACTTTGGCTTTTGGTTCGTTTCAGTGTCTAATGGTGCGAGAGACCCCGGGACACACGGATGGATGTTTGACGTACGTCACCGGAGATCAGAGAATGGCTTTCACTGGTGACGCCATCCTCATCCGGGGCTGCGGACGGACAGACTTTCAGCAAGGTGACTGAAGCCATAGGATTACAGAAATACAGGGTTGTCTGAGCGAATCTCCCATTGTGGAGCTGTTAAAGAGGCCATATTATGCCCTTTTACAGAGTCTTGATTTTGTCTTTGGGCTCTACTAGAATAGGTTTTCATGCTTTAATGTTCAACTGAGTATTTTTCATATATTCTCCATTGTTGCAGCTCCTCTCTTCCCAGTCTGTCAGTATCGCTCTGTTTAGTTCCTGTCTCTATGAAGCCCCTCCTTCTGAAAAGCTCTGATTGGTTGGCTGGAATGGTGTGTTGTGATTGGTCTGCTGCTTTGAGCGTGTTTTGGAAATGTCACGCCCCTTACCATAACCGCATGTTTCAACACACTTCTAACTAACTCAACCAGGCCCCGCCCCTTTATTTGCGTATGCCTTGGGCGGAAAATGATTCAATTTAGGAATATTGTGATGTGTTTATTCCCGGAAGAATAACTCAAGACTACAATGCCTCGTTTCAGAGAGTTCAGAAACAGTGACACTGATACAGAGAATAACTCCTGCCAGGGACTTTGTGCTTTGTAACTTTGAAGACCTTTTTCATGCTCAAACAGCAACATTACACACTAAAGAAAGATGAAAATGTAAAAAAGCATTAGAGGTCATAATATTTTCATACTGTTTTTCTCTAAATGTACACAAGGAAGAATAAGATTTAATCTTTTACATTTAAATGCACCAATATAACAACAGTCATAAATGCCAATATGTACCTACATTGATTGTGAAGGTAGTCAAATGACATACTTTTTAGAAAATGTAATACCCAAATAAAAAGCGAATGTGAAAATGAATTGTAGAGTAATATCATGGTAAATATTTAGTGAATATTCACAATATCATCTAGCCCTAATATTTGTTTGTAGATTTTTCCCTGTGCTCATGTTGCTTTTGTTTTTGTAGTACTTGAAATGTCCACATGATGGCGAGACACTAAAGCCCCTCCTCTGTCTTCTCTCAGGTTGTCCGAAGAGATTGTACGAGTCCATCCATGAGAAGATTTTCACCCTGCCTGCAGATTGTTTCATCTACCCCGCACACGACTACAAGGGTACGTGATTTACACCATTAAACTACGAGTCACTGTGTGTTAAAGTCATTTTACCACGGGAAACTAAAGTCTAAAACCACTTTAACTGTGTGGACTCTTTTAGAGTCCATTGAGTAATCTGATAAAAGACACCAATGTTAAACAATTAAACAACTGTTTCCTAAGGTTTGTAGCAGTAGGGATATTTTACCTTCTCTTTGTTGTTTTGTGCATTATTTCTTCTCCTGGTTGATTCAATCTGCTCTGAACGCTGAAGGTCAGACTGTGTCCACCGTAGACGAGGAAAAGAAGTTTAATCCACGGCTGACAAAGACACTGGACGAGTTTGTGAACATCATGAACAACCTCAATCTCCCCAAACCTAAAAAAATAGGTAGAGTATCAGTTTATTTATGCTGCATGTTCAGTTACAATACACTGTTAGTACCGTGACACCGTTTTATATGCGCATTATATAAATACATATACTTTATAAATAAAGATATTATATAAATGAAATGTTATTACAATTTAAAATAAATGTTTTCTATTTGAATTTAATTATAATATAACTGTAATCAAAGCTGAATTTTCAGACTCCAGAGTCACATGATCCTTCAGAAATCATTCTGATATGCTGATTTGCTGCACAAGAAACATATTTTATTATTATCAATGCTGAAAACTGTTGTGCTGCTTCGTAGTTTTGTGGAAATCATGTTACTTTTTTCAGGATTCTTTGATAAATAGAAAGTTCAAAAGAACAAAAAAAAGTTCATAGAATTTTTTTTTGTAAAATTATGAATGTCTTTGTCACTTTTTATCAATTTATTGCCAGTAAAAGTATTTAATAATTAATTAATTTTAAATATTATCTCTAACTTTGGAATAGTAGTGTATCATAGTTTTCAACACTGATAATAATAAAATCTTTATTGAGCAGCAAATCATCATATTAGAGTGATTTCTGAAGGATCATGTGACACTGAAGACTGGAGTGATGATGCTGAAAATGCAGCTTTGATCACAGGAATAAATTACATTTTATACATGTACTCAAATAGAAAACAGCTATTTTAAATTGTAATAATATTTCACAATATTACTGTTTTTTTTATCAAACATAAAGCTTTTTTGAACATAAGAGACTTCTTCAAATATCTCAGAGGAATAGTTCACCAGAAAACAACAATTCACCCTCATGTCATTCCACACCTATATAATGTTATTATTCTGTGTAACATAAATAATTCAAAATCTGTGACCACGACTTACACTAAATTAAGTCATATGATATTTTGTGTGATGAACAGACTTCAGTGCTCATTCACATTTTCACACACTCAAAAAGTGTCATGTTGTTTTTGGCGACAACATCTGTCATGGTGTCAAACCCGATGTTTCTTTTGTCTTCTACGACAATAAAGTAATTCAGATTTGAGCAACATGCAAATGAGTAAATGATGACGAATTTATTTTCTGGGTAAACTATCCCTTTAAATGTGCCGTAGGGGTCCGTTATAATGGAATGAGTGAAAACATGGTATCTATCAGTCATTTAAGTCATTATGACTAAGGTGATTGGGTCCGGTTTGACAGGGTGTGTCGTTTTGCTCATATTGGCCCTCATTTATCATTCTTGCGTAGAAACGGGCGTATATGTTGGCGTAAGATTATGCTTACACTCCTCTCACACAGATTTATGAAGCTGTGCGTACCTTTGAAATCCAGGTGTACGCAATACCTGCCCTTGATAAATGCCGCGGCTGAAAACGATCGTCATTAGAATAACACGCCCCTATATATTCAAGTCTCCGCTTCCCCCACGCCCTCATTTTACTCCATGGACACACGGAAGACGGCAAAAATTTTTTACAGCACGTGTTTTGAAACAATTAGCATTTAATTTTCTATCACGTCACTTGTATTGGGGTGTACAATACCCATTCATTCACATTAATAATTGCATGACAATTTGTAATATTATTATGATTTTTATTATTAATGACGCTTATTGTTATTTAGAAGAAGAATGTCATTTTTATTATTTTGTCAGTCTGAATAATATTTTGGTCATTGAAAGCCTTTCATTACTGAACCCAGTCCGTGCGCACCTGCCGGACCTGACCCTGAAACGTCAGGTAAAGCGCACAGGCTCGCAACTGAAGGAACACATATGCCTACAAATCAAATGCTTTGGTAAAGTCACACAAATTAAACATTGAAGTCCATGTTGCACAAAAATAAACACTGAAGTTTATAATTACTATGTTGTTGTTTTTTTACAGTGGGTCATAATATATCATATCTTTTAGTTTGTCAGTGCGTTTTGTGGTGTTGTTTTACTGCGCATTTCCGCACTAACTCAAAACATGCGTACACCACCTCCTGAGCCGGCGCAGGATTTGAGCGTGCCGTACGCCAACGTCCATATTGATAAATCTCAAAGTCACTGTGGTTTTGGGTGTACGCTGGAAATTTGGTGTGCGCTCTTTAGATAAATGAGGGCCATTGAGTGTGTTTGAAGCTTCGTTTGATGGGAAATGAGGACTAAAATTGGCTTCATGTTTTGTTTTTAAACCCACAGATATATCAGTGCCTGCGAACTTGGTGTGTGGACTTCATGATATTTGAATTTGAAAGCGGAAATTAACTTTTTAGGTGTCTTATTTAAATTTTACAGTGCATATAAATATAAGCTACATTCAGTGAGATTATATTTGTATTTAATCATTCCTGTGATTCAGGGAAAGCCGACAACGATGAACCACAACAATGAAATATCAAACAATTACATTTTCATTATGGTCCGTGTTTGTTTTTGAATAAAAAAATACTTTGGCCTTACCTGTGTGCTAAATCATATAATATCTCATTCAGAGAAAAAATGGTCTGCTTCTTTCAGCATCCTTTACTTAAATGCTTTAAACAATCAAGTGATCATTTGTAATGTGAAAGGTTATAGTAAAACTCATCATATGATATATTTTGTGATAAAACTATACATGTATATATATTTGTAATCTGATTTTAATAAATGTTTGGTCAATCCACAGCTGCGTCATGCACAGGTTTTTGGCTCTTTTGGGTTTTTTTTCTTTTATACAAACGACCTGAATGTTGCATTTCCACAAATGCCTTTACCGTCAGGACAGACGTGATTTGCAAGTGAAATGGGCTGAAAGTTCATGCACAGCCTGAAAGTCTCGTCTTCAAAACAATGTCATTTGCATTAGTATATCAGTGCTGATGAGTCTTCACACTCCGATTACTGCGATGCTGTTAATTTCATCTTCGGACTTTCAGTCTTTTCAGAGTATTCAGGTGTAGGACGTTCAGACAGGTGATGTTTCTGATCACACACTCTGCGTCATTGACGTGTAAATGTGGACAGTTGTGTGGGTTTCCGGGCTGTTTTTGCAGTGTAGTTTCAATTGGTGTTCTTTTTGGAGGCAGTTCATAGTAGATCAAGCTCTTATGAAAGGTTGCTTCCACAACGGAAAAAAATAAAAGCATTTGTGACTTTAGTTGCGACTTTTTATATCTCACTCACTCTTTTTTTCTGAATTGTGATATATAAACTCACATTATGAGAAAAAAGTAAGAATTGTAAAATCGCAATTACCTTTTTTAGTTTTATTATGTAGCAGAAAAAAAGTCAGAATTACAAGATATAAACTCACAATTATGAGTTCATAACTTGCATTTGTGAGAAAAAAAGTCTTATTCTTGAGCTATAAGTCACAATTACCTTTTTTTATATTTTATTCCATGGCGAAAAAAAAAGAAAGAAAAAACAGAATTCTGAGGGAAAAAAAGTTCTGAAGGTGTAAAGTCGAAATTCTGAGGAAAAAATCTGAATTGTGCGATTAAAAACTCGCATTTACTTTTTTTAATATTTTTTTTCGTGGTGAAAACAAGCTTTCATAGAACTGGAATCTGTTTGTTTTGTTGTCCTGGGTGGGTGTGGCATAACACTGGCTCAGCCAATGGTGTGCATGTGGGGCGGAGCTATCTCTGTGACTTGACTAATGGCAGACAGGGACAGTATTTTAACTGTGACAGCAATGACTATTTTTGCAGTTTTGTTTTAGTGCTTCACACTTAACCTCTAAACGGGTGAGTGTTGTGCAGTTACCTGCGTTTCATCAAGCTCACAGCACACACTCTTCGTGCCCTTAAGCTGCTCAATGCCAGGAAGCCAACAGATGTGCTTTGGCAGGAAAATAACAAGCCTTTTATTGTGTGACAGTCGAGAGTGTGAATAATAGTGAAACAAAAACTGTCACATAAAGGCAGTCACTAAATTCTTGATAGTCTCGCCTGTGTTTGCCAAATGAGGTTCTTTTGCTGCAAGATGTAAGATTTGAATGTGTCTGACAGCGTGTTGTGTGCAGGAGGATGACACTTTAGTGCACAAAAGAGCCAGCTGTCCGTGTCTTACTGCTCTCCATCTGTTCTGTGTTTTGTCTCAGCTTTTATACGCATCTCACTCTCTGTCTGTCTGTCTGTGTGGCGCTGAGACTAATATCATGCACTCTTACGCTTGAGATTTATGACCCCGGCAGTCGCGCTGGACTCTGACTGTCGTGATGTAGAAGTCACACTGCCTGTGTCACGTCCCTCACAAGTGAACTGAGCCACGATTAGGGGTCATTCCTCATACGCAGTAACTTTTGAACAATTTATGAGAAATCTGCTCAGGTCAGACTCACTTCATCAGTATTCATTAACATAATTACCTCAAATTATTTTTCATATTTTCAAGCCTATTTTGAAATGATCAAACTTTGTGTCATCTGTTCAGACAGAATGTGTGAATGTTTTAAAGAGACACAAACCAACTAACTCTACAATATTGTATTTCAATATTTTATCCATTTTAATAAGACAAATATAAGTCAATTAAAATTAATTAAGTTCTTGCATTGAGAGGTTGTGTACCAGTAAAGAAACCATTTATTAGTTTTATCTACTGCAAAAAACACTTTGCATTTGCCAAAGAACATTAGGATTGGAGTGTGGAAGATTGGAGCCGTGTTCTGCAGTCCAAATAGCAAATAGCAATGGACGGTGTTAGATATGTTTGTGGTAGACGAATGGAGTGTTTTAATACCAAATGCATGTTTCGTTTCGTTTATTGTATTTACTAAGCACTTTTACACAACTGACCATTGAACAAAGTGCTGTACAATATCTAAAACACATAAAGACAACCATAAAAACACAACACTAAAACCACACTTAAAATAACAGCAAAATAAACCCGTTTTAATACACAAACAACTTCTACGCATTAAATGCTAATGCAAGGAGGTATTCACTTAAAATATTTCTTTTAAAGAAGAAGTCTTAAAAGAAGACACACGTGGTGTCATTAAGCTCGGCAGGGAAAACAACGGAGAAACAATGGTAACAATGGTATTTGGGGCGCATGTCTGCAGCAGGTGTTGGAAGGATCCGATCCAATACTTGGGAATCCTGCTGAATGTGTGTTTTCCAACATAACAATCCCAAACACACTGTGCATGCAACAAAGTTGTGTACCATGACAGTGTTCATGCTCAGCATTTTGAAGTCTTCAAGTGGCCGCCTAAGTCTCATGACCTTAAAGCCGTTGAAAACCTTTGGGAGATAATAAACCTGAGCTTTGACAACTCAGGTCTTCCAATGAAGCTCAACTTTGGGATCAAAAACAAGGCCGAGCCAACAAAATATTAATAACTTTCATTGTTGTCAATGTGCTTTATTTCCTGATGTACTTTTTGTTTTTCTATGCCCTTTTTGCACAATAAGTTTGCCTTATGTATATAATTAATGTCATTTTAATACCTTAAACAAGTTTAGTGTATACTTCTTCCCAACATAACATAACATACTCATATTTTGATTGTTTAATAGAATCTGAAGTGTCATTAAAAGCACTGTTGCTTCACCTGTTGACGGTCACATTCAGCTGACATTATGGGCTGTGCTTCAAACCCTAGTGAGTTGACTATATAGACAGCGGGATTGAGCGTCACGTGCGCGTGCAGCCAGCGAACTCCAACGCGCCGCCCACACGCTGTTTACGTAGGCTTCATAATAGGTTTGAGACGCGGCCAGAGACTCGCCGAAACTCTCTCTCTCTCTCTCTCTACAACGGCTGAGTGAAAGTTGGAAATCCCGCTGGTCATATCGTATCTTGTTGTTTCGGGAAGAACCTGTTTAAATCCCCAGCACGGAGTTTATTCATTTCTGTTGTTTCGATATTTTGTCGTTTTTTTATAACCCAGGACCGTTGAGGGATTTGAGGCGGAAGTTCTGGACAGGTAACGTTATGATCAGTAACTTACGTATAAATTGATCGATACATTTATCGATAAAATTGGCGCGATTAACTTTCTCTCGAAATTATGTATTATGTCATAGGCCTAACGTTACTTCAGATTTAGAGATGTGAATTCTTGAGAGAAGCAATTGATTGACAGGGATATCCTGTGAGTGTTTTAACCTGGATCAAGTAACGTTAGGCAGTGTGTATACATACTATGATATATCTGTAATCATTCAACACAATTGTATTTATGTATGTATAATATGAAATATGTATTTTTGTTTACTGTTCATCTGCCATAATAATGGATGTTTTCACATTGAAGGGAATTTGGAGTAAATATTATTAACACAAGTGTGATATGCCATTTGCTGTCATTATTATGTATAAACCAGCATTATTTTAGCTGTACAACAGGGGATTTCAAACTGGATCAAACGTAAAAAAAAAGGAAAATATTTGATTACAACAAATACGACATTTTTTAAATAAATGTAAAAATTGATAAAAGTAAATAAATTATTCTGATGAATAAAACATAACAGTACATTACTATAGTAAGTAGGACATTATTTTATATAATTCAACATAATAGAAACTAGATATTTATTTTACAAATAATATTTTAGACTTATTTATTATATTATCATTACAATAATATTTCATAGTGTAAGTTGGGACTTTACAAATGAAAATATATATCTGCCTTTTAAATATTAGAATGGGGGTCCCTTTCATTAGGAAGATCATATTTGAGGGTCCAAGGCTAATAAAGTTTGAAAACTCCTGAGAATAAACAATATCACAAACTCTACAATTCACTACTCTTTCTTTGAATAACTAAATGAACTATCTCTCAGTGAGTCAAGGCTACTTCAGGGCCTGTGTGTGAGGACAATCTCAATGAACACTGACCTCATCAGTGTGTTGCTCACTCTGAAATCTCTTTGTTTGGTTTATGATAAACTACAGCAAACCTGTTTGTTACGCTCACAGACTAAAGTGATGACAACATATGCAGGGAAGGCGGCTCACATCTGAGCAAACATCCAGCTCACCTGATCATCTGGGCGTCCTGCGCCGTTCAGTTGTATTTCATCAGTTTCACTGAAGAATGTGGTGTTGCACCTGTAATTATAACGAGGCGTGTTGAACGTGTGTGTTGTATTTGTTGTTTAGTTTGAGCAGTCGGCGTGAGGAATGCTCTCCTGAGACCTGCTTTACGCCAGAAACGGCTTTGTACAGGTAAGATATACCAAATACACGTGCATCTGTAATAATGATAATCTACTTTAATAAACAAGTTAAAATTTTACAGTTCTAATTACACTGTAAAACACTATTTTGTAAATAAAACAAAGATTATTGAAGTATGAAAGAAATAGTATCTATTTCAGTGTTTCTACTTCAAAAATATACATTTAATTCAATGTGGTACTCGTTTCTTCGGAATTATCTATATTTACTTGCAATTTCAGAGTGAAAATTGTTTAGAAGTAAAACCTACACCTATTTTTTTTCAGTGTATCTGCAGAAAGCGAACTATGCATTTGTATTATCAGATTTCTTTTTGGTATGTACCATGATAGTATTATAGTATTTCAGGTACCTCAGAGTACAATGCAATTTATAATTTGGGGATGGTAATACTTGGGCATTTACCATGGCAATATTGTGGTATTTTTTTAATAAAGCTTGGGGTACCATGTAAATTTAATTCTTTTGAACAAAAACCATGATAATACCTTAATATTTGGACATCAGCCATTTTAGTACCACAATATTCTGTGTGTGTTCTCACTTGTAGTTTGGTTTGCTTGGTTCGTTTGGTCCGAACCAAAAAAAAAAAAAATTTAGTCCTGGTCCACTTAGCGTTGACATTGGCATTTTAACACCAAACCTAAAGATACTGAACTTAAAGGCATAGGGATATGTTCACAACCTGATTGGCTGGCTTTTATTACGTGTATGTTATGATGTATTTTGACCAGCTGAGAACTCAGAGCTTATAAAATGTGTAAAGGAGTCAAAACAGCGTCAGGAATCCCTCCCTCACTCACACAAACAGAGATCTGTATTTATTACAAAATACAAAACTGTAATAAGCAACACCGCGACTAAGACGAGAAAAAAACAGTATGGGTGACACAGCGTGATTATTCTGTCCTTATTAGGGGCTCATCTTGTGACATCATGTCCTGTTTTTGGTTCGTTTAGAGGTCTTTGGTCCATGTTGCGTTCATATATCAGTCGAACCGCACGAGTTTGTTTGGAAGTGGAGGAGACTCATGTTTTCAGCGTCTCGGTCCACTTGTTTGTTGCACCAGGGTTCAGATGGCAGCGTTCACACTTATTCAAATGAACCGCACTAACAGAGCAATCGCACCAGGGTTCGTTTTAATCAAACCAAACATGCCAAGTGTGAACACACCCTTAAACTACCATCTTAAAAGATGTAGAATTTCCATCTGAAAGTATTAATTCAGTAACATGGTATTATATTCTCAGGAAAAAAAGGTTTGTTGAGGCTCTATATAGAACCCTAGTATGGTTATGAGCGGTTTAATTCATAAAATAATCTAAATAAATAAATAATTAAAACTAAATTCATAAAATTATCCGATGATGCGAACCCCAAAAATGTTCTATATCTGAAGTGCCTGACAGAAGCTTTTAAGGTTCTACATAGCAGCTTTTCTTTTCTTTTACTTTTCCACAGTAAGGGTTTTTATTCTGGGTTTTTATCTAAACTGGTATTACAAGAAGATTTGGTGGAGCGCAACCGAGTCGCGTCGTATGAATATTGGGTTTTGTGGCAGGACGTGGAAGATATTTTGTTGACATACAGATTCTTCTGTCAGATGCCAAACACAATACGGACGGCGCACACACAACACTGACCCTATTTGCTGTAAAGAATCATGGAAGGAATGTGCTTGGGATGGTGGCGAGTTACTGCCGAGTCAAGGAGAAGTGATTAGTAAGTCAGTGTGAACAGAGTCGGACTCGTCGGTCAGAGCCAGCGGTGTTAGTAATGACCAGGAGGGGCGTGTTATATAACAGGATGTTTATGCCACATTTGATCTTTTCTGCCACTCCTCTGCAATTACAAACGATTATTCACTCATTATACCCGTTTGTTTCACCCATGCAATCGTACCTGTTGCTCTTTTCTATTACTTTCACTCTTGGGTTTCTTTTTGTTTCTTTTGTAATTGTATCACAGTGACCCAGAACTTTCATATCTGCATTTTCACTTTATTTTTTCTGGACTTTAAACCTTGCATGCGTACTGCTCACTCCTCTAAGTTGGATTTTAGATAAAGGGCAGATAAGATTGTGTTTAGGCTTGTTGGCGTCACATGTGACCTGGTCTTAGTTAACCAACTAGACTGCAGGACATCATGGTTTTTATAAGACCTAGTGAGTTGTCTGCATAGGCTGTATTTTATGGTAAGATGTTTTATGTTAAAATAAAATGCCTTCTTTTAGCCCAAGAGCAGATGAGATTTTATATATTTATATTGTATATTATACTGCCTTATAAGATGCCTTCTTTTAGCAAAAGAGCAGATAAAACTTTATTATATTATTCATTAGTATTAGTATTGTTGTAATTATTTTAGTATTTATATATTATTTTTATTATTATATCATAATATAATATATATTTATATAAGTATTATTATCATAGATTTTATATTATGCTGCCTTAGAAGATGCCTTCTTTTAGCCAGAGCAGAAAAGATTTTGTATTATTTTATATATTATTTTGTATATATTTGTATTTTACATTATGCTGACTTATAAAACACCTTTCAGCCAAAGAGCAGATAAGAGTTTATTTCACATTTTATATGTTAATATATACACAGTGCATACAGTATGCATTAATTATTTACTATATTATTATCAAATTATTTATATATTATTTATATTTTATATTATGCTGCCTTATAAAATGCCTTCTTTTAGCCAAAGAGCAAATAGAATTTTATTGTGTAATATTTTGTACATGATAATTATTTCATAGTTTTATTTGATATATTATTATCTTATATTTATATTTTATATTAGGCTGCCATGTAAGACTTTTTGTTAAATTGTAAGGCCGCATTGCATGTATCCTTTGCAGAGAAGGCAGTCCAATAATGCATTGCAACAAGTCTATTTATCATCTCAACAATATCTCAACTACTAGTTAAAATCTTCCGGGTCTAGTTTTGATCAACAGTACATGTAGTAAATATACATACTAAAAAAACTGCTTTTGTCATGAAGGGCTAAGCTAAATTCATGTTTAAACAAGCTATTGTGTGTGTCTGCTTTAGTGAGGCTGTGGTTAATCTTGGACTCAAGTCTCTCTCTCTGTGGAAATATGAAACCGGCCTGTGACATTTCAGAAGCCACTTCCTCCTCCAGAACTCTCTGTGTGCCAGTCTGTGTTTGGAACTCCTCATATCGGAGTTTTATATTTATCCTTGTGGCTCCAGTGCTCTGAATCCTAATAAGGCTTTGGCATGGGCAGGACTGATGGACAGGGCAGAGAGAGGGTGGGAAAGGGTTTGGACAATGGCGTACCGATAGCCTGTTCCCACACTCAGCTCTGTCAGATGTGACGTTAAGAGCGTAAGAGGGCGATACGGGGTGGAGAGAACTAAAGCACACAGACCGGCAAATACAAAAGCTTCAATGAACACACAGAGCCCATTTACAGTGAACTGTGGCCTTGTTGTATGGTATTGTGTAAAAAAACACCTGAACAAGCTACAGCCCCCCCACTGTGGCTGTAATGGCATTGATCTAGTGTCTTTCATTTGTGCTTTCATCTTCACAGCCTTTTCTGTGGTTTGTTGAAACACATCTCACCTGAGAATTAAGAGCTGTTATGTAAAATATTTTGCTGATTAATCTTTAAAAAGAAACATCCATAACACTACATAAGCTGGTTACCAGTCATGTGCATCTTTTTAGGACAGGATTTCAGTTTTACCATGGTCAATGCATGTTAGCTTGAGCATCTGTCATTTGACCCTTGTTTGCAGCCTCCCATGAGCCGGACTGAATAACTGTAAATGTCCCATGCCTCCAAACTTAACTAGTCTCCACTCCTGTTTAATTAGACATGCCCAGACACAATATGGATACACAGAGGAGCCAGTGGGAGCCTGTCCTAAAATCCCCGTGGATCATGCGAGTGGCTGTGGAGCAAAGCCCCGCCTCCTCGGGGGCGGAGTCAGACACAGAGGGCAGCAGCACAGAGAGCGAACAGGTAAATGTTATCCTGCCTTCCATTTCAAATTCATATTTTGTATTATACTGCCTTCTAAAATGCCTTCTTTTAGCCAAAGAGCAGATAAAACTATATATATATATATACATACATACAGGATATATTATTTTTTATTGTATATTATTTTATATTAACCAATGAGTAGATACGTTTTACATTATTTTATATCTTATTTTTTATATTTGTATTTTAGGTAACACTTTATCTTAAGTTGACGTACTTACACGTTACTATATGTACTTACTATAGTAATAATAGTAAATTATGCATAATTACAAGTAACTAGCCCTAACTCTATAGTAAGAACGTGTATTTAATTAATATTACTACTCAGTATTTATTTAAGTACAATTTTAACTACGTCACCTTCAAATAAAGTGGAACCATAATTTATATAATGCTGCTTTCTAAGATGCCTACTCTTAACAAAAAATAGATAAGATTTTATATTATTTTATGTATTATTTTTCATATTTGTATTTTATATTAAGCTGCCTTCTAAGATGCATTCTTTTAGCTGAAGAGCAGATAAGATTTTATTTCACATTTTATATATGATCATTATTCAGCATTGTTCAAATTGAATCTTTTATCTTATAATCAGTCCTGCAACTTGCCTGGCATTTCAACCACATCGGTCTCTCATTCTTCACTTTACCAGTATCAGGTCAAACAAGCAGACAGAGACTCAGCGAAGCTCTTGACGTCACCCTCGCTGGTGCAGCAACACATCACAGAGCTTGACCAGCAGAGAGAGGAGCTGAAGATTGAGGTGAGCGGAGAACAGGTGTGTTCTCACCAGTGGGGATTTCTTTAAGACTACAAGGGAAGCCCAGCTTCCCCTATAATGTCAAAAAATTAATGGTCAAACATGTGCAATAACATTTTATCGACTAAAAATGCGTTAGAACACATTATTCTTGAAGACGAGTTCGTTCAGAATCAGCTACATATAGCAGGTCGGCTGACTCGATCTTCTTCTCATACATTCCCGTAGCGTCACAGTGCATTTCCCCATTGAAGCCGAGTGTCCATTGACTTCAATGGGGCTGCTTTGAACAGTTTTTTTCAGTGCTTCGAAACTAGACGGTCATTGGATAAATAATGCGATTATGTCCCGGCGGACGCTCAGCTTCTCTGGGGGTGAATGGAGGAGTGGGCGGGCCTGGACTCCGGGCTTCTGCGTGATGATTGGAGGGTCTGTCGAAAGACTGCATCTCCTTTTGATTGACAACGATTTTGTACTATAAAAAGTCGCTGTAGCTATTCGAGCTCAGTCCCATCGCGGATTTTGCAAGTGTAGTCGAAACACAAACTGCTGCAACATGTTTCTTGGTATTCGTATTAATAAATGGACAATTATTTATGATGCAGGCCGAAAATGAGCTTCCCCTCTTTGAAAGACCAGCAGCCGCCACTGGTTCTCACCAACAACAACTGAGTGTGCAGTGAAAGTGACCCGTGTGTTTGCTCTTCTGCAGCTGCAGCTGGAGGTGGCCCTGCTGAGAGGGGAACTGCAGGCAGAGCTGGAGCGACTGCGCAAACACACAGATCAACTGCAGGTGTTGCAAGAGAAGGACAGGCAAAGAAAGGAATTGGCCAACAGACAGAAGGTCTGTGTTTGCTGTTCACAGCTTGATTTACAGATGATGCATTTCATAAAAAGCATCGTTTGTGTTTGAGCTGAAAACGTGCTTTCCTTCAGGAGCGTGTTCAGCTGGAGGAGCAGCGTCTGAAGGTGGAGAAGATGAAGATGAAGTGTGAGGAGATGGAGAAACAGATTCCCTCACAGCCAGAAGACCAGCGGGAGCAAATGCTGCTTCAGCTGCAAAAGGTGATGACAAACTAGGGGTGGTCGATAACTCAGCCTGAAATTTTCAGCATCATTACTGCAGTCTTCAGAAATCATTTTCTGTTTTTCATTTGTTGTTTGGTTTATATAACCAGCATATATAGCAGTAGGTACTGTATATTACACTGCTTTAACTTTAATACACAGATCTAATATACAGATGCGATTTCTTTACTTGCTGTTTACGTTCACAGACATAACCTACTGTTTTTATGTGCACTTGAAATTAGTTTAATACTCGCGGGACGTGCCGTCTGACTGCCAGCTTTCTGTGCGCATGCTTTGGATGTGAGCGATATCAGAAGTTTAAAAACTGATATGGCTTTAAAATGCATGCAAATAAAAAACTTTCAAAACCAAACAGATGTTTTGTTAGTTTTTGGCAGAGTATCCAGACCAAGGCACGCCACGAGCTGTACAGGCTCCGCCCTCTTCTGGCAGCAGTAGCTCATTTGCATTTAAAGATACATGCGCAAAAACAGCATGCTTTTCCCCCCACTTAAAAATGGTGCATTTACAATATGGTATAATAAACTATCTGTATTTATATCTGTGACACTGACTTCTGACTCAACCAGTCAAGAGTCTGACTGACTGAGCAATGACAGATGGGAAGAGTGTTGTTTTGAAGCTATAAGTCAGTATTTTTGCAATTCATTTTGGTGCAGAGAAACAAAAGCAAAAATGACAGATTTATGCTGCATGTGTTCTAATGAACTTGCTCCCTTATAATTTTGTCTTTATGTGTTTTGTATTCAGGACAAGGATGCGCTGGAAGCCACTGTGCGAACTTTTGAAGACATGGAGTTTCACATTCTTGAGCTGGAAAGCAGAATAGAAGATGAGCGAGAAGGAGAGAATGGAGAGAGTGAAACGGTCATAGAGCAAGAGATAATCAGAGCACAGCACATGCGCAACGCATCTCAGGTGAGCTGCATAACTTTGTTTTAAGAAATGGAGTTTATCTGACAGAAGTTTCAGTCTAGTTTAACTAGATTACTATGTCATCATGAACACGATCATTTACCATGTTTTATACTCCTGTCTTGTAGAAACTATTGAATGCTTCTCATTTTATTTGCTTACCACAGTTCATGTTTATTACTATACGAGCACATCACACTTAGTGCCGCACAGTTCATGCCAAATCAGAGTTGTGAGTCCGACTTCAAGTGGAAGTTAATGGAGCTTAGTGTGTCTTCACTACACATCGATGTTTTAAAAATTGGACACTCTCATTGACTGTTATGTCAACGGCAGACTGCCACACTGAGCATGAGTGTAAGTATTGCTCACACTGACAGACCAAACACAGTCACATGGTGCAGTAAACAAGGTAATTACATCAGGGGCCACAAAAGAGAGAGACTAGACTGACTGACATGTAGGGTTACATGTAGTTCTTTGGTGACTGTCTGCAGTGCTGCTCCTATAAGCTGCTTTAATCCGTATAATTAATAATATAAATATATTGCACATTAACAATATTTAAAATATGAATTTGAATAGCATTCATTCCAATTTAAATGCAAACAATATTATAATATAATGTAATATAATATAATTATATATTGCACATACAAATATTAAAATATTATTTTATTATATATTACATTTAATTATAATATTCTTTGCATTTTAATTGGAATGAATGCAATTAAAATGTATATTTACAGTTTTACTTTTTTAACTGTACTATTGATCAAATGCAATTAAAATGAATATTTTTAATATTGTAAACAATATTTAGTGCCACTGAATATATTGTAAAATGTAATTTATTCCTGTGATCAAAGCTGAATTTTCAGCATCATTACTCCAGTCTTCAGTGTCACATGATCCTTCAGAAATCATTCTAACATGATGATTTTGATGTTCAAAAACAGTGTTTTACATTTTTATTTCAGGATTCTTTGATGAATAGAAAGTTCAAAAGAACAGCATTTACCTGACATACAAAGCTTTTGTAACATTAAACACTACCCTTCAAAAGTTTGGGGTCAGTAAGGATTTTATTTTATTTTTGGGGAAAATAAATAAAAGAAATTAATACTTTTATTCATCAAGGATGAGTTTAATTGATCAAAAGTTACAGTAAAGACATTTATAATGTTAGAAAAGATTCTGTTTTAAATAAATGCTGTTCTTTTGAACTTTCTATACATCAAAGAATTTTGAAAATAAATTGTACACAACTGTTTTCAACAATGAAAATAATAATGAATATTTTTTAGCATAAAATCAGCATATTAGAATGACTTCTTAAGGATCATGTGACACTGTAATGATGCTGAAAATTCAGCTTTCATCAGAGGAATAAATTACATTTTAAAATATATTAAAATAGAAAACAGTCATTTTAAATTGTCACAATATTTCACAATATTTTATTTGTATCAAATAAATGCAGCCTTGGTGAGCAGAAGAGACTTCTTTTAAAAACATAAAAAATCGCAGGTTGTCCATTAACGGTACACGTGTTACATCCGCATTAGGAGTCTAGTGTCCATTGAGTGTAATAGGAGTGATCTAGTTTTGTCACGTCGTGCCAGCGCTCAAGGTGAGAGTGTCAGAGCAGTGCACAAGTGCTCATTGACTCAGCTGCTCCGTATGACAGATCTCTGACCCTGACCTGTCAGCTCAATGTGCCGGGTGGGCGGCACCACGCCGACTCTCTCTCTCTCTCTCTTTGAGTGTATGCCATCAGTGCCACACAAACCAAACCATGGTTCATGAGTCCTTAACACACCAGACCGAGGCTTATTGCTGAATCTGTAAGTTTCATATGAAGTTTCTGTTCATGCTGAAAATGTTTTAATGATCACGTCGCTGTCTTGCAGGAACGAGTCCAGCAACTAGAAAAACAGCTGAAGGAAATGGAACAAGAAAAGGATAAAGCTTTGAATTCCCTCAGGCAAGAGAGAAAAGAGCTGCTCCACAGGTCTCGGAGGGTAAGACGTCCTACACGCTTCTTCTTCAGTAACATGACAAAACTATGGTTTTACATGTTCTAAAAAACGTGTGTGAAAACTCCTATCTCTGTGATCTTCTGGTCTGTTTTGGGTTTTCTCCTTCAATGTGCGTCTGTGGGATTTTTTCCCCCCTATTTTATGGTGCAGCCGGTGAAAATGGTGCGTCTGATCACTTTGTACAGTACTAAAACACCTCTCATCAACCAGTGCTGTTAGAAACAAAACTAAAAATACTACAAAACATTTACGCGAGTTGCAATAAATTAAATGTTTACAAAATGACCCTATTTACTCTGTTAGCGCATATTACTAGTCTTGTGGTGAACAAGTAATCCGTGTTAAAAGTTAATAGACAGAAAAAATGTGTTTGTCGTGGTAATCTTAAATCAAAATCTGAAAAGCTACTTCCGGTCTGAAATGGCGTTCCTTCTCTGATGACGTCAGTTTGATGGCTTAGATGAACTGCTTTCTTTGCAAAAGCCTTGTGTTTAAAGAGCTAATAAAATATTTCTAATCAAGTCAATATTTTGTGTCTAATTATGTGGCAAGTAGCCATATAATAAGCGGGATAATGTACATCCGCTTCGGGTCCTGATCACCGTGTCGGGGTTTATTCTGTGATAACAACCGGCTGGATAAACATTATCCCTTACTTAACTAAAGGAACTATTATATTATTATCTATCATATTGTTACCAAAAAACAAATCAAAATGACCAAAAAGAAAAATAACAATAAAAACTCATCCAAAATATTAATAAATACAGTTACAATACTAAAATATCACTGTCCTCAGAAGAAGAGGACGACACACACACACTCAGCTTTAATGCTAGTGTTAAGTTATGTTATAGTGATTATAGTTACACTAAAGTCAAGGATAAAGTAGGTGGAGGAATGAATTACTGACAGGGAAGAGAGTCCGAGAGGGCAGGATTCCCAGAGAAGGGAAGGACCACAGGAAGTGTGAGAGGACAGAGCGATAGAAAGCAGATATCCTACAAAACTCAACACACGTCTGGTGAGTGTTTCTGTCTGTATGTATTTCAAGAGATGTGTATCTGCTCTGTAAAAATCCAATTCTGGCGCGCAGATATGACAGATCAGGAAAGACAGGGAATGTGGGGAGGGATTTTTACAGAAGACAGGATTGAGAATAAAGCAGCTGTTAACTGGTAACATGACGGACTGTCTAACTGAATTATGACTGATTTTTCTGTATGTACAGTCTGTAGGAAATAAAGACAGGAATGTGTTCCTCGCAGTCGCTCATGTGTCTGTGAGTCAGAGGCTGCGATCAAGAGCTGTCTGGACCTTCTTGAATTATTGAACAACAATTGGTTTTACCCGTGTGTAAAATGTGTTCTGCTAATAATGACCAATATTACGAAAAACCTGGCTTTCAGATGACAGGAAATCAACATTTTAAGTAAAGATAGTTTGACCTGCCATGACACTTCGTAAACGAGTGTCTGTGAGTCAGAGGGTGGGAATGATGCTTAACTTAAAGCTGCAGTACTGTGTAACTCCTTTACTACTCTGAATAGTACTAAGTCAGTAATCACTAGGACAAGTACTAGTAACTCTCGAAGGCCCTGATAGTGATATACTCACGGCAAAGTTCTTCTTCATTAGTAGTTTGCTTAGTCATTTTAGCCATTTTTAGTAAAAAAAAAAAAGTTTGCTTTTTTAAATTGTATTCTATTTCTGTTAACTTGTTTTAATTACTTGAACTTATTTTAATTGTATTTTTAGTTTTGTTTAACAATAACAGCACTGGTTGATGAGTTGTGCTGTTACTTTACTAAGTGATCAGATGCAATATTTTCATCTGCTGCACCATTGAACAGGTGAAAAAACCTGGAAATCACTCGGATTGTCCTGACAATGAAAAAAATGCTATTTTAAAGAGTCATAGGAAGCTCCTAAAATGCATAATTCATTAAAATTCATAATTCTCTTCTGGGTTTTATGATTACAAACTGAACAACTGCCTTCTAAGATGCCTTCTTTGCATGTATCCATTATGGAGCAGGACATCCCATAATGCATGGGGTTCACAAACTTTTATGGCAGGTGAACTCCTTTGACCTAAAATATTTCCAAAAAAAAAAAAAAAAAACCCTCTGAAATTTTAAGTTAATATTTAAATAATTTAACAACACATTTGCATGTGCACAGTTCTCTAATGGGAGTTATTGGTCACATGACTACCTGGATGTCATGTGACAAATAACTCCCATTAGAGAAGCATGAACATGCAAATGTGTTGTTAAATTATTATGTTTTTTTCTGTGTTGTTGTTTTTATTTCAAAATTATTTACTTATTCTAATTATACATTTTTATTATTTAATTATTAATTATTTTTTGAGTTGATGAAAAGCTAAAAATAATACCTAAAGTGTAATTTAAATGATTGTTTTACCCCAATATTTGTGTTGTGACTATTTTATGCTCATAACATTTACAACAACAACATTCTAATGCCAAACTCTATTGAAATCAGTTGTAAATGCTCTGTTTCTATGACACACACTTGTTAACTATGTAGACAGCATGGCAGTGCACTAGGTTTTAGAACAGAGCCTCTTTCCTGTATGAATGTAATTTAATGGCTCATTGTGATCATTTATGTTTTGGTTATTTGTTGCCTTAATAACTTCAGTTATTGTCTTGTAGCCTTAGTTTTTTGTTCAATATTTTGCCTCTTCATGTAACTAATATAACAGCATTGGTCAGGATGTGTCTCTCACTCACATGCTAAACATCAAGGATATTTGCCTTTGTAGATTTTGAAAGAGAAGAAGCCTCTCACTGATTGGTCCAACATCACTGGATCCACCCCCTGCATGATGTCAGTCAGTCCTATGACCATTCACAAAGCAGCACAGGTACACTGAATGTGCATTAGATGGTCTGACATCTAGACCTTTAGTGATTCATGAGTTTGCTGCGGTCAGCACATTGACTGTGTTCAAAACCATGTTCCTAGGAATCATTGAAGGATACGTCCAGCTTACCCCGCAGACGGAGCTCGCATAGGAAACTCTCAGATAGACCTCTCTCTGCGCAAGGTGAGCAAACCAATGAGGTGAAACCAACTTTTACGCTTTGAGCTTTATTTCAATGATACTTGAACACAGATATGTGGTGTGATGAATTGCAGTTTAACTGGCACTCAGACTGTAAGTAGGTCAAACAGCAACACAATTGTGCAAGACGATGAATGCACAGACAACAGGCAGCATGCATAACGACAAAACAAATGACAGTCCTGCGTGTCGTGGCTTATTAGCTGTGAAAAGCTTTTGTCAGTGTTTTTGTTAAGGTGTGTCTGTGGTGCTGACACATACTGGAAAAGCGAGTGGAGCCACTGCAACGGCACACAGTTGTGCTTTTGTTTGTCTATAATAATCCTGACAATCGTTTATCTCATAAAGGAATTGATCAAACAAAGAAAATCTATGGAACAGTGTCTTTGTGCGAAGGTTCATGTGCACCTTCTTTACATAAATTCGTCTATAAGAAATCTGGTTATACTTTATTTTAAAGTGCGTGTACTTGCAGTGTACTTACCCAAGAACGCACTGGTAATATAAGGTAACAACATGGGTGAAGTTAACGTTTAGGAGTAGGTTCAGGGTTAGTACCTAGTTATAACCCAGTTATTGTAATTGCTATAATACCGGTAAGTACATTGTATGTACATGCAGAACAGGACTGTAAAATAAAGTGCTACCTGAAATCTTATGAGTTAACGATTGAATTATGGGATGTGACTTTATTTGATTGCACTTCCTGATTTGATTTGATTTCACCTTTTGTATGATGATGATGGAAAGAGAAATTATTTAATAGAGAATTTCTATTGAAATGTTGCAGTTGTCAAAGTGAACTGTGTGTGTGTGTGTGTGTGTGTGTGTGTGTGTGTGTGTGTGTGTGTGTGTGTGTGTGTGTGTGTGTGTGTGTGTGTGTGTGTGTGTGTGTGTGTGTGTTGCTTAGGTAAACCCTAAGATATGTGGACAGAATGTCCCCACAAAGACGTCAATATCCAAAATCCTTGTCCTTTTGGGAACATTTTTTGGTCCCTTTGAGGAAAACATTTTATAACATTTATATCTTTTTGAAAATGTAAAAATGCATTAAGTTTTCTGTGATGGGTAGGTTTAGGGGTACGGTTAGTGTAGGCGCATAGAATATACAGTTGTGTGGTGTTTGAGCAATAGTAAAACTGATTTGTTGCAAACTACTAGACAATAAAACACCTTTTAAGAGTGATTGAACCTCATTTCATAACTCTTGCTTCTGTTTGATATATTGCTTGTGTTTTTTCCTCTTGTGAAATCATGTGACCTGAAACATTTTATTTATTTAGAATATAAAAGAAACTTTTTTTTTTTTAGGATTTTAAAAGATGGGTAAAATCTCATTGTCAGTAATGTACGGCAACGTTTTGACTTTTGGTTCCTGGTATTTATTTTTTTATACTTTTAGTTTTCTGATAAGGCAAGGCAACAGTACGGTACATTTTAAATATACAGAAATAAAGACTAAATAAAAAATGTAAAATTTACAGAAATACGATATAGTGCATTCATACAGACCAGTATAAAGTGATCATATTCCCAAGTAATCTAATTCATGTTTTCATATTTTCTGAAATAAATCTAATTTATCATTATTGGTAAATCATAATCTCTCAATGTATAATGTTCACCGTCTCACCTAACCACACATTAAATGTTGGAACTGTGTCCAGTTTCCAGCTTTGGAGAATCAATCTCTTTGCAATAACTCCATAGTTTATGTTATTTTTAAAGGTGATTCTAATTATTGTATTACGTTTTCCAAAAAAAGGGTTATTTTTAAGATGTTTATTAGCCAGAAGCGTCTAATAAATGATTGAATGTAAATGTAATGTTCCCCGTTGCTTTCCTATGCCAGTGTTGGTGCGAATGACTCCAGACAGACCAACCTCAGAGGCTCTGTCGCCTCGCCTTCCTCATCACACCCACAGACTGAGTAATGGACATTACAATGGGCTGAGATCAGCGCAGACCGATGGGAACGGCTCTCACGCGCCATGCAACAGCGCCAACACCTCCCGCGCGCCCAGGTGAGTGGCACAGAACAGCAGCCTGGCTTTGTGTTCCTATTATAATACTGAATGAAGCTCTAACAGGTGTGTGTTTACATGTGTGTGAGAAAACTTTTGTTTGAGGCGTATGAATCTGAAGTGTTTGTGAGTAAACATTAAACTTACTGCGTGTTGGTGAATTCTGTGAACTTTATAGCCTGGCCTGGAACATAATAGGATAATTTTTAACGCAGGTTAATTTTTAAGTGCTTTATTAAGCACTATTTTAATGTAGCTTTTTTTCATACAACAACAATTTATAGTTCATGACAAGGACTGTCGAATTTCAAAGGACAAAATACACCCTTACAGTACCAAACAGTCCATATGACTCGTGTCTTCTAGTCTTCTGTTCTATAAAGGATTTGTGTGAGAAACAGACCTAAATTAAGTAAATCACATACTAGTGTGTCATTAGTTTATGACGCATGTGAACCAAAAAATGACATCGAGCCTGGCACGAAATTTATTGCTTGGCCAGAAGAGAAGATGTTTAGACAATAATGGCTTTAATTTAATTTCTCTATCTCTATATTATAAGTTAGTATGTATTATATACTATATTACGCCCAGAAATATATATGATGTTGTTTATTTAATATCCAACTTTATTCGCGTACATACAGTACACTCATGTAAAGCAATGTATATATACAAGTACATATGTTGAGTTCTTCATTTATTGTCAATTTAATTAAAAACGTTTTATTGTTTAATTAGCTCATATGTAAAGAGTTAGATAATGCTTTGTTTACAACTTATTAACCATAAATGGTTCTCACTTCAGATTAGGTCACGGAATATGGGAAAATGTAATTAATTACGTGCCTTTATTAGACATTAATTGCATTAGTATTAAGAGTTCCTTAAAATGTAAAATGCAAAACAATCAGATCACGTGAGCTTTCACCTTGACAGCCCTCAGAACCTCTTGGATTTGGTGGAGATCGAACGGAAGCTCCGAGAGGCCAAAGCAGAGCGGGAACGTCTGCTGAAAGAGAGAGTGAGTTACTGACCCGAAAACCACAACAATACTGATCACTGCACATCATACAAAACCGTGAAATACATCAGCATCACTGTTAAAGAGCTCACAAGAGACTTGTGTTTGTTTTTCTAATATCATTTCAACAAAATCACACTAATTCTCATGTTGACTCAGCTGAGATTCGGTTGCATATGATCACATGACTTATTTTTAGACCAGCAGCGCAATTGTTCATGCTGCAGTTCCATAAACAACTTTTACCTTTGCATTTACTCATTTAAAAGACACTTTCATCCAGCAGGCCTGTCACAATTATTGACTGATCAAGGTTATTCGATGAAATCTGAATTATGTGAGATTATGTGATGAAGTGAACGTTACTATTGAATGTGGCTGACTAAATTTGGCCAGTTCATATGTTGTTTTTCCACCAATGAAAATATTTCCAAAGGAACCCAAACTAACACAGTCTGACGGCAGTGTCTCGTCTCCGTTTGTGTGGATGCAGGAGGAGCGTCAGCGGCTGTTAGCTGAGCAACACAGACCGAAGGAGCAGCAGACTCCTAAAAAAATACACACGAATACATCAAAACTACAGCCGCTTGCTGAGGAGCGGCTGCAGATGAACTCACCGCACAGGACGCCCGAGGTACGTCTGATGATTGACACTACTCTGACATCATTTACTCGACATCATTTACTCACCCTCATGTGTTGTTTTCTTACTTTCGTGAAACACAAATGGAGATGAGGCAGAATGTCCGTGATTTAGTTTTACATATATTGAAAGTGGACAGTGATTTGTTCTGTCAAACTCAAAGTCTGACTCATACATATATACTTACATTATAAGTCTTCTAAAGTCACATGATGCTTTGTCAAGTAAAGCACAGTTTTCGGTAATAAACAGGAAGATAACCATGTTAATGTTGCTAAATTAATTATGAAGCAAATTCAATTGCAGCACTAAGACAATAGTTTCATTAGGGCTGGTTCACACAGAACACGTTTCTTGCTTTGAAAAGCACGAGACTCGGGCAGTGGAATGGGACCGCAAGGTCTCGAGACGCCTCTTTTAAAAGTTGAACTTATTTTAAAGTGAGTGTCGCGTATTTAGAACATGCATGCGCGAGATGCTGCAAAGCACATAAGACGTGAGCGCAACGGTCAAACATGTCCGTCTAGCGCATGTTTACATAGAAAAAATCATGGAACAGTAGCGCAGTAAAATGGAAAAATGCATCCTTTTGTGTTCAACAGAAGAAAGAAACTCATACAGGTTTGAGACAACTTGAGAGTGAGTAAATGATGACACAATTTTCTTTTTAAAGTGAACTATTCCTGTTTAAAATGCTTTTTTTAAATCCATTCTGTTGAATCTGTTGAATGTCCCCCCCCCAAAATCAGCACAGGAAAAGCTGCGTGTTTCCATCTGAGCATTTTCATTTCAATTGTGCTTATATCTTGTTTATTTCCTCTTCTTCGTACAGCAGGGTGTCGCGCTTTCTCTGACGGCGAACTTTGACCTGCGCGCTCACGTGGAGGCTTTGGGTCATAACGTGACCGGGTGCATGGGAGTTAATCTGTCTCCCCGGCGGTGTGGCGGCTTTCTAACCAAGCGTGGAGGTCGAGTGAAGACGTGGAGGAGGAGGTGGTTTATCTTTGATCTGGACCACCAAAGACTGGCATACTACACCGGTGAGGAAAAGACAATATGTTACAATGCATCCATTAACACAGTGTTTTCCAGAGGGGGTTCATGAGGTGATGAAAAGCTAAGAATTATTAAATCCCAACGTTAGATTATACTAAACAAATAGGGCTGCATTTGGAAATGTACATTCACATTTGCATTATTTCCAACAGTTCAGCATTTCACCAGTATTCCTCAAAATAAAAGCTCAAGGATTTGACATTAAAAAATAAACAAAACAAAATATATATTTTATCTGTTTACTTGCATGTGATAGGTTTTTTTTCTTCATATTTTGAATGTTTTCTTTTTTTCTTATTTTTTCATATTCGTTTTTATGTAAGTTTTAGTAATTTTGATGTTTTAGTTTTTAGTTTAATTATTTAGTTTTTATTCATTTTTATTTAAATTTTAGATTTACTTATTTTGGTACATCAAGTTAAACTAAATGAAAATGAGAAATGTTGCTTTGGCAACTAGCTGAAATAAAATAAGATTAATTATGTTTTATTTTATTTCAGTTAGTTTATTAGTAGTAACAATTTTTTGTATAGTTTTAGTTGACTATCATTACCCTGAATGTGACCATTAACCGACATCAGAGAACCGTGAACGTGAATTTGTCCTTAATTTATTGAAATATTGACAATCTTAGGGGGACTGCAAGAAAACATTTGACATCTACAGGCTTTGGCTGACAAAAAGTTTGGGAATCGTTGGATTAACACGTCACACTAAAAGTATTTCCAGTGTATAGTACACGTCAGATGAAATCTGATGATTCTGCTTTTGTTGTTTTCTCAGAACTAGATGAGAAGAAACTCAAAGGGGTCATTTACTTTCAGGCCATCGAGGAGGTTTATTACGATCATCTACGAATAGCTACAACAGTGAGTTCATACGCCTCATATGGAGTAAAAACTGACCACAATCTGAAATGATAGACACAAAACTGCAACTCTAACCCTAAATAATTAGCAGAGTCATATTAAGTAAAACCACAGTTTAGCAGGGTTTCTGACACATTTCTGTTTTCCCATGCTGACTGTGTTTGTGTCATTCTCAGTCTCCACGGCCCAGCCTCACCTTCTGTGTGAAAACATACGAGCGGCTGTTTTTCCTCGTGGCCCACAGCGCCGAAGCCATGAGAATCTGGATGGATGTTATTGTGACTGCGACAGATGAACACAGCAGATACTGATGAACACTAGAAATGATGCTGAACTGATGATGAAGATGAGATTGCTCAGGGACTTTATGGGATGCCACAACACAAGATGAACATGAATGTTAGCGGAGCAGAGGACATATGGTGTATGAACACTCATTAACAGATGATCCGTGCTGAAATTGACCTTCAGTGGGTTTGTGTTCTGCTGCCATCTGCTGTTACACTAACAGAGCACATCACACACCGCACTCATGTGTTATGTTTCTTACATATTATTTATTATTGTTACTTATCAATTTTTGTCATGTTTTGCTATTGAAAGTTTGGGGTAAAAATCTTGCAAAGTGTTAATAAACATTTACATTCCAAACAATGTGTCAGGACCTTATGTGACCTTATACAGCTGTTTCATCAACTACAAAACCAACAGGGCTTTGTTATTTTGTGGAAGGAGCAGCCAAAGAAAAAAAAATTAAACAAATAAATTACATTCATATAAATTTAAACCTAAAGGAAAAACTAGTTAGATTTGAAAAAAATATATGAAAAGGCATAAAATGGGGCTTATAAAATATCTTATATTTTCAAATATATAGTTCACTTAAAATGAAACTTTTTGTTTAAATAAATAGAGCTAAAGGAAAAACTAGGTTTTTAATATATGTTAATATTAATTAAAACCATTATTATATCTATTATATATAGGCTATATATATATATATATATATATATATATAGCCTAAACGCCTGTGAAGAGACGACTCCACACGGCGATATGTTATGCCCTAAATTAATACATGATTAACTAACTGTATTTTTTCTATGTACATTTCTGATATGCACTTTCTGTAAAGCTGCTTTGAAACAATATGTATTGTGAAAAGATATATATATATATATATATATATATATATATATATATATATATATATATATATATATATATATATATATATATATATATATTAGACTTAAAGGAAAAACAAGTTTGACAACAAAATATAAAAATACATCTTCTAATAAGATTAAGATGGAGGGGATTGTAAAATGTTTCAACCGATTAAAATGAAACTTTTTTATTTATGATTTACCGTTTTGTGGAACACAAAAAAAGTTGTTATAATCAACTCGCGAATCTTGAACAAAGTAGTGACCGCAAGAAAAGTTCCACAAAGGAGTCAATAAAGCATTTGCACTAAAAACACTCAAATTTATCGTGCGCTGTAGGCTAATTATAATACATGTATGCAATCATGCCATGTCATGATGTGATTTTGTGTTGTTGTTTTTCAGAGTGCAGAATAAAACGGTGATGATAAACGGAATGTTTATTTATGATCTGACTGAATCTTTTAAATCCGATTCGTTGTTCGTTATAAGCGTTTGGCAGATTGAATCTCGGCTACTTTGAATTTTGCATCGATCATTAATTGTAATCTCTCTATCTGATGAAGATGAGGGTGACCAGCTCACTGTATGTGGGAGACCTGGAGCCGGAAGTGACTGAAGCCATGCTGTTCGAGCGCTTCATGTCTGTCGGTTCGGTTCAGTCAGTCCGAGTCTGTCGAGATAAACTCACGTGCCGCTCGCTCGGATACGCATACGTGAACTTCGAGCAACCCACTGATGGTGAGATGAGTGAGAATATCACCATAACATTATTAATCAACTGTGATTTCATTAGTTTTCTGTGAAATATTTTTGTAACTTACCTAAGAAAAAAAAAGAGTAGTATGTCACTCCAGTGAATGTCAATTTCTGTAGGCCTAATTTCTTTTTTCTTTTGTTTTCTCCATGCCATTACATTGTTTAGACTTTAGAGCATAATAAACAATATTTTATATATGCTGTGTCCTCTGTAACGTTAGAGGACCAGGACTCAGATAGGCTATTTTAAAAATAAAAAGGCATGAAATTACATCTCTTTTTAAACCAAACTTTGTATAAAGATGATTCTCAACTATGTTATGAAAGATGTAACGGAATTAATTGATATACCATTATGCACTCAAATAAATTAAGCCTTTTAAGATTTACGCATTGAATAACCCTTATGTATTTTAATTGAATAAATGATTAAGGATTGTTCAATTTTTCAATTAAAAATATGTAAGGATTGTTCAGTTAAAAAAAACTTTTTTCAATTCAATTTCTGAAAAAAAAAAGTATCAGAATGAAGTGATTTTTTCTTGAAACAAGAACAAATATTTGTCAAAGGGGTCAGAAAAATAAACTTAATTCAAAGGGAAAGCAATATTATTTTTCAAACCCCATTGGCAGATATTTTTTCTCATTTTAAAAAGCATTTTAAAAGCAAAACCATTAATTTTATACATCAAGATTGCATGTTATGTTCTTGTTCATCTCAAGTAAATTTATCGATCTAAGAATTTGTAGATATTTATACTTCTAATATGGGACAAGCTGTCACATTTCTGATTGACACATTGATTTGGGAGGAACCAATCAACAAAAAGCATTGAAAAATCTGCACTTAAAATTATCCAATTTTTCAAGAAATTACAAATCACATTTGCTTCATTGTAACGTTGGATCTCCTTCGCATCGTAGCCGAACGAGCCTTGGATACCATGAACTTTGACCTCATGCAGGGTAAGCCAATGCGTCTAATGTGGTGTCAGCGAAACCCTTCACTGAGGAAGAGTGGCGTGGGAAACGTCTTCGTTAAGAACCTGCAGAAATCCATTGACAGCGAGGGCCTGTTTGACATCTTCTCATCATTTGGAAACATCTTGTCCTGTAAAGTAAGTAACGTTCTCCACCTCCAGCTCTTATACGAGATAAATATGCAGCGCAGGAGAATCTGAAGCACTTTTCTTTTCATTAAGGTGTCTGGCGATGAAAACGGATCCAAAGGCTTTGGATATGTGCACTTTGAGACCCATGAAGCTGCTGAAAAAGCCATCGAGAAATTAAACGGCATGTTGATCAACGAGCTGAAAGTGTAAGTCGTTACTAAACGCATCAAATACATCATGTTGAGTCTTGTAAGTGGAGGTTAAGAAAGAGTAGGCTACCTGAAAAACTTAGGTAAAAGTACTGATACCTTACAGCAAAAATGACTCCACTGCAAGTCACAAGTCACCAATTCCAATACAACTTGACTTGAGTAAACGTCTTAGAGTATTTTAAGTACTTATTAAGTATTTTACTCGTACTGTAAAATAAAAAAATGCTCTAGTATTCAACACCTAGTTCTAATTCAACATTAGACAAGGAGAGCAATCACGTGTTTTTGTAAAGTTGAAGTAAAACTGAAAACCTCAATATTATTGCAATAAATCAAGGTCGACACAACAGCCTCTTAAACATCAACAAAATCTTGTCTCAGTTAGAGCTCAAAAAGGGCACAAGTTAACCAATATTATTCAAAAAGGCCTTCTAAATAATATTAATACAATAATGTTAATTATAATTAAAGCCTAAAAAAGTCAATGCCTACATGGACTGGACGTCATGTGCTCATCTCAAATATGAAACACCTGCAACTTGCTGATAATGCACTCACATTCGTGTAAAGTAGTTTTAACAAGCTTGGGTGATCAAGGGAAAAGCACACAAGATATACAGGTCCTTTTTTAAAAATTAGCATATTGTGAAAAAGTTCATTATTTTCCATAATGTAATGATAAAAATTAAACTTTCATATATTTTAGATTCATTGCACACCAACTGAAATATTTCAGGTCTTTTATTGTTTTAATACTGATGATTTTGGCATACAGCTCATGAAAACCCCAAATTCCTGTCTCAAAAAATTATCATATTTCATCCGACCAATAAAATAAGTGTTTTTAATACAAAAAAAAAACTCAACCTTCAAATAATTATGTTCAGTTATTCACTCAATACTTGGTCGGGAATCCTTTTGCAGAAATGACTGCTTCAGTGCGGCGTGGCATGGAGGCAATCAGCCTGTGGCACTGCTGAGGTGTTCTGGAGGCCCAGGATGCTTCGAGAGCGGCCTTAAGCTCATCCAGAGTGTTGGGTCTTGCGTCTCTCAACTTTCTCTTCACAATATCCCACAGATTCTCTATGGGGTTCAGGTCAGGAGAGTTGGCAGGCCAATTGAGCACAGTAATACCATGGTCAGTAAACCATTTACCAGTGGTTTTGGCACTGTGAGCAGGAGCCAGGTCGTGCTGAAAAATGAAATCTTCATCTCCATAAAGCTTTTCAGCAGGTGGAAGCATGAAGTGCTCCAAAATCTCCTGATAGCTGCATTGACCCTGCCCTTGATAAAACACAGTGGACCAGCACCAGCAGCTGACATGGCACCCCAGACCATCACTGACTGTGGGTACTTGACACTGGACTTCAGGCATTTTGGCATTTCCTTCTCCCCAGTCTTCCTCCAGACTCTGGCACCTTGATTTCCGAATGACATGCAACCACTGAGCAACAGTCCAGTGCTGCTTCTCTGTAGCCCAGGTCAGGCGCTTCTGCCGCTGTTTCTGGTTCAAAAGTGGCTTGACCTGGGGAATGCGGCACCTGTAGCCCATTTCCTGCACACGCCTGTGCACGGTGGCTCTGGATGTTTCTACTCCAGACTCAGTCCACTGCTTCCGCAGGTCCCCCAAGGTCTGGAATCGGTCCTTCTCCACAATCTTCCTCAGGGTCCGGTCACCTCTTCTCGTTGTGCAGCGTTTTTTGCCACACTTTTTCCTTCCCACAGACTTCCCACTGAGGTGCCTTGATACAGCACTCTGGGAACAGCCTATTTGTTCAGAAATGTCTTTCTGTGTCTCACCCTCTTGCTTGAGGGTGTCAATGATGGCCTTCTGGACAGCAGTCAGGTCGGCAGTCTTACCCATGATTGCGGTCTTGAGTAATGAAACAGGCTGGGAGTTTTTAAAGGCCTCAGGAATCTTTTGCAGGTGTTTAGAGTTAATTAGTTGATTCAGATGATTAGGTTATTAGCTCGTTTAGAGAACCTTTTCATGATATGCTTATTTTTTGAGACAGGAATTTGGGGTTTTCATGAGCTGTATGCCAAAATCATCAGTATTAAAACAATAAAACACCTAAAATATTTCAGTTGGTGTGCAAAGAATCTAAAACATATGAAAGTTTAATTTTTATCATTACATTATGGAAAATAATGAACTTTATCACAATATGCTAATTTTTTGAGAAGGACCTGTAGTACCTTCATTACCCTGTAGATGGGGATATCGCTTCTTTTGGAACAAATAAACCTCAGCAGAAATGGGTAGGTGCCATGCAAAATGTAGTTTGTACAAATGTTTTGGAGTAAAGAGTACATAATACTTATTCAAAAATGTAGTCAAATAGAGAGTAAAAATAAGTTACTCAATCAAAGTACAAAGTAGCCAAAAAGATACTGAAGTACAGTAACTAATTACATTAGTAATTACATCAGTAACTAATTACGTACAGTTTCAAATGTCGCACCTTTAAGGTTCGTCGGCCACTTCAAATCGCAAAAGGAGCGTGAGGCTGAAATGCGGGAGAGAGCAAAAGAGTTCACAAACATTTACATCAAGAACTTCGGAGCAGATGTGGATTCCAAGGCACTGACTGAGATATTCAGCAAATTCGGTGAGGATTTGTTTTATGGAAGTATAGATGAAAAAAATTGATCTTGTTCTGTTGCGTCTTTTGACACTTTTCTTTTTATTTTAGGCCCAACCTTGAGCGTTCGGGTCATGACGGATGAGAGGGGAAACTCTAGAGGATTTGGTTTTGTCAGCTTTGAGAAACACAATGATGCCAAGCAGGTGAGAGATGAAACAGAGGCCAAAAGAGTGAACCGAACGAGGGAAAAGAGTGATCTGTATGTTTGAGTGTTTATTGATTCAAAACACTCCATCACAAAGCTATTTTATTAACCAACAGCAAACCACATGCACATGATTATGAATATTATGGGCTGCAAAGGATCCTATAGGCAGCATTTGTCTGGTTCTGTGCTTTAAACTTCACAATTTTTAGAAGTCAATGCTACTTTTTTCCATTTTTGTCTCCAATTTAAACATAAGAACCCCATAAGTTGTGTTCCAGATGACACATAATGATGTTCTATTTTAGTTTCATTAATATCCTTTTAGTGCTGTCAAATCGATTAATCGCATCTAACATAATAGTTTTTGTTTACATAATATATGTGTGTACTGTATTATTATATTTGTATATATTATATATGTCTGTGTGTATATACTGTATATATATATATAATGTATACACATATTATGTAAACTCATTTTTTTGTTTTAATTGTTTAAACATTTTCAGATTCTACAGATTTTTTTTATTTATTTTTAATCTGTAGAATCTGCACTACATGGGTCTGTCCATTTAAAAATATATTTTGGATATACTCTCGCATGTGAGCCTACAGAGGATAAGTGGTTTGATATTCTCAATAAAAAAATTAAATAAAATAAAAACCTGGAGGGAGACAGAATCGTACTGGAACGTGACTGAATATGCCGGAGTGGTACAAAATGAAAAGTTTGGGGGAAGAAATATAACTTGTACCTGTTTTTTTTTTTTTTGCAAGTGAGTAAATACTGGTCATTTATTCTAAAACTACTATAACCGTCATGTTTACATAGCTCACACAATGCTGCACTTACTCATGATTTCTCTCAACATAGGGACATTAGAGCTGTCAGTCAATAAATGGGGAAAAAAACTAACTCAGATATTTAAAAGTAATGTGTTACTTTACTAGTTACTTGAAAAAGTAATCTGATTACATAACTCAAGTTACTTGTAATGCATAACCTCCAACACTGATTATAAGTGGACCTCAGGGGGAGATAAATAAGAGAATTGTGTGATCTAACCCCAAGGCCGTGGACGAGTTGAACAGGACGGAGCTGAGCGGCAGACGAATGTACGTGGGCCGAGCTCAGAAGAGACGAGAACGTCAGGTGGAACTGAAGCGACGCTTTGAGCAGTTAAATCAGGAGCACATCATGCGCTATCAGGTACCAGTGACGCCTCTGAAACCTCACGCATTTCTTACACTCATTAAAGGGCCATGCTTGCACATCAAGGACGATTTATAACGATACCAATGCTTTAACAATTGCTCTAATTCTAAGAGAATAGGGAAGTGCACACCATGACTCTTAACAATAATGTCACAGAAGAACGAAATTGTTGGAATCACTTTCAAAACGATTTTTTTCAGTTGATAAATGATAAAAACATTTACAGCCAATCAGAATCCACCCAACTTTAAAAAAAATCAGCATTTAAAGTGGCAGACAACAACACTGCAGCGCGTGCTTATAATGAACACGTTATCATCCGCTGGTGTGGACACTAATATAGTTATTTTTATGGGTTATAGTTATTGTTAAAGTTATGATTTTTTTTGTGTTATAGATAGCTTTATAGATATTGTTGTATTTATGGTTATAGTTATTATTATGGTTATTGTTAATAATCGTTATAGTCATTGTTAGTTATTATAGTTATGATTAGAGTTTTTCTTTTTAGAAATGAGAGATTAGAGATGATAGTTCATTTTAAAGTTATATACAGTTATTGCTATAGTTATTGTTGTATTTATTATAGTTATCTTTGGGTATTATAGTTATAGAGTTATGATTAGAGTAATCGTTATAGTTCTTAGATTTATCATAGTTTTTGTTAAAGTTATCATTATAGTGGGCTAATAGTTATAGTATTGTTATAGCAATCATTATAGTTATTGTTAAAGTTATAATTATAGTTAGCGTTATAGTTATCAGTAGTTATCCTTTTATTTATTGTTAAAGTCATCATTAGATTTATCATTATAGTTAATGTTATAGTTATTGTTAAAGCTATTATAGTTATCATCTGCGGGTGTGGATAAGAATATATTTATCATTCTAGTTATTGTTATAAGTATCATCATTATAGTTACTGTTATGTTTTAGTTATCATTATAGTTATTGTTATAATGATCTTTGTTGTTTTAGTTATTGTTATCGCTATCATTATAGTTAACATCGCAGTCCTTCACACGCTTTGATCATCCTGACAGGGAGTAAATCTGTACATCAAGAATCTGAGCGACAGCGTAGACAGCGATCTTCTCCTCAAAGAGTTCTCGCCGTACGGGAACATCACCAGCGCTAAGGTAGGAATTCATCTTTCATAACGAAATAGTTCATGTCATTATTTGATTGCAACCCAGTAAATGCAAATGAAACAGCAGCCAAAGATCCAGGATTGTGTTTTTTTTTCCGTTCAGGTGATGACAGACGGCGGCCGCAGCCAAGGCTTCGGATTCGTTTGCTTCTCCTGTCCTGAAGAAGCCACCAGAGCCATTACTGAGATGAACTGCCGCATCATCGACTCCAAGCCCATATACGTCTCTCTGGCCCAGAGGAAGAAGGAGCGTCAGGCCCACCTCATCCACCAATACATGATGAGAAGGGCCAGCTTCCATAGGCAGCAGCTGCAGCTAAACCCGCTGGTGGAGCCGGTCGACACGAATCCACACGCTGAGCACTTCATACACACACAGGTCGAGATTCACATCAAATGCTCTCAGCGTAACACAGAGTGTGGAGAAAAGCACATGTGACGGGCTTCATTACACGTTTGATCCGTATGTTTCACAGGATCAGAATCACTCTTCATACCACATCACCCAACCTCAACACGGCACTCTATGGGACGCACAGAACATCAGCCCTCAGTGTGAGCAGATCTTCTTAAATAACACACAGCATGCTTTATTTAGATCAGGGGTTCTTGAGCGGATCGTACAAATGTAAAACAAAAAAAATCTAAATAAAGCACAAAAATGAATTATATCATAAAATAAAAAATTGAAATAAATTAAACCAAATTAAAACTCTTACTAAAATGAGAAGTACACTATGTAACTTTTTTTTTTCAAAATTAACTTCATTTAAATAATAATGCAAAATCTAAAATTAATTTAATTATAAAAATTAAAAAATTTAAATAAATGGATAATTTGAAATAAAAACAATCAAAATAAAAACTACTGTAGTACACAACATTTTATTTATAAACATGCATGTCAGTTCAGCATTATCCAATGTCAGAGAGCTGTAAAGATGAATGTGTTGCTATTTTTTTTTTTTTTTTCGTTTTTAATATTAACTTAAAATCTTAAAACGCCCAACTCGGAAACTTGTATCAAAATTATTCCAGAGCTTTCCAGTGCTAAATAGGACTTGATATAGCATTCATGTCCAATTTTAAATGAGGAAACTCATATTTATGATAATTCCGATAGCACAATAGAGAGAAAACACATAAAGTGACCAGGGTTGGGTTGCACCAACCATTCACACCACTTAAATTGGAACGTAAAGTCCACACTAGAGGCTTAGTAACTACTAGCTAGTTTGTAACTAACTCTGTACTTTATTCCATTGCACCATTTGTTCTTAATGCAGAACGTAGCTAGTAGGCCGTAAGCTCTCCGTAAAGTAATGCGTAGTTGCAAAATATGACATTTACCCTCAATGATCCTCAATAACCCTTCAAATAGGTGAGCAAACGTTGTTTAAATGCTGTGAATTTCAGTTTATCCTTCACTCTAACTTCTTTTGCCTCACGTAACTAATGGTAAATATAAGTTTCCATTAAATACAATACTACTTAATCATAAGTAAGCATTTTTATGTTTAAATAACTTTCAGAAACTGTATTTGAAATTAATAAAAATCAATTAATCAATACGGACATGAGGAATTACCTTTATTTGTTACATTTAGTTCATGTTGAAGAGCCTCTAAGAAAGTAATCTATTCACATAATGTTTTCTCTCTTAAAATGTAAGCAAGTGTAAATGTCTGCATTATCATATATGTCTTGAGAATTGAAGTCTGTCAGGTAAAACAAGAGCTTATTGATGCTGTTCTTTCAGTCTACTATTCCAACCGTTTCTCCTGATCAGAGGCTTCCATAATAACTATATAGTTTATTATGTGTACAGTTACGCTTCAACAAAGTTTTATGGTGCAACGCAAAAATATTTAGTATTGCGTAAGTTATAACTTAATGCCCATTTACATCAAAGCTGACAGAACAGCTGGTGCAATCGGCCCTGTAATCTGACACACATTTAAGTTCTTGGAGTCTTTACAAATGAGCTGATGACTTGAATCAGGTGTGTTTAATTAGGGAGACATCTCAAATGTGCCGTGCTAGAAGTCCTTCAGGACCAGGATTGGGAACTGAGCTAGAGCTTCTGATGGATTTCTTTAACGTCTGTCTTCCTCACAGCCAGTCTCACTCACTGGACGCCCAGCACAGCTGCAGTGAACGGAGAACTGCAACACACGTACACACCTGAAGATAACAACCATCACGAGTTCACAAGCGCACCGCAGGAGCAATGGGCTGTGCAACAGGTGCATGTCACATCTCGAGTCGGGAAAAAAAAAGCACTATATAAATGATTTGCTCACTCACTCACTCATAAAATAAATAAATGTTTTAAATACAAGCCATCAAAATAAAACACTTACTAAAAACAAAGTCATACAAACATAAAATGTTTTTTTTTATATATATAATCAAAACTTATTGTACATGTTCTCATCCACATTAAGGTCCAGGAGTCTCTGACCGCATCCGTGTCCAGCTCACCGGAAAACCTCAAACAGATTCTGAGCAAGTTTATTTCTGTATTATTGTGGCTTGTCTATCTTTTCAAACTCTTGTTTGATTTGTGTCCATGTCTTTTGAGCACATATCTCCATTCTTCCACAGTTCACAGGCTCTTCCCACTCGTCCAGGGCATGGTAGGGCCCTTGGCGAATAAGATCACTGATATGCTGTTAGAGATTGATGAATCTGAACTGATTCAGTTGCTGCACTGCTATGAATCTTTGTGCATGAAGGTTTGTTCCCGTTAGTTTGGCTTTGGTTGCTTTGATGTATGATTTGTTTCTGTAGTGTGTAATGTTTGTGTGTGTTCAGGTGAATGAAGCACTTGCTCTTTATCAATCTTATCAGCCAATGGACGCGACACCAATATCCTTCACCAGCCCTGTTATTCTCACTGCCTGAGATGGATATCAATGCAATGATCACAGCGTATTTCTTCATTTTAAAAATGAATCTGCATTTGAATTTTTTCAACGTTTCTTTTAATAAATGTAACAATTTAATGTCAATTAAAAATATTGTTCTGCAACAATATAAATATATTTGCATTTCTTTCAATATCAATTAAAAAATGTGTTATGCAACAATTTAAATAAATATTTATTTTTCGTTTTTTTCCAAGGCTTTTTTATTTTAAATGTTTTCTATTTTTTATTTTAAATTTAAAATACCAATGCCACATTTAGTTTTCCACATTAAAGTCAAAGTTGAGTCAAGGCAGATGTAACCTGTAGATGACAAGTGTCAAATAATAAAGATTATTAATATTTTGCAATTTAGCAAGAAAAGAAATAGAAAAACAGATTGCATATCATAAATGAGCTGGGGGAGCAAAAAAAAAAAAAAACAAGGAGGCAATAAGCATAAAGATATTTTGGTAAATTGATATGACATTTAAAGTTTCACCCAATTTAAATGATGTCCTCATTTACTCACCCTCAAGTTGTTCCAAACCTGTATGAGTTACTTTCTTCTGTTGAACTATCCCTTTAATGCATTTGGCATGACTGATTTATCCAAAGCAACTTGCATCATCACTTCACACATTCCCTGGGAAACAAACACATTACCTTGACATTCACCTCTTATTTATAGACACCCATTTCGGTCACATAAGAAATAAAAATCATGCTTAAGTAAAAGTAAGTATGAAGAAATCATAACATAGTAAGTCATGATTATGAGATGAAAAGTAGAAATTATTAAGTCATAATTATTACAAAAAGTCTAAATTATGACAAAAACCCTCGGTTTCACAGACAATGATTCATACTAGTCACAGACTAAAATGCATGTTTGAGTTGTTTTAACCTAAAATAACTTGCGCTGACATTTTAAAATATATTAGTGCCATTGTTTTGTCTCTTAAATGCCCTAATCCTGTCTTGAACTGAATCATGTCTGTGAAACCAGGCCATAAATTCATAATTATGACATAAAATTATAATTTAGATTTTTGTAATCATAATTTCGTTTTTTTTTAATCGCATAATTATGATTTAGTGTCACAGTATGACATAATTTCGATTTCAATACTCCTTTATTCTATCAGCCTATTGACTCTTATTTTGCTCTTGCGTAAAAAATATAAATGAAGCTCACGCAACTTCCGGCGAAGACGCCTTCTTATCTGAGCCGTACTTCCGCTTCTCTCCCCCTACCTTGTGCGGTGCGAGAGAGAGCGCGTGTGCCACAGAGCCTCGGCACACTCATCTTATATAAAAAATCAAAAATACAAAAAAAATCACAAAACAAGAAAAAAATACAAACAAAAAATCTACTTTTATTGCCGAGTACCTCGGTGAAGCAGGATCAGCGGACAGATTTGAGAAGTTTATTATTAAGGCAGCACCGCAGTAGGCCTGAGGAGATTTTAATCATCTTATCATCGATACCGCGAACACGTCGACGCCAAATCGGTACCAAACGCGTTTTAATTAGTCTTCAAGACTGTTCTTTAAGGGTATTTATCGTGTTAAAGCGTTTTCGATAGGTAAGTTAAACCGAGGAGATTGGAGCTCGTGCGTCGTCATTACTAATCAGCTCGTCAGTTTTTCCAGGTATTTCGGTAGATCGCTCTTTTGTCGTACGGAAGAAAGATGAACCCTAGCGCTCCAAGTTACCCGATGGCCTCTCTGTATGTGGGTGATTTGCACCAGGATGTCACCGAGGCCATGCTTTACGAGAAATTCAGCCCTGCCGGGCCCATTCTGTCCATTCGGGTGTGCAGGGACATGATGACCCGCCGCTCTCTCGGTTACGCCTACGTCAACTTCCAGCAACCCGCTGACGGTAAGCAAACGCTCCCGGTTCATTTCTAACACGATGTTTTAAATTGTATGTAGATGTCCATCTTGTTGGGAATCACGGACACGTGCAGCACGTGACCGTCCTCCGGTTCAAATTAAGTTTTAATGTCGATTAACGGTTCGTTCACGTTTGTATTAGGACCGATGAATGTCGTAGTTGCCGTTACTGAGGCCAAGAGAAGTGTTTTCTCTCAGGACATTAACCTCACGAACAGAAATCCCCAATTTGTGTTTAACGAATCATGTCCTTGTACATATTTTGTGTACCGGAAGCTTAAAGACAAATGCAGTGTGTAATCTCATTCTGATTCTGAAAAAAAAAAAACGTATCTGTGGTTTGGAATATGGATTTGGTCCCCATATTCATAATTCAAATTAACGACGACACAACCAATGTAAAAAAAATTGCTGAAACGAGTAGGCTTCTTGTTTTACACATTATATCCTCAGACTAGCACTAGAGGGCGCTACACAACCAATGTGAATAAGTCCCAAATTAATATATTAATGTTTATAGTACTAGAAATAATTGTAGTTTGTTGACTCTTGCTCTTAAATTTTGTTGTTCATAACTTCATGCTAATCATTCATATTTATTTTAATTGCCTGTTTCAGCTGAGCGTGCCTTGGACACAATGAACTTTGACGTGATTAAGGGACGACCCGTCCGCATAATGTGGTCCCAGCGAGACCCCTCACTGCGCAAGAGTGGTGTGGGCAACATCTTCATCAAGAACTTGGACAAGTCCATCGACAACAAAGCCCTTTATGACACATTCTCTGCCTTCGGAAACATCCTGTCCTGCAAGGTAATAAACGTGTGTTTGCAGTGATGTGCATGTTTCTGGTGTTTGGTGCTCAGTGCTGGTGTTCTCTTTCTGAAGGTGGTTTGCGATGAGAACGGCTCTAAAGGATACGGCTTTGTGCACTTTGAGACCCATGAGGCCGCAGAAAGAGCCATTGAGAAAATGAACGGCATGTTGCTCAATGACCGCAAAGTGTAAGTGTGCATTTTAATTAACTACATTGTACTAAATTGTCTGTTTGGAGTGAAGTGTACTAATTCTGTTTCAAGCATGATTCATACTAATTTAAATGAAATTTTCTTTAAGTTACTCGAAGATATTCGTATTTATCATGTAAAATGTAAAGGTTTTATAACTCACTAACTTGAAGTGTTATGTAAAAACTTATTACTCTTGAGTTTGCCATGAATATAGCCTCTACAGTCTTAAATAAATTCAATTATTCAGAATAATTATGGTAACTTATCTTAAAGGTTTGTTGGTCGCTTCAAGTCTCGCAAGGAGCGTGAGGCTGAGATGGGCGCCCGTGCCAAAGAGTTCACCAATGTTTACATCAAGAACTTCGGAGAGGATATGGATGACGAGAAGCTGAGGGAGATATTCAACAAATATGGTGGGTACTTTGCTGCTAGTAAGAGCCTGTTCACATCAAGAATGATAGCTATAAAGATTATAACTATATGATCATCAACACCAGTGAACAATGTGGTTCTGTTTATAATGGTGCGCTGCAGTTATGTCGACTTTAAAGTGGATTCTGATTGGCTGTCAATGTTTTTATTGTTCATCAGCTTGGAAAAAAGTAGTTCTTAAAAGTAGTGATTTCAGTGACTTTGTCACCTGTGGAGTTATATTTGTAGTTCTGGACTGTTTTATGTGTAGAATGATTTTACAACTGCATCTTTATCATTATAGTTATTGTCCTTTGTGTTAATGGGGCTGCTTTTGACCTTATTGCATGAATCAGATCTTTGAAGTGTTCGGCTGTCATTACAGGTCCAGCACTGAGCATTCGCGTCATGACTGATGAGAGCGGCAAATCTAAAGGCTTTGGCTTTGTTAGCTTTGAGAGGCACGAGGATGCCCAGAGGGTGAGTAGAAACAGATTAATATTTTGTAATCCTCACTGCTGTGACGAAGTGTTGTATGCTGATGTCTTTCCTCTGATCATCAGGCTGTGGATGAGATGAATGGAAAAGAGATGAACGGAAAGCAGGTTTACGTGGGTCGTGCGCAGAAGAAGGGTGAGCGTCAGACGGAGCTCAAGCGCAAGTTTGAGCAAATGAAGCAGGACCGCATGACTCGCTATCAGGTAAAAAATGGCCCGTTCTTGACTGATTTGAACATTAGATGATGCAAATGAGGGTAGTTAAGTTTTTAATGGTTTATTAATGCTTGTCCTTAAACTTTGAACTCATCTTGTTTTAAACAGGGAGTCAATCTCTACGTGAAAAATCTGGATGACGGCTTGGATGACGAACGCCTGCGTAAAGAATTCGCACCATTCGGCACCATTACTAGTGCTAAGGTACAAGCAAATCCAATAAATTGCCAAAAGCTTTATTACCTTTAAAGTCTCAACTTTCAAATTGTCAGTTTTAAATTGGATCATGAAATCTGTATCAAATCATTGGTTTTCCTCAAGGTTTGTTTTAATGATTGACATAATCCCTCACAAGCATCAGAATTGATGGCTGTTGAATCTTTTGGGATCCAGGTGATGATGGAAGGTGGCCGCAGTAAGGGTTTTGGGTTCGTCTGCTTCTCTTCCCCTGAAGAAGCCACCAAGGCTGTGACTGAAATGAATGGTCGTATCGTCGCCACCAAGCCCCTGTACGTCGCGCTGGCCCAGCGGAAAGAAGAGCGCCAGGCTCACCTCACCAGCCAGTACATGCAGAGAATGGCCAGTGTCAGAGCCGTACCAAACCCTGTCATCAACCCATACCAGCCCGCACCACCATCTGGATACTTCATGGCAGCCATTCCACAGGTCAGATAACACTTTTCTATTAAAGATGCGGTCACATTCACCATTGTTCAATTAATTTGACAGTAACGGTTCGAGTTGGTCATAAGAATTTGTCATGTTGACCAATGTAAAGCTGCTTGGTTTGAAAGCGGGAACCGTGCCATTCAAATTTGGTTCAGCTATAAAGCAGCTCTACAGAAGAAAATGGTGTCATTCTGCCCAATTCATTTCAAGTTGTGTTTTCAATAAATAGTGTTAGTGCAGTTATAAATCCTGTGGTTGGTGGAAACATGTTCATTTTGAAAAAATCACTGGGAACATATCTACACTCGCTGTCGAATGGCTTAGTCCAGACTAAGCCATATGTTTTTGTTAATGTGTGAAGATCCTCCTTTATGCATCTATTGCCAGAGTCCTTTATCGCTGTTCTGATGGACTGTGATGGCTTGAACTCTGTTATGACTTTTTACTTTTCACTCTACTCTTATGAAAAGATTTTTAATGAAGACCAGATTTGGTTTTAGATTATTGTTAGTTTTTTTTTTAAGGGTAAACTTTAAAAGCCTTAACATGGCATTAAGATATAAACAATGTCTGTGCAGTCAAATCTATAATATTACTGAATATTAACTGAAAATAGACAATTGAACTTTTTTTTTTTTTCCCCTGTGAAGTTTTGCTCTTTTCTTCACTTTAACATGAATCATGAAGTGATAATTCAGAAAACCAGTTCTATTATTCCTCATTGATTCTCACTCCCTCCTTGTGTGATTGACAGGCTCAGAATCGTGCTGCATACTATCCCACCAGTCAGCTCGCACAGCTCCGCCCCAGTCCTCGCTGGGCCACTCAGGGTGTCCGCCCTCAGCGTGAGTAGCTCCCGCCCCCTTTTACTCCCGGTACACTTACACTGTAAACTTAATGGTTCATTTCATTGTTTTGTTTCTCGTTTCCAGATTTCCAGAATATGCCCAATGCTATCAGGCAATCTGCACCCCGTCCACAAACCTTTGGTGCCGTACGTCCCGCCTCCCAGGTCCCCCGAATGATCCCATCCCAGCGCATGGGTGAGTGATGAACCTTGCTGTTATACTGCCAGCAAGTGCATTACTCCAGTTGATTGATTCTGAGTGTCCTCTTTCTTCCTGGCAGCGTCTCAGGCGATGGGTCCTCGTCCTTCTAGCGCAGGTGCCGCCACGGGTACCGCTCAGGTGAGAGGAGTGCCACAGTACAAGTATGCTCCTGGAGTCCGCAACCCGCAGCAGCACATGCCCAATCAGCCGCAGGTTCCCATGCAGCAGGTAATAGTTTTACATTTGATGGCACTCAATGTGGTCTCCCAAAAATGTGTCTGCAATTTAAAGTCATTTGAGAGAACTAGTGCATCCCAATTTGCATACTTGTGCACAATTCAGTGATATTTTGTAGTATAGTGTTCACACTAAAGAAAAGAAAGTGCAGTCTAAGTACCTGGATGATGCACTTGTGGAAGTGACTTGACTTCAATTACTTGACTTAAAATAACCTTATACAATTCATTCACTAGACCGTGTACAGTGCATAGTGTGTCATTTGGAACAAAAATGAAACTTAAGAAAATGTAAACACTCTTATTGCACAGCTCTATATATAAAGTAGGATCTATATTATATCCAACACTATCCACATAAATACACTGAAAATAAATGGTGTACTATTTTACTTTGTAATTATTTGTGAAATTTACTAGTACTTTTCTAAGGATTGGCAAGTAACATTGAATTAAATGTGAAAATTAAGTAGAAATACTGATAGTATTTTCTTCTAAAACATACTCCAATGTTTATTAACAGCTTTGAACAATCATTTTACAAGTGATACTATTTAGCAAACCTCAATTGCCTGGTTTTGAATCGTCTCAAAATGTAACTATTATCGGTCAGCATTATATATAGCTAGTTGTCCAACTTAATTTGCATACCCAACTTTACAGACGAACATCAGTGCATGTTATTTGCAGAAGTGTTTTCAGGTTCTCTAATGTTAAAATATTTGACTCCTGTTCAGCCTGCGGTCCACGTTCAAGGTCAGGAGCCACTGACTGCGTCCATGTTGGCTGCCGCCCCTCCACAAGAACAGAAGCAGATGCTGGGTGAGTGCTTCGAACTGTCTTGCTCCTGTTTTGCTTCCCTTAATTGATTAGAAAAATTACATTTAAATGTTTATTTTAAATATCTCATACATGCTGCTCTCCCCTGCCACACAGGTGAGCGTCTGTTCCCGCTCATCCAGAACATGCATCCCAGTCTGGCTGGAAAGATCACTGGTATGCTGTTGGAGATCGACAATTCAGAGCTGCTCCACATGCTGGAGTCTCCAGAGTCTCTGAGGTCAAAGGTCAGTGGTCATGTGATATTCTCTTTTTGTTTTTCAAGTTACTGGATTTGTACTGATACCGGAGATGTCATTATCTCACTGATCCTAGTGAAAATGTACGTTAAAAACTATCAAGAATGTGTCCGTTTCGTCCCTAAATCTTATATATATATTAGTTTCAAGTGGTGTGTAATAGAACTTTACGATTAATCGTTAAATTATTACAATCTCAATTCAAACACCCACTCGATCTTATTCCTAAATGACAGTGATTCACCGGTCTTTTAAACCTTTGACAAAATCATCCCATAATGTTCAAGTTTATGTTGGTGCTGCTGACCCAGAGTGAGCAGTTATTGTGTACAATACAAGTATGAAACAGCTTCACGGTGTCTTCAACCACACAGTATCTTTTATTTCTGTTACAAATATTCACATCACAGAAGTAATAGGATAAAGGTTTATAGTTCGGATATAAACTGCTGTCTACGGAAGCCGTCAAAATAGAGTAAAGGTCACCTTTAGAAAGTAATATGGCGCTTCATATAACGATTACATCTTTAAGCCACCAGATGGTGACAAGTGCCTTAGTCTGTTCAGAAACATGGGAGAATAGTGATCTCTGTTTGAAACAACAAAAACGTGATTCTCAATGTATCCAGAATCAAGCAGGTCCAGTGTGTAATCGCCGTTCCATGTATTCCAGGTGGATGAAGCAGTAGCGGTGCTGCAGGCTCATCAGGCCAAGGAAGCCGCCCAGAAATCAGTCCCCAGCACTGCTGTGCCGGCCGTCTAACACAAGGTGAGAAGATGGGTTTTGCAAATTCATGATGATTTTATGCATTCATTTTCTCTGCTTGACATTGTTTGAATACACCTTTTCTGATTTATTTATGCATTTATTTATTTCCAGAATGTACACCTCTGGCCCTGACTTCACCAAGAAGGACGCATTAAAAAAAGAGAATAAATATAGAAAAACCAGAAACTCAAACAGAAAAACCCTACAATGATTACATCCAAATATTTTGCCAGGTTGAGAGAGCTCTTGACCTTGACTTATAATTAAAAATGTACAAAAAAAACAGAAAACTTTTAATTTTGAAAATTCCAAAACATTCCTTTCTTTTTATTCCTCTTAATTGAATGCTCATTGTCAATTGTGTTCTTGCAGTTGATAGCTGAACATTTGGAAAAGTACATTGGATTAAACTGCTTGAATAAATAAAACTTTAAACATTTATTGTTCGTTGTTATTTTAATTTGACTGTTGTGCTAAACCTTTGGTTGAGTTAAAGCAGTTGCTTTCATTCTCAGAAATGCTTGATTCTTTTTAAAGGGATGCCCATTAGTTTCATGCAAACATTTTACAAATGTGTAAGCTTGGCAAACTGAATGCTGCAGAATTCATTTAGTGATTTCAGAGTTCACCTACTGTAAGGTCTCTGCCTCTGGAGGTCACTGGGTTAATGCCCTGAAGGACGAGAGGATGGTATTGGTGAGATGGGTCAGTTGTAATGCAATCAAGGTTTTCAGTCACAAGCCTTAGTGACAATGCTTGACACATGATCAAAGGAGTTTTCCACTATTGGAGAACCATTAAGATTCTTGGGGTCAAGTCAAATATACCAATTGCAGATGTCACATTTAGATGTTTAGCACTTTATTGTTTCAAAGCAACTTTACAGAAAATGCATGCTTCTACATTACAATTTAGAGTGATTTGTTAGCAGAGGTGACTTGCCTAAAGTTATGTATTTTAGAAATGTACATATACAAAGAAATCACAGCTAAAAGTTTAAAAGGCAGAAACATTGCAAAGCTCATTGAAGTAATTATGAATGCATTTTACCTAAATTTCTTTGATTCTATTGTGACTAGTAACACTTTGTTTTTTTGCCATCGACTTAAGTGGAAATAGTATCTAATTAAACATAATTTATATAGATCAGTGATACCTATTATTAGATATTACTAGTACTACTTTATTAGATACTTGTACGTCGTACCTAGCTATTAAATGATACTAGTACTTGTAACATTTATTCAATAGATTGGCCTACACAACATTTATTTGCGCAGTACTTCCAAATGTTGCTAAGATTTCTCGAACACTACAGTGGGGCATTAGTCATTGCAAGACGAGTAAATTTTTTTTTGACTTTTTGTCTCAATTCTGACTTTGTCATAATTATTTAACGCATTTTTGTCGAATGTGGCAGAAATTGGCTTCATAGTGAACGGCTTGTCAAGACGACCGTTAGGATCAGAGTGCCGTTTTAAGCGCGCGACCTTAGCTAGTGCCTGTTCAACTATATTTATTCAGGTTTTAAAGCCTCAACATCACACATCTTATTTGGTGAGTTGTAAATTCTTACTAAGCTGAAGTTTGTTTTTGTGTTTCTGAACGTTAATGTGAACGTCAGCATTCCTTAACTTGGCTAAATGTTAATGCTGATGCTTTGCGTGCGTTCATCGTAACTTAAGTTAACGCATGTTGTTGATTCAAATTGAGCACCATTTAGCAGAACCATCGCAAATATTCGATATATCACGCATTCCGTATATTATTACGAGCATTATGTTCTATAGGATTATTGGGCCTTAAATAAAACCTTTAATTGTAAAAAAAAACTTTTACCTGATAATTAGCCTACTTATCTGAACCTTAAACAGGTTATTTGGCTTCACCAACCGCAGAAAAACGAAACGATCTCGACCTGGCCTTCAACTTTATAGCTCAGTCATGACCGTCATAAAAGCTGAAATATAAATAGATTCGAGGCTATGTCACCGAGGAACATGAATCACGTCCTGTTGATAAGACTTGTGTTGTGTGGAATATGAAGGTGAAAATTGTGGCGTTTGACCTGAAATAGTTGAACTATCACACAGTAACGTTAGGCAGATAGGCAACTGTTTTCTCGATTCTCGCGTTCAAGATGATGTAAAACCTCTTGTTCTGTTGCAAAAGTTTTAGGTCAAGGCTGCAGAAAGTCATCCAGTAAATGTCACATGTGAATTTAAGCTTATACGTCTTTACATTTACAGCAGGTTTATGCTGCTCTAAAGGTTTATTTGTTCTTCCAATAAATGTTTAAGAGCCAAACGATTCAGAAAATGTTGACTTGTAAGCACATTCACTACAACTGATGTGTGAGTTGATGAACAGTGAACAACTAGAGAGCATTTTAACATACTGCATCTGTGTGATTTCTTAGCAGCCCAGCTACTAATAGGAAAGCGCTCTAGAGGGTTGTTCGGCCAGCACAGAAGATAATCGAAGTAAAACTATTACTACCAGAGCCCAGAGGACATCTATTGATCATGCTGTCTGATGAAAACTATCATCATCTGTAAGAACCACACACACCCATGCCATCATGTTTGAACTACTCCCTTCTGGCAGATGTTACAAGGCATTTATAGAACTATAGATGCTCTGAACCAACCATTCTTTGAATTTTTAAGTGTCTGTAACCTTTTATTTGTTTGGCAAAGATACCTGTTACCTGTTCAAAGATAATATATGAGATGTTAATAGTTTTGCAGTGTACAAATTAATACCCACACAAAGAAAAAGCAACTTTATGGACATGTGAGAACATTGAATAGTTTTTTTTTACCCATGGGAACAACTTGCATCATGCATGGCCAACAAAATGATCTGATGATATAAAATCATTCAGTTGGCCATGCAAGTTGGTGTCCATGAAGAAGATCTTTATCTAGAATGCCTTGCAAAAAAATAAGTTAAAGTTCAAATGTGTGTTCCAGTTGGCTCTGGAACATTTTCATGTTGTGTTGTCCACAGAAGGGATTTCTAATCCTGTTCCTGGAGTTCCAACACTGCACATGCTGGACATGTCCCTAGCACACACTGATATATAATTTATATATAAGAAAAAAAATATATATATAATAATATATATATTATAATAATATATATATATATATATATATATATGTATATATAAATCTGATGTACGATTAATTTGCGATTAATTAATTAATCGCCACATCATGTAATTAATTAGCTTAAAATGTTAATCGCTTGGTATACCTAATATATATATATATATTAGGTATACCAAGCGATTAACATTTTAAGCTAATTAATTACATGATGTGGCGATTAATTAATCGCAAATTAATCGTACATCAGATTTGGCTGAAAAATAACCCCCTAAAGATAATTTAAAATCATTATTAAAGCATCAAATAGACATTACAAAAAGTAGCTTTAGAACAAAATATGTTTTATTTGATTAAACATTTATTACACAAACTTTTAGGCTTCCATGGCCATGAAGGCCATGATGACAGAATTTCCATTTTTAATGAGTAAGTTATTGTCCGAGTCTGAAGGTACTTATTTTGAATAAGTAATTCATGACTGCTAAAAAAGTATGTTCTTTATAGAACAGGTGGGTGTAGTATGAATGTAATCTGGACTATATTTGGCCATGTTGTCATTATCATGTGACCTACCTATGTCAGTTGCGTTGCTTCACTACCGTTCATAAATCCTCTCTCTTGGCTTCATGGTATTGTAAAGTGTCCATCGAATGCACACTTCAGAATCTCACCGGAATAGGTTATCCATATCCGTGGACTTTCTGCCTACACTTTTATGTTAATTCAGACTTCTTTTATCACATACTGTTTGCCTACTATATAGTAGAGAAGCTTGTGATTTTGGATGCAGACATTGATTCATTCATTCATTCATTCGATTCGCTCAAACGGTTGATTCATTCAGGAATGAAGTAAATGGCTCTCTTTATGAATGGGTCATCGAAACATTGGTTCAAAAGTGGATTCATTCAGAAACTAAACACTGCTGTGTGTTGCTGGGAGACGCACAACAGTTCTGCTCTGGCTTTATAGGTAATATTTTTCGTTGACAAAATGTAGCAAAATCAAACAATATTGTGTCTAAAATATAACAGTATTAACTTATTTTTTATTGAACTGTTGTCTTAAATCAATGTGCACTCGTGCTATTTGGGACAAAAACATTGCTCGTGTGATATTGATTAACTATATAATGATAAGACAGAAACAGTTTTGCCCTGATAATTTGAGGGTCATTCTAACTGCATTCTATAGGCTTTATCCAGCAGTGCGTTGCTGCCCCACAGCCCTAATATATAGGCAATATGTCTGCGCAAAATAGTTCTACCAATATAAAATCCTTAAAAACTTATGAATAAAAATCAACACTTCATATTCAATAAATATGAGCTTATAAATGCCACATTTATAATATTAAAGAATGAGCAAAATGTTATTTAAATAGCATTTCACCCTAAACTCACATCAAAACAAGCTATTTATTTATTTTTGCTTTATATTTAATCATTTCTAAAATGGCTGCAGTGGTCAGTTACAGCAGCAGTTGTTTTTTCTTGTTTCATTTGTCTGGCATGAGGAATTTTACTATCATGCTGATGATAAGATGGTGTCCTCAGTGTCTGTCTCAGACTGTCTCGACCTTCAATAAACATGGCCTTATCAAACACATTTACAACCCGTGATTCAATCACTATGATTCAGATACTGATTTGTGTGCTCATGTACAGTGTAAACCACAAAACAACAACAGCAAGAGGTGGAATATATCTGCCATTCTGTTTAATCTTATAAGGAATATAATTGACTTGGCATTATGACAAATATAAGATGATTTATCCCATATTGTTTCTGCCAAAAACCATGAGAGAAATTTACATGAAGAACCAATGTTACTATATCCTGTAAGTGGCTTTGGCGAGTGTCTGTATTCACAATGGGAAATTTAAGTGGAATCGCACAAGTAGCTACTTGTTGATTTGATTGAAAGCAATATAGTAATTAGCTTATCTGGTTAAGTTCTCTGTGCTAGGCACTGCAGAGATAATAAACCAGGACAAGTCTCACATGACTGTGACGCTACAGAAAAACATGTCAATGGTAGCGGGAATTTCTCAAGAGAGTGATAAACGGTGTTTGGTGGAAAACTTTTTACTGGTTCTGACTGGCAAATGTTCCACAATGTTGATTAATTTTCTTTGTAGACTCAGCTTCATTGATCACATTACCACCTTGTTTGTCCATTCATTTACATATAATTCAAGAGTTTGATCTCTTCAATTTTTCATTATTTGACAATCAGTCAAAAGTAATTTTATCTGACTAATTTTTTTGTTTTCTGCAGGGTCTGAAAATAGTAAAAAGCAAACAATAAAATTGGAGGTAGTATAGATAGAAAAGGAGTAGATTCAATCAGCTTTAACAAAATCAATGTGCGCTTAAGAACAGTCCTTACTGTGGTAAAATCACTGAAATGCTTATTGTTTTTTGAAACCAATGACAGCATTGAGACACCAACGTTCAATAAAACGATCAATGTTGTAAAAATAATTCTTAATAAAGCAAATTGCAATATGGTTTTACAATGACTTTGGATGTGACATTCAAGCACAATTTAGATTCAAAACTGTTTATTAAACTGTACTTTTGCAAACAAATAATCACCCACCCAATCATAATCACTGTGACTGGTAAAAAAAAAAAAACAATATATATATATATATATAATATAATGAAATATATGGGATTTATAATGTTCTTGCTAAAAATTTCATCAGAACACACAGCTTTAATGACCATCAATAGAAAAAATGCATTTAGCCTCATAATGGTGACTACATATTATCTACGAGTGGGTGCTAACCAGCTAGCCAACCTTGAGACCTTGGTAGTACAAGGTCAATATAATGGAAGAGAAAATCCCACACAGCTTGAAAATCTTTATTATATAAATACAATTCTCTTAAAGACCTTCAGGCATTGGATTTTCTCCAGTAAATTGAATCTTCATGGCATAGTTCACACCAAAAAAATTACTTCAAATTATAATTTACTCACACTCCAATTCCAAACCTTTCTTTCTTCGGTGGAACACAAATCAATATATTTTGAAGAACTTTGGGAACCAATGTTGGGGGACAAAAACCAGACATTTTTCAAAAGGTCTTTTTTTTGTGTGTTCCACAGAAGAAAGAAAACGATGACAGAATCGGTGAACTGTCTCTAATGTCTGTGTGAGCTTCTAATCTTCAATAGCTAATGAAGTAACAGTCACCCTTACCGTTCTTAAGGGTCAATAACCTTTTACTTCTCTCTGTTCTAGATTCAACTGTTTGTAGGTTTATAGGCGGTACGTCTGTAATGATAGGGACCATATAACTTGAGGAGTCCTTGGTCGCTTGGTACAGGCTGGTGTAATGACTTCAGCAGAGATAATATTGCCTCACCTAGAGTATATCCCAGCCTACAGTGGGTTTGTAGGCTGGGATTATCACCAGCCTTATCACCATTTACCCAATTGCTAAACAGCACAGGGCAGTTTTGTTCACAGCAAATGTAGATTGACAGGTCAAGGTTCAGGAGTTAAACCACATGCATGCTTGTTATAAATAGGAGCCGTGTCAGTGACAGATGTGAGTCTCTCACAGCTTCAGTCTACATGCGGTTCGAGTGTTAGACACTGTGGCTTTGAGTTCTAGAAGATACCACGCATCTGCGCCATCCTATCAGTGACAACATGGATTGCGAATGTGATTGTTCAGACTACAGTAATGGACAGGCAAACGCCATCCTCTTTAACATCCTCAGCCGAGACGAGTCGACTCAGAACGAGATGAACTACAAGCGGGTTCCTCAGTCATGCCACTGCGAGAAACGCAGGAACGTATGTCTGAAAACACCCAACGAGACATGTCAGGTTGCTTCAGATGTGCTGGTCAAGACGATGCACTTCATGAAGAGTTTGCCGGCGTTCCAGCAACTACCACCGAAAGACCAGCTATCTCTTTTGCAGAATGGCTGGGCGCCACTTTTCATTCTGGGTCTGGCCCAGGACAGAGTCCGTTTCGAGGTTGATGACATCCCGGCACCCAGCATGCTGGAAAGAATTCTTCTCAACAACCAAGAGATGATGAACTGCGATCAAGAGCAGCCCACGATGGCCGGCGTGCAAACCCTTAAAGCGTGCCTCATGAAGTTCTGGAGTCTGGATTTAAGCCCAAAGGAGTATGCTTATCTAAAAGGCACCGTAATATTCAATCCAGGTATTTTTTTGATCGTGTTGCACAAACTATTTAAACTGCCTATATTTTAAATATTTGTTTAATGGCATCTTTTTATGAAAGACGCCACTGATGTCTCTATGAAATTGATTACTTTCTCAATTTTAGCTTTATATATATATATATATTTAGTTATTAAAACAAAATATATGTAGTTATTTTTTTGTGTAGTTTATAGTTATTTTGTAGCTTTTTTACCCTAAAGTATTTCTTTTAGCCACAGATTTTATAATATACTCACCCAATATTTTCCTTCTGCAGATGTTCCAGGCCTGAAGGCATCTCTGTTCATTGAGGGTTTGCAATATGAAGCTCAGCATGCCCTGAAGGAGGTCCTGGTGCCTTTTCATCCAGAGGATAAAGGGCGATTTGCTCGTATCCTCCTCACCGCATCCACTTTGAAGACCATCACTCCGAGCCTCATCACAGAGCTCTTCTTTCGGCCGGTCATTGGTCAGACAGATCTTCTGGACTTGCTGATTGACATGCTGTTCACAAGGTAGTGAACCAAAGACTCACGTACTGCTTGAATTTGGACTTTCAAAAGAACATTCTTTTCTCCAGTGCTGGTGGGAAAACTGAGGTCCAAGCATTGGATGAAAATCATACTTCGTTACGTCTGAAAAAGTTACAGACTTTAGCACATCTTTATTGTTTACAGTTTAATGAAATTACTGCACCTTTGTAACGGTATTTAGGTCACGAGTCTGTGATTTATGTCTTAGTATTGATTGTTGTTGTTGTTGTTGTTGTTGTTCTTGTCTTTTGATAGAAGCACCGTTGCAGCTTTTTGTATCATGGATTTAAAACTACAAAGTATTCCTTGATAAAACTGTAGAAAGCATCTCTGCGTCTAAGGGGGGGGGGGGTTCATGTATTGTCTCTGTGAGAAAGCTAGATTGAATCTGAGGAAAACGTTTGTATGTTCATAATTATACTGCAATTAAATGTGTTTTTACACATTTTGCATGATCACTCTTGAGTCTAGTGTTTGCCATATACATAAACATATAAATACTTTTTTTTACAAATTGGAACAATTATCACAATGACATTTTCATTCATAAGAGAAACCCTAAAACAATTTAATCACTGTCATCAGCCCAATAAAATTATTTGGAGACTTAAATTATATTTAAAATGGGATAAATTGAAAACATCTTTATCAAAGCAAATACTAAAGCAAATGTAATTTACTCAAAGTAAAGATGCACAAAAACACTTGACAAAAAAGAAGATTGTTCGGTTTGAAATGCCAAAACATAAGATCTAATGTTGAAAATGTGTGTTTGTCCAATGTTATGTTAGTGGAACATGTTCATAGCTATTGTGATAAACATCTGAACTCTCATAGTACTTAAGCAATATATATATATATATATATGTACACTGTGCACAGTATAACACCTACATGACTCAATTGCCAAAATATATACAACAAAGCACAATGCGCACAATACTTTATCCTACAACGTAAATGCTACTTGACATTCCATTTCCGGTGAGATGTATGATAACTGAACACCACTCTCTTAAACATGCAATGTTGTGCAATGTAACAATGTGGAATATTTTTAGTTTTACAATCTATTCAGTGATTAATAAACTAGTATTTAATTCCCATTTTTACAGCTTAATTTATGAAAATGGTCAAATTGCGCAATTGTATTAAAAAAAGTTGTGTCTGCTGCTATGTGTAACCAGAGGAAGTCTCATGGTGACACTACAGGGTCAGTGACACAAAGGTAGATGCAGCGTTTGCACAGCACGTATCTGCACATTTATTTTTATAGCAGATGATTGCTCAAGTGACTTACAAGAAATTACATTTAGTCGCTTAAATGATGTCAGGATATAAATTGAGCTTCAATATATTAAAAAAACAGGCCCAAACCAAGAGTACCACTCACCACTAACTATACTGCAAAGCACACACTGTATATTACAAGTTTTTTTGTTTTTTAAAACCATGTACAACTGTTTGTAATTCTGAAATGTTTCAAACATTGCATGTTTTCAAATGAAAATAATTTATTTTCATTATTTTAATTAAATTTGTGTTAGAATTCACATTGCATTGTAATATAGTGTGACCTTTACATGAATTGACAAAGGTTATGCATTTAGAGTATGCACACAATATGCAATATACAATATATGCCTGGCCAAAAAAAGTTGCTGTTTGGATTTAAATAGGCAAATGCTTAAGAGTCTATGACTGGATCATTATTGCAGTGATTATTAGTTGGTGTTTCTATCATGTTCTTTGTTTGGCAACAGTTCTTCTAACCCTAATTGATGGAGTGTGTAGCTTTTCATTTCTTAAACAGCCATGAAGGAAGACACATCATGTCCTTATTCCAGGATGACAATGTCATGATTCATCAGGCTCAAATTGTGAAAAAATGGTTGGATAGAACTGTTGCCAAACATAGAACATGATAGAACCATTGACTCTTAATCATTTGCCTATTTAAATCCAAACAGTTACTTTTTTTGGTGGGGGGGGGGGCAGGCAGTGAATATTGCAGAATTAGTAGGCCTACTAGTATACTATATTGGACGTAGTCGAAATGTACAACTTTGGACTTCTGTACAAAAACTACACAATAGTAGTCAATGTACAGATTTCCCAAACAAAACCAAATGACAACACACACACACACACACACACACACACACACACACACACACACACACACGATCTCGAATCACCCAGTGCCTAGCGGCTCTAGGTTCAGGTTCCTCTGTCATGATAATGTGTACAATGCTGCCCTCTTGTGACGATTAAGGCCCACACAAACAATAAAAGCTGTTTTACATACATTTCTACACATACAATGTTATTACCTATGCCAACTTTTTTTTTTTAAATAGCCTATTGTAGCCTACATGCAATAATGCATTATAGAATGAGAATCATTTGAAATAGAAGTCCATTACATTGCAATCATGTCTTTCACTATGACATCCATTTATCTCCGAAATAATATTGTTATTTGGATTTTAAGACCTATCTTTCATAAACATCTGAACTTTGGCCATTCTGACCAAACAATTAGCTTTGTCATTGTGTATCACACATTTTCCACTGTGCTCTTGTCATGCCATTAATGGGGTCTAAAATGTTTTACAATCCAAAAGGAAAACAACAAAATCCTAGCACACACATTTAGCTTCCATGTTAAAAAAAGAAAATTAGTAAATTCTTCAATCGTACTTCCCTTAAAACTGGATTTCATAAATCTCAAAAGTAGCTTGACTAGTAAATCAGAGTATCTCTTTTACAGTAGGCGGCATAGTGTAAAAAAAAGAGGACAGTTGAAAGGGGAATTTTCTCTGGAGTTTGCCCCTCCTCCGCAAAGTACAACTCCAACAAACACTAGGATTTTATTTCCTTTCTATTGTCAAACCAGCCAAACAAGTTCATAGCACAGTGACTTGAGGGAAACAGAGGGAGGAGGCGTACACCAATGCAATCTTTCTGCGAAAAATGCTACGCGGTACAGAGAGAAATGTTCTATGTCTGTGTTAACACATATGAGTGTAAATATGTTGTACATGATACAGGACCAGATTTGTTTTCTAAAGCAAAACAGCTCACTTTAATAGATAAAATAGAGCATATAGTTTAAATTAATACAGCGAGTAAATACAAAAAATGAGGGGAAATTCCCTTTTTATTTCAATATAAAAAAAGTTACCAAAAAACTACATCTATACAAGATATATTAAAATTCCACCATACAGATGTGTATCATCTGACCGTGAACAGTCCCAAAACAACATTAAATTGCATTAAATCGTTTAAACAAAGAACAATTGTTCATCTAAGGCGACATTGAAGGACGGGCTAACAGAGCAAAGCAGTCCGATGAACAGCAACTGATTGAAGTCTCTTTGTTGCTATTACTCAGTGCTCAATACAGGCATATTAATAGATACATCACCACTTAGGACGACAGCAGACTTGTCTCTGAAAATATAATTAGATCCAACAGTTAAATACCCTTTGATGCCAATGTTTTGGTGAGGAAACTTGTCCATTATGTAACTATCTATCTGCATGGCTTCTGGCGAGGGTTGTAGGGAACCATCAAGTGCAAAACATTTTTTGCAACAGGCTCCTTTGTTGAACATTACACTCTGTAGGAACATGACAGAAACTGTGCCGAAATGGACAACAGCAGTCTTCGGGCATTCAGAAAAACACAAACTGTCCTTAGCATAATAACTGCTTTCACTGAAATATAAGAGGAGCACAAGGACAGTAGAAGAACACTAGTTAGGCAGTAGTAATTGAGAGCGAACAGCTGGCGTGTTAGCGCAATAGCGGAGCCCCTGATGAATCTGTGGCCGAGCTCGAGTAGTAATCTGTGAAGGAAAAGAACATGTTGATATTTACAAGCGGTTTGAAGTTGGTGTATACCATGCTAAGTGCAACTCTGCATGCAACAAATGTTTTGAGTAAAGGTACAGTCACATGTAGTGTTGCTAGGTGAAATTTAGTATGCAAAATCCAGTAGTTTTAATGGGAGTCGGTACTATGATGGATTTCCTGTGGCAAAATTGAATCGAGTTAGAGTTTAGTTCACTTTGATATGTGAATTCAGAGTCGATCAATAGCAAGCCTCTTGATTTGGCAGTGACCTCTATGTGGGGGGAGTTTTGTAACTTCGCAACAAAGCAAAATGAAACATCCACAATGGATGGGTGCTTGTTCTGGCAGCTATTTAATCTAGTTTTGTATAAAGCTCCAGTACACTAGTTTTGTATAAAACTACACATCAATATTATAAAATGATTCCATTTTGTTTATTCATTTGTTTTGGATGTTTACTTCATCATCATAATTACTTTATGGTATTTTGTCACATCTGGTCCCGCTTTCTTTCACCTACAAAATTTTGCAGAGCAACATAAAATGAATTCCATTTTTTTTTTTAATTCAATACAATAGGGCATTGAGAAAAGAATACCCCATCTTCGGGGTGCAATTCCACCATGTTCATATTCCAACACAGGGTTTACATGGCACAATGGGCTGGGAGTAAATTATCTTTTCACATCGAGCCATCTAAAGGCTAATTCAACGTCGACAGTCACCAGATTACAGTGTCAATTTTCAGTCATTCCAAGACCCAAAAAACACTGATTCAACATGTTCAATTGGCAAAAGAAAAGCACCAACAAGTGGAAACAGATACCGACATGGGTTACACATTGATCTGACAAAACAAGCTAAATGTGTCAGTTGCCTTCGGTCGGTATCTGTGCAATGTGAATTGGCCTCAACATCAAATTATAAAGAGAACGAAGAATGTTGACACTTACTTTTCCCGCTGTGGCCTCTCATATTTCGGGCAAGCTCATCCGACGGTGTCAACTCTGACACTAGCACCTCGGGATCCCCTGCAGGGAAAGATAAATATCATCAAAAGACATTCAAACATGATCGTTCCCTACTGACACTCTCACAAACAGAACTACCATCACTCACCATCACTAAAGGTAAAGGTCATGGTCTCATTCCCACTGTCAGGCAGCGTTCCATCCCTCCTCCCGTTAGTATGCTGCATTGCATCATGCGATTTATAGTCTTTGCTTTTGTAACCTTTTGAGGACTTGTTGCGGGTGCTGATGCGTATGACACCGTGCACAAGCCGACACTCTGCTTCCTGCTCCTCCAAGTTGTAGTCCTGAGCAATGCTGTTGATCAGATCGCTGATCTCATTGGTTTTACGAGAGAAGGACACATCAGACGTGCATTTTGCCAGCTGCTCAATCTGGTGCATTTTATAAAGTTCTAGAAGCTTTTTAGTGATAAGCGAGTCGATATCAGTGCCGCCATCATCCAGGTCATCTAGATCCAAATCCTCTCGAGAGTAGATACTGGTATTACTGATAGGCCGCTGGTTGTCACCCTTCCCAGCTGTCCTGGTCCGTCGTGGATGTGCCTCTGAGTTGGTAGGGTACTCCACCTTCTTGCCAGCAAGGTAGACGTCGGCATACCTGAAGCTGCCAGAGCTTGGTAGCTGCTTTGGCTTGCTGGGTTCAAAGGTTACAGCACAAGAGGGGTTGTTCAGTGCCAATCCATTGGACTTCCTGGGTTCTGGCTCAGGTTTTAAAGTGTTGTCAGTGGAGCTCTCATTGGGTGGCAAGCAAGGTTTGCGTGACCCATAAAGCCCACAGGTGAGAATGCAGCACAGCAGAGCTTTGCAACCACTCCAGCCGAGGGAGGCGCACGAGCCACAGGCTTGAGTACCCTGAGGAGAGTCTGCAGATCCTGGTATAAAGCCCAGGGTTTCCGAGCCTCGTCCATTGGCGTAGTGTGGATGGGTTTTACGGGTGAGCTGCGAGTCTATGCTATGAGGTTGCTCGCTGTAGTTCTCCTTGCAGGTCTCTTGACTCGTGCAGCTGTCCCTGGAGTATGTGCGGTTTTGCCTGTAGCCATCAGCCCTAGAACGGCTTGAGCTATGAGGACGTGTCTTGTGATGTGTTCCTGTGCTGTGGCCAGGCATAACTCACCACATTCAGGACCTGCAGGAATGTGGACATTAATGCATAAAGATTTACCAGAGCTGAGAGAGTTCACAAAACATTGATTCTTAGGCACGTTTCAAACATCTAACTTAAAAAGAGCCAATATTATCAGGTTGCAGAATTCACACTGTACACATAAAAAGCGCAGCTCAATCGTACTCCTGCATGTAAAGATGAGCTGAGCCCATTTTTGCTGAACATTGCATGCATGATTAAAATATAAGCATTATCAACATCTTTTGCGATTTAAAAAAAATGCATGTTGCTGTTAAAAGCACTTATTAATCAGAAAATCAAATTGAATCCAGGCAATTTAAGCAGTTTCTGACATCACTTCAGATTTACAACATTTTCAGATTTGGCCATTTAATTACGACTTCTATATTAATGTGGTCTTTCTCCGCACTTGAATTTTCAGGACCATTAAATTTGTAGTTCTCAATCAGGTTTTTATTAGCCTAACCATTTTTGTCATTTATGGCTGAACAAATAAATACTTGTGTATGCTGTTGCAGTTACTCTTTAGATGAAAGATATGTGAAACAGACCTTGTTATACAGTATTTAAAAGATATTTTCAGAGCAGAAACAACAACAACAAAAATCACTGTAGACAATGACTGCAAACGAAAGTGACGAATGTTATTTAGGTAATATACATAAACATAAAAGTGTTAAACAGGCCTTGAATTCTTCATTCTATGTTCATTGCACAATTTTACTTCCTCAACCCTGGAGATATAACAGAAATTCAACAACATGCAATGGTGAAATCAAATAATGAAAGAAAATACTTTCTAAATTATATTGAAAAATATATGGTTGGCCATATGCGTCAAACTACCGCGCAGTGGACATGTTCATACTATGTTTACGCGTATGTGTCTGTCTACAACTAGACGTTAAAACTTAAGGCATTCCAAACATGTGAACAGTAAACTGATCTGTATCTAGATACCATAGAATGGTTGTTTATTTATACAAGCCTGGAAAATGTGAACATGGTTCAGAGCTGTTATATCAGCACAACCATATCAAGATATTAATATTACACATGAAAAAAAGCTTATCTTGAGCTACTCTTGCTTAGCATGTTTACATTTAGGAAAGAGGGTTTTCTTTGGTGGGCAGGAATTACTCGATCATCAAGTTATTCATTTAGTTATTCATTTGTGACTTCATCTTTCATAGTCAGTGTTTCGCTTGAGGTTTGCATTCTTTGTCAAGAGTGATGTGTTTTTGTCACCGATTCTCAGAAAGCAACATGCCAGTCAAAAAATTCCAGACATAGATAAGTATTGTCATTTGTCATTAACCTTTGACAGATGATCTATGAAATTGGATGGGCATGGAATGTATATACATTTCTGCTTATTAACTTCTGGGTTAAGTCGGATGTAAAGCAGGCCTGTAAGTGTGCACTGGCCAGTCACAAACACCTTATTTGGAGTATTTTAACAGATAGAATATGCCTTTATTGGCAAGATGCAGTTTGTCTGTCAAGTAATATTAAATGCTTCATTTAGTCTTCAGTGTCTCTAACTGTTCTCGTATGTATGCCATGGCAGTAAAAGAACAATATTTATCAATTTCACAGAAATATGTATGGCTATCATCATTTGATATATCCTTTACACCCACTTCAAGCGGTAAACTAGAACGCGTCCACTAGAATCCATTGATTGCGAGCGTTGTAGTGAGTCGCTTCGCGTCGTTCGCAGAGCAGATGGTTTGTCAAAGTGTCAGACACTTACCGCATAGGCTCGGATGAAATCCTCAATTGTTTTGAAAGCAACTTCTAGTCGTTCAAGATCGCGGAAGTAGCCGAGTGTGAAATAGGTTCCCTTTGACTCCTTAAAACTTCCACTTCAGCGAGCTTTGTTTTGATTCATTGACGGAAAATGGGTCAAACGTGTCGATTTCGACGCGCAACACGCGCTTTCAGATTCTGGTCATACTAAAGCTTTGATCGGTAAGATTCGTTCCTTCGCCCAGCCGTCCCGTATTTTACCTGCGGCTACAGGTAAATCCAACGCCCACTTACAGGTAAGCTGTGACGTCAGGCCTTTAAACGGATGTTGCTTAAACCTCCTAAATACCTTTTTGTTCCTTGACTTTTGCTTTCCTTTTAATCAAGTAAATCCTGACTATAATATTGTCAGCGTTAATACAGTAGGCTATAGTGTGGAAAAAGTATGTTCTTGATTAATTTGTGTATGTTCTTATAAGAGAAAATTAATTCAAACATTCACTTCATGATATTACAAATGTCATTCATTCTTGACTATAGCGCCAAATAAAAAAATCCGAGGTATTTGTCATGCACCAAACTCAAAAATACATTTGTAACAGGTCAATTTCTAAGAAGTTCTCTTGATCTAATATCCATTATTTGCATTTACTTAAGGGACATGCAGTGCTTATCTAGATGTTAAATGTGAGTTCCAGTCTATTAAAATAAAAATATATATGCAATTTCAACAATATTAGAAAAGAAATAGAAAATGTGTTCCTGAGGGTTGAAACAGGTCCTGAATGAAATAATTCCCACAGTCATTGAAATACTGAAATTCCCAAATCTAAAATATTGAAACAAATAGAAATCTTAAAAAGTAATAGAAAGTTTGAGTTTCTGGTTATGCTCAGTGTTAAGTATTTCCTCTTGAGAAGATGATTTTTAAAAAATCCTTATCAAATACTTATCAAATATATATTAATAATATATGAATCAAATATATAAGAATAACTGAAAATGTCATGAAAGTTCATTGGTCAAAAGCAGAGGGAAGTCCAAATAGAATGTACATTTATAAGTATAAATATTTTCTGTGGAATGATGCATATTAATAAACGCTCTAAAAAATGGCATAAATGCAGACATTCCTACACTACAGATTCATTGACACTGTTTCACATATCAACAGAAACATTTTAGTTTCCTTTGAGTGGACAACGTTTTAATGTTATGCTACATAACTGTGTAACCCCCAACCCAAGCTGCTGTAAAATACTGCTCTGCCAAAAGTGCAGACACAGATTAATATGAGCTGTCCAGTCTTGATCAATTGCAGTCATTAGTCCAGGCTCTAGCAAGCACACATGCACATGGAGAGATTCACTATGTGCTCGCAGGGAACATTAGACTCCAAATCCTTCATTGTGCCCCATTTCCCCCAATACACCCATTAATTTCCCTCCTTTCCTCAACCGTAGCGAAATATCGAGGACACAATCTGTAGCAGCGAATGCTGTGGGCCGCACCAACTAATGTGATGGAGAGCAGCATTTCAATCTGCTGAATAGGTTATGAAATATAATGGAGAGTATATTTCAGTCAGATAGGGTTAGATGCACATGAGAAGTCATTCAGTGCGTCTTCAGATCTCCTTTTATAAACCCCAGAACGATCATTCAGATGATGTTTTGAGCTCATCAGTTCATTTCTTCATGTATCTCAGTAAATATTTAAAAAGTATAATTCCAGCATATAGATGTACACGGTGAACGTGATTTCAACAAGTACAACATGTTTCTGGATCAACATCTTTGTTGATCCTGGAACAACATTCCAATCAACCAATCAGATTTGAAGGACAAGTTTACAGTTTATGTCAAGTTTAGGCTTACAACCAGGGTTAGGTGCTTCTACATCAGTGTTCATCAGTGTTAAATCATTTCCCTCTGATTTTTTTACAGATAAGTTATAGGGTAAAGTTTACAGGTAGGGATAGAGTTAGGACTATATTTTCAGACAGGGATGTTGTTCCAGGATTAACAAAGTATTTTGATCCAGGAACATGTCTTACTTGGCAAAATCACAGTGTCCAGATGTACATGTAGGGTTTTGGGGCTTTTAGTCCATGTTGGTTAATGATACTGTAATCCTACACATTGACACAGTTGATAAAGTATATGCTTTTTCTCCTTGAGGAAAACAGGCCAAAAATTGCTCTGGTGGATATTGTCCAATATCTATCTAATGTATATTGTATTAGCCTACATCATGCATATATTGGAATTACATAAGCCATCAGCCAGCCATCTCTCTAGTTAATGGTATCTGCTGACCCCTAGTCTCAATGACATGATTTTTTCCTTGATTTGGTCTATTTAGAAAAAAGTCCACTTTGCTATAGACTGAAATATAATTCTATTAAAAATGGGTTCGTTGTGCAGATCTTTGCAGTCCAGTTATAGTGTCACATCCGATGGAATCTGTGTGATACGGGAGTCAGAAGGGATGTGCCCCAAATGTGGGTCCATTCGAGGCTGACCCTGCCGAATGTTTGGAACACGCCCCAGTCGTGGGTCAGAGTCAATTTCGTAACGATAATGATATCCCTCCAGCACATTTTGGCATGCTTCATGTATGTCTGTGATCCATTTCTTGATACCCTTTCTGTTGAGGTAGACGACGAATAGAAAGACCATACCAACGAATCCCAGCACTAATCCAAGAAACACGTAGGAAGTATGTAGGGACAAGTCTGTAATCTCTTCGTGCGGTTTACCGTAACATCCCAATGCCTGTGCAGTGAGAACCCGCAAAGACACTTCACGCAGTGCTGCGGGGTATTTGCAATACAGCCTGTCTGCATCGCCCACCCTGACCTTTGAACTGTTTAGCCAGTTCGCAAACTCTTGTGCTTCACACGTGCACACGTAAGGATTCTGACCCAACATCAGACGGACCCGACCGAGTCGGTCCAACTCTTGAAGACCCTCGTCGCTGATAGTTCTAAATGCATTTCTGCTCAAGTCCAGCTCCAACAGTTGTTCAATACCAGAGAAAGTGCTGTTGTAGATGGCCACCAGAGAATTGTTGTTCAGATGGAGATGCTGCAGGTTTGGCAGAGGAGAGAACATCCCCGGGGGTAAGAGGACAAGGCGGTTGTCCGACAGGTCAAGGCGCAGCAGATTTGTGAGCTCGCCCCAGCGCAGGGCAGTGATGAGGTCAGTCAGAGATGTGTAGTTGTAGAGAGACGAGCGAAGGCTGAGCTCCTGCAGGGGGCTTCCAGGCACGGAGAACGCCTCTGGATGGATGAGCACCAGCTGGTTGTTGTTCAGGATTAGAGAACACAGCATGTGCAGTGAGGAGAACACATGCGATCCAACCTCCATAATGCTGACAAAGAATGGAAAACGTTTTTTTAATGGATTTTAAAAATTTTAAATGATTTTCAGAGGATTCTAAATGGTGGAATATACGAAAATGAAAGAGCAGGACTAAATCTATTAGCTACTTTAAGAATAGATAGATAGAGGAAAGATTGATTGATTGAAGATTGAGAAGACACAGACAGATTGATAGACAGACAGATATAGATAGATAGACAGACAGATCAATCGACAGACAGATAGACAGATCAATAGATGACATAGATAGATAGATAGATAGATAGATAGATAGATAGATAGATAGATAGATAGATAGATAGATAGATAGATAGATAGATAGATAGATAGATAGATAGATAGATAGATAGATAGATAGATAGATAGATAGATAGATAGATAGATAGATAGATAGATAGATAGATAGATAGATAGATAGATACTGACTACATCTTTTCTTACCTATTATTCCTCAGGTTCAGGTGTGTGACGTTCTGCAGTCCGTTGAACGCGCTGTGCTCGAGTCTGTGAATCTTGTTTCCAGTGATGATCAGGCTGATCGTGTCGCTCGGGATCGCCGCGGGGACTCGGAACAGCGCGGCAGACGCGCAGCGCACCGTATGTTCAATATCAGAACACTCGCAGCGCGACGGACACAACGCCACGGATGAGACGCACAGCATCGCGCAGACAAGCGTCAGCGACAAAGCCTGCAGCATCATCCAAACTCTCACACTCGCAGACTGGAGCATCTGATCACCGTCTGCACGGGCTGCGCTCTTCAGTGTAAGTGCACATGCTGTAGTACAACAACACACAGGACTGTCCCCCTCACTCTAGGAGATCATTACTAACTCATTACTCAACCCAGAAACACCTGATCGTGGCTATATTAGCGGGTGGGTGGAGCTGCATATACTCCACACATCCATCATTTCAGAGTACTGAGAATAGTACATGTACTGTGACTGTAAAGAACATTAGTAGAGCAGTGTTTTCTTTCTGAGTATGTAAATTAATTGCACTGATTTCTTTCTGTCCTTTGTCATACATTAAGTTCCCAAAATAAATAGCAGATGCACACCCTCTACAATCAAAACATTTGAAAGAAAAAAAGTTAGTTGGCTTTGAAATGCTAAAATAATAGATGTATTGCTGAAGATGAAGACGGTCAGTGTTTGTTTGTGGTTAGTGGATCATGTTAATAGTTCATGTGATTCTCTACACTTGTGATTCCCCTATTTGAGGAGAAATTACTTCATACATTCAGTAAAAACACTTTAAACATCATGAAGAAAAATTCCCCTATATTGAAGAGAAAAGATCCAGCACTACAATTTTAGCAAACATGTACTTGCTATCTTTCTTTACAACAATTGACCCATGCATTTATATTTTGATAAGTGTATCTTAAGTTTCAAAATACCTTTTGAGGTCATTATATACAAATTAGGACAAACATTATGGATTTACATTTGTATTTGGTCATATAATATAAATGGAAACAAAAAATCATAGGGAATGAACCAAATATACAAAAATAATGAAATATAATAAAATAATGTAAACATCCTGGATCAATTAAAATAACTGATGAAAATGTACATATTTTTGATGCACCACAAAATTCAAACAGTTCTAAGAATGAGGCAAAATAAAATTACGAGAGGTCATATGCTTAGATCTTAATTCTAATAACCTTCCTTCCTTTTTTTTTTTACAACAGTCTTGATAGGAAATTGTCATCTTGTTTCATTTAGACCCATCCATGTATGTGATTATATTACAAATATATCAAATGCAAAAGATTATGTAAGTATGAATGGAAAAGGTCCCTGTAATTCACTTATTTACAATGTCACTAATCGTCTGCGTGTCACTAGATGCAAAGAGGTCTCTGTATTCCCAACCAGCCAGACTGAATCTCCAAACAGAAGCAATGTAATGTCGTACAGATGCATGATTAAAGTTCAGGTTCAGATTTGCTTCTTGTAGCCATGCCTCATAATGATCCTGAGGTGCCCTGTACGCCCGTTCAACATCTCTCTCTGTGTTTGATGCTCCTGTCATCCAACCTCCGTCATCGCAGGTTGACAGCAAGGGCGATGGTGACTATGACCCCACAAATCATCAGGAAAGGCAGCCAGGTCTTCAGGAACCCCACAAAGCTACAGGACAACAAGGAACAGAGACACGTCACCCTTGGCTTGATTTTAAAAACATTTTATATTAAAACGGACTTAATATTCAGCAATATTGTCAATTTGACTGCACTGAAACTATCGTATGAGAAGAAAATTTGAACTGAATTCAGCTGAATAATGACACTATTGTGTTATGTTGAGCTGCTTTATACAGTAAGTGAATTGACTTATAATTGACAAACCATTCAACATCAACAGTTATTGAACTGAATTGAATCGACATTCAAATGAATTAAGCTGAAAAATATCACTACTTCTGTAGAGCTGCTTTACAGCAGAATTTGAAGTTTGCATCATTGAAGGTTATTTTCCTGTTTATTACTGTGAAGCACACACAGCTAATTTAAATATTCAAGCACAAGAAGATGCCAAAAGCAACTCAATTCGTTACTCATGTGCTGTGTGGAAAGTTTAAACATCCGTAGAAAGAAAGAAGCTCAGAAAGCTGTCTCAGACAGCGTGCGATACTGAATTGAGCTCTCTTTCATGTCTTCTTGCGCTTGAACAGACATGTTCAAACAAAATTATGTCAAAACCCCAAGCATCCCCATATACATAGTCAGTTATGTCTTAAGTGAACATAAACAGTTGAGCAAGAAAATAAATGTGTTTCAGTATATTGAATGCGTGCATTCGCTCTTAAAGCGACAGCAGCCTAATATTCCTTCCTGCTGCAGTCTGTGTTTTTTAATATTTATCAAACAACAAAAGACAAAGAAAAATCACTCGTGCACTCTTGTGCAACTTTAAAAAGGATTAATGTATGTTTCATTGCTGGTAAAAAAAAAAAAAGAAATAATTGAATTATAATAATATAATAATTCAATAATATTGATTTTACAGCAGAATTTGAAGTTTGCATCATTGAAGGTTATTTTCCTGTTTATTACTGTGAAGCTGCTTAAAATTGTGTATTGTACAAAGCGCTATATGACTTGACCCATGTAGATAAAAACATCACCCTTTTAGAGAAACACAGCATTAGAGGGTTTAGTTTAACCTCTAATGTAAATTATGTCATCATTTACTCTCCCTCATGTCATTCCAAATCGATATCTAAGGCAGAATGTCAAAGCGTGACACGAGGGTGAGAAAACAATGGCAGAATTTTCATTTTTGAGAATAGTCTCACACAGATGCTTACAAGCCACCTCTCTCTCCCCCAGAAAACCCTTATTTTGTGTGTCCTGGTGTCCTCTACATCACAACACAGAGTCCCAGGTGGAAGACTGGTGACATATAAGGGGAAACGCGGTGGCTGACTGCGATAAATCATTCAGTCAAAGGTAAGGACACACTGACTTCTAAATTCTAAGGCAGTCAATCAGAATTTATTGAGCTCAGTGAAACAATCAAACCTGTAAGGCTCGATCGATCCAATGGCGGCATTCGATCAGCGGGGAAGGTCTCTGCGTGTTACTGTCTTTCCGCGTGGCAAAGGGATTTTTGTATTAACTCGTTATTTCATCTGACTTAGATTGCCCAATTGGTTATTTATATGGTCAATTATATAATAGTTTAGCAATACATTTGATTATTCTATTTAACTCTTTACTTTATATTTTACTCGTTCATTAGGAAGCTATGTCGCTCAGAGAGTCTCACGCCAGCCGTTTACGCGGATCATACGGTCACAAACTCGCCAGTCTGATAGATAACCAGAGGTTATGATTAAAGCGATTCAACAATGCCGCATACACGCTTGCTATTGTTAAAAAGTACACATGTAGCCCCCTACAGTCGCCCATATAACAACTTGGTTAAAACCCAAACAATAACCAGAGGTTATGACTAATACATTAAGATAATGCGGCTTTAACGCTTGCTATTACCTTAATAGTATTTTTATCTAGCCCACTATTTGCGACTGCATAATAATTTAGTTAAAATCAAGCAGTTAGTCAGGAATCTAGAATCCCACCAGATGTGCCTCACGCTCCATCTACTCTGGGATCTAGTATGTACTTAACCCTGGACGCAGATTTGCAGAAACATAAGACTTCACTTAATCTACTTGAGAGAATAATTTCAGAGTAACATTTTACCCTGACAAATGTAACAATTTATTATGTCAGGTAAATGTATCATGCCAATTTCATAATCAGTTCAAAGATAATCAATACAATAACATTGAATGCTCTAGAATAAAGAGAACATATGAACCCGACATTAAGAAACACATGGGGCTGAGAGTCTTGGCCGCTCTCAGCCTCGCGGGCTATCTGAAGTACAGAAGACCCTGATCCCTTTGCTGCATTTCATTATATAGACAGAGCTAACAATGGAAATTTGGGGGTAGAGATCATCTTCCTTCATGTGCCAGTTATCTCTAAACTCTTAAAAACCTTATTACCTTTTGTTTTACTTATTTGGAAATGAGACATTTGAACCAATCACCCCGAGACATTTCGATTGATACTAAATATGTATAATACTGTATGATAATAATTCACATTAAACCATATAGATTCTTGGGTGAACTTTGGTGATCTCGCATGAAGGGGAAGGAGTGGGGGATGAGGGGAAGAAATGTAGATTAGGATGATTCAGAGGTGAGACTTTTAGTCCCGGATGGTGATGCTACCTTCACAAGAGTGAGTTCAAATGTTAATATCCAGCAAGGTTCTCTTTGTCCACTCGAGGAGTGGTCGTTCCTCAACTAGTTTTTCCAGTCAGATGCTTTTCCAGCCATTTTTTTACACTGCAGATGCAATGTGGGAATTCATTGCATTTACATGAGTAATATGTTTGAGTATATTTAACTTAAAAGCAAGCTAACATCAAACTATCACAATCAACTGTGTGTCTCATGCAGTTTTGTTTTAGAAGTGCAATTTACTTCTTATGTATAGCACCATGGCCTAAAATTAGCACTCACCAAGTGCCAAATGCAAGTAAAAACTGACATTGGTGAGTATATGAAAGTGTCAATGGCCAGTTGGCCGGTAACATTTTTATAAATTCTAATAATGCAATATTGTGAGAACATGAACGTGAAATGATACTCGGGACAGTTGATTGGCCAGTGCAGCATCACCACAATATTTAAGCCTTGCCAGAAGCTAATTTAAATATTCAAGCACAAGAAGATGCCAAAAGCAACTCAATTCGTTACTCATGTGCTGTGTGGAAAGTTTAAACATCCGTAGAAAGAAAGAAGCTCAGAAAGCTGTCTCAGACAGCGTGCGATACTGAATTGAGCTCTCTTTCATGTCTTCTTGCGCTTGAACAGACATGTTCAAACAAAATTATGTCAAAACCCCAAGCATCCCCATATACATAGTCAGTTATGTCTTAAGTGAACATAAACAGTTGAGCAAGAAAATAAATGTGTTTCAGTATATTGAATGCGTGCATTCGCTCTTAAAGCGACAGCAGCCTAATATTCCTTCCTGCTGCAGTCTGTGTTTTTAAATATTTATCAAACAACAAAAGACAAAGAAAAATCACTCGTGCACTCTTGTGCAACTTTAAAAAGGATTAATGTATGTTTCATTGCTGGTAAAAAAAAAAGAAGAAATAATTAAATTATAATAATATAATAATTCAATAATATTGATTATTGAGTAGTCCCACAGAAGGATAGCGTTTAGAACAGCCATTGTAATCTCACCAGCCTCTCTTCATCAGTACAACACTGTTTTAAATAGCACAGCTAAACTTTTCAGAAGCGTTAGTCACTCACTTTTGTCAGGAAGAAATAATAATTAGACAATGTATATTTTTTACCATTATATAAATGAAAGTTGTGATAGACTGGGAGTAGCGACAGATCTTTTCTTCTGTATTGTGATGTAGGCTGAGACTTGGTTCTATGCATTGGTCATTGATTGGATGTTGAAATGTGGGCGTGGCACTCAAAAGTGCAGGCAGATCTGAATGAGAGCTTGCAGTGGATTGTAAAAAAGGGGCGGAGTTTAAGCAGACTAAATGATTGGAGAAGACCAGCATACTTCAATAGAGAGAAGTCTGTCCTTTCACTGGAAGATCTAGTTATGATATTCTGATTAAACATTTCCAGGGTCAAAAAACCCCAAACAAACGGATGAATCATCCACAATAAGATCAATAACATGCATTTAGAAAATAGATTTACATTTCCCGCTGACCCGGCATCTCACCTGACATGTTTGCTGTGGATGAAGGACAGTAAGCAGAGTTTGACCATGTTCCACGAGGAGCAGTTGTTGTAGCGCATGAGGTTCAGAGCCATGGCCACATGAGAGTGGCAGTTATCACAACACAGATTGTGCTGCAATGCGGTGAGGACGACACAAACAAGCAAAACAGAAAAGAATGTCAGTTAAAAACAGATATTAGGAAGTCGCTATGTTTGGTTTTGTAATATACAGTGAAGAAAATAAGTATTTAAACACCCTGCTGTTTTGCAAGTTCTCCCACTTAGAAATCATGGAGGGGTCTGAAATTGTCATCGTAGGTGCATGTCCACTGTGAGAGACATAATCTAAAAAAAAAATCCAGAAATCACAATATATGATATTTTAACTATTTATTTGTATGACACAGCTGCAAATAAGTATTTGAACACCTGTCTATCAGCTAGAGTTCTGACCCTAAAAGACCTGTTAGTCTGCCTTTAAAATGTCCACCTCCACTCCATTTATTATCCTAAATTAGATGCACCTGTTTGAGGTCGTTAGCTGCATAAAGACACCTGTCCACCCCATACAATCAGCAAGAATCCAACTACTAACATGGCCAAGACCAAAGAGCAGTCCAAAGACACTAGAGACAAAATTGTACACCTCCACAAGGCTGGAAAGGGCTACGGGGAAATTGCCAAGCAGCTTGGTGAAAAAAGGTCCACTGTTAGAGCAATCATTAGAAAATGGAAGAAGCTAAACATGACTGTCAATCTCCCTCGGACTGGGGCTCCATTCAAGATCTCACCTCGTGGGGTCTCAATGATCCTAATTAAGGTGAGAAATCAGCCCAGAACTACACGGGAGGAGCTGGTCAATGACCTGAAAAGAGCTGGGACCACCGTTTCCAAGGTTACTGTTGGTAGTACACTAAGACGTCATGGTTTGAAATCATGAAATTGATTGAAATGAAATCAACAAATATTGTATAATAATATGCATTTCAACTTTGGTTACAATTATTTATGAAAAAGATGTAATGCATTATAACATACATTATGAAAACCTTTATAATGCATTATACATAAAGGCTTTAAGTAAAGTGTTACTGGTTTTTATTTTTGTTAGAAAAAAATAAGTTAAAGCAGTACAACAAATACTACCATGATTTCCCCTGCTTAAACCAGCAAAATGTCAAGTCCCGTCTTAAGTTTGCCAATGACCATTTGGATGATCCAGAGGAGTCATGGGAGAAAGTCATGTGGTCAGATGAGACCAAAGTAGAACTTTTTGGTCATAATTCCACTAACCGTGTTTGGAGGAAGAAGAATGATGAGTACCATCCCAAGAACACCATCCCTACTGTGAAGCATGGGGGTGGTAGCATCATGCTTCGGGGGTGTTTTTCTGCACATGGGACAGGGCGACTGCACTGTATTAAGGAGAGGATGACCGGGGCCACGTATTGCGAGATTTTGGGGAACAACCTCCTTCCCTCAGTTAGAGCATTGAAGATGGGTCGAGGCTGGGTCTTCCAACATGACAATGACCCGAAGCACACAGCCAGGATAACCAAGGAGTGCATATCAAGGTTCTGGCGTGGCCTAGCCAGTCTCCAGACCTAAACCCAATAGAGAATCTTTGGAGGGAGCTCAAACTCCGTGTTTCTCAGCGACAGCCCAGAAACCTGACTGATCTAGAGAAGATCTGTGTGGAGGAGTGGGCCAAAATCCCTCCTGCAGTGTGTGCAAACCTGGTGAAAAACTACAGGAAACGTTTAACCTCTGTAATTGCAAACAAAGGCTACTGTACCAAATATAAACATTGATTTTCTCAAGTGTTAAAATACTTATTTGCAGATGTATCATACAAAAAAATGGTGAAAAAAATCATACATTGTGATTTCTGGATATTTTTTTTTTTAGATTATGTCTCTCACAGTGGACATGCACCTACGATGACAATTTCAGACCCCTCCATGATTTCTAAGTGGGAGAACTTGCAAAATAGCAGGGTGTTCAAATACTTATTTTCCTCACTGTAATAGGCTCTATGCACGATCTCTTCCGTGTTTTGTCTCAGCCCGCCCAGTTACATCCGGTGCTGTGTCGGAAACCGTTTTTGCATTAGGTGGAGATAATGGCAAATTACACTCGCTGTTTACAAGAACTTTCCGCAGTTAACGTGAATGATGTTAACAATATTGTGAGGCAGGTAGCTGTCACACATAAGAGTAAGAAAGAGAAGGGCTTTAAATGCTATATTTCGAGCTACATCGACAACTTTGAGGGTGAGTATTCTCTCATATCATCCGAAATACGACTAGCGAATCAGTTTCTAAAATCGTTGTCTCCGTTTCTGAGAAAATTCATTTTATTCAAGTTTTGCCGCTAGAACACTTCGCTATAGAACGCGCTATAAGGAAGTAAAGACGCTGGCGAGATTCTACCGGAAACACGTCAGCAGTGTTCGTGCATAGAGCCTATTGGGTTGCAAATTTTTTTTAACAAAACTTTTGTTAAGACTATCAAAATAGAGCATATAAATAAATATATAGATTTATTAGACAAATACAATTTTATTTTTATTTGTATTGTATTTTCTTTGTAAAAAAATATAAAAATAGACAAGTCATATTTAAGCCTCATTAATAAATATATTAAAATTACAATAAAATATATGGTAAATTGTTGAATGTATATAAATTTCACAATATATGCATTGTGTAAATAGGTGAATCTCATGAAAATCAAAATAAGATGTCAAATGACGTCATTCACAACATAACAAGAATATATAACAGTAGAGATCTGACCATTCTAGTTTTGTATTCCTCAGACGCCTCGTGAACGGCCATATCCCAGGCGTTTGCTCCACCGCCATACACTTTATTCTTGTCCAGCCTCCAGTACCTGAAACAACAAGCATTAAATCCAAATTTTACATTTAAATGTATCCAAAATTCCAAATAAATATCTTGTATCAATTATAGTTTATAGTCAGGGCTTAACATTCACTTTTTTGCTCACCAGCCACTGTGGCAAGTGGTTTTACTAGCCATGGGGGAAAACTGCCATATAGATATTTTTAATATTATCTCATAGTTTGGCAGCAGGTATATTAGGCTGCTGTTACTTGACCTGATGCACTGATCCATTATACTGTCACATGCGTTTTCTTTCCCAACTGTTCACTTAAAAAAAAATCGAAAAATGAAAAATTGATATTTTTGACAACACTACATTGCATTTAGTTTATTATTTCTGATGCCCTATTAATAGACCACTATTGAAAACTGTATTATGTATAAACTCAACCTGCCAGAGTGGCTAGCAGGAGTGACTGTTTGAAATGACTGAAATGTTTGACGGGGTAAAATGTATTATTAGTTTGAACGATTATGCTTAGTGAGAAAATATGTTTGATGTAAGGATTAAGTCTCATGTGCAGATGATAATTCTGATGATATTCTTCTCCATCACATTCACTAGGGTTTTAAACTCACTTTGTTGGTTTTCCGAACGCCATGTTGTCCTCCTGTATAAAAATATAAATGAAAGTAGTTAGTGCATCAGTGCAGTCATGCTAAAGTCAGCGGAATCATCAGAAATAAACTCACTGATACGAAGTAAGGACCAGCAAAATCCCTGATCACACCGGTGGATGTGCATATGCCCATGTGCCCAATGAATGGCAGAAACCAGCTGCAGAGACCAAACAAAAAACACAGAAATCCTCCTCAGATGTGTGGACGTTTTTAGTATGTTTCTCTAATAAAATACAGATATGTATGGAAGCCCATTTCCACAACATAAGAATAAGCATATGATGATGCATTATGCATATGATGAACATAAGTATAAAATGTCATAATTATTATTCAAAAAGTCGAAATTATGACATACGAATAATTTTGAATGCCACAATTATGACAGACTAAATCATAATGAGATAATAAAAGTCCAGATTATGACATAACGAGTCATCATAATTGAGTTGAGTTAAAAAAAAGTCGAGATTGTGATTTCTATAACATTTTAGGTCATATTTTTGACTGTTTTATGTCATAAGTACGTTTTTAACTTCAGAATTTCGACTTCCATTACATAATTTTCACTTTTTAATGTCATAATTACGCCTTTTAAAGTCATACTTTTGATTTAGTATATGTCATAATAATTTCGACTTTTTAAACGAAGTATGACTGTGATTGACTTTTACAAAAGCATGATTTTTTTTCGTTTGTGTTGGAAATGGGGTTCCATAGATGTGTGTGAAGATTATAGGAGCTCAGTGGAGATATGCCAGAAAGCGCTGACAGTAATATTGACAGACACAGGCGCGTTCACTGTCACAATGTGTTGGTGTTCCGCACGTGATCCGTCAGAACATCTCCGGTCGCTACTCACGTCAGAACCGGAATCGGTGTCCAGACGATGCAGTGCGGATAACGGCTCATTTCTTTATCGATTTTCTCGAAACCTCCGTGGAAGTGTTTCATCGTGTCGATCTCGGTAACATCCGCCATCACAGTCTGCGCGGTGACGTCATCGTGACGTCGTCGCCGTAGTAGTTCTCATTGGGTTATAATATTATCATAATAAATATGTATCACATTATACATACTATATTATAATATAATAGTTTTTTTTCAGTTACACTTAAAGCCTTCATATTAGTTGCATTATACAAATATTTTAATACATTAATTATGCCTTGAGATGCACATTATGAAAACCTTCATAATGCATTATACATAAAGGCTTTAAGTAAAGTGTTACTGGTTTTTCTTTTTGTTAGAAAAAATTAAGTTAAAGCAGTACAACAAATACTACCATGATTACAGATTTTTTTCTTGTTTTGCTTTTACAGCGTAAGAATAGGATAAAAAGTTGCAAATTATGGTTTCATACACCTTGTCTCATTTTGTAAATGTTGGAGTACCTTTTATATGTCTGCAGAAAATCTAATAAAAGAAAACTTGGAAATAAAAAGTATTACGGTAATGAGAATTTAGGGTGTATGCACTTAACTGTCACAGTGCAAAAAATAGCCTTAAAAATAGAATAAAAATAGGTCTTATAATTTCTTCCCATGTACAAATCTGTGGTAAGACAAACCGAGGGGTTCATGCATTAAATCACAGCAGTATAAGAGCAGATGTGGCCTTCATCCATGTTGTGGTGTGACGTCTGGGTTTCCATATGACTAATGGCACGGTGAACTGTACTATTCTCACAGTGTAAAAAGTGGAGCACAGGTGCATCATCCTGTTCTAGATTATTCCAGTAAAGCAAGACACATTTCTTACACTACAGCAATGTGGATTGTGTTACATACTACTACAACTTACTACATATAATTTTGGGTAAAAAAAAAAGTTTTAATGGTAACACCACGTTAACATGCATTAATTAACATTAACTAACAATGAGCAATACATTTGCTACATTTTTATTAATCTTTGTTTATGTTGGGTAAAAACACAACTGTTCATAGTTCATGTCAGCTCACGTCCATTGAATAACATTTACAGATACAACATTAGACCTTAATAATTGATTAGTATAAATGTTCAAATGAACATTAACTAAGATTAATAAATGCTTTAGAATAAATTTTCCTCGTTAGCTCATGTTAACTAATGTAGAAAACGAATGGAATTTTAACTTTTGTAAGTGAATCGAAATAGAAATGCTAAAATTGCAACGGAAGGTTGCAAATGTAGTAATAGGTCACAGTTTACGCTATTCTGAACACAACTATGGCCTTGCAACCCATCTGGCCTCGATGCAAGTTGCAACTTCCTCAGAGTATGTAGGTCAGGTGGCCTTTAGAGGACACATGTTTTCTCCACTGTTTGTGGCAAAACATGACAGGAAATGATTTATACTTGAGGAAAAAACCAAACTATCCAGCAAAAAAAACAGACTTTGACTAATTGTGAGAAGGGAAAGTGAATGTAACAACTTCATCAAAGTAGCGCACAGGGATTTGGCGGAGAGTGTATTAGCGTCAATTCAGAGCATCCAATCAGTTGCGAGACGAGAAGCATGGCTACACTGGAAGCTGCATCATGGGAATGTTCAGTGATCATAAACAATCAGCTTGAGCTTGAAACTACACTTTATCCTTAATGAAATGAAAATGTTCCTGTTATTTCCAACCGAAATCCATCAGTTGCATGGGTTATTTTGTGTGTAGGCCTAAATATATGATCTAAATACATCATGAGCTGGCTTTAATGTAACAATCAGTAAATAAGTAAATTAATAAAATCACACATAATATCTGTAAATAAATTATTTTTATTTGAGACATGACTGGAGTAGCGGTGCAGTGTGTTTGTCTGGCGCTTCGTGTCGACGAATCCACTGACTTTATTGAGAGTGATCTAGTTTGTCTCCGTCGCATTATCACTCTGTTTTAAAAAGCCATACCGCTGATCATTAAAAAAAAAGTAAGTTTAAGTCAAATAATATGTTTTCCTTTTTGGAAAAACTTCACCAAGGATCATGACAGTAACAACAGAAATGTTATTTATTTTTTTACATGTTGCACTAAACTGTACTAAAATCCCAAAAGAAAATTAACACAGTGAAAAAAAAACAAAAACAAAAAAAACACATATCCCAAAATAGACCCAATTATGTTTCTTTTAACTGCAGTTAAATCTCTTCTCATAACAAGTTATAATCTTTGTGTTAAGTCTCTTATTCTTCTTTTATCATATCTTTTCAGGTTCATCATTGAAGATGAAAGGGCAACAGTCAGACGTCCTGCTTGTGCTGATGAAGAAAAAGGTTAAAAAAAATAATAATAACAAATCCTTCCAAAATATCTGACAATAAGCATCATCATCAACAACAAACATTTTCAGCCCCAGCAAACCACGACTTGATGAACATTCACAATGCAAGTCTGGCTCGAACATAAACCCCATTTATTTTTCCAGAATATATTCCAAAAGAAAGTGCTGCAGACCTATAAACATATAATAACACTCCTTTTACTGTCCTCTGGCGCTCAGAAAGATGATTAAGTTCATTGGGGAAAAAAAACAAAATGAGAATTACATGGTCAACAGTGTCCAATAGGAAGCCCCACATATGAAAGACCCAAGCGCTTTGAGACTTTGGAAACAAGCTTTAATCTGACAGTGTGCCAACACTCTTCTAGCGCGCGCTTTTTAAAACGATTTTGCCGACATTAATCTGTAAGTGCTTTGACTTCAATTGGATTGTGCGATTGTGTTCCCCACTTCTCCAAATTTCTGCATAGTGCGGAGCGGCAAACATTCATTCACTCAGCATCATGTTGAAGAACTGAAATTGCAAAGTAAATATCTAAGGTGCTTTGCCGCCTTCTCAAATGTGGGCCGGGTGCGTTCTAGCTAGAGCGGCACTGAACCTGGCCGTCTGAGCTGTCGTCCTCATCCGAGCCCTCGGCCCCTCTGCTGCTCAGGCCTGTGATGCGGTAGCCCATGTTCAACAGCATCACCTCCAGTGGATCCGCATTCATGCGCCGTTGGTTGGCTTGGGCCGCGCTCTCCATGTCCTCCACCACCCGACAGTTCTCATTCTCCGACTGACGGCCGGCCATGCAGGATAGACAGAAGAGAAGAGGAGTTTGGAAGTTTGGTGCAATCAACAGTCTGATGTAGTTTATCATTCTTTGTCTCGCCTCAAGATACATTAGGTAGGTGCTGCATGATGTTGGAAAAAACTGGCATTGAAATATTTTGAATAGCTCTATTTGGAAAGAATGAATCATTCTAAAGAAGGGCTTTTCAATGACAAATATGATGATTCGTATGGGAGGGACCCCCATCCTAAAATTTAAAAGAGAGCTTTATATTTTTATGTAAAAAGATCCAACTAACAGTGTGAAAAAATTATATTATAAATGTGTGAACTATTTAGTTTCTATTAGCCGACTTCATTGCGTATTGAAACTTACTGTAAGTTGCATATGTAAGATGTATTTTAAACATGTATTTATTTTTAAATAAAAAAAACATAATTTGAATCAAATGTATGAATATGGGCCTATTTATTTATTTATTTAAATAATTCATTTATTTTAGTTTCACCTTATTTATATTTATTTGTTTTTACATTTTACACTGATTTTCTTATTATTTATTTAAATGAAATTGTATTTATTTTAATCAATATATTAATTTATTATTTATTTGACTTAAAATTGTATTTATTTAAATACATTTTTTTATTGTAATACCTTTTTTTTGTTAGTTGGATCAATCTTATTTTTATTTATTTAGGGCACAATCACACAGTTTTAGATAAATTCAATACGCTCAAAAGGCTCGTCTCGACAGCGAGCGTCTCCGTTAAACTGAACAAGCGTTGGCTCGCGCATGTGCCTCAAGCAGACTAAAACTAAAGCAGACCAAAGACTCAAACAACATTTTTCTTATTTAAAATTTTACATGTAACAATTATTGTATTTTTATGAGAGCAGTAATAAAGTGGCTATTTTTTTGGAGTATAAATGTAATATGTTCAGATAAGTGAATGTGTGTTCTTCCTACCTGGTACCAGTTAGTCTGAGCTTTTAAATTCTTAGTTATTTTTTAAGTAATGAGTTTAAATTCCTATTTGCACAATTTTTAATTGCACATAGCCTACATAGATACATATTCACTAAATTTGTTTTCATTGTCTTCAACTTGGCATTTGGACATCATTGGGCACTGGGCAGGATGTGGAATAACAATTTTGTAAAAAACTGATAATTGTTTTGTTTTTTTAAACTGATAATTTGGGGATTTTCATCCAGTTGATTGAAGAAATAATCAACAGATGAATCAATTATCATAAACAATCATTTGTTGCAGCCCTAGGTCAGTGTATCAAATCGAATCGAAATTAAATACTGAAATGAAACCCAATAAATTATGACTCAGATTGATTCACTGACTACGTTCATGTGCGGCAATAATGTTATTATTTCCAATAATCAGAGTAAGAAGTAAGGATGTTTACATGACATTTTCATTATTCTGATTATTTGCTTAGAACTGTGGTTATTATTACGTCCATTATTCACATTCTCCAATGCACAGCACAGATACTCTCATACAGTAGGTGTGTTACTGGCCTCTGTTTCAATCTACTTGCGTCAAATGCAAAATATATAGACTATTGGATTTCTATCAGTGATGTGCCTAAAATATCTCAATTTTGATGTTTTCGACCATCAATATATACAGTATTATATTTGTGTAGTGCAATGTTGTCAACATAATCTCAGTTTCTTTAGCACCCCAAAAATGTGATGCCTTCTTAACCGCCATGTTCAGGAATCAGTGCATGACACCATCATCCACGTGTCACAAGCACATGTAATTAAAGTAAATTAAAGTTAACATGCCTGTTTATCGTGATTAAAATCAGCATACGCCACATATTTTACTAAGATTGCGGTTGCTACGATTATGAGCCTAATTGTATATATTTGATCAAAGTACTGTGTTTACATGAGATAAAGTTTAATCGCAATATTGCCTTAATATCATTATAATCACATTATGAGGGTGCATGTAAATGCAGTCACTGTTAGCAATCATTTATTCATCAGTCACAATGACACACGCCACTGATGTGACAAACGTGGCATTGGAGTCGGTTCGTACCTCCGGTCTTGGGTTCCACAGCCGCACGACGGGATCGATGCCGCTGGTGGCCAGGAAGCAGTAGCTGGGGTGTGGCTGTAGGCAGTTCACTATAGACTCGTCCCCCTGTAAGATCCGCACCAGATTCGTTGTCTCTTTGTTCCAGATGAAAAATGACCCATCATCTGAACCGCTCACAATGTACTGGCCTTTACTGTAGAGCGACAATCAAACAAGTCACGTGCTGTTGTCTTATGTTCAGATCCTCGTTTTGCAGCAGATACGACATGCATCATAGGCATAGACAAGAGATTTACATTAAACGGGGAATTCAGAAAAACTGTCAAAAATGACAGCGCTTCGCGTCATCCGGCAGACTTTTGCTGACAATTAAACTGGGATTTCTGGGTGCAGGTAACACGGAGAAAGAGAATACATTGTTTTAATATACTACCTATACTGTAACAATATGCATTCAACATTGCATGTATTGCATGAGAATCAACTCTAGAGTCCAAGTGCTGTGCTTTACTGTTTGAGCTACAGGTACCATTTTTGAAGTAGATTCAAAATGTGTAACGCAAGAAGAAAATTACAGTAAAAATCTAGTTCAAATAATCAAGGTGTGCTACTGAAGTTTAAATGAGAGATGCCATTAAAACATATTTAAATCATGAAACTAGTGTATTGAAACATTCTTGAGGAAACTTAAATAAAAATGCATTAAAATCATCACAAAATTATTATTAATATGTATTAAATATATCACCCAGCCCTAATTCATTAGAGGGGAATAATGCGTCAGTAAACTAACCTTCCAAAGAAGTTTGCTTCCTTAATATCAGTGGTCGTGTTGCAGTGGCCACAATAGCGATGCTTGTAGTCGAAGCTTCGCTCTCTGAGAACAATCTCATCCTCCGGGATGGACTCTTTCCGGCTGAAATTATGAAAGCGGATGGAGCTGTTCCCCTTTTTGTCGTCAGCTAGATCAGATGCATGAAAAATATCCAGAATCCTTATTCAAATGCATCCACAAACAAAATACAATATCCAAGACAGACAAGACAAGAACCTACAGGAGTCTGTTTTTGAGAAGAGGGCAGCCTTGATGTCTTTGTCGAGTGCGTCACAAGCGCTGCTGTGCGCCTGGTCTGGAAACTTGCCCTTGAAGTCATCTAGACACTCCAGGGCCTCGGCGATGTACTTGAGCTCAAAGAGGCAGCGTGCTAAACGGAAGTGCGCCTTCAGGTGGCCTGGGTTCAGGGACAAGGCCTTAAGGCAGTCTCGCAGCGCGTCATAGTGATCACCGTCCCTGTCAGAGACCAGAGCAAAGCCACATGATGCTCTTCACATTAAAACACTGATTATTAAAGCAAGACACTAGAAGGCAAAACCATTGTTTTTTCATGCACTGAAAAATGCACTGACTTTGGCCTATTTTGCCTCCAAAACATGTCTTCTTTCAGACTAGTGGAAAGAAATCGACCAAAATACACTTTTAAGTGTTTATTTTATTGGATTATTTATTTGCATCTGTAGATTTCAGAGTCAGAAATCTCCACTTCAGCAGCTTTACATACAGATTTATTCCTAGTTTTATTGACAGTATTTTCAGATTTATGGAGTGTCAAAAAGAGACATCCAAAATCCCCTCTGTACCTTTTAATTATGTCAACAAAAACAAACAGGAATTTTGAGCCTGGATTTATTTTCTGGAAAGGTGCATATTTAATTAGATCATTTATATATTTGAACATAACATTTCTGAAAACCTGTAATACAAAACAATTGTCATAATGTACTTTAATTTATCAACTGGGGAAAGAATGGTAATATTGATTAGTCAAATCTGACCTTATTCACCTGTCGTGTCTTGCCTTAAAGCAAAAATACTGTGGATTTTATGTAGTTAAACGAATATAAACTTGGCATGTGCTGTATGCATCTTCTTCAACCTGAGATGTGCTGTTTCCAAAGTCAAAATAATCACAATGTGATGTTTTTTTTAACCTAATCATGCAGCATTTCTTGCATAAAAAGCATTTATCATACCATTTCCGTTTCATGTATGCAGCAGCACGGTTTCCGTACAGCATAGGATTTTGACTGGCTTCATGGAGGCCTAGACTGTAGAGCTGAATGGCTTGAGTCCACTGCTGCCGCGCGAACGCTTCATTAGCCTGTTGCTTGATCCTCTCCAGATAAGGAGGAAGATCACTGGAGCCACTGATGCAGAGACATGAATACAGACAGCAACAATTACTGCAACTCAAACTAGTCTGTGACGAATGGGAAATTAGATTTATAATTAGATTACATCATAAACACAGGGCAGCGACAAAATCAATAGCCATGTTTCCAACCACCTATTTATATGCACATTTTGGGATATTGCATTAAAAAAACACTAAATGGAAACGCCAAAATGTGCATAAAATCCCAAAATGTATAATAAAAAACGTATGCACTCAATTGAGGCGGATAAAAATAAAAAATCCGGTAAGACGTGCATAAACTACGATGGAAACCAAATAAATTCCTCAATGCACAACAAAAACTCACATGATGTTAAAGAGATCGGATTACTGGACTCACCAGTGGACCAATCGCTTTGCAAATCATCTCAAATGTTGGTTTGGTCATTCTCAAATGCCTGAGCAAAATGATTTGGTTTAATTTCCTCCCAGAACTTTCCCAAACACCAGGCATCCGAATGCAAAATAACATGACAGTATTTATTGAAGCATAAGTAATTTATGATGGTAGTAAAAAGAGCCACCGTGGCATCCCCGATCGCAGCAACTTCCATTTTTATTACACATCTTTTGCACCAATTTCCCAGGAACAATCTAGTCTCCTGTTTGAGGTAAGTGAGACAGTCAGAAGTTGAATTCGCAACTTTGGTTGGAAACATAATTAAAGATGCAGTCAGCATAACACACATGAATCATATTACCTGGTCAATTTAGCCAGTTTAAAGCGGCTTGCAGGTAGATGAATCCCATTGGACACACCGTTGGTGGTTTTTCCATTTTGTACCTCTGCCAAAAGATGCCCATGAACAACAATTAATCAAGAGCAGACCAGTGCAACACAAGGTTACTTCTTATAAATATAAATATATATATATATATATATATAAGAAGTAACCTTGTGTTAAGCTAGTGAGACTAGTTCTTCCTCGAGATTCAATGTTTTAATAGCTTTTCTCATTTAAACTTCAGTAGTAAAAAGTTCTAGAGCCTGTAAGTTTGATTCAATTCATCTGCTTTATCACAGCAAAATGTTTTCCTGCATTAAATATAAATCTACTTGTATACTTGGAACATCTTTTCCAAGTTGAAAAGATGGTTCCTTTGACTGAAAAAAGCAAATGAAGAAATATAATTCGAAGCAACTTCACAGTAATAAAATAACAGTATTAATGTTGCAAAGTTCTTAATTATGAAATTAATTTAAACTGTAAATAAGCTTTAAATAACGAGTGTCATTATTCAGCTCAATTTAGTTCAAAGTTGTGCAACCCTAGTTATTATTAATTATGATCCTAAATGCAATAAGACTGACTGATATATTTATAATTATTAAATAAATACAGTAGTCAACATTTGAAGTGGATCAAAACCTTTCATCAAAGTTTTACATGAATTATGAACAATACCCGGTCTTGTCTTAGGACAACTTTGATGAACTTTTCTGATCTACTTCAAATGTTGACTACTGTAGGTGATGCCAAGACAGCATTCACAGCGTACCTGATGATGGGTGGCACTTTTTGGGCAGTAGAAAAGTGTACGGTCTCTGTTTGAACGTCAGATCAAATAAATATACCTGCAAACAGGAAGTAGTAATGCGTAACTGTGCATAAAACATCTTTAGTGCTGCACACTGGCAACGGAGAGTCAATAACTATCAGCAGCAAACCTCACTAGTGAATTACCTGTTCTCCACCCATGTTTACCAGCAGTTCAGTCCCGTCGGGACTGAATGTAACATAGGTTGCCACCAGAACTCGTAATCTGTTATTATAGTCAGGAAGCTTCACAGGTAAGTGACCTGCAAACGGAGATAAATATCTGTAAAAGTAGCTTTTTCCAACACAGAAGTTCCATCCGGGAGCAACGCAATGATATGGACTACAAACCTGCGACATAGTATTGTCCAGCACCATCCGGTATCGATTTCCGTTTGTCACAAAATGTATGAACACCAGCTGAGGTACTTTGACTCATAGACTTCCTAGAAGTAGACAAGAATGTAACATTACACCCTAAAGAAAACATCCCTGAGATATAATCATAAGAGGAACATGGATCTTTAACCAAGAATTATATTTACTGTGTTTTCTGGAATATAAGTTGTTTTTATGAAATTAAACGTGCTTTGCATTAGTGACTTATATAATGCAATTAACTTCAACAACATTTATTTTTATAAATTTCACTTAATTCAATTAGTTTCAGCTTGGTGTTTGTTATAAATGTTGTTTATAATGACAATGCCAATATAATCTGTTTTATACCTATATTTTTCATTTTAGATCAGGTCTGAATACCGCTAATTTTAATAAAAGTATATGTTGTGAAGTGAAGGGAACTAAAACACGTTTAAAGTGTTTAATGTTTAGATAGATATAATCATAGAGGAATTTGAAATAGTATTTCAAGAAATATTCCCCCCCAAATTTTTATTTTTGTCATTGTTTACTCACCCTCATGTTGTTTTTTGCGAAAAGGAATGATAATCTCAAATGTCATTTGTTGCCGCACTTTTCAAATTTTCAATTCTAATAACATCAAACCTGCTGCAATAAGTCTAAACTAACAGCTTGACTGATAACAGCAGAGGTGAATGAGATTTGAGAGGGGAGGGTTGATAACAAATAATGTTCCTTTGATCATTTTTGGAGCTAAACAATATTATTTTTGTATGGAAATTCTGCCTCACATCTCAGTTTGTTTTCTAATTATTCTTTTAATAAAATACAAATAAAATCACCTGTGATTGTGGATCATTCTGATGTCATAGAGCCGGACAAAAGGCCCGTTAGCTCCCACAGCCATGTAGTTGTTGTCACGAGGGTTGATTGCCAGACATTTGGCTTCCACGAGCTGCCCGCAATACTCCGTCAGATCTATTAACACCTCCGAGCGTTTACTGCTCTCTCTCAGGTCATACTGCCTGGGTAGAAGGGAAATAAAATGGTTAACAGACTTGAAAATGTAAAGCGAGTATTGATTGTCTATACGTATATGGCAGATTGGAAAAGGAAAGAAAATTATTACATTTTAGTGTCAGATGTGTCATTTTAGTGTCATTTTAGTGTCATTTTAGTGCCCCTTTTGTAACAATCGTTTACAACAAGTGTACGGGTCCATCCATACAGAATGTGTTCCTTTTTTCATTGTTTTCCACTGCGCTACTTTTCCATTGTTTTTACATGTAAACACACGCTACACGAACGTGTTTGACCGTTTGCTGATGTAGAGGAATTACATAATGTACTGCAAACTGAGTAAAAACGTATCCCTGAGAAATGTCCAACTCAAGTCACCCTACACTATAATTGACCTTTTTTTGACCTTGAAATTACACCTTGAATTATTGTGACCACACTTTCAGACACTTATTTAAAAAAAACAACTGTATAAAGCTCATATTTTCCTGCTGTTCATGTCCTCTACATGCAGAGCATTAAAGACAGCGAGGCAGTCAGCTTTGGCATTAGCCACAGACCTGCTGTGTTCTTTCATATCCAAACATCATTCAGTGCCAGGGCATTTGCATGCTCCCCGATGGGCGATACTACCCTGCAGCCAACACAACATCTGGAGATGCAGTTTTCAAGGGCATATACGCTGTTCCCATGAGCCTATTTAACTTCAAGGAGAACATATATAATTAAACTTCAGCTGGAGGCTTGTGCCCATCTCCTCGAGATTCAACATGGCTAACAGCACGTCAGCACCAGTGTTGCCAACTCTCGCATGACAAATAAGTAACCGCAGCTTCAAAAACAAGCCTATATTATGAATTAACAATAAATGAGCCTGCAGCATATTAAACTGAAACCACTCGGAGGTTGAAAACCAAAAACAAGTTATTTTACAAAAAACATCAAATTGCATAAAATTGGGAGGGCACGCACTATCCTCGGATCGGTGTCCTGTGAGCAGAATATGTGCAGATATGGAAAAGGAGAAAAGACAAGCACACTAAGGGGGAGTTTTAATATAGCCACATATTTATAATAAAAAAATATGTATGTAAAACCAAATGTATCTACTGTTAGCATTATTACTTGTGTTTTAATTAAAATCTGTAGTGATTAATACATTATACAAATATTTTTTTAATTAAGTGAAGTCCCTCTCCTCCCCTGCACCGTCCATCATCTCCCATGTGTCCTCTCCATCATGAACATCTCTGTTGGTGGCATCACTTGGGAAAATGTACACAAGTCTATTTAAGTCTACTAACTATCATTGCTTGGGTTACGTCACATGCCTGCGCGATGAATGCTATTTTTTTCTGAGGAGGGGGCGGGATGTTGAGGACGAATTACTACATCACTTTTATTACTGCACTGATTGGCTATTAGCTGTGAGCAGCAGTGTCAATCAATGTATTGGAAAAAACGGCTACCATAAATGTAAAGAAACAAAGTTGCTTGTCAGATTTTCCTAACAAGCAACCATATTTTTTCAAATAAGCCCAAGAAACTGCAACCCAATGCGACTTGTTATTTCAGTTAGTTGCTAAGGCAAAAATAACTCAATTTACTAAAATTAAAAGAATAATAAAAAAAAAAATATGCATAAACATATTTAAAAACACTAACAAAAACTACATTATATCAAGTTAATATTACATTTATATTTCAATAATTTCACGACAGATTCGCATGTTCACGTTTCTCTGATGTTGCCGATAATAATTATAATATATAATAATAATAATAAAATATGAGTAGTAGTAATACTATGGTTTAACACTATAAAAATGAAGACACAACTATAATACTGTAGTAAATTACAATTGGTGTGTAAAATAAAAAAAATATTGATAATTATAATACTGAAATGCTTTGCGTGCTTCACTCTGAAACATGTAGCGCATCAGCCTATACAGTTATTTAATCACATTACAGACTTTGATTTGAACTTTATCCTGATTATCATGCAGCCCCGTTTATTTATTTTCATTTTTTATTCAATGCAATTATTTGCTTTCATCAACTCACGAACTCAAGCACGTCTGAGGCAGACACTAACCTAATGATGCCGTCCTCGGCTGCGCTCCAGAAGGTGTTGGGCCACATGGGAGCCGTTGCGATCCGCTTGACACGGTTAGTGTGGTCTGAGAACATGTGGATGGTCTCCTTCGCCGTCAAGTCGTGCACGTGCACCTTAGTATCGGCGGCTCCTGTGATCAAGATTCGGTCGTCGGAGTGAGGGAGGAACTGCAAACACACACTTTCATTAAGAATACACATTTTGGCCTATTTACAAGACCCTGTGTGAAAAAGCAGAAACTTGGGCTTCACCTTGACTGAGAAGATGTTAGCTGCATGTCCTGTGTGCATAGTGATGAGCTTCCTGTGCCGGAAGGGATCCCAGATGATGGCATGCTGATCATCTGAACCTGAGGCCAGGAGACTAGAAAGGAACAAGCTGAATGAGTTTATGAAGAGACACTGTGAAATGCAGCAGTTTTACAACAGAACTTACTCTCCTTTCTCATTCCACTCCAGACAGTTGACACAGCCAGAGTGACCCTGAAAACAGAGACAATAACTCAGCGCTAAAATATATTAGCAATCCTAATATATACAACATGGCTCATGTGTGAGCGCAGCATTACTCATTTCACACATGAAGAGGTGTTCACATTGAATCTTAAAGATACAGCAGCAAAAACAGACTGGTGAGTTGTAAGTGTGTATATATTCAAGAATTCATTTAAAAAAAATGTTTTGGTATTTTTAGTACTATTTTCAAGTCACCATGTAATCAAACTGCATCAAAATCGACAATTCTTATAAATAAAAAAATGGAGTATTGCAGTATTTATTCAAAATGATTTTTCTGTGCACAAATAGCTCATTCTTGCAGTAACTTCTCTTCTCTTCTCTGATGATGTGTTTACTGACACGCGGGCGGGACAACCTGTCACTCACATGAGATCAACCAATCGCAAACCATAACAAAAGTCCTAAATTCTTGATCCAGAAGCTGTTTCACTCAGATATAGTTCACTATAAAGTGAAGAGTAAGTCATCTTTTACTCACCCTGGTGTTGTTTTAATGCCGGATGCCCTTCTTTCTTTTCTTTTAAAATGTTCAGCTCGTGCTTGTCCATACAATGGCAGTGAATTGCAACCGGCAATCCCAAAAAACAATCACTGTATTTTCTTCACAGAGTTAAATATCTCCGAACCGGAACTCCGTCTGTCTGATGACAGTCAGAATGACAGTTGACAGATATGAACGCGATAACTTCTTGTTGCGATGAACACAATGGATATATTCACCTCAGAGAAGAGGGTACACAGGTCCTATTTCATATCGCGTGTTTGTTAATCCTGATTTCTCACAACCTTTTCCGGGCGAGAGGCAGTGAACCGCGGCGCTAACAGAGTCACATGAAATTGCACGTTTTGCAGCCGTGCACAAAAGACCAACGGCCGAGGTCAGGATTTTCATTAAATATATTAAATTTGGGTTTGTTTTTCACCAAACCCTATCATATTCCAGAACACTTGGAATATTCGCCACGTGTCGACTTTTGCGTCTTTTTTAAAAAGCTTGATGCTGGCTGCTATTCACTGCCATTATATGGACGAGCGTGAACTGAACTTTTTTTTTTTCCTTTTGTGGTTCTTAAAAGAAAGAAGAGCAAATTATGACTTAATTTTCATTTTAGGATAATGTGTCCCTTTAAACATTTTCGTTAAAATGTTTTAATTTTAAAGAAATACGCTTGCCTGCATATAGTGTGCATTATCATTAAGATGTTTGCTGAGTTTGGTCTTTTAATGTCTCAGTAGATTAGTACTTAGTGCAAACCTGGTAAAAAAAAAAAAAATAAATAACAGGCCTTGCATTTTTAAAAGTTCTTTTCACTTTTGTGTGCAGAATGCTAGTTATTATCGTTAACTAAAAATAAAACCATCAAAAACCATTTTTGATATAAAATATATTAAAAAACAAACTTAAACTCATTTTATTTCAGAGGAAAGCCTTGCCCTTGTTTTGCTCTTCAGGTGGGCGCTGTGTATGACGTCACGTAAAAAATATGAATTATCACACAATCATTTATAAGTCACCTGTAGTTCGGCCTCCAGCCCCAGACGCTTTATAAACGGGTCGGTCACATGATAGTGTCTCTGGAAGTCCAGCGCTCTCTTCTCCTGCACACACGGATCGACATACATTACAAGTGCTCGAAGACATTTGTACTGCATTTCTTTATAAATCTGGTTTAAAACAGCCTCCTTTGGTGCTCCACATTCACAAAACAACAACATGGAATAACATTAGAGTGAATAAATAATGAGGGGATTTTTCTTTTTGGATGAACTGTTGCTTTAAATATTTATAATTTGACTAAACTCTACTACTTGTAAAAGATAAAGACGTTTCCTCACCCTGATCTGCCTGTGCATCAGATCACTGGTGACGTTCCGCAGCGACATGGTCTCACAGCACGTCATGGAGCGTCGACTCAGAGTGTTGCATCCAGGTGCCAAAGATCTCTGATCATCTGTGCAACTCAAGCCTCTCGGAGAGGCAGAGCTTCTATAACGGTAAACAAGACCAGAACAGCAGCTGGTCATGTCATTTTTCACTTGGACCTGCCAAACCTCAAGTTAGTTAGAGCTCGATCATTTAAACTGTCATTCTGTCGCATCTCATTTATTTTCAATACATACACCTGTCAAAAGTTTGGAATAATTCTAATTTTTTTAATGCTTTTGAAAGAAGTGTCATAAATGCTCACCAAGGCTGCATTCATTAAAAAAAAAAACAGTAATATTGTGAAATATTAATACAATTTAAACTGTCTATTTTGTATTTGAATATATTTATAAAATGTAATTTATTCCTGTAAAGCAGAACTTTCAGCATCATTACGCCAGTCTTCAGTGTCACATGATCCTTCAGAAATCATTCTAATATGCTGATTTGCCACTCAATTATTATCAGCTCTTAGTTATTAATAATTGTTCACTATAATGCCTTTACTGTAACTTTTGATCAGTTAATATATATCTTAGCCCAAACTTCTGAGTGTTAGTGTTTTACAGTTTCACCAAAAATATGAAGCACCACAACTGCTTTCAACATTAATAATAATAATAAATGTTTCTTGAACAGAAAATCAGCATATTAAAATGATTTCTGAAGGACCATGTGAAGACTGGAGTAATGATGCATTACTCCAGTCTTCATTCCACATCATATGTTTATAGTGACATGCGTGCTATGCTATTTAACAGTGTAGTTTATCAATCAGCCTTTATATCAATAACCTCAGCCATAATAAATTAGTTTATAGCAAATAAATGTATTTGACTATCAGCTGATATGACGCTTTCACCAAAACATAAACAACAGTCAGTAGCATTAGCCGACTAGCGACCCATTTAAACTAAATATTTAATAAATACAAACACTTCTTGCAGCAGTGAAAATATGTTAGTGGTTATTCAATCACAGTCTGTTTACAACAAAATGTATTTAAAAATAAAAACAGAGCATTTAAGCCCCACATGTGCAATAACGTTACCTGAGAGTCTGTCTGGCCTTATTCTGCGCCGCTCGATAAATCGATATTTACGCTTAAACCTGAACAGTGCTTACAGTAATTAATTTCAATACTTTAATTAGCCACTGAATAACACCGTCACCTAATAAATGACTAGTTGTGATCAAGCATCAGTGAGATTTTGAAGCCACATTATTAACGAGTTCCTTGACTGAGCGCTGACAGCCCGGGTTGCCAGATCCACTGAAATGCAGCATAGCGCTTGTTTTATTTAGGGAAACGACATTTAATGATAGGCTACATTCGATTTTGTTATTATACTTTGCTTTTACTTTTTCATTGTTATTTAATTTATATTTATGTAATTGTACTTGTGTTATATTCACCTGGATTGTTTAAAAAATGTTCAAATACATTATTCTGAAAACTTTCAAAACGTGTCAAACGATTACATGCTCTTCAGATGATTTCATTCACAGCGATTGCATTAAAGTTTATGTTTTTAATGAGAAAAATGCTCAAATATGGTTGAGCCGTTTCTTGACAAAAGCATAATAAAATAATAAATATATGGCAACTCTAAAATGTTCTCAAAGCATTTCCTGGTTTCACAGAACTTAAAATTACAGAATACAAGTCACTAGACAGACATCAGACTTGGACATTGTGGGTTGAATGCATATCTTCAAATTATAGGAAAACATCTGGATGGATTATGTGAAGTATGTAGAATATCTGTAGTTCATTTATTATTTGAATGTGTGACATATGTAAATGAAAAGAAAGAATTTAATGGAAAATGTGAGAATATTGGTGTAACCACCTTTTCCACAGCCACTCTTCTTGGACCCAAGGAGAAAATATCTGAAACATTAAAATATGTTCTGGAATTTTTAAAGACAAAGGATTTGAGTTTGTTTTTTTCACCATAATAAGTAGATTTAAAAGTCCTGTTGACGGTGGTAATGAGCCGAATGGCATTCAATCGGCCATCATAAAATGTAATAAGAAGTAGCATATATGCCTCATGAATTAATTTTAGATACAAATCACTGCACACATACATTGCATAACATAATTTGTTTAATTTACCAGCAACATAAATCTTTGTCAACAGGCAAAATATGTGTCAATTAAAAGAAATATATTTGATAGTAGGCGATTCAACCAACACGTAATGGTAATATTTGTATGTTACAGAGAACAGCAGTAGATGAAGCACAGTGGTATCAAGCAGTCTTTCCAGAAAGAGCTTCACATATTCTGATCAGTACTTCTTGATCTGGGACACTTCATGCAGGTAGGCAATAAACAGCTTGGTTCCCTCGATGTAGTTGTATCTGAAAAATAAAAAATAAAACAACTAATGTATCTGCATAAAGAAAAGCACTCCAGCAGACTAAAGAAGATCTAGTTACCTGCTTATCTTCTCGTTCTGTGAATGAAGACCGTCGTCAAAGCCTCCGATGGGAAGCATAATGATGCTCTTGCCTGTTACATCCTGAAATGTTCTGGCAATGGGAATCGTGCCTCCCTCACGGATCAAGTCAGGCTCTGTACCAAAAACTACAGGAGAGAAGTACGTTGTGACGTCATTACTCCCTTGATCATTTTATATTATTAAATGCACAACTGTTTATATTGTGAATCTTGGTTGTAGAAGTATTTTTCCCTTTGCACTTTCTCCATAAAAGAATTCAACATGTTCTCAGTTGCTTATAACTACAACAGTATTTTGGCAAAAGACAAAAGTTAAAGACTCTGTAATTAATAACATAATTTGCCATGCTTTTTGAGAGCAGATGTCACTGCTTCACAATTTCTTTGTGGAGAAAACGAATGATGTTTTTACACCTAGAATATCCTCATATTCTAATCAGAATTAAAGTGTAAAAAGCAGGGATTGTACAGAACAGGACCTCTCTTGACCGCTGCTTTTCCGGCTTCAAATAATGGATGGGTGGGATCAGCAAGCCAAGGTTTGGCTCCAATAACCATGGTGACGTTGAGTTTATTGGGACTCTTGCGTTTAGCAAAAACTGTTCGTAAATATTCTGTCACCTATGGGTTGAAAAGATCCTGTTTAGCTCTAAATGATAGTGTGAACAGTTGGATTTACCTCTTAAAATGAGATTTATCTGCTTTCACCTGTTTTTCAACCGTGGCTGGGTCCATTTTAGGTACCTGGCGAATGGAGAACTTAGCTATGACCTTGGCCGGTATGACAGTCTTGGTGCCAGTTGAAGAGAAAGCTCCCTCTATGCCGTGGATAGACACGGTTGGGTGACGCCATCGGTGAGCGAGTAAGTCAACCTGACGGGATTGAAGAAGAATAGCATGAATTTCTAAAGCGTTTCCTATCACAACGCTTTCGTATGACTCAAGAAGACTTGGAATTAAATTATTGGAGTAAATTATGAAAAAAAAAATAATAATTGGGTTAACTATCCCTTAAAGTCACCATCTTTACCAATCAAAATTGACAATTCTTATTTTGTGTTTATTATAAATGATTTATCAGTGCACATCATTTTTTTTATTCATACGCCTCATAATAAAAATAACTCCTCCCTCTTGTAACAACATCTCTTCTCTGATGATGTGTTTATTGGCGTGAGGGCGGGGCAAACCGTCACTCACATGAGATCAACCAATAGCAAACCACAAACATCCAATCAATTCCCAATGGACAAAATCAAGCCTCGCACTACATTTGTTCTTGTTCCATAAGCTGTTTCACTCGGATTTACATCACAAAAAGGAAGAAAAGTCTATCGCAACTTCCATTTCACGCCGACTTTAAAAACTGTCATCTTTTTCCTTGCCTTGTTAGAATACATCAGCTTGTCCATGCCGATTTCTTTCTTGTAGCTCTCCAAGTCAAACTCAATGTCTTGATACATCTTCCATTCCTCATCGGAAAGATGTGCGACTGCTTCCCTGATGCCGGGAATGAGGATCTCCCCACTAGGGCTGATGAGTTTGTCTGTGTAAAAAAAGTCGATAATGATCCTTGATAACTGATGATTGATAATGAGCTGGTAAAATATAAAGAGCCGAATGTGTTAATAAGCACCTAAGATGCCGATCAGGTCTGTCATTGGTTCTATTACAGTTCCTCCATAAACTCCAGAGTGCAAATCCTTCTTGGGTCCCTCCACCTATACCATCATTAAGAAACAAACACGTGTAAGTAGCATGGATATTAATTAAAAATCAACCATTAATCAAAAATACTTCAGATAGTAAATGAAACAACTGACAGGATGCAGACAAACTTAATATATTATGATGCAAGCAGTGTTGGGTAAGTCACTCTAAAAAAGTAATTAATTACTAGGTAGTTATTACATCTTCACCAGTGTAATTAGATTACTGTACTAATTACTCTGTCTGAAAAGTATTCCATAACTTATTATTAATTACTTTCTAAATCCCATATCAACCTCGACCAGTTAAACAATACGAGGATAGACATGAAACTGCTCTTTTAATTCTTTCAAATAAAGATAAAATTCAATTGCATAAATTATTCTTGAACTGACTAAAGTATTTAAAGGCAGAAGGTTACATTAAAAACATGCATTTTAACATCAGACATTCAATTTTGATGATAAATATATATTGTTTTTTATATAGAATTATTCTATAGTCAGTTACATCTATAACATCTATAACTATTACATCTATAGTCTAATAGTTACATCAGAAGTAACTGTAATTAAATTACAGAAAAATTAACACCCAACACTGGTTGCATGTCAATACTGGTTAACTTATATTTTGTGATATTTCTCATGCAATGTTTCGACACTGTGTTGTAGAATGTGCATATAAAATTTATATTTGTGGGTCAATTCGATCCACATATTTCATAGTTGTTAAATCCAGTTTTAAAAATTCTATGCTCTCGTGTTTGTTTGTTTTTTTGTGATGTGTGAGAACTATTAATGTTAAACATTTTTACCAGTTTTTTTTTAGGGTCCAATTAGGGTCAATTTGATCCACACCATAACGATCGTACCCAGATTTTCAACATTATTCAAGGCTTAAGCCACATACACATGTACAGGTCCTTCTCAAAAAATTAGCATATTGTGATAAAGTTCATTATTTTCCATAATGTAATGATAAAAATTAAACTTTCATATATTTTAGATTCATTGCACACCAACTGAAATATTTCAGGTGTTTTATTGTTTTAATACTGATGATTTTGGCATACAGCTCATGAAAACCCCAAATTCCTGTCTCAAAAAATTATCATATTTCATCCGACCAATAAAATAAGTGTTTTTAATACAAAAAAAAGAGTCAACCTTCAAATAATTATGTTCAGTTATTCACTCAATACTTGGTCGGGAATCCTTTTGCAGAAATGACTGCTTCAATGCGGCGTGGCGTGGAGGCAATCAGCCTGTGGCACTGCTGAGGTGTTCTGGAGGCCCAGGATGCTTCGAGAGCGGCCTTAAGCTCATCCAGAGTGTTGGGTCTTGCGTCTCTCAACTTTCTCTTCACAATATCCCACAGATTCTCTATGGGGTTCAGGTCAGGAGAGTTGGCAGGCCAATTGAGCACAGTAATACCATGGTCAGTAAACCATTTACCAGTGGTTTTGGCACTGTGAGCAGGTGCCAGGTCGTGCTGAAAAATGAAATCTTCATCTCCATAAAGCTTCTCAGCAGATGGAAGCATGAAGTGCTCCAAAATCTCCTGATAGCTGCATTGACCCTGCCCTTGATAAAACACAGTGGGCCAGCACCAGCAGCTGACATGGCACCCCAGACCATCACTGACTGTGGGTACTTGACACTGGACTTCAGGCATTTTGGCATTTCCTTCTCCCCAGTCTTCCTCCAGACTCTGGCACCTTGATTTCCGAATGACATGCAACCACTGAGCAACAGTCCAGTGCTGCTTCTCTGTAGCCCAGGTCAGGCGCTTCTGCCGCTGTTTCTGGTTCAAAAGTGGCGTGACCTGGGGAATGCGGCACCTGTAGCCCATTTCCTGCACACGCCTGTGCACGGTGGCTCTGGATGTTTCTACTCCAGACTCAGTCCACTGCTTCCGCAGGTCCCCCAAGGTCTGGAATCGGTCCTTCTCCACAATCCTCCTCAGGGTCCGGTCACCTCTTCTCGTTGTGCAGTGTTTTTTGCCACACTTTTTCCTTTCCACAGACTTCCCACTGAGGTGCCTTGATACAGCACTCTGGGAACAGCCTATTTGTTCAGAAATGTCTTTCTGTGTCTCACCCTCTTGCTTGAGGGTGTCAATGATGGCCTTCTGGACAGCAGTCAGGTCGGCAGTCTTACCCATGATTGCGGTTTTGAGTGAAACAGGCTGGGAGTTTTTAAGCCTCAGGAATCTTTTGCAGGTGTTTAGAGTTAATTAGTTGATTCAGATGATTAGGTTAATAGCTCGTTTAGAGAACCTCATGATATGCTAATTTTTTGAGACAGGAATTTGGGGTTTTCATGAGCTGTATGCCAAAATCATCAGTATTAAAACAATAAAAGATCTGAAATATTTCAGTTGGTGTGCAATGAATCTAAAATATATGAAAGTTTAATTTTTATCATTACATTATGGAAAATAATGAACTTTATCACAATATGCTAATTTTTTGAGAAGGACCTGTATAAAATATGATGATATTTTAGACAAAAAATTAAAATATCTGGTAATGGCACATGAAGAGCATCTGAAGGGTTTAATCTCTGTACCTGGGCAAAGAAGTAGCAGTTGCCTCTGGTTCCGTAAGTCAGCGCGGGTCGTTTGCTGAGCCAAATACAGTCAGAGATGATGATATAATCTACATCAGAGAAGAATGTGTCTTTCTGGGCCACAATCATGTCATCTAGGCCATTAGAGCCAGTCTCTTCCATTCCCTCAATGATGAATTTAACATTGACCGGTAGCTCCTGTAGGACACAGTTTGAACTTCAAACTCTGCACAAAAATGTTTCATTTGAAGAATTGCAACATTTCTTACGATGTTAAGGGCCTTGTAGACCTCCACCGTGTGGATCCAGGCCAACACTGGTGCTTTGTTATCAGATGCTCCTCTTCCATATAGATTTCCTAGGAGTAAATTATCATCTGATTTTCTTGCAGGTCAAAAACATTTGGAATCACCATGAAATAAAAATTGACAAAACATTTTCATGAAATATTGCAGTATTTAGCCTACAATAAATCATTTATCCATGGACATCATTATTATTATTTTTAAATCCATATGCCTTAATCTTTAACCAAAGTAACTCCTTGCAACATCTCTTCTATGACTACGATGATGTGTTCACTGGCACGAGGGCGGCGGACCCTGACACTAACAAGATATCGACCAATAGCAAACCACAACCAGCCAATCAATTCCCAATGGACAAAATCAAGACCCGCCCTACATGTGTTCTTGTTCCATAAGCTGTTTAAGTCGGATTTATACGTCACAATAGGGAAGAAAATATTATCGCAGCTACCATTTCATGACAACTTTAAAAGTAAAGGTTTGATACAATTGCCAACGTCATACACATATAAAAATATCTGCAATTACTGATAAACGTTTAGCTTTTTAATCACAGATATGAAGCATAACTATAAAGGGATTATTTGAGATTTGAGTTTTGAGAATGGAAGACATTTAAACGTAAGCTAAAAACTTTCAATTGAAGTAACAGTTGACAGGGTTACCATTGATATCAGTCAGCTCATAAGGTTCTGTTGCCCATCCGTCTTCTTTCTTGGCTGGCTGGACGTCCACGTGACCGTATACGCAAACAGTGCGTTTAGTAGGATCACTACCAAACTGAGCTGTGACCACTTTAGGCAGGGCAATTTTGCTTCCGTTGGGAAACTGCAAAATAGATTAAGTAAAGGTTTAACCAAAATGTTTTTTAGTAATGCGGTAATAGACCGAGCTGTTGTAAACGAAGACACTAAAGTTACTGCAGGTTAATTGAGCATGAGTGTGAGCCTATACCGCCTGCGTTCCGACGTCGATCATTTGCACGGTTCCTCCAATGAGCTGGAGTTTTTCAGCAGTCATGTCCATCATTCTGTGCAAGTCGGATCGCTTTGTAACATCACTAGAGTCGCTCTCCACAGCAACCCACTTTCTCAGTGTCTAAAACAGACAAAATAGATGCCAAACATACTCAATGTTTCAAGCAAAACTACATGAGATTTGAAGAATTCTGTTTCTATTCATGCATGTCAATCTAAATCGAATTGGCCACACAGGATGTTGAACTGAAGTTGAATGGCAGTGACAGGAAGAATTTACTGAATGGCTTGGCTCTATTTTGGGTGTATATATATATATATATATATATATATATATATATATATATATATATATATATATACACATATACATAGCCTACATATTATGTTTAAAACACACACACACACACACATAATTGTTTACAGGTGGTATTTCAAACATGGATCATAAATATCATCTAACATATATGGAAACACTCCATGTGTGCCCAACAGTTATAGGAAGTTATGCTACGGTTAATTTTAATGTCACTTCTGCATCCTGTTTACTACATTCAAATTTAGGAACTGAATTTAAAAAAGGAATCAAAAAATCTATTTCCTTCATCAACATCCTTTGCTGACCACATCAAATCTTCAAAGAAAAGAGTCCTGGCAATTCTGTCTTCATTTCTGTAGTTTAAATAAACAACTTAATCTGCTACAATCTGCAACAGACTGTGTTGTATTCCTGCAGAGATAAGATGCATCAATATAGAGACACATAGATGCCATTTGAGCATCTACAGATGGATGCTGTCTTTCATCAGCTCACAGTTTGGACACAAGATCACTAGTTATTATATGCAATCTTTAAATTAATGAACAACTATAACATCCCAACCAAGAAATACCTCGATAAATTCCTCTTCATGGGAGTTGACATATTGCTTCAACTCCTCAAATTTGAAGGACGACGCTCCTGTCCACAGAAGGAAACAGACTAAAATGCTGTTCATCTGTGGAGAGCAATCAGAGTCATCAGCAGAAGACTGACACACTGGCAGAATATTCTTATTCTCAGAATAAAAAGATAAAATGTTTTAAGAGAAATGAATTGACTACCGTCTCAAGAGGATTTGCTTGCTAGGAGGTCCAAAAAGCTCAGCGCAGTCCAGTGCTCTCTCCAGATGAGGCGGTGTTAAATAGTTTTCATCACAGGGAACCTCCCGTCGGGATAAGGTCACTGAAGTCTCCTTTGCATGGAAAAAAAACACTTATAGCTGCCGAAATGAATTTTCCTGCTGGCAAACACAATCCCAGAAGCAAGGCTGAGTAAAACCCCTCACGCTGCATGAGTTCAGTATGGAAGCAGATAAACTACATTCCAAAGCTCAAACCCTTAGACAAGCGACTCTGTTGAAAGGACAAACATCAATACTTCACTAGATAACCTGACATCTCTTTGTATGCTGGATTTACAAAGTTAAACTGTAAGATTAGTTGAAGTTAGGCCTTGAGTAATTTCAATGATGCAGAGATTTGAAGTTCGAAGCTTATGCAGTCAGTGGAAGCCTTGAGATTCTCAGAACGTTCTGGCAAGGTTCTCTCAAAGTTATGAACAAAAGTTTCTTCCAGTAATGTTAATAAAGCGAACAGTATTTATACGTCGTTCATTGAAGATTTTTTCCTGAAACGTTTAGGTTGAACATCCGTCTACTACTTGTTTCAGAATGTAATTCAAAAGTAACATTCCAATTTTGCAAAGTGTTTAAATGTAAAAGTGTTAATGTTCTTTCTAGTGCTCACAACCCAAAAAAAAAAAAAAAAAACATTTTAAAAAAGGGATGTTTAAACGTCAAGAGATGTTTTTTTTTCCAAAACTTAATAGGAACATCAGCAAAATGTTCTTAGACCATATTTTTTGTTAGCTGGGATGGTTGTTAGGGTGTTCCAGTGTTCTAGGGAGCAGCTAAAAAAATGCCTATGCCTTTTTTTATGTGGTTGCTGAAAAGTTGCTAAGGCATTCAGAGTGATTTCTAGAGTTGGGACAGATCGACAGACAAACAAACCGATTTTCATGATAATCCTGGAAAAACCTTAAGCCTATATTTAGTCAAGTAAATCATAGAAAACTTTTGTCAAACTAACATAATCAGCATGTTGACCATGGAAATCTGGTTTTAATGGGTGCTGAGATACCAATCCTGTCCGCCATTTTGATTTTCTTACATAAAGTTTTCAAGCTTCTAGGCCCTTTGTCCTATTTCCACCAAATTCGAGACAGATCATCTTCAGACCATGCCGGCCAAAAGTTATGGATTTTATGTTGATAGACAAAACAATTTTTGTATACCCCATCAACGAATTTGATGGCATAATGACAAACTGCATCTGAGACTGTATCTCCACAGCAATCTCAATCTCCTGTGCAATCTCACAGCAAATTCGTACGTATTTTAAGAGGGGGCTTATTCGTAGATTTGTCTAGAGACCCCAGAAAAGGGTAGGTTTGGGCCTCTCTTGGCCTCATGATGGGATAGTAAAGTTTCCATATGCACCAACCAGGTCATCCGTAGTTAGCTACTCTTTGAGTACTGTGAATTGGACATACCTTTTTGTCACATACTGTTTTTCGCCTATACTGTATTGGATGCAGCCATTGTATTCATGGTCTGACATCTGCTGCTATTAGTTTCAAATTAGTAACTAATGTATCGTATAGATTAAGTCACAGGACTAAAAGTTTGATTTTAAAATGCAAATAAACTTTGATGTGGAACTGATTTACTGTCTCAGCAGAATGATTTAAGCCATTTGAACTTTAAACACAGGGGGCCTTATTAGGCGATCAACAATGAACTTTTCTTTAATTGTGTTGACAGGTTCAACATGCAATTAATTCAGAGCATGCAGAATATTTCCGTTCCTTTTAACTTGTGCATCCTCTGCCAGCATGTTAGATGAGGTAAGTGGACGCTCCAGTGTGCAAATACACCAATAATAACTTGTGTTTTTGCAAGCATACGCAGTAGCAAACAGTAAATCCTGCATGTGTTGCATATGAGTCGGGGCTTCAGAGCGTTTTTTTTTTAATTATTTTGAGATTAAATATGAGTAAATAGGTTAGTTCAGTATTTCTGGAATGCTAGCCTCTTAAAGTTGGATTAGTCAAGAAAGGGATTAACTATAGGCTATGGAGCAAATTCTTTAACATCAAGCTCCTTTAAAAACTTATGCAAAAGGCAGTTTCAGAGAAATACCACAAGATGGGGCCCTTGAAAATGTGATTTTAGGCTTGAAGTTGTCTGATAATAATCATCTACAATCCAAATTTTATTGTGCCTTTTCATACTACAATAAGGTGACCTGGTGTATCAGCAATACTTATTTTATTTCTCATTATAGTAAATGTTTTGTTATTACAGTATCAGTCAAAGGTTTGGAATGTTTTTGACAGAAGTCTCTTCTGCACCAAGACAGTTCTGCACCAGGTTTTTAAAATACAGTAATATTTTAAAATGTAATTTATTCCTGTGATCGAGGCTGAATTTTCAGCATTATTACTCCAGTCTAGCCTGGCAAGCCAGACCTACATCAAGATGCTTGGTCTGGGAACTCATCATTGACAGGGCTCAATCCGAGGGGCGGGATAAACGGTTGTCTTTCACACTCTCTCTGCAGGCAATTGGATGGCGCTACAACCAACCAGAGCAATGAAGTCGGCAAAACTCCGAATCACCCAGAGTCGCGGTCAAAGCCGAATCGAAAGAGCTGTTCGCCAGCAGCCATGCTTTGTTTTCAAGTCGCAGTGAACCGTCGCAACTCTGTCGTCATTATGTTAAGCCCGCCCGCCGAGTCTATACACGATGTGATTGGCCTGACCAGAGTTTGGTTTTTCCAGCTCAAAAGCCTATGGAGAGTTGCTAGACCACACTGGCTGCGAAATAACTTTTGCTGCCGCTAGGGTGCGTCTAGATTTCTAGGCTAACTCAGAGACTATTTATATAAAAGGACTAAAAGGACTTTGGCTAACTCCAGTCTTCAGTGTCACATGATCCTTCAGAAATCACTAGGTGGCGATGTCGACTCATTAACAAATGTATCCTCATTCTTTTTGGTTAAAACTACATTGACTTCTTGATTGGAAATGTTTACTAATGTAATAGCCTACATTACTCATACATCATCATACACAGACATTTTAGGTATGGCCTAAAATGTATACAGTAGGCTATATCATAAAAGAAATGAGATGTCTCAACTAAATACCTTATTTTAATTTTTTATTTATTTTTATTTTCAGAAGATGTTTCAGCCTGATGATTTGGTCAAAGTCACAGCGCTTGGCTTTTTTTCCCTAGAAGGATCCTAGAAGAAAATAGATGTCAGAATTTATATTTTATTGAATAAAAAATAAATAAAAAAACAGCCTCACCTGGTTCAACCACATTCCGTTTCCCCATCAGACCCACAAAAGTCTGGAATTTCTGCCCTGGGAGTCATTTGTGTGATGATCAGAAAACACATGATCAGATTTGATTCATACACGATTCAGCATGAGCAGTCACTTTTTCTTTAAAAAACAACAACAACAACTTATAGTCACATTCCCTTAAATGCACAGATTATAGGAAACACTCATAAGTGCAAAAAATCTAACTAAACCTGAGGAATTTGATAAGGAAAACTCGCCAAAATCCAGCCTACTTACGTCTCCGTGTTATCTGTGATTTTGCTGTGAAGAGAAATCAAACCTGATGTCACCATAATTATTTAATAATATTGATTTAATATATATATATATATATATATATATATATATATATATATATATATATATATATAGACACACACACACACACACACACACACACACACACACACACACACACACACACACACACACACACATATAAACATACATATATTTACCAGATGATCTTTTCCTTAGTCCGTAAACCTGTTGTGGTACAGGAGTTCTGCTGACCTTTTCCAACAGTGTCTGTGGCTCCGACTCCAGCAAATTTACCTTCATATGATATAAATAATACAACCAACTGATAATCTTTCATTAGATACTGTTGTTAAATAATCATATATTAATATAATTGATTGCATTTCTATGCAAATTACATCACTTCTATAACAACAATGCAAGAGTGAAATCACTAACCTCATCCGGGTACCTGTCATTCATCCAGTTATCCTCATCAGGATTGAAGTTCTGGCACAAAATATCTGTCAAAGCAGACAACAGCAGAAGAATCAGCAGCAAGATCTTCATGATGCACTGATGTTGTTGCAGTTCAGTTCAGTTCAGGTGGCGGATTGCCAGTGACCAGACAAATATCACCAGTCTGATGCCAAACTCTTAGGCTGACAACAGAAACACAATAAATTCAGACTGGAATTAAATGACCTGAGCATTGCCTGTGATGATCCCTTTACTCAGACGTGGTCAGGAGCTCTGTTTAAATAGGGCTGGTGAAATGGGCACATGATGAATCAGGTGGCAATTATACATTATTAAAAGAAAATTGCTGCTTCACTGGATTATCCCTTTGAGATTCATCCACCATTGATTTCAGCTATTATTCTAATGATTCTGCATTTGACCTCTGATCGACTCCTGGTTCAGATCCTTTGAGACGCTTGATTCATTTAAAGGAGTCTCAGAATTAGACAGTAATTTTATTTACTTCATGGCACTTCATGGTTTGTTCACTCACTCATTCTACTGATGTGGCTGTGATTGATTTCTGTAAATCTATCTTGTCCACATGTTCTTGTCTGCATGTGTCAGTGTCTGAAATCTGAATCATGAATGAAGTCATGTAAAGGAACATTCTATTCGAAATATTTTATATGTATTTATATATCTTGTCTCGGTTGATAATTTTAAAGGATTCTTCATCAACTTTGAAAATATTTTTTTCATTTGTTGAATAACATTTTAATATATAATATTCACTAATATTAATGAGCAATATTTAATATTTTATTCCTTAACAATTAGATGATTATTCAGTAATAATGATAAATTAATTAATGTAATGTGCTTATTTATTCATTAATTACATTAATAATTACATCTGAATGAACATGCTGCACAATAAGCAAGAAAAAGGAAAAGTATCATTTCAAAAATAACCTTATGTGATATGATGGGAAAACAATCTGTATGATGATATGAAAAAGTGTTGTTGTTAACTAAAATTAGAAATAGAAATATTAGATGAAAACTCAAATTTAAAAATTATGTCTGTGGAACTAATTTAAATAAGTTGAAGTAGGCCTACTAAAATTATTAAAACGACAACTTAAAAAATATATTAATAAGAAAACTAATAGAAATGACAAAAGCACAAAATTACTTAAACTTAAACTCAAATTAAATTGAAAACTTAAAATATAAAAATCTAATTCAAAATTGTGATAAATACTATAATAGTATGCCTAAATATTAGTAAGATAGCTTAATTAATAATAAATAAAAGTATTAAAAATGCCCCCAAGGAAATAACATAAAAGTCTCTGAAATGGATGTCCGATTAAATAAAATGAAATAGTCGTTACTGTTCTTTCCACTCCAGTATTTGAATGTATGATTATTATTATGCGTAGTAATCTGCTACGTCTCGTCTCTTATTGGCCATTTGAAGGTGTCCGTCAAACCTGACAGGCCTCCGTAGGTCACGCCCCCGCGTTTATTCATATGAGGAAGAACTTGAATAAAAGTGAAACAATGTAGAGATAAACAGTTTCAGGACCGGGCACTTTTACGAACAGCTTAATAGTTCACGTACGTGTTAATGAACAAATAAATGCCAGTTTTGAATTGAGAATCATGTATTATTGTCGATTACTGCTGATTAATTTGTATCTGTTATATTTATGCGTTGCGTTTCGCGTAAAGGCAACGACGAGAAATGCGAAATCGTTTGATAATCTGGAGCACATAGACTCTGTAGAGCAGAACACGGGTAACACTAGATCCAGAGGAAGGTCCAGTGAAGGTCTCGGGGGGTTTGAACCTGGCGATCCTGCTCCTGCCTTCCAGGTTCAAACTCTGGATGGTGTGTTTATTTACAATCCCCAGAATGAGTCGAGGCGCGCGCTCATCGTGCACGCGTTCACTAATAAATCTGCGTTTGTGGAGTGTCTTTGGACGTGGAGCGAGTCTCTGTCGGACCTACTGGAGTTCCTGCCGTCCAACACCGAGATCCTGCTCCTGTCCCTGGATGAGACTGCAGTGCAGGACTCGCTCTGGATGAGGGAACAGGTGTACAGAGCCGCTGCACACAGGTACTGACACACACACACACACACACACACACACACACACACACACACACACACACACACACACACACACACACACACACACACACACACACACACACACACACACACACACACACACACACACACACACACACCGAGCTAATGTTCAGTTTCAGAGAGGACCGTTATATTACCATCTGATACTATCACTGTACATGTGCAGTATTTATTTATTTATTTTAAAAAAGTACCAGATTGGATGATTTTGGACATTAAGGTAATAGTGTAGCATTATTCACATTACTTTGGAGAACCACTGAAATATCATAGTATGCGAATATGTAAACATTCAATAGATGGATTTCTAAAGACAGACAGACAGACCAAGCTTTTTTAATTCCTACATTTATTTATTGAATCATTTATTTATCCATCCATCCACCCTTCTCTCCTTCATTCTTTCCTTCCTTCCATCCTTCCTTCCAAAAAGTACTAGGTTTTATTATGATTTTAGGACATCATGGTAATACTGTGGTGTTCGTTATTAGTTTGGAAAAGGATATATCCAGGGCACATCAAAGTACCACGGTATTACCATCTGACACCATGACTGTAGCACTGTACCACGACAGTAAGCAAAAATGGTCATTTAAGGCATTAATAAATTAACATTAAGACACCATTTTTTCTTGTTAGAGGAAAAGAGATCTTGTCCAGACTGCATTTCTCTCCTACGCCCGTGTTCGCGCTGGGAAACTGGATACCCAGAGTTCTGTACTCATGGGGGTGCGGTGGTCACAACTGCGGCCTCGCTCAGGTGCTTTTCTCCTCTCCAGGTGAGTGTGGATGTCTTGATGGGATCACATGGCTTGGTTGTACTATGTTGTCATGCTGGGGGCTTCATTTCTTAAATATTCATTAGATTACCGATACATTCTGGAATTGCAGACTGGCGCATACCGCTGATTTCCAAGCGTCTGAATGCCCGATATGACTGGCTGAATGGTCGCTGGGGTGCAGATCCATACAGATTACTGGATGCAGGGGATGGTTGTGAACCTGTGACGTCTGTCAAAGGTGCTGTCGCATGGGTGTCTGAGGGTGGCTGCTCTTTTTTCAAAAAGGTGAGCTACATGAGCTAGGCCACATGGATGTTTGTTCAAGACACAAGATACGGCCCGATTAACAATGTTTTTGAACGTTTTAAGATAAAAAACATGGCTGAATCCAATGCTACTGGGGTGCTGGTGTATGCCTTGCCCGGGAATCCCATACAGGACATGAACTGCTTAGGAGACGAATGTTCCACCTCGCTCAACATACCTGCGTCAATGGTTCATATTGAACCCTCTGTCATGCAAACCCTACGGTGAGCAAAGTACTTTATAGGCCATGACTGGGCACATAGTTAGAGAGAGATGGATTGTTTGTTCTTCTTTTAATTTTAGATACTTCTTTTAATTAAATATGGAATTTAAAAAAATCATATTTTTAATCACTTTATTCTGGGTTTGTAATTAATTCCTGGTAATCAGATTTTGATATCTCACTCTGTACATTTGTAATCTCAGGGTTAATCTCAGTGTTTTTTTGATAATTTATCAATTTTTTTTTATTCATTTAAATTTAGCTAAAATAAAATTAAATAACACTAGTTCTTACGGTATTTGCATATTGGAAATGCTGTAATGTACTTCCACCAATAAATAACATTGTTTATTCTTCACCAAAATTAATTCATGTGCCTTAATTCAACACATTAGTTTCTGTGCCTTTAACCCAGGTTAACCTAAGGTTAAAAATAGTTGAAAAGTCTTATACATTTGAAAATATCTGTGTGAATTTGCAGGCTCTACTATGCCTTAATTGTGTAATTTAAAGTCTAATCAGTGTTGTTTTTTTAAATGATGTGGATTGTTTGCAATAGAAAGGGGGGTCCTGTGAATGTAATGTTCCAGATCACTCCTTCACCAAACTTCTTCTTTGGGATCGACCAGAAGGGGGCGCTGTCTGAGATGGGCTGGTTTCTCTACCCAACCTTTAGATTCATGGCCTGGCAGGCTCAGTGGTAAGATCTGTTGGGCGAAATATTTATATCCATTTTCAAATATATTTTGGAGTTATTGGGCGATGCTGATAATCTTAACTTTGCTAAGTATTGGCCTGTCTTAAAATCCAGCTCACATTTATGTAATCCTGTAGGTTCACATTCAAAGAGGCTTTGCAGGAGCAGCTAAGCCGTCCTGCCTTTATAGTACCTGTGTTTGAGCGTCATCTGATGCAGGGAGAGATGGGCGCTCAGGCAGTGGTGGATCTTCCTGGAGGTTTGAGCTTCGCATTAGTAGCATCTACCAATGCAGGCCTGTCATTCAAAACTAGACATCAGATTTTTTTTCCCTGCTTTTCTTTATAGACATTTCAAAATATGATGTTCTGGAGTTGGACGCCTCCCTGTCCTGTCCCGGTCGCAGGGACGAGACATGTGCTCACTGGGATCACACTGTACAGCTGTACATATGCTGCAGTCATACCAGCCCTTACTGTAACCTGGAGCTCGGGCGCTGGATCACGGCTTTCCGCAGGTAACTTGAACTGAATCTTTGCTATTCTTACAACACCATCATTTTGGACCATTTTTGAAATAGTCTTAGTCGGTGTGCTACTATTTGAAAATGTTTGACTATCTTTACAGAGGCACTGGTCATTGGCTGACGGATGTGTCCCCTTTGATTCCCCTGCTAAATAACAATAAGTGTTCCTTCACCATGAAGACTGTGCCATGGGCGATGCCATGGATGACGTCTCTCAATCTACGCTTTAGTCACAGCAACCAGACAGGTCAGAACATTGTACTACAGGTCATAAAAGCATTCAGTGTGGCAACTTTGTGTCTTTGTCTTTAAATCAAGTGGTGTTTTGGTGGATGTGTAAAGTCAGTTAATCACATTAACTATAAACGTTTTCCACTAATGCTTCACAAACACAAAGTGATGCAATATTTATTGTGAACAGTATACACTACTGTTCAAAGTTTGGGATCAGTAAGATTTTTTTTTTTAAAGGAAAAATTAATATATTATAAAGCATTAAATCAAAGTGACAGCAAAGACATTTATAATGTTACAAAGGATTTGTGTCTCAAATAAATGCTGTTCTTTTGAGCTTTCTATGCATCAAAGAATCCTGACAAAAATATATCATTGTTTCCACAAAAATATGAAGCAGCACAACTGTTTTCAACATTGATAATAATAAGAAATGTTTCTTGAGCAGCAAATCAGCTTATTAGAAATATTCTGAAGGATCATGTGACACTGAAGACTGGAGTAATGATGCTGACAATTCAGCTCTGACATCACAGGAATAAATTACATTGTAAAATTTTAACAGAGAACAGTTATTTTAAAGTATCCCTGTAGTCATTTTATCCCTTAACTCATCTTTGATCACCAAAATTGCATATTTAAACGTTTTTTACCTTGAAATAATATTCGTCATGCCTAAAAATAGCTTGAAAGTAACTCTACACCCTTTCCTCATTTAGTATAAGCGGTTCTATGAATATGCAAATGAGCCCCGCCTCCACTCACTCACACCAGCTCAGAGATCCACTCGTTGACGATCACACGTTGACCTGATTGGTTACAAGGTAGATTGTGACGTTAGAAACACCAGATATTTCAAACCGCGTTTTGTCTTTGGTTCACTGCAGTTTTAAGGAGAAAATGCTCAGCAATGCTGTTGACTTATGAAGTTGCACATGGTTTGTCTTAAAGCATATTAAAACACCACATAGACATATAAAAACATTAAAAACTTGATTTTCACCTCAGGGGGACTTTAAATCTTAATAATGTTTAAAAATATTGCAGTTTTCCCTGTATTTTTAATTGAATAAATGCAGCCTTGGGGAACATAAAGGCCCAATATACTTCAAGCAAAATCAAACAATTAAGTGATGTGACATCATTTTCATTTAGAACAAAATCAGGCCGACACTAACTTCGTTTCGGGAGTTCAAAGCAGTTTGCCAAAGTCAACTTTCCGTAAAAGTTCGCTCTGGCTGGTAATTACCATTGAGCTATTATTGGTCCCTGGTGATGATGTAGTAGGTGGGTGTGGCTCTGAGGCTCCACCTTGTTTGACGTGGAAATCTTCTCCAGAACATAAGATAAAATATTTGCATACACATTACACACCCAATATTTTCCTGGAAAGAACATCTCGAAGACTGATTTATTGTATGCTGCTGTAAAAGCTGTTACTCACCCACACATGTTGTATCAAGTCATCCTCAAAGGAACCACGTACCTTACAGAGAACTTCAGCGCAGTCTGTTACTCCAGCTTCCTGCACATTTGTAGTTTATACAGTCATCTTGAATAAGCTTATAAGTATTTCAATGTATTTAAAGGTGATTAAATGTTGCTCATTGCTCTATTTTTTTTGTGCACTTGCAGGAAGTCATAAATACACTATTTTTGGAAGATGTATTTAGAGGCTTGGCTGTTTCCCAAAATACGTCAATGGAACTTCAGTTGCTGTAGTAATAAACCTAGTTAAGTAGTTTGCCGAGGGATGAGGACATCTGTTATGAATATTGACACCATCTGTGATTGTGTTTGCAGGAAATTACTCTGAGATATTGTACCCTTTCAAGGTAACGTCACTCTTCTCTGGTGGGACGTTTGACAAAGACTATAACAGCAGATACCAAGAGATCAAGTTCAGTCTTCCAGCTTCAACAAAGAAGGTGATGATAAATTATTATTTTTAATAATAATAATACCAACAACAACAATATAATTTTTTTTATAATAAAACACATTTACAATGTAAAATTAAAAGTAAAATTTTAATTAAAATAAAGTATAAAGTAAAAACTTTCCATGAATTGAATGTGTGTGTGCTGGAATGGCAGGTGGAGTTATACAGCGTTATCACGGCTCACGGATCTGACGAGAACTTCTGCGGTGAATTTTGTGTGACATCACACCATTTCCTGATCAACAGAGCCATCAATAACACACTCATATTTGAGTCAGCTGGTTAGTAGGACCGGGTGACAGGATGGTTGGAGTGTGACACTTGATAACATTTTATAACATGAATTAAAGTGATGTGCTCACACTGCCAGTGAGTAAAACAGATGTGCATTTCTGGGCAGGATCACCCCTGGGCTGTGCCATGCGGGTACATGAAGGGGGAGTGCCCAATGAACATGGTACCTGGTTGTACGGTCGCGGAGGCTGGTGCGACGGGCTCCAGGTGGATCCGTGGAGGACCGACATCACTTCCCAGGTACAATAAATTGGAGCAGAACAGAATGGAGAAATATGATGAGGTCTCGTTACAACGATGACTATGTTTACATTTACACCAATAATGGGATTATTTTATTGATTTAATCAGAGTAAGACTTAATCACAGTAAGATTTTACATGACACGAACAAACCTCTGCATTCCTGTTTACGTAAAATTTTCATTATTCTGATTATTCGCTAAGAATTGTTTTTTTTTACCTCCATTATTCACATACCCCAATGCACAGCACAGATACTGAAGTCTCATACAGTAGGTGTGTCACTGGCCACTGTTTCAATCTACTTGCGTCAAATGCAAAAACATACAGACTAATGGATTTTTTTCAACCATAAAAATACTACATTATATTAATTTTGCACAACTTGAACTCAGTTTCTTCAGCACCCCAAAAATATGATGCCTTCTTTACCGCCATGTTTATGAATAAGCACATGACAATGTTGTCCATGTATGTCACAAACACATGCACACAGAGTGGAATATATGTACGATTAAATCTTTACATGGCTGTTTATTGTGATTAAAATCAGCATACGCCACATATTTTACTACTATTATGGTTTCTGCGATTATGAGCTTAATCACATCATTTTGTTCAAAGTATTTAGTGTTTACAAAGTAAAGTGTTTACATTAGGTAAATGATATTGCCTGAATGCCATTGAGTCACATTATTAGGGTGCATGTAAACGTAGTGAGTGTAATATGTTACTGTTTATTAGTTTCTTAGTGCAACTATAAAATAGGTCAGGCTGTTCTAATGATTTATGAGATGCATGATGTGTTAATGATTTAAAAACGTTTTCTTCTTCTCACAGATGGACATGAATGGAACCAATTCTGTCCTTTACTTTGGACTCTATGAGGGACGTAACCCAGATCCAAAGACTGACCCCGGGTACATTATTATGTACTCCTATCTAGTGTTTTATAAATGATTTTACAGATCTGCAAATATATAATTTTTTACAATTTTTATTCTCACTTGAATCTTGACAGAATTGATCCTTAATTTTCTTTCATTCAGAATCATTTTTGTTTCAATGATTCATGTTAATTTTAGTATTTTCTCATGCTGCTCTTTTTTCAACCAAAAAGTTATTTATGTTTATATTGTATTTGCAGTCTGAGATTATTAAAATTATCAAACTTTTACAACAGGTGACTACTGAGATTAGACACTCTGGATGGGATTTAAAAAAAAACGCATAAATTGAGAGATATTTTGCTAACACTTTACAATAAGGTTCATTTAGTTAACATTAGTTAACTACTTTAGTTAACATGAATTAAGAATTAACAGGACTTCTACAGCATTTATTAATCTTTGTTAATGTTAAAGGTGCTGTATGTAACTTTTTCACTCTACTAAAGCATTAAAAAAACATATGTTTGCATATATTGAGGAAACATGCTAAGTTCACATACACGTTTCTCTGAAAAACACTTCTACAGCCAGTTATTTTACTTTGAAATGTGTGTTTGTTTTTTGGTCTGTGATACTGCACGTTGCCAATTTTCATTGTCCTATTGTGCTCGTTCCTGTTGCATGTGCTCAAACTGGCGACCCGTGTGAGCGCCGCTGAGTCTGAGGAGCAGGTGGCGTTCTTACAGACTGCACCTTTAATTTCAACATTTATTACAATACATTGTTAAAATCAAATGTTGTATGTGTTAACATTAAATAATGCACTGTGAACTAACATGAACAAACAATGAACAGCTGGAGTTGTATTAACTAACATTAACAAAGATGAATAAATACTGTAACAATTGTTCGTTCATGTTAGTTAATACATCTACTAATGTTAACAAATGAGACCTGATTGTAAAGTGTTACCGATATTTTAATAAATTGTTTGTCTTGAGAGACACACATCAGTCTCATATGAAGGCATCATATGTGCTCCCAATGCAAAGGCTGTTCCAGGCTTTCTAAAATACTGTATCTTCATTTGGCCCTCCTTTTTAAAGAAAAAATCCCATGATGCATTCCAAAGAGCTCAGTGACAAATACTGAGAAGAATCCTTCATTTTAAAGTTAAATCTAAAAGTATCAAGCAAGTTGCTGCCTATCTAAAGTGTTCCATTTCAGTTAGAATGTTGCCTTAGTGTTCATCAGGGCAGCTTATAGCTTTTGCAACAGTGTTTCACATAATGTTTAGTAAAATAACTGTATTTGTCCTCTGTCATTCTTCTAAAGTCTTGGTTATCTCTGTATAATGCACGGTATACATATGCGTTTGGGCTGTTTCAGATGAAAGATGATCAACTTGAAACAATCGTAGCAATTTTATTTGGTCGTGGCTCATAAACGGTGCTCCTACGCCGTACCGTGAGAGAGGTTCAGAGACAGCCTGTGAATATTCTCTGACGGTGTCAGAAATGTCCATCTCACAGTGTGTTTGCTGTTACGACCCCGTCTACTGATTAGCCAGTGATAATGCAACATGAAATGATAGATTGATCAATACGACATGTCTCTAAAACTTAGATGGAGTCTAAATACCATGGAGATAGTCCTGTCCAGCATGTCCAACCATAGATAAAAGTCTAAATACCATGGAGGCGAAAAGAGCTAAAAGGAATAGTAGCACAAAAACCACTATTCATCTTGCTCTATTTGTTTACCACTAGCGCATGCTGATGATGTTTTATTCTTCTACCAACTAAACATTCAATATGTGCCTTCATCATACAGTCTATACATGTCGTGCCCAAGTTTATTAGATCCATGTTGTACAGTGTGATTTGTAATGATCTTATAAGATTGTTGAAATTGCAGTCTGTAGAAGGTATAGAGATTCTTCATGAAATGTTTCATCTGAAGTTTTATTCTGTTTGACAATTATATGCAATTAGGCAAGACTCCAGTAGCTTCTTAACTTAAAGTGGAAGGAAGACCCGGAAATCTTGATCTTCATGCTTGAGAAAATTGCTTTTGACTTTCAAGGAGCTTGAAAGTCCCATTGTGACAGTCTCTGAGTCACAGAGGTCATCCTTGCTCAACTAGTTTCCACACTTGTGTTTTCTATAATTGAAATGTTGTACTTCTAATGCTGGTTGTACATAAATTATAGAACAGAACAGAAAATGCACTTTTTTATGTCATGGACATTTATATATACTGTGCTATACAGTAGCCACATTTTTAAAAGCCATATGTAATATTTGAGAGAAAAAATATTGGAATGTTTATATTCTTGTTTTGTGCTAAATAGAGCTTTTTAAATAACCAATTTAGTAACTCAAGGTATGTGCAACCATTATCAATTCAGGATATGAGATCTGAGACGTAAATAACAGCTAATAAAAGTTTTATGTGTCAAGATAAAAAAGGTGTGACAGATGACTAGTGTTTTCAAATGGCTGAACCTCCTTGATTTAAAATTTAAGAAGTCATTTTAAATATGCAGAAAACAATAGAACTGTGACCTAAACTGCGCCGATATGGTAAGTCATATTTTTTTCTGTCGCAGAATATATATATATTTATATATAATAGTTATATTGCTTGTTTTTAAATATTTTTCTCTTTTTTCAGATGTCTCAGCACATATTCCTATTTTGTGGGATATTCATTGGTTTTCTCTTTGTTTATCAACTCATAAGTGTTAGATTTGACCTTCTAGCCAGAGCACGTGCGACTCCACATATTCTTTCCTCTCAAGCCAAAAGTCATGCATGGAAAAAGAATGGTATGTTATAACTTAGTCATATTTTTTAGTCATAATGGCATTGTATTTACAGTTCCAGTTAAAAGTTTGGACACAGTCTCAAATTCGTTTCATATATTCTGCAACTTTAAGAAGAACTTTTGTTTTATAAAGAAATTAATTTGTATGCACAATTTATATTTGTTACATTTGTCTACAAAACTCATTTCAAAAGTTTGGTGTCGGTAAGATTTTGTAATGTTTTTGAAAGAAGTCTCTTCTGCTCAACAAGGCTGCATTTATTTGATCAACAATACAGTAAAATCAGTAATAATTAAGTATTATTATTATTATTTAGAATAACTGTTTTCTATTGTAATAAATGTTAAAATGTAGTTTATTCCTGTGATCAAAGCTGAATTTTCAGCATCATTGCTCCAGTCTTCTGAATGTCTGAATGTCACATGATCATTCAGAAATCATTCCAATGCTGATTTGCTGCTCAAGAAACATTTATTTATATTTATCAATGTTCAAAACAGTTGAGCTGTCTATAGAACATATATTTTTTAATCAAATTAATTAATCCTTGCTGAATCAGTGAAAACCCAAACTTTTGCCTGAATTTCCTAGTTGAGCTGTCACCGTCCTTGTTTTCCCGTGTGCGTGTGTTGTGTTGGATCATGACGAGGCCTGAGAATCTGCTGAAAAAGCTCCAGCACGTTCGTGCCACCTGGGCTAAACACTGTAACCTGGTGCTGTACATGAGCTCTCAGAGCTCGGACTTCCCCACCGTGGGACTCAATGTCAGCGAGGGCCGATCTCAGCTGTACTGGAAGACCATCCGTGCCTTTCAGTACCTCCATGCCCACCACCTCCAGGACGACGACACATTTGTGGTGGTTGAAAACCTGAGGTAACGTTACCTACTTTCCCAGCATGACACAGAGGAGCCTGTTTATTTCGGGCACAGGTTCCGGCCGCTTGTCCTTCAGGGTTACATGAGCGGAGGAGATACGTTCTGAGCCGAGAGGCTCTCAGGAGATTTGTGCAAGGTTTCGACACGGGACGCTGCAAGCATTTCAGCTCTGTGGAGGACATGGCCTTGGGAAGGTGCATAGAGACCATGGGAGTGAAGGCCGGGGATCTAACAAACGAGAAACATTTAATCCTTTTACACCGGAAAACCTTCTCATTTCCCCAATGAGTGGAAAACAGGCCTGGAGCTACAGTTACTACAAAACTAAAGGGGTGAGTGCAGCTGGCAGGTTTTCATTGAAAATATCAGTCTCCAGTTAAACCTAAGCTCCGCCCTCCTTGGTTACTGTTGCTAACACCGGGCTTGATGAAACCAGAGCCATTGCTCTGGATGAAACAAAAGACAATATGTTCAACCCACTTTTTCCAATGGTTTTGGAAGTATTTTTTTCCATGCATTTCCCCCATAGGGATTTAAAAAAAGTCTTTGTTAAAGCGTTATGAACCATGGACCAAGCCAATCAGCTACGAGGTGAATGATAATAACAAACTTTGATTCGAAGCAAAACTATTTTTAAAATCGGACAAAAATACAAAGGTACAAAGACTGAGTACTTAATGGTTTTAGTGAGGGAAAAACTACTGCATAATCAAATTTAAAACAGTGGAGAAATATAAAACTATGCAATTAAAAATGTTGATCATTTAGAGATAAGATAAGATATAGCCTACTTTATTTTCCCCGAAGGGAAATTTGTTTTGGATTCTGTCCCTTCCGCAGTTTTTACAATGACAACACAAAGTACAGAACAAACGTCTCTCAACACATCCTCTCACAAACATGTTCTCATATAGGTTATTAGATAGGTACGTATAGCCTATAGTAGGCACATTAACACCTTTCATTGGGAGGTATAAAAATGTACAACCATTATTGATCACAGCTCCCATATCACATCCCCGATGGTATACATATTGCACATCCCTAATGGTATACATATTGCTCAATGAGATAATGCACAACCCCCCTACCCTACAAAAATGCACAACTGACATATTGCACAAACCCAATAAAATACAATACATATTGCACAGACGACCTAATGCACAGCTCCCCAAATGGCCTACAGATTGCACAACTGACATATTGCACACCCCAATAGTCTACAAATTGAACAGATGACACATTCCACTTAACCTAAACATTACCTAATGACATAATGAGCAATCCAACAGCCCATGCATTCACCCCTAAATTGTTACATCACCCCAATAACCTACTTATTGCATGATGACATAGTCTACGTATTAATATTGATGAGTTTAATGGACATATAGGCAAACATGAGTTTTTCTATCAGTTTTGCCTGCATTTAGGAACTCTGAATCTTCTGAGGGTAAAAGCTCGAATTCTGGGTGAAGTATGTGGGTTGGATCGGAAACTATTTTTTGTGCCTGTCTGATAACCGACTTGTCATACATTTTCTGGGGGGGGGGGGGGGGGGGGGCAGATGGTTTTTGACCCCCATCTGTGATTTTAACTGTACTGTCAGGTATATACCAGGTCGTAATGCCATATACCAAAAAATGCAATACTCCTCCTACATCATCATAAATCGGGTCACGATTCACCACTCCTATAGCGAACATGGTGATATTGGCTGAATGAGCCTCTTTGACCGCATCCTCCAGCTTCACTGTGTCACGGTGGTCCGTCTGCCCATCCGTAACAACCACCGCCACTTTCTTCACACCAGGGCGAGCAAAGCGGAAGATCTCATTGGCCTTTCTGATGCCACTTCCTGTGTAAGTGCCCTCTCCAATATAGGGCATCCTGCGCACAGCTGCTTTCACTCCATCACGAGTTAACCTGTCTTGTATGCTTGTGACCACCAGGTTAATGGTGTCAGCTCCGGACTGACTGACACGCGGTCGATCAAGGTATTCACAAAGTCTTTAATGACTTCAAAATAATCCGGGCCGACACTCTCAGAGCTGTCAATCACAAACACCAGCTCAAGAGGTTTTCCTCTGCATATCCGGCCACAACCTGAGAATCCAGAATAAATCATCCAATACAGTTGTGGTGTAATTCATTACAAGGCATTCACATTTAGAAAAAGATCTGCCATTTGATTACTTACCACAAATTGATCTGATTAGAGAGATTATTTCTTCTTTTTGCAAAACATAAATATTTTTACTGAGTTAAAACTTAAAATGAAAAAAAAAAGAATAAAACCTAAATTATAATTTCAGCTTTATAAATACACTGTAAAAAATGTTTTTTTTTTTTTTTTTTTAAGTTGTGTAAGCCAGTTTGTTGGTCCAATGAGGGTTTCCAATAATACAGGTGAAGGTCTCTGCGTGTTACTGTCTTTTCTCGAGGCAAAGTATTTTGGTTAAATTCAATACATTTTGTCTTATGTATTTACTCGTTATTTCATCTGACTCCATAAATGAAAAGGGTTCTCTTTCATCATCTCGTGTTCGAGATCCACCTATGGGAAGGGCATCCGTACCTGACCTCTGCAGAAGCATCCAATTGCACCAAGTCTGGCTAGACAGACAGAAGCGCGCAGCCAATGCCAGGTGAGGCCACACCCCCTCACCTACGGGCATATAACATCTGGGCGCGCTGCTATTCCTCAGTTGACATTCGCTTCTCGCGATCTCTGCATCTCACAGCTCGGTTGATTTTACACTGCTCACCTCGTGTCTTCAGGAGGACATATCGACCAGATCAGCCTCCGCCAGACGTGACAGTTGTTTATTTTTCAACGACTGCTGCTTTGCATTCGGAGCCGCCCACGCTCTCGCTTTTTTCACCGTTTCTCCTCACGGCTGCCCGCCACGGATTTCTCCGTTTTGTTCAAAAAAAAAAAACTGGTATGTCACTGTCTAAGCCTGCAGCCTCTCCAGGGGATAGCATATCACGGGCCTGCCCGGCCGCGTGTGGTGCCCTTATCGCAGCTAAGGATCTTCACCAGCTTTGCGTGGTCTGTATGGGTCTTAAGCACGCTCGGGAAGCCCTTGAGAACCCGGAGAATTGTAGTTTCTGCCTCATGCTGCCTAGGAAGCTGCTTAAACGCCGTCTTAAGGTGGCAGTGACACAGTGCACCGGGCTCAGCCCTTCTGACTCGGACGGAGGACACGGTGATGACGACGCGCTACCGGGGGCCTCCCGGGGCGCAACGTCTCTCATCTGGGCTGACCAGCCCAATCCCGCCTTCCCCGAGGAGGACATCTTCGGGGACAACCTCGCTCTCGTCCACGAACCGCCCGGTTCTGGCGAAGAGGAGGATGCGGCCATTCTTGGGGTTTCAGAGGACGAGGAGGCCATCCCGCCCTCTGGTGTTCCCCAGGCTACCGCCCACGCGGTTCTGCCTCAAGCCATCCTCCTGGAAGTGTGTGAACGAGCGGCCGCTCGTCTCAACATTGAATGGCCGGCACCACAGAGCGCCACCGACCAGGAGAGGGATATTTATGATGGGAAAGTGCTGGGACCCCCTCCCGGCCCGAGGAAACAACTCTTCCCCATCCTCCCGGCGTGCGCGAAGCACATGAGGAATTATTGGAGCGACCCGCTCGACTTCAGACACGGTCTCACGGGACTCGAGGTTAAGGACATGGCGGCGCACGGTATGGGCGAACCTCCCGCCGTTGAGCCTTCCATCGCCAGGCACCTTAACCCCGCTCAGGGCGGGCTGCTCGCTCCCCCTAAGCCGGTCTTGCCCAACAAGATGGACCGCTTTGCTGCCTCCGTTCACCAGGAAGCTTATAAGTCCTCGGCCGTGGCTGTCAGGGCCCTTAACGTTTCTTCGCTCCTCGATCCTCGAAGAGTTAGGGCAACAACTGGAAAAGGGAAATCCTTCTGAAACCTTGTGGAAGGAGATCCTCACGGTGAACGACCTCGTCCTCCGTAACGCTCGGCAGGCTGTCCAAGCTTGCGGGCGCTCCATGGCGCTTTCCGTGGTTGGAGAGCGCGCGCTCTGGCTGAACCTGTCAGGACTCCCTGACAGTGAGAAACGGCGCATCGCGGGCGCGCCGGTGGAGCCCGGCCGGGCTCTCTTCGGCCCCGCCGTCGCACTGATGCAACAACGGTGTGACGATAAAAAGAAGGAGGATGAGGCTTTCAAGCTTTGCCTTCCCAGGAAGTCAGTCCCACGCCAGGCGCCCCCTGTGCGTTTGCCTAACCCACCGGCCACGGGACGACAGTTTAATCAGGGCAAGGAAAAGCCCCGCAACAAACCACCCCCTCGGCAACATAACCCAGCACCTACACACAAGCACTGGGGTAAGCCCGTTCCCGCCGCGGCCGCGGCCGGGAGACCTGCGAATTCCAACCCCACCGACTCGAAACGCAAGCGGCCTGCCTGATGTTCAGCCGATGGGGGCATCGAGTCCATGTTCACGGGCCGCAAGCCCTTCGGACTCCCCTCCTCGTCTAGGACCCCCGTCCAAAAGACCCAGGGGGTCCCGCTGATGGGTCAGCTCTCCGCCTGTAAACGAGACTGCCCAGCTCGTGTGTTCGAGAGATGTGTGTTTTCCCCCCACGTTCAGGGGGCCCTTTGTGAGGGAAAGTTTAAGCTCAGTGACACCACACTGCCCACACTCTGTTCCCCTCACTCTCTCAATAAAGGCTTCGGCCCCAGTGTTTGCCCAACACAAAACACAAAAAAATACGAATCAAATGAATTCGTTTCGGAGAGAAAACCTCTCTCCGCAGAGAGAATTTTTCTCACTGCGGAGAGAGAAAATCCCTCCGAACCCCTGCATGTCGCCTCTAGTGTGCCCACTAGATGGCGCCATTGCATCACAAATAAACCTGTCGGTCTCACACAGCTCCGCTCTGGCCCGAGCGGGAGCACTCGCGAGTCACGAAGCGGCTTGGCGAACCGTTTCAGCTCCCGAGTGGGTGATGCGTACAGTAATGCAGGGTTACAGATTGCAATTCGCAGTAAAACCCCCGCATTTCAACGGCATTCTCTTTTCTCACACGGAAGAGAACGCCTCCCACATTCTGAAAGAGGAAATTTCATCTCTCTTAAACAAGGGAGCGATTCAGGTGGTACCCCCCAATCTGATGAACCAGGGTTTTTATTCCCGTTATTTTCTGGTCCCGAAAAAAGGCGGCTCTCTCCGCCCTATCTTGGACCTTCGAGTGTTGAACAAACATTTGAGGAAATACAATTTCAGAATGCTGACACAAGGCGCACTCGCCCGTGCCATAAAACAGAACGACTGGTTCACATCAGTCGATCTGAAAGATGCTTTCTTTCACATAAGCATCTATCCTCCGCACAGGAAGTTTCTTCGTTTCGCCTACCAGGGCATATGTTACGAATTCACAGTTCTTCCGTTTGGACTCAGTTTGAGTCCCCGGTCTTTCTGTCTGTGCGCGGAGGCGGGCTTAGCACCTCTGAGAATATCAGGTCTGAGAATCCTGACTTACATAGACGATTGGCTCATCATAGCCGAATCAAAGGAGAAGGTGTTGCAGGACACCGGCCGTGTGCTCGCGCACATCACATCGCTCGGGTTCCAAGTGAATGTGAGCAAGAGCAATTTCACGCCCAGTCAGAATGTCATTTTCCTGGGCTTGGAGTTGAATTCGGTCTCCATGCGAGCGCGTCTCTCTCAAGAGCGCGTTCGCTCTCTGATGAACTGTCTGACGCAGTTCAGAGAAGGGGCGAAAGTGCAATATCGCGCATGTCTCAGGCTGCAGGGTCTCATGGCTTCATCCACCCAAGTTGTGCCGTTGGGACTCCTGAGGATGAGGGCGTTCATGAAATGGGTTTTGTCGCTACATTTCAGCCCGATTCGCGACCTTTGCCGCTCGGTAACAGTGACACGCGCCTGCTCGGCAGCCTTGCGCCACTGGGAGAGCGAGGACTTTTACGCACGGGGAACCCCTCTGGGGGCGGTTACGATGCGGAAAGTTGTGACGACAGATGCGTCCTTGACAGGCTGGGGTGCCACCCAGGAGGGCAGAACGGTGAACGGTCTGTGGCCAAACAGACTACGTTCAGCGCACATAAACTATTTAGAGCTTCTAACCATTTGGAAAGCTCTGAATCATTTTCTGCCTCGCCTGCAGGGACATCACGTTCTAGTACGGTGCGACAATACCACGGCTGTGGCTTATATCAACCGTCAGGGCGGCATGCGCTCGTCGAAACTCCACGCTCTAGCTTACAAGCTTTTGGTGTGGAGCAGACGGGTTTTCCTGTCGTTACGCGCAACTCACGTTCCGGGCATTCTGAACAGAGGTGCGGATCTGCTATCAAGGGGAAACCCAATCTACGGGGATTGGCGTCTTCACCCTCAGATAGTGGAAATGCTATGGATGAGATTCGGACGGGCGAGCGTAGATCTATTCGCCTCGCGCGAAAACTACCATTGTCCTATGTTCTTCTCTCTAAGGACATGGACGCGCCCCTCGGGGTAGACGCACTGGCCCACCCATGGCCCAGAGTGCTCCTGTATGCTTTTCCTCCCCTGTGCCTGATAATTCCCACATTGGCCAGGGTGAGAGAGCAGGGCCCGTCTCTCATTCTGATAGCACCCAGGTGGCCCAAGGCACCATGGCTGGCGGAGATAATTCCTCTGTTGTACGCCGAGCCGTGGCGCCTTCCCGTTCGCACGGATCTATTGTCCCAAGCCAACGGGGAGATTTACCACCCCCACCCGGACAGGGTGGCTCTCTGGGCCTGGCCCGTGAGAGGACGAACCTGAATGCACTTGGGCTTTCGCCGCGTGTGGTCGCCACTATTCAGAATGCCAGGGCCGTCTCTACACGGTCCTTATATGGCTGTAAGTGGCAAGTGTTCGAAGGGTGGTGCGATGGGCGCGGTCTCACATCTTATCAGTGCTCAGTTCCTGATATTTTGTGTTTCCTTCAAGACCTCATGGAAAAAGGGAGGTCTTTTTCCACCATTAAGGTCTACTTGGCTGCGATTTCAGCCTGTCATGTGGGTTTTGAGGGCTCTACTGTCGGGCAGCACCCTCTAATCCGCAGATTTATGAAGGGTGCACGCCGCTCTTTGCCAGTCATCAGGAGAACTGTTCCGGAATGGGACCTCTCCATGGTGCTGGAAGCTCTGTCTCAACATCCTTTTGAGCCTCTGGGGAGTATTTCCCTTCAGCTGCTGTCCTTCAAGACAGCTTTGCTCTTGGCCTTGGCATCTGCTAAACGGGTCAGTGAGCTACATGCACTCTCGGTTCACCCCTCGTGCACTAAGTTCTCCCTCAGTGGAGATAAGGTTTCCCTTAAGCCTAACCCGGCCTTCATGCCGAAGTGCTTCCCTGCGTTCACTTCGGAGGTGTTGGAGCTGTCCGCCTTTCACCCTCCACCTTTTACCTCTCTGGAGGATCAGAGGCTGAATGCTTTGTGTCCAGTCCGTGCTTTACAGGCCTATATGACCAGGACCAACGCTTTCCGGAAGAGCGACCAGCTCTTTGTTTCATGGGCCCCCCCGCACAGAGGGCGTCCCATATCGAAGCAGCGCCTCTCACATTGGGTTGTGGACGCTATAACTATGGCTTATGAAGCAAAGGGAGTGCAGCCCCCAAGGGGCATCAGAGCTCATTCCACAAGGGGCTTAGCCGCCTCTTGGGCTTTGTTTAGGGGAGTGTCACTGCAGGACATCTGCTCCGCTGCCAGTTGGGCTTCTCCTCATACCTTTGTGCGTTACTACCGGCTGGATGTCACCAGAACCTCGGTAGCACATTCGGTTTTAGGGGTGGGGTCTTCTTAGCTCTTCCCTGTACCCTGTTAAAACCAATAAGAGTGAATGGGCCGGCTGGCCATGTTCATTCCTGCCACCAAACATTTACTTCCCGTCATGGGTATAGTTTATGTGCCTTGGTGGGTTGGGGTTACTATCATGTATGTGTCTCATGCATGTTTCATGTCCTGCTTGTCCACAGCAGTTTGGTGTGGCGTCACCTTTGCAGGTTCATGATTAATGGACGTGTCAGGCACCGCCTCCCCGAGGTGACCGTCTTTCTCTGGCTTTCAGAACCTCACTGTGAGTGTATTGGGCAATCGGGGAGCTGTCCATGTCTCTCCCATAGGTGGATCTCGAACACGAGATGATGAAAGAGAACAATAGGTTACTAGCGTAACCCCGGTTCTCTGAAACATCGAGTGGAGAGATCCACCAGCTTTGCCCCGCTTGATGCACGAGAAGCGAATATACTTACTGAGGAATAGCAGCGCGCCCAGATGTTATATGCCCGTAGGTGAGGGGGTGTGGCCTCACCTGGCATTGGCTGCGCGCTTCTGTCTGTCTAGCCAGACTTGGTGCAATTGGATGCTTCTGCAGAGGTCAGGTACGGATGCCCTTCCCATAGGTGGATCTCTCCACTCGATGTTTCAGAGAACCGGGGTTACGCTAGTAACCTATTGTTTTAATGATATCTGGGTATCATTAAAAGTGAGCGAATGTTTGATTATTCTTTTGAAACTCTTTAATTATGTTTTACCCGTTCAGATTAGGAAACTATGCCGTTTAGAGGTCCTCGCATCTTCTGCGGGTCTCACGATCACAATCTCGTCAGTTTCGTCACTAAACAGAGGTTTTTGACTAATATCTCAGACGGTCGGATTCACCCAAAACACAATCAGAGATACTTTTCGTTTAGTCCCCTTGAATTGCATACACTTGAACTTAATTCAATAGTTATACTTTAGTAGAGGTTTTGGCCCTAATATAGGTACGAGTTGACCAACAATACTTCCCTCATAATAGTTTAGACTGGCCAAGCCCGTGATTTCTCACGTACACTTATCTAACGTTACTTTAAAGTAAGACAGAGGTCAAATAGACGTACCCAAATTTAGGTTGGTCAAGTAGCACGTTAGCTACCCTAAACGGAATGCCCCGTCTCTACAAAACAAGTACACTTGAACTAGTGACAAAGTATTAGCCGTCGCCAATCTGACGCAGTCTTGCGGGCCGATCTCAAATACAGAAAAGGCCCCGAGCTCTCGCTGCGTTTCATTATATACCCAGACCTCATTTCAAATCTAAGCCTCATCCACAGTGGAAATTTACCTGTAAGTCACCATTTGCTAGCAGTGGAAAATTAGCATTCAGTCAAATGGTCAGAAGGTGTTAACTCAAAGACACACCCTCCAGTGTGGAAGATATTTTTAAACTTCCTAAGGACTTTATTATCTTTTCGTTTACTTCTTTGGAAATTAGACATTTGTACCAGTCGCACCTAGACATTTCAAATAATACCAAACATGTATGATAATCATTCACATTAAACCATTTAGATTCTTGTGTGAGTTTGGGAGATCTCTGCCAGGATGAAGAATGGGGGAGAGAAATGTAGATTAGGATGAGGGAGGTGAGACCTTCGTCTCAATAGTGCATGAGGGGGAGTTCAAATGTTCATTTCCTTTGTTTTCTCAGTGAGTGGTCCTCTCTTAAAGTCCTTTTAGTTTTTGTTTTACACTACATCATAAGACTTAAAACAAGACATAAGAAAAGGAGTGATTAAAAAAACATGGCAACATCATTTATGAAAGGCATGTAAATAATTTTGCATGGTTTTAAATGACCTGCAGTGCATTGAACCCAGAACTGGTGTGACTGAGTGACCATGAGGGAAGATGGCAGCTTGCAGATCACATACTTAGCATTAGCTGGTAGTCTGCTAGTTAGCAAAATCGGTTGGAAGAAAAGTTAGCAAATTCATTGCAAAATAATGTCTCAGCAACATCGCAAAAAATGCCCCAAAATGCATTTTTATTTTTTGAATGTGTTATTATTAACTTTATTAAAATACTTCTAACTCCATAGTAGCCTATGGCTGATCATAATTTTTTTTCAAACTTTTTCACACTTTTTTCTTTTCTTTTTTAACAAAATTGCTCTCCATGTCTAAGTCTTATTAATTGATCAAAGTAAAACTGAAAAAAACAATAATACAAATAGTTAGAAATATATGGTATTACGATAGTTACGGTCCTTACTCTACAAACATACACCTGTGACCTCATTAAAATAAATACTTTTATGGACTAACCGTTTTATAAAAGCAGCCCCATGAAGCCAGGGTTTACAGTGAATTTAGAACAGCTAAAGGGCGTTGCATGATTATATATAATTTTCAATGAAATACATTAAGTTTTTAGGCTATATATATATATATATATATATATATAAATAAAATTATACTGTGTGTATATATATAAATATATATATATAATTTTAATAATATATATAAATTAATATTTAAAAAATCTTTAATAATAAATAATACATTATAGGCTACTCATATTTTTACACTTCATTCTGTTGCACAATGAAGTTTTGTGTTTTTTCACTGAAGCCCAGCCTATGAAGCCCATGGAATCATGATTTAATTTGATTCAAAATGCTTAGAAGTGATGAATCTCAATAGTAACTGAAGTGGCGTAGGTATAAAATATTTGAAAAGTTCTGGAAAAATGTATTGAAAAGAATTCAATTAGAAGTGATGATACCTGCAGTTTCTCAATTCACTATTGATTGTTTTTGTTTATTGTAATTGTGCTATTTGCATGCATCTTTCTCCCCCATTTCTTTTAATCAATCATGTATTTGCATATTTATAATATGGGTGACTATGATGATGTCTGATCTTGCTAAAGCTAAAGAGGCTGACGGATGAACTGTGGGAGTGAGGCTGTGGGAGTATTGCTGGGCTGGACTGTTCGCTACCACCCGCAGCTTGGCACTGTTCACGTTGTCCTTCGCCAGGTCTGATAAACCTATTGTGAAGAGTTTAATGTTGTGCGACAGCGACCGCCGTCATGATGTCAGGATTCCTCGGATGGTCGATGCCGTCGGTCATGAGCAGGGCCACCCGGACACTCTGCTCCTTGGTCTCGCTGGTGAAGAGCCGTTGGATATGGCATATGTCGAATTCGTCCCCTGACCGATGTAGACGGCGTCTGCCAATCTACTCAGGAAGACGTCAAAGTCCTGGCAGTCTGTGAAGCGTTGGTCCATATGCACTGCACTGCTGTAGAGGAGCGCCAAACGAGTCTTCAGGTGCCAGTCAGAAACCTGCATCTGCGCCACACGCCTGCTGAAGGAGCGCACAAATGCTTTCTCTCGGTCGAACAGAAAGCTCTTCACACTCTCTGAGCTGGCCAGGATAAATGCGATCTCGAGTGGACATACTAGCTCTGAAACGAGAGCGGAAACTAGCCATAAACTCTTTAAGCACAAATACGAAAATAAATGGTTCCTTGAAGATCCTTTAACATCCATGGAGCCTTTCCATGACACAAAAGCTCTTTAAATTATGTAGTTCATGCTGACAAACAAAAAAGAGAGAGAGAGAAAAAAGAATTCTTCACTGAAAGGTTCTTTGGGAGATTGGTTCTTCAATGGCATCATCACTTTTCAACCCAATAAAGCCTGACATACGAAATAATGTATGTCAGGCTTTATTGGGTAAAATGTGATGATGCCATTGAAGAACTAAATTAGGCTATTAACAGATGTTTTAATGGAACAGTTTATTTAACCTTTTTAGACAAAATCGAATTAAAAAGTTTGCATATGTGTTTTGTTAAGTAAACAAGGCTTTTACGGCTCATATTGAGATTATTGAGCTCATTCTCGAGGACGAAAAAAATGTACATTTTTGTCAGACAGAGCAAAAATATGCATTTTGGTGCAGATGCTGATATTTGTGTCGGGAGAAAAAGTAACATGTAATATAATAGCTTGTATAAATCAATGAGATTTTTAATAGTATAACAGACTATTGCAGAAAATGTATAATATGATATTTCAATGCTTATTTTTATGATCAAAGCTTGTTTTTACTGTGGGGGGCAAAACACATACTGCAGTGCAATACAATGATGGTTGAGAGATGAACAACGTTCTTCAAAAGCCTGATGGATCATATTTGTTACTAAACGATTTTTCTACAATATGGTTTACTCAGGTAAACCTAAGTTGCTCCAGTCCAACAAGTATATTTATCTTGAAATATTACCAACTATATAAGTTATTCTCACGCTTACTTTATAAAAATGATTAAAGATTTCTGAACAAAAAGGCACGTGAACCACAAACTAAAGGTGGACTTTTTTCAATCTAAAAGCTACTTTAGAAATGTTGATCATTTAGAGAACTTAGAAACTTGTGAATCAAAATATGATACATTGGGCTTTATAGAGATGAGAGAGATGGGATCCAACCGCATGAGACCACAATAGCGAAAATAATTTTATTTGGCCTTTTTTTGTAATTAGATCAAATTTATTCCAAAGTTAATAATCTTTTGGACCCACTACATCTTTTCTCAGGAGAACAGTTAATCTCCATTTACAACAGTTGAACTGTCTGAGAAACATTGAGATAGTAAAGATATCTAACTTTCACTTTTGTACATGCAAAGACTTGGTCAACACAATAAAAGTTGCACTGGCACTGAAGAAAGCGCTAAAGCGTTTACCATTGTTCAGTTTTGTGGTGAGGTTGTTCAGTGTTTCTCCAGACTGTCTTCTGTTCTGGCATCTGGCCGCAGGTAAGCAGCCAAAGCAACAAGCTCAGAAAAAACACTTTGGCCATGCTTTCATTCATGCCTAACCCAAGACAGGCGCATAAAAAAAACCTTCAGACCTTCTGTGCATCTTAAAAATCTGTTTATGGTTAAAAAAAAAATTCACAAAGAGGTGTCCCTTTCTTGTTGTTTGAATACACACTTTTTAGATGTTCAAACACAACAGAACATGGTCAGATATTTCTAAACAAACATGACAATGTCTAATAAATCAAGTGTAATGAATCAGAACTTGTGCATTTTAAACAAAGATCAATTTAAATCCACAAATACATCATGCAACAATTTTAAATGTGTATTTTTAACATCAATGATCAATTCTATGTTTAGTTGTGTTAGTTTTTAATGCTAAAATGTTGTTTTAAGCAGGAACATCTATTTTCACAGCATTTACCTTGTTATGCAAATATAGGGAGTATCCACATGCTCATGTCTTCTGTATGAACTTTCTGTTCTGACTGAGTCAGTTCTGCACTGAACATCAGCCCAACATCACAGACCCAACAATCTGATGCCTGACTGAACACACACACGCATACACACACACACGCACGCACGCACGCACGCACGCACGGACGCACGCACGCACGCACGCACACACACACACAGACACACACACACACACACTCTCTCTCGAAAGGACAGGACATCCATCTAATACGTGCCCATCCAATAATTTATTTATTTATTTATTTTTAAATTGTTAGGCCTAATTATATTTTATTAAATATATTTATAGCATATCTGATGTATTTTGGTATAAAATAGACTTTATTAGAGTTTTGTGATTTAATGTGGTGTTAAACAGGAATTCATCTCTCCACTACTTTCTGCTGTTTAGATCTGTTTTGGAGATGAATGCTGAGAGATTGTATGGAGGACAACAACATTTTCCCCCAAAACAATTAAAAAAACGCCTCTGTGAAATCTGGAAAACATGCAGGAACCTCCTGAGATCTCACTCATCTCAAGGATTACGACTTTTAAAGGGATAGGCCTAGTCCACCCTCATTTTCCACATAGGCTACTCTTCCTCATGTTTTAAAAAACAAAAAAATAAACGTGTTTAGGGACCTCTTCTGTTGTGTACATGAAGTATCAGCTATAACATATCTCTACATCTACAGAATAAACATTCTAAGAACAAGGAGATTGGGACAATAGACGACTTGTCTCTTTTCCCCTATAAATGCTTAAGATTTGTACGAAATTAACATTATTACAGTTTTTCTGAATTGCTAAAACACTAAACCCCATTCTCTAAACCAAATTCTCAATAGCCTAAAACAATTTGTCGAATAAATCACTCTTTCTGTAAAACATTAAACAATTTCAGGTTAAAACAATGTTTGCAAATCATTGCACTCTTTTTTGCAAAACTCTAAATACATTCTCACTCACTAAAACACATTTCACACTGTGATATGTTTCAAAATGCTAAACACAGGCTGGCAAAGTTAAACACAACTAATGTTGTCATCGTTTACACACAACGACTCAAAATTGTTCACACTTTTTTCTAATGATGTGACCAAACCAAGTCAGTTCAGAGTGCCCACATTTTCCCCTTTGCCGGCAGAGATTCACATTGTCTGTGATGGACAAAGTCCTCCGGCCGGACCAACATAAAGATATGATGAAATAAAATCTCTCTCACTGTCCTTGATTTTGCAGTTGCACAACTCTGTGTGTACTGTACTGTGTGTACTGAGTGTACTGTACATGCTTTTCATTTCGAGTTTTTTCACTGTAACCTTTTTGGCTTTTGCAGTTGGGTCACTGTATTTTCACAGTGCAAGTGCTGAATATACACACATTCAATCAATATTCAGTATAATACTATACTTTCAATGCACACAGTATACAATTTAGTCACCTTACACAATTAAGTTGCCACTACTATACTTTTTTACATAATTGCAAAATTTGTTTAATTTGTTTTTCTGTAACTGCATGCTTTGGATTCTGTGTTCTACTTTTTATTATGAAGTGTCTAACGAATGATCTGTCGTGTTTATAATATTGACTCGCTGTGTGCATCATCTGAAAGCATTGTTTGATTTTGAGCACAAATAAAATGGTTTTGAGGCAATTGTTTCATTTTGCCAGAAGAGTCAAATGTTCTCTGAATCTGGTTTGAAAAAAAATTGGTTTTGTGTTTAAGGTTTTGAGAAAGTGAGTGATGGTTTCAATAAATGTGTTTTAGCAATTCAGGAAAACTGTAATACATTTCCAATTTTCATGAATAAATCTTTTTTTCAACTGTAGAGGGCAGTAAAGTTTTAAACTAGACCCCCGACTGTTCCAAATCCATTTCTGTCGCTTAAGAAAACAATTATGCGTTCGTAAATCATCATTATGAGATAGTCATAATAATGAAAAAAATGTTTTAAGGAAAAATGGAAAAAAAAATGAGGTACATAGAAGTCATAGTCTAATTATAAGATAAAAAGTCAAAATTATATAAATGAAAACTACTTTTCATTTCACAATGATTTTTTTAATCTCTTAAATTCCACATAGTATGACTTAATTTAAACCGCTATCTTATAATTATGACTTTATAACTATTTAAGTGTCGGAAATGAGCTGATCCGCTAATCTGTAGCCTATTTGATCAGGTTATTTTTTTTTTAGATTAATTTGTTCATCTTGGTTATTTGCCTCGAAGCCTTGAGATTTTTGACTGAACTTATTAAGTTTAGCTCTCGCACTGTAATAAAATTATCTTCGATTCTTCGCTGTCGTAGGTGTCTGTTATATCACATTCTCTGGTTATTTCCATTAAAACGCAGTGGGACTTTTATTTTGTCAGCTTCTGTCACACTGTTTACAATCTGCACTGCTTCCGACTTCCCGCGACCCAAACAAACTTCAGCATGTTTGCACGTCAAATGTAAGTTTATATTTATCAAACGCTTATGAACACAGCTGTTATTTATTTATATCTTAATGCATGGTTTATTCTGTGTCTTTATAAGGAAGATGGCGTCTGTCGTTGCCTGGTTTCGGTTTTGAAAAGGTTGTGTGGTTAGTTTAGCTGTAACTTAGCTGACCGGCTAACGCTAACTCGCAGTTATTGAAATCAAGTCATAAGAACATTAAATCACACTTAACTTTTCACTTGTTTATCAAAATAAGTTTTATATTTTTATCTTTAATTATATCATATTTACACATGAACACGAAGAGGTAGAATCATGAGATGTAGAATGGATCTTATTAATGTTTTTATTTAATGTATTGTTTATTTAAACACAATAAAAACGTCTTTACTTTGACTTTAACAATCCACTTGAACTTTGGTAATGTCTTGGTAACATTTGTTTTCATTACCTTTAGCTTCATGTGCAACTTTAGTTTTTTTAACCCTTTGATGTATGAATTATTAAATCACAAAGGGAAACATGTCTAGTTTTACAATGTGTAACCATTACGCTTATTATAATATTAATAATAACAAAACAATAATGACACATTATATTATAATATTTACATTATATTATTATTATTATTATTACCTGATTTCTTTTATTATGACGTTTAGTGGTATGGTAATAATACCATTTATAATAATAATAACTATTATAAATGTATTATTGTGATTTATGTAATCAAAAGTTACATTGAACTTCAATAGATGATAGAGGCTATCTCTCTCTCTATACATATGTATAGCTATGTATCCATATACATCTTTAAATATATGAATTAATCCAAGTATAACTGAAACAGGTGAGGTATATAAGTGCTGTATAAATTAGATGCTTTATAATTTTGCAGATATCAGCACTGAAGAAACCACTGTCCTGCCATGTCGAGTGGCTATAAGCCAGATATCCTGTGGTCCCCCCATCACGCAGACCGCTATGTGATCTGTGACAATGAACTCAGTCTGTATCGGATCGGACCCGCAGGAAGCTCAGAAACCAAAGCTGGCGCCCTTCCGTTATCCGAGGAGACGGCGGCCACGCTGTTGGCCATCAACTCCGACACCCCGTATATGAAATGTGTGGCTTGGTATCCCAAACATGAGCCGGAGTGTTTGCTGGCGGTGGGACAGGCCAATGGCCGAGTCGTCCTGACCAGTCTGGGACAGAGCCTCAACTCTAAATGTAAGGAGCTTATGGGTAAGGAGTTTGTGCCCAAGCATGCCCGACAATGCAATACGCTCGCGTGGAACCCAGTGGACAGTAATTGGTTGGCGGCTGGTTTGGATAAACATCGGGCTGATTTTTCTGTTCTGATATGGGACATCAGTAGTAAGTTCTCCCCTGAAGCAGTTCCCGCTGAGAAGGTTCGCATGTCCGGGGACTCGGACTCTGGGCCAGTGGTGACCAAACCGCTGTACGAGCTGGGTCAGAACGACGCCTGTCTTTCTCTTTGTTGGCTTCCTCGTGAGCATCAGAAGTTGCTCTTGGCCGGGATGCACAGGAACCTGGCCATCTTTGACCTGCGCAACACCAGCCAGAAGACGTTTGTGAACACCAAGGCCATCCAGGGCGTGACGGTGGACCCTCACTTTCAGGATCGTGTGGCATCCTTCTTTGAAGGCCAGGTAGCTATATGGGATTTGCGCAAATTTGAAAAACCAGTCTTCACTTTGACCGAGCAGCCCAAACCCTTGACTAAAGTGGCTTGGTGTCCCACTCGTATGGGTCTGCTAGCAACGCTCACTCGGGACAGCAACATCATCCGGCTGTACGACATGCAGCACACGCCCATGCCGTTCGGTGACGAGGTGGAGCCCACCATCATCGAGCGCAGCGTGCAGCCTTGCAGCGAGAGCATCATCAGCAGCTTCGCCTGGCATCCGTCGGCACAGAACCGCATGGTGGTGGTGTCGCCTAACCGGGTCATGAACGACTTCACCGTCTTCGAGCGCATCTCGCTGGCCTGGAGCTCCACCACTTCACTGATGTGGGCGTGTGGGCGGCACCTCTACGAGTGCGCAGAGGACGCCGGACAGAGCTCAGCCGCTGCTGAAAAGGACATCGCCACTAAGATGAGGGAGCGAGCGCAGTCCCGCTATGGCCACGACACCGTCCAGGTGTGGCGGAACCACTTGCTGGCTGGAGGAGACGACCCGCAGTTGAGGTCGCTCTGGTACACACTCCATTATATCCTTCACTGCAACCCTGTGGCATTATATGTCAAGTTATTGTTGAACGTCATGAACAATTTCTTGTTGTTTCTGGATGTTTTGCTACTTTTTTACATTATTATTATTATTATTATTATTATTATATGGTTTATTTCATTATGACTTTTTATTAAATATAATATGTTATCTGATATAAATTATACTTAATATAATTACGAATATGTAATATATATGTAATACTATATACACTACCGTTCAAAAGTTCGGGGTCAATTTTTTTTTTTTTTTTTAAAGAAATTAATACTTTTCTTCAGAAAGGACGCATGAAATTGATATAAAGTGACAGTAAAGACATTTATAGTAATGCAAAATATTTATTTTTTAATGAAATACTTTTCTCTTGAACTTTCAAAGAATCCTGAAAAAATGAATCACTGTTTGCACAAAAATATGAAGCAGCACAACTGTTGTCAACTGTGATAATAATCATAAATGTTTCTTGAGCATCAAATAATCATATTAGAGTGATTTCTGAAGGATCATGTGACACTGAAGACTGGAGTAATGATGCTGAAAATTCAGCTTTGATCACAGGAATAAATTACAGTTTAAAATATATTCACATAAAAAAACAGCTGTTTTACATTGAAATAATATTTAACAATATTACTGGGTTTGTTTTGTATTTTTAATCAAATAAATACAGCCTTCGTGAGCAGAAGAGACTTCTTTTAAAAACTTAAAAAATCTTACCGACCCCAAACTTTTGAATGGTAGTGTACATATATATAAATCATAATACATTAATTATTAATATGCATATATAATAAAAATTGTATTACATTAGAAATTACATATAATAATAATTGTATTATTGTTATTTATTACTATTATTATTATTGTTATTATTATTATTATTTTGTAATCAAAATAAGTACATATCTGTCCACTGCAATAGATGATATAGAATAACACTATATATTCCAGACCAGCTTGATAAATCACCATATAAATTTACTTGCTTTAGATAAAATGATAAATATTGTTAATTATATGATGGCACTAAACTAGCTTCAATGTAGTGATCAATTCTTCCTCAAAAATCTTAAACAAAATGTGGACCTGTGCACATTGTCTCCCAGAAGTTGCGTAGAAGCTATAAAGACTTTTCAGTCATTCTTTCTGAAGCAAACGTCTGTGGCATCTCAGAATGAGACTTGACATCGTTAAACAACAAGAAATCAGTTTTAACAACTCAATTAGCATGAGATTCTATTTACAAATGTCTTCTAATGAATTCTTATGAATTTATTATATGTTAATCCCTGGAGTGATTAGTTAATTTTTGGTCTGGTTCTATTTGATATCTCTATATTTCCTATGCAAGTTTTACTTATGAAGCAGTACACTGAAAATGTGGAACAGAAGCAACAGAGCAATAAACAATCGCTCATCTACTCGGGCATCAAAAACATTGTCAAGTCCAGCTCTGGTAAGTGTAAATGACTCAATAGTCAATCGCATTTATTGTGAACGTAATAGTGATTGTTGTAGAGTTGCGAAGCGTCTTTTTCTGATACAGTAAAAGTATTTCTCATTGATATCTGCTAAATGCCTCATACGCCCTTCGTGGTATCTGTCAGTGCAGGCCCTCTCATGAAATGTCACCTTCTCCCGCACCTCTCTCAGGCACTACAGAGACACGGCGGTGCTGGTCGGGTTCAGACAGGCAGACCGATGTACCGCGGTACCACAGCGAGGAGCGCAGTCTGGCCCTGCAGTTGTGTGGCTGGATTAGCCGAGGGCCTGACAACGATGTTGAACCCTTCCTGAAGTCTCTGGAGCAGGAGGGCGAGTGGGAGAGAGCGGCTGCCGTCGCCCTCTTTAACCTGGACATCCGCCGGGCCATTCAGATTCTTCATAAAGGAGCTTCTTCAGAGAAAGGTACAGGACTGGACTGGAGGAAGATTGTCCAGACAGTGACTGGGGGCCTTCACAAGGACCTCCTATAACCCCTATTAATAGTTTTCAGTCACGTGGCCCAAAACACCCATCCAAACAGGCCTGCCTGAGAAAGAAAAACTAAAATATGTGAAACAAAATGCAAGATTTGGGCACTTGTGAGTCATATACAGCACCTGCTGCAGTATTTCAATCACTAAAAACATAGGGACATACTAAAACGCTTAAAGTGACAAACACTTAAAGTGTCTTAATGTACTGAAACAGTGATATTAAGAGATCAAATTCATTATTCAATTTATTGATGATGCATGCATACTATATACAAGTAGATGAGTGCCATGTTAGTGCCACTTCCAAAAGATTTAGCCATTTTGACCAATATTGCAAATGTGTGCAATTTTCTCTACTGTTTTTACTTCTTTAGTATTCACACGTCAGTCTGCAACTTTACATGCATCAAAATATGTAAAATGTAAAAGTAAAAAGATGAATAACTATATAGAAAGTAAGAGTATACTGTTTGGATTGGAGAAAATGCCTCTATTTACTGATAATGATATATAATTAATTTCTGATAATGATATCACTACATGATATTAGGGAGTCATGTCAATTTAAGATGCTATCTGAATAATTTTTAATTGCTTTTTCATGTAGAAAAATCCCTGAGGGATTTACAGGAAGTCTGTTCTCTCCTTTGTGCTCGGATGAATGCCAAGTTATTATAAGGACTGTGTAAAATCCAGGCTAGTCAGAAATGGTGTACGCCATCAGCTGCCTGTTTGCTATCAAAAGCAGTTCTTATATACTTAATAAAATGACAAAAGCATGGCTTACATTACACAATGATATTTTGTTAATATTATTTGCCCTGGAGCTGCAGATACATATGGCATATGGGGCTGTTTTCTTAGCATTCATAATTCCCTGTTGTTTGGGTTTTAAGTATAATTAGTTTTGGCTCAGAGGTTTTAGAAAACAAATATAATCTTTTTAAAGGGTGTGGTTTTTCACACATACAACCACCACTTTTGTCTTTCGTCTTTGCAGTGTTTTGTTTGCACTCATGCAAACAGCATGATGTTCTGTCTTGGAACACAAAAGGAGATGCTTTACAGGATGTCCACTGAGCTCTTTTGCATACAATTGAAGCATATATTAACCAGTGGGCTGAAAAGCTGCTTCTTGAATATGTGAAAGTACAAAGATGAGGTGGAGAGGAAGAATTTCAGCAAATAAAGACTTACATTTCAGTCTATAATATATCAGGGTTATTACCGTTAACTAAAACTATTAAAACATTCTGTTTATTTAAATAACTCTGAGTCTGATATAAAATAAAAATATGAGTTGAAAAAATGTTGCCTTGGCAAAAAACTGAAATAAGGTAAAGTTGAAGCACTAAATTTATTAACTGGAAATAAATAACTAAAACCAACTTAACCTAAAACTTAAATAGCAGTATTAAAAAAAAGAATAGAATGACAACGTCACATAACGAAATTACTAAAATGAACATAAACTAAAAATATAAAAATGAAAGCTAATTCAAAATATTAGTAAAACTTATAATAAAACCAAAATAAAAACTAAAATCATATAAAGCTATCATATGGCTTAAAAAAAGTGCACAAGTCATGTGGACTATTTTTGTTATCTTTATGATCTTTTTGTTTTGTTTTGTAATTATTTTTGGACCATGACAACCCCATGCTTTTGTTGTATGGAAGATAAATTTGGAGATTCATCATAGGAAAGAAATGAGTTTGGAATTGTTTCAGTATTTTTCCTTTATTCTCTGATCAGGTGATCTGAATCTGAACGTGGTGGCCATGGCTCTGTCGGGCTACACGGATGAGAAGAACTCCCTGTGGAGAGAGATGTGCAGCTCTCTCAGGCTCCAGCTGAAGAAGCCGTACCTGTGCATCATGTTTGCCTTCCTCACCAGTGAACATGGCGCGTATGACGGGGTTTTGGTATGTTCAAAGAAAAAACTAGGCAGAGTATTGAGCTTAAATGAATATTCAAAGTTGCACTGAATTTAAAATATGCAACTATCTCATTGTTTTGAATTGCTGAAATATCCAGGCTCTTTATTTTACAGTATGAGAGTCGTGTGGCTGTCAGGGACAGGGTGGCCTTTGCATGCATGTTTCTAAATGACGCTCAGGTAAGGCCCGTTGACCCCTCTGTTCATCCAAGTGCCACTGATGTGCTGTATATAATATACTTTCATTTTTTTCCCTCCCTTAAGTTGCCTCGTTACATAGACAAGCTGACCAATGAGATGAAGGAGGCTGGTAACCTGGAGGGAATGCTGCTTACAGGACTAACCAAAGATGGAGTCGATCTCATGGAGAGTTATGTAGACCGAACCGGAGACGTGCAGACGGCCAGTTTCTGCATGCTCAAGGTAACCGAAACCGGAATCCAGAAACCGAACAATACATGATAAAGATGATCTGCTCTCAGATGGATGTTTGGTATTACATATACTACCATTTTCTTATGATCACTAGGGCTGCATTTGTTTGATCAAAAATACTGTAAAAATTCTTTTTATTAAAATTTAATATAAAAGTTTTAATACATTTTAAAATGTAATGTATTCCTGTGATGGCAACGCAGTATTTTCAGCATCATTACTCCAGTCTTCAGTGTAACATGATCTTTCAGAAATCATTCTAGTATGATGATTTGCATTTCTGATTTTTATACAGTTGTGCTGCTTCATAGTATTGTGGAAACCATGATTTTTCCCCAAGATTCTTTGATTAATAGAAAGTTATTAAATTTAGCATTTTTGTAACATAAATGTCGGTACTGCTACTTTTAATACATTTTTTAACAAACAAAATATCTTACCCTAAACTTTTGAACAGTAGTGAATATTACAACAGAAACAAGAAGTTAAATGCAAATAAAATAAATCAAGACGTTGATTAGATTGCATGACAGTACAGAGCCCCTAAGGGGACATGGTGGTGGAAAAAATATGAGATGGGATGAAAAGTAATGTCAGTCAATGCTTTTGCGTTCCCTCGCAAAATGTTTGCGTTCCCCGAGAAACTTTTGCATTCGCTTTGTGTTCTTTGTGAGTTAACACAGTTTCTTGGGGGAACGCAAACATTTTGCGAGCGAACATAAAGGTTCTAGAGAGAACATAAAACATTTGTGAGAAACCGCTAAAGCCTTGCCAAAAGTTTCTCCCATCTCATAATTTTTCTTCACCATGTCCCTTTAGAGCCTCCGTAGGACAGACTGAATGTTACTGTTGTAAAACCAGGAACACTGGTGTGCATTCAGGTCTACTTCACAAAAGTTGAGGTGAGTTGGTAAAAGGTTTGTGTATCTGGTGTTTGTTGTGGCAGGGCTCCCCAGGAGAGGTGCTGAAGGACCCTCGGGTGCAGTGCTGGATCGAGAACTATCGCAACCTGTTGGACGCCTGGAGATTTTGGCATAAACGGGCTGAATTTGACATTCATAGGAGCAAATTGGATCCCAGCTCAAAACCACTTGCACAGGCTAGAATCATATTTTTTGTCTTCCAGCTGTTTAGTTTTGATTAAGCTTGCATGATACGATCACTGATCAATGTATCAGTCAGTGATTTTTTTAAAATTATCAATCTGATTTAGCTAATGCTGTTATATTTGTGATGTGATTTTTTTACTATCAAATACAATTCTAGAATGCATTTTGTTATATGGTAGCGACTTATAATGTTGTTTGTGAGCCATAACATAAAAATAATTATCAGTGCATTCCTAGCATGAAATATAAATTTTGGTTGCATCCTTCAGCTTAAATTTTGTCTTTATGCTGGCTATTTCTGATTTTCTTCTATTATTTTTTTATTTATTTATCTGTGCAGGTGTTTGTGAGCTGTAACTTCTGCGGTAAGTCTATATCATACAGCTGCTCGGCGATACCACATCAGGGCCGTGGATTTAGTCAGTACGGGGTCAGCGGTTCGCCCACCAAGTCAAAGGTCACCAGTTGCCCTGGCTGTCGTAAACCACTTCCACGCTGTGCCCTCTGCTTAATGAACATGGGCACCCCTGTGTCCAGCTGCCCAGGTAACAGACGGATCATTTAAAGTTCCTCTTGATAAATTATATCATAATGCCCACATGTGTTCAGCTCACTGTGAGACTCATCTCATCCATCTTCTCAGCAAAAGCAGATGAGAAAGCCGATCTCACACGAGACAAAAAACTTGCACAGTTCAATAACTGGTTTACCTGGTGCCACAACTGCCGGCATGGTGGTCATGCGGGTCACATGCTCAGCTGGTTCAGGTAAGAGTCATATTCACACAAATTATGCCAATTATTTGATGGCATTACAAATACAAATACACTACCTTTTAAAATTTAGTCGAGTTGGGGTTAGTAAGATAAAAAAAAAAAAAAAGTATACTTTTATTCAGCAATAGCCCTATTTGGATGGTAATTGTTTCTCATGGGGGAAGACATTATTAATTTTTACAGAGGTTAGTCAGATTTTATTGCTGTCCGAATTCAGAACGTCAGTGTTTTTCTCCCCCCACCCGTGTAAAAATACCCAGCCGAATTACCTACTGTTTCTTGACAAACACCAAGGTCGTGTGGTAATTTAATTGCTGTTCAAATCCACATCTCTGAATTTATAAGAGGATCAATCCAAAAATCGGTTTCTAAATCCTTTTTGACCACTGCTAAGCGACTTACGGTAACTGTTGCATTTTGATGTGATTTGCATGAATTTTAAAGATGTACACTTTTATTACTGAAATGCTGGAAAGTATTTACAAGAATAATATTTAATTACTGCTCCACTACAAGAACAAAATGAAGAATGAGAATAAAAGCACGTAAACATTTGAAATGGGCCATTATTAAGGCAGCAACAGGTATGCAATACAATTTAAAAAAGATTATTATATACAATTAATGAACATAAACCAAGTAGCCAAGTCAATTGTTTACCTTATTTAAATAAGAGGTTGCATTAACTCATTTACCATTTCAAATATTGTATAACACATCCATAGACTGTAAAAAAAAATGGACGACACCCGTTCGCTCTCTTCCATTGGTCAGAAGTGAAGCCGCCAGTGTCCCGATATGGCGTTGACATCTTGGGACTTGAGTCTGCGCAGAAGCGATTTCGGGACCAGACATGCGCAGTCGTGAGCAGGAAGTACAGCTGCGAAATCAACGGCCCGCCCTCACTCTCGCAGAATCAATCGCAAGAACACGCTCCTGCACTTTTTTAAAAATTAATTATATAAATTTATATATTAACTTTAAAGCTCCAATCTCCTCAGTCCTCCGAAGATCCCGAAAAAAAGTCTGTTGGTGCTTCAGTAACTACTTCGCTCAGAGAACCTGTCAATCACAGATGTCAATCATGACGTCACACCACCGCATCAAATAACTAACTAAAAACAAACTTATTTTAAAAACAAACTCTTGAAATTACATCAGCGTGATAAAAACTACCGTTAATGACAGAAATCATCTTTGGAAAAACGATATTTGAAGTTTAATTTAATTGTTTAGTTGGTCTCAACGTGCCGTTGAATAACATGGGGAGGCGGGGTTTATGACCTATACTAGGACCGGCCACCGGGGGGCGATTGAGACGTTTTGGCTTCACTTTTCAGCGCTTGTGCGGCACGCTTGAACACATCAGTTTTCCTGTTTCAAATAGGATATTTAAATGATCTAATAATAAGTGGGATATTGTTTTCCTATTATTAAATTAAATATAAATATATTTATATTATTCCAAGCATATGTGAGCAGTGTGTTCCCGGGTTCGTAGGATCACATCGTTCCTTCACCGTGAAAAAAATTGCCATACGAGTGCATTATTACTGAGGTGCTATGCAATTGTTTTTGTCCACATGAGAAATAATAACCGTCCGAATATGGCTAATGATGCATGCAAATGTGACCGCAAAGACTTTCACATCAAAAGTTTTTTTCAAATAATTGCTGTTCTTTTGAACTTTCCAACTTTCGAAGTATATTAGAATGATTTCTGAAGGATCATGTGACACCGAAGACTGGAATAATGATGCTGAAAATTCAGCTTTGATCACAGGAATACATTTTTAAATATATTCAATACATTTTTAAATATATTCAATACATTTTTAAATATATTCAAATAGAAGAGTTATTTTAAATTGTAATAATATATTTCATTTAAATATATATATTTTTTTATCAAATAAATGCAACCATTGGTCATCAAAAGAGACTTCTTTCAAAAACATAAAAAAAATCTTACTGGCCCTAAACTTTTGAACGGTAGTAGTGTATAGTATGAAGTACAACATTTTAAAAGTAATATTGTATATTCTTTCCTTTCAGAGATCACAGTGAGTGTCCGGTGTCGGCCTGCACCTGTAAATGCATGCAGCTGGACACCACAGGCAACCTGGTGCCTTCTGATAGTGTATAAAGGCCTATCTGCCTCAGTTAAATCTGCCATGTTACTAACCAGCTACCAACACTAGTACTGTAAGTGATGAGGGAAAAGATCTCACGGTTTCTGGAGTCAAGGACGAGCATATGCGTCTTTCTGAAGTGATCTGTACTTTACTTGCATTGATGTCAACGACAGGTGTTCTATTGTCACAGGAACCAAAGCAGTTAGACTGTTAGGATTATGTTACCCGTGATTAACTCACCCACTCACGGGCAGTTGTGCTTCCTGAGAAAGTGTCCATGTGAATGTTTGACCAAAGCATTTGTGATTCAGGCGCAGGAATTTCTATGAATAAAACTATTTCAGTATTGAGTTTAGAGACAGGAAAAGGGATATTACAATAATTTCAACATGATTAGTTTGAATACATGTGAGAAATGTTTTGTTGATGTCTTAGAAAGTGTTTTTACGTGGTCCATCACTACTTCCATTACTTGCCTTTGAGTTAAGCATTGTTTAAAAATTAATTTGTCAGAGATCATATTTCTTTAAAAGGAACCTCCATCGTAGAGGTGTTGTCCATCAGGTTAAGGGAAGCCCAGGTCAAGAGAAATGATTCTCACTGGAAAGTAGTACAAATAAAATTGTTCAGTTTGTTTTTTAAAAAATTGCTTTTAACAAATAACACATGTGCGTTTAACATTAGTTCTGGCTAAGTGTTGCATTTTTGGATCTGGAGGTAATGTAAAGTGCTGTTTTGTAGTTCTTACCTTAATTTATTGCACAATCAATGCAACAACTAAACATCCTAACTATTTAAATGATTGTCTTTATTTTTGGAAAAACAAAAAATAACTTCCATTGAGAACTAATGTTATTAAAACACTTTTCTGAAGGAGTTTTGAATTAAGTATTTTTTTGTGTGCAACAGAATGAGACATTGTGTTTGTGATTTTATACAGATTTTCAGTGCAATTAACCACAACGCATTAGCAGTAATTTAGAAATTAACTGTTCAGATCAAGTTCCAAGCCTTAATGTAATAACATGTCTGAGATAAAGCTCACCACAAAATCAAAGGACAAAATAAGCCTATTTTAAGGACTATTCCAGTTTTATGGATTGTGACATTTTCAAGACAATAAAGCCATTGAACGTTTTTTAGTCCTAAGAAAGACAATTAGCATTTGAGACATGGCACTCAGGACTTTCCTATTGTTTTCCTCGATAGCTTTTTTAAAAATCGTGTAATATATGGTAAAATATGGTCTGTGGTTAACATTAGTCTCACGTTTTGTTCTGCAACATAAATTGCAGTCATACCTCTAATTCAGATTTGAGTTATGGCTGTAATTTATGGTGAAGAACAAAACAAAAAGAAATTCTTGAAGGAACCCATGACAACAGCCTTCCCTTGGAGACTTTGGATGAAAAATGTGCTTTATCATGAGAACTAATATAATTTTCCTATCAATGCCATCATACTGAGCATCAGACCCATGGTTGCTTTGAGTCTGAACAAGAACACAAATGAGATTTGAGCTTAGGAAGAGAAGGTGGTGTGCAGTTAATGATTAATTTACTGTGCCCTATTTCTCACACAATTTACATACAACAATTTCATCTGTGTATGGACTACTTTCATGATGTTTTTGTCAATTTTGGAGCTTGGCAGGAGTCACTTCAATGGAAAATATCAGCATATGAAGATCATCTCTAGATATCTCATTCTCAAATAATGATTTCCAGAATGTAAACAAGACTCCTACACTTTCTCTGTTCAGAAAATGAGGCAACATAAAAACATTCCACAGCTCCAAAGCAGAATGCTTATTTTTCCATGCAACACTAAACCCCGCCCCAGCAGGAAATGCAGTGATCTCATTGGCTCTTCGCGGCGAGAAGGAACGCATAAACCAATAATGATCAATCAGCGCTGGTGTCTGCTCCAATCAGAAGCAGCACTCACGCGTCTTCCGCCCGCCCACTGCCTTTACTGCAACATCTGTCAGCTCAGGAGCACTGGAGAGTTTGGTGCTGCTTCTGAACTTTATGTCCTATTTGATTCAGAGTTTTACAGGCAGAGACAATTCAGTACGCTCACAATAGATTAAGAGGAAGCAAAGTTTAAAAATAGATACGCTTTTCGCAAGAGTTCTGGAGTTTTATTGTGTCTCGTGCGCATTTACGCACCGAGTGCAATAGTAAGTCTAGACTTCAGCCTGTTTCTGCCAGTGTCCCTCTGAGATGGAGTGATGAGAGATCTCCTTCATTCTTTCAAGACACAGCAGAAGTCCTTCATCATCATTCTCATCCTCATCCTCACAACATGAAGCAGATCACCAAGCCCATCAGGATACCATCAGAGAATCACTTTATAACAGCAGGAAAAGGTACGTTTTATTTTTGCAAGTTTTGAAAACGTAAAAGCAGCATCTTATTTTGTGAATGCATAATGCATTTTTAGTTTTTAACCTATTTTAACTTTAGTTTGTAACACTTTACGGTGAGGTTTCATTTGTTAACATTAACTATCTTGAACTAACAAGGAACAATAGGACGAGATCAACCTGAATTCACCATTTGTTTTTGTTTTTTAGCATTTATTAACATTTGTTAATGTTAGTTAATAAAATGTATCAAGTGAATTAGCTAATGTGAACAGATAGTCAACGTTTGACATTAAAATGCTTTAGTAAATGTTTAAATTAACATGATCTAATTTTAATAAAGGCTGTAGTAGAAGTATTGTTCATTGTTAGTTCATGTTAACAAATGAAACCTTATTGTGTCGTGTTATCCTTAGTTAATGAGTTTGTTCTTAAACCCTTTCATCTATAACTCATATTATAGCTTGATTTCACTTTATTCAAATCTTCCACATTGGATATTTTTTTTGTAGACGCTTTCCTTCCTCATATTTTGTAGATGTTCTGCTATACAGTAAGTGCAAATTAGTTAAAATCACTGAATAAAACAACATTGTTGTTTATTATTGTCTTTTTGTCAAATAAATGTAACCCACCTTTCAAATTCTGCTATGAAAATAAGGAATGATCAGAAAAAAATGAAAGCCATTGTGTTGAAGCAAAGACCCACTGAGACCCAGACCAACATTACATTTCTGTGGTCATCACAGATCTCTATACCTCGACGTGTGTGTGTGTGTGTGTGTGTGTGTGTGTGTGTGTGTGTGTGTGTGTGTGTGTGTGTGTGTGTTAGTTAATGTACAGTATGTTTTTGTACGTTTTATTGTAATTTTTGTATTTCAAGTTCATGTTTTTTTAATCGAGCCATAAATTCTGAGTATATCAATTAAAAATGATATACAATTATTATAGCAGAGCAGTTTATCACACCAATTTGTGAAGTATCTTATATTTAAATTGCACTTCTCCCTGGAAGTCTGATTCTGGTCAGTTGTGGTTTTCAGCTTTGAGGTATTTTCATAATAATGACACTAAACTGCATAAGTGACCATCCCTGTCAATCATTTTCCTACATATCTGTGCTTCATGTCTCTTGAATAATCATTATTTCATGTTCATTTATTTGTTTATTTGACAAGTAGCCATATGATAAGTGGGATATTATACAATCAGATGATCATCATCACAAAATAAATCAATATTTTGGTGGGGGGCTCATGCTGATTCATAAAGACTGTGGTCTCTAAAAAAGTTTTATTTTTCAATAATAACCAGCTGACTGCAGATTACCCACAATGCACCTCTGAACATGTTCCCTCAGGTGACGTGCACGTCTCTTTAATGTAATTCTATAGTCACATTTACTATGTCTGGAATAGCATACTACCATACTATCCTGGTTTGCAGTGTATATATACTGTGCACGGTATTTTCTGTATGGATGAAATATCCGAATAACCTACAATATTTGCTGAAATGTAGAGGAGTTCTTTATCCCACAATGCAATGTTTTAAACTTGACCTTCTGTTTCAAGTATGATGAGTATGAACTGGAAGCGACTTCGGTCTTGACCTTTACAACTGATCTATATATTGGTTTTGTATTTGATTAGTCTGACAAATGTTCATATATTTTTTACAATTATTTGAATATATTACAATATTGAAGATTCTTTGTTCTTAGACAATAATAACAACTGCACATCACTCACTGAATTAAACATGACACATCTGACAATGTAGCACACTATTTTTTGAAACATTAATCATTACTTTGTTTTATAGTACATACAGACTAATTTGTAAATAATAGAAAGTAGTGTTCAGTATATAATGTCATCCATTCTGAACATGACCTTTGTGTTTCAATTGTTCACAAGTGTTTCATTGTGCGTAAGTTCACGTAGTAAGCAAAGAATTTTAAAAACAACTCTCTGACATTTATTAGTTCCTCATATGAGTAAACTACTATTGTCCAAACCATTGTGGCCTGGCAGGCCGTAGCGCTTAAGACAGCTCTCTATCTCTCGTCCTCATGGAGTGCCTGATGCTTGTGTAGATTTGCATTTGAAACGCTTCTCCTTCACACAAAGACCTTGCAGCTGCCTCGCTGCAATCTGCAAGTGAATGTAGTGTAGCCGTCCCCCAACAAGTGCATTGAGAAAAGGTGTGTGTTCTCGGCTGAAAATGTTTCAGAGCTGATGTTATCATTCAGGCCGCTTCAGTGTTTGAGGCCTGCACTGTAACCAGCCGTGCCACGACACGTCTTCTCATGTCATGAGTGTCGCTTTTTTTGTACATTGTTGTAAAACAATGAGCAGGGAGTAAACTGACTGTGCCATTTTGCTGGCTCTTTTGCATAGGCTTTGACATTTATGTTTGCAGAGCTGGAGCAGAGAGCAAACACACGCAGGAATCGCTCTGTGGGCTGCATGCAAGCGGGTTGTTTTGAATTTCAGCTGTTGGTGCATGTGTGTACATGCATGTGGGTTTCACTGTGAGCAGTTTCACTTTGTTTCATTTCCTCCTGAGTGTCCTCTTGAGTGTAACCTTTATGTGAGATCAGTCATTTATATATTATACATTATAAGCATTGTATTTTGGGATCCAGAAATTGTAGGTTATTCATCCATACAAAAAGTATATAGGCCTATATATATATACAGGTCCTTCTCAAAAAATTAGGATATTGTGATAAAGTTCATTATTTTCCATAATGTAATGATAAAAAATTAACTTTCATATGATTTAGATTCATTGCACACCAACTGAAATATTTCAGGTGTTTTATTGTTTTAATACTGATGATTTTGGCATACAGCTCATGAAAAACCCAAAAATTCCTATCTCAAAAAATTTGCATATTTCATCCGACCAATAAAAGAAGTGTTTTTAGTACAAAAAAAAAAGCCAACCTTCAAATAATCATGTTCAGTTATTCACTCAATACTTGGTCGGGAATCCTTTTGCAGAAATGACTGCTTCTATGCGGCGTGGCATGGAGGCAATCAGCCTGTGGCACTGCTGAGGTGTTCTGGAGGCCCAGGATGCTTCGAGAGCGGCCTTAAGCTCATCCAGAGTGTTGGGACTTGCGTCTCTCAACTTTCTCTTCACAATATCCCACAGATTCTCTATGGGGTTCAGGTCAGGAGAGTTGGCAGGCCAATTGAGCGCAGTAATACCATGGTCAGTAAACCATTTACCAGTGGTTTTGGCACTGTGAGCAGGTGCCAGGTCGTGCTGAAAAATGAAATCATCTCCATAAAGCTTCTCAGCAGGTGGAAGCATGAAGTGCTCCAAAATCTCCTGATAGGGAGCTGCATTGACCCTGCCCTTGATGAAACACAGTGGACCAACACCAGCAGCTGACATGGCACCCCAGACCATCACTGACTGTGGGTACTTGACACTGGACTTCAGGCATTTTGGCATTTCCTTCTCCCCAGTCTTCCTCCAGACTCTGGCACCTTGATTTCCGAATGACATGCAACCACTGAGCAACAGTCCAGTGCTGCTTCTCTGTAGCCCAGGTCAGGCGCTTCTGCCGCTGTTTCTGGTTCAAAAGTGGCTTGACCTGGGGAATGCGGCACCTGTAGCCCATTTCCTGCACACGCCTGTGCACGGTGGCTCTGGATGTTTCTACTCCAGACTCAGTCCACTGCTTCCGCAGGTCCTCCAAGGTCTGGAATCGCTCCTTCTCCACAATCTTCCTCAGGGTCCGGTCACCTCTTCTCATTGTGCAGCGTTTTTTGCCACACTTTTTCCTTTCCACAGACTTCCCACTGAGGTGCCTTGATACAGCACTCTGGGAACAGCCTATTTGTTCAGAAATGTCTTTCTGTGTCTTACCCTCTTGCTTGAGGGTGTCAATGATGGCCTTCTGGACAGCAGTCAGGTCGGCAGTCTTACCCATGATTGCGGTCTTGAGTAATGAAACAGGCTGGGAGTTTTTAAAAGCCTCAGGAATCTTTTGCAGGTGTTTAGAGTTAATTAGTTGATTCAGATTAGGTTGATAGCTCATTTAGAGAACCTTTTCATGATATGCTAATTTTTTGAGACAGGAATTTGGGGTTTTCATGAGCTGTATGCCAAAATTATCAGCATTAAAACAATAAAAGACCTGAAATATTTCAGTTGGTGTGCAATGAATCTAAAATATATGAAAGTTTAATTTTTATCATTACATTATGGAAAATAATGAACTTTATCACAATATGCAAATTTTTTGAGAAGGACCTGTATATGACAATACAATACGATATATGCATTTTTTACAAAACAAACGTTATCAGTTAATAAAGTCATTTACTGACAGTGTTAAGTGCATTCAGTTCTGCATTGCAATTATATTATTTTATATTATATTAAAATTGTCATTATATTTCTTTATGTATACTATTCTTTCCATTAATATTTAATTATATTATAATACAATAGGATTTTATTATTTATTTTATTTATTATTTTATGAGATTTATATTATTATTATTATGTTTATTATCAGTTTTGTTTATTAAACTCATCCTGCACCTACAGTTGAATTTATGTTTTATGCCATAGAATCAGAGAGATTTTTGGCTGATGGACCATAAAATGGGCTAAAAAATAAAATAATAATCCCATAGACTTGTACTGAAGTACTGAGCCATATCTATAAATCTTTTAGGCCTATAATCAGAATAGCAACAATTAAACACTGGTCAAATTTTCTTCAGAAAATATAAATATTATGTTTCTGTTGTTTCCGTTCCATCATAAATACAATCTGTTTTTGTTCTGTTTCAGTAACGTTATGACATTGCAGGCAAATGCTCATCAGTTTCCAGTGACACCCACCAACTTCCTCTCTCACCATAATGCAGTAATTTCTCATGTCACTGTCCACTGCATACATAATCATAAACACCTCTGTTTTTTCTCACAAGCACGATCAGCCAGTCGACAGCCGCTCTCGTTGGACAAGCTGCCTGAGCAATACCTGATTGGACAGTGGCCACGAGAGCCGTACCAACCCCAGCCGTCCTGTATGAGTGATAAAGCCACACAGGTCAGTCAATGTTACATGCAATTTACTTCACAGTATAGTCCCCTAAAATAGAGAGTCACTTAAAATGCCCGAAAATCCATTGCATTAGACAACAAAATATCGAACAAGTTGCATCTGCAAACCATTGATATGCGGCCTATTTTTATGAACTAACTTCACATCATTTTTACTCAATGATTTAATAATGTCTCACAAACACAAAGTGTGCAATTGTGTTCACAACCAATTTTACGTCCATAATCAGATGTGTTTCCAAAATAAATAGGATATTAAACAATACAACATGTTAACTTTATACATCAGGAAATGATTTGAAAAAGTAGACGTTACATAAAATGGAGCCAGGTGGTTATGAGAGTTGAAAATAAGAGGCCAATGACATAAATAGAAAAGGAAAGATTACAAAAACAATGTGGGTTTTGTTTGGAATATTGTGCTCCGATTAATTGTGCATGATGATTCATCATACTTGAACATTATGATATCATTAATACAAGGGCTTTTCTTAGAACTACTTTTTTCATCATTTTGACTTATTAATACTAATGTCATACTAATGTTTCACAAAAACAAAGTGGCCAAAAACTAATTTTGAATTTCATTTAGATTGGTTTATCACTATAATTTTTTATTAAAGTGGCATTAACTGAGTGGATGTTTCTGTGTGTTTGAGTGTGTGTTTGTGTGTGTGTATATATATATATATATGGATGTATAATGATAAGCCAAAGCATTCTGACCAGTCGCAGGTGAAGTGAATATCGTTGATCATCTCCTAACAAGACCACATATTAAGGTCTGGGTAGAATAGATGGTAAGCAAACAATCAGTTCTAGTAATCAACGCGTTGGATGCAGGAGAAATGGGCATTGATGATGATCTGAGTGACTTTGACAAGGGCCAGACTGTTACAGCAAGGTGACTGGGTCAGAGAATCTCAGAGACGGCAAGGCTTGTGTGTTGATCCCGGTCAGCAGTGGTGAATTTACCAACAGTGGTCTGAGGAGACACAAACCACAAACCGGCGACAGGGTGTTGGACTCCCCAGACGTAGGCTAACCCGTCTGGTCCGAGCCAACGGAAGGTTTACTGTGGCACAAGTCACACAAAATTTGAATGATGGTTATGTGAGGAATGTGTCACAACACACAGTGCATCACATTCTGCTGAATATGGGGCTGTGTAGCCGCTGACCAATCAGAGTCGGAAAGCACAATGGGAACTGGACCTTGGAGCAGTGGAAGAAGGTGCGCTGTTTTCCAGGGGAAGTGATGCACCAGGATGCACTGTGGGATGATGACAAGCTGGTGGAGGGAGTGTGATACTCTGGGCAATTTCTGCTGGCAAACCCTGGGTCCAGCCATTCACGTGGATGTAAACTTGACACATGCCACCCACCTAAACATTGCGGTAGACCTGGTACACCCCTTCATGACAATGGTGTTCCCTGGAGGAAGTGCCTCTCTCAGCAGGATAAAACACACTGCCACACTGCACATTGTTCAGGAATGGTTTGAGGATCTCAATCCAATGGAGCATTTGTGAGATGTGCTGAACCAACAAGTTTGATCCACGGCAGCTCTCACAATCCTCAGGGCTTGAAGGATCTGCTCATCTTGGAGTCCATACCTCGGCGGGTCGGCGCTGTTTTGACAGCATGCGGAGGACTAACATGTATTGGCTCATCGGTGTGTGTGTGTGTGTGTGTGTGTGTGTGTGTGTGTGTGTGTGTGTGTGTTTGTGTATATATATAATATACGTATAAATATTTATAGAAATTTCAGTATATTCAATCTTTTACATTAAACAATAGAAAAGGGTTAAAAAAGTAATGTCAGTCACTGTAGAGACAACAAATTATTATTTGCACCGAAGACAATTTTTTGTAATATTTCTAATAGTGTGCACTAATTAATAATTCACAAAAAGGCCCATTCACACCAAGAACTATATAACTTTAAAGGTAACAATAACTGTATCAAAACTGTAATAACAGTTTTGTCATCATTTGCTTTAAATGCTCGAGCTCTGAAAGCAAGATGGATTCTGATTGACTGTCAATGTTTTTATTATTCATCAGCTGGAAAAAGAATAATTCTGAAAGTGATTTTAGCGATATCTTTTCTCCGTTGTCGTTATAGTTGTGGTGTAGATTCTGCTGATCTTTTACATTTAAAACGTTTTTTAGAACTATATCTTTATTGTTATCATTGTAGTTATCGTCTTTGGTGTGAACAGGGCTTAAGACACGAAACTCTATTCTAGAAGTAAATCAGATTTTTATTTTGACCTTAAGTGTCACTGGACATTTGGAGCCACTGGACATTGAAGAAGGGCTTTGCTTGTTAGTTGTGCTGTTTTTGACTGGTCTATATCTGTGTGTTACAAGGTTTATTCTTATTCTGTTTTGTTTCCTTTCTTCATTAGTATCATGAAGTCTTTGAGTGCTCAGTGGTTTAGCTCTGCTGAGACCCCTCGCCTCCCCTAAAACAAAACCGGCACAAAGGCCGATGCTTCGTGGCAGTCTGTCGCCATAGAAAGTTCTCTCTGGCGTTGTGTGGAGTGAATTCTTTCTGGAGGTGCAGCACCTGTCGCTCTGTGTGTGTATTTGTGTGTAGGTGTGTGCACACGCTACCTAAGGGTTGCGAGCGCATGTGTGTGTGTCTCTGCACCACCTGGCGCTCTCCGACAGCTCTTTGTGTGCCTGTGGTGAGCTGCCTGCAGTGAGATCCATACATATGCTAATGTCTGATCCGGCTCGCGGAGGCCTCGCGCTCCCAGAGTCAGAATCATCCCGTTCCTCTCAACATCTCTCTTCACGCCGCAGAGCCATGCCGGGGCTCTTTGTTGACAGTAGCAGCTTTTGCCATTGTTTAAAGCGCTTGGTGAATTGATGATTAGTGTTTAAAAACTTCTCCTGGACTGTTTTCTTGGTCCACATGAAATCAGAATTGACCCTGTTTGCTTCCTGAAATGGTTCATTCACCCCAAAAAATGAAAATTCTGTCATCGTTTACTCACTCTCGTTTACTCACTCTCCCTTTGTGAACATGAAATATTCTTATATGTATTGAATGTTCACTTGTAGTGTACTTCAAATTTTTAAAGTATATTTCTAAAAAGACTTATAAAAGTGCTTATAGATAACTTTCATGACACACTCAAGGGCGTTTTTAAATTAAATATTAAATTATTGTTTCAATAATCTTTTGTCATGGTTTATAGAAGTATGCTTATTTTTACTTATGTTGACTAACATACTAAAGCATGTAAAGTACTTGTTTATAATTTTAAATGTAGTGTTAATTGATATTACATTTTTTTTAATGTATTTGCAACTTCATCATTACATACTTTAATGCATTGCATACAAGTTTCAATAGAAATTACTTTAAAGTGTACTTTAGTTGATGATACATTTTTGTCTACATTCAGCAGTACACTTAAACATATTTTAAAGACAATAGAAGTTATTATAAAAGTATGTAATTACTTAAGTCCTACTTAAGTGGGTCAAAAAAAGCACTCTTAAGTTCAAGAAACTGCATTCAATATAAATTTAAACCATTATATATAACATGGAATAAAGTGTCTGCAAACATTACATTCAGATCGTTATTGAAAGAGTATGTATTTCAAGTATGTTATTTCCATAAAACCACAGTCAGTCCAAACCAGTATGACTTGCTTTCTTCTGTTTTTTTTTTTTGTTCATAAAGTAAAAGTCAATGGGGTCCAATATAATTTTCGGCCCCATTGATTTTTATTATATGGACCAAAACAGTTGAAACATTCATAAATATTCCTTCACCATTCACTTTACTTTCTCAAACTTTCTAAGAAGTTTATCAGCTGGCACCACTAAACAAAACACAGTAAAGACAAGAAGAAAATTAGTATCTGGAAAAAGATGCACTTATTTGTGGTGCCTTTTGTCCATCTTTTGTGGCTGATTGTTTGTTCTTCTTTTTGTTGTGGTTTTGGTCAAAGTGGCACATTTGCTGTTCGCCAACCACAAACATCCTGTTGTTTTATGAAAAATTGACATATCTAGGTCACATGATTTCAAGAATATATTCTGTATAGGAAATAATTTAAAGTCAGCATGATTATTTAGTCAGTGTGTGCATGGTTGACCATGTTTTGACCATGTTTATTGCAGACGCCTGGATTTTGGACTGAGGATGGAGGAGAGGTAAACGTACACGAGCGCTCGGCATCATGGGGGAGTGCTGACCATCTCATAGAGGTATGCATGGAAATACTTACATGTAGACAGTTTTTACACTTAAAAGAAAATGCCTTTCAGAATGTGTTTACACTTGGCATGTTTGGTTTGATTAAAACGAACCCTGGTGCGATTGCTCTGTTAGTGCGGTTCATTTGAATAAGTGTGAACGCTGCCATCTGAACCCTGGTGCACCAAACAAGTGGACCGAGACGCTGAAAACATGAGTCTCCTCCACTTCCAAACAAACTCTGGTGCGGTTCGACTGATATATGAACGCAACATGGACCAAAGACATCTAAACGAACCAAAACAGGATGTGATGTCACAAGATGTGACCCTAAAAAGAATGCTCAGGCACCTTATCGTCATAGAGGCTACATAGCCCATCACAGTTTGGTACAAGCATTGGAAATGCCGTCTCCTGGCAGAAGATCTTAATTTTTGTGTGTGACGGAGGGATTCCTGGCACTGTTTTGACTCCTTTACACATTTTATAAACTCTTTGTGAGTTCTCAGCTGGTACAAATACCATCATACTGTATGCACGCACATACAATGAGCGCATTTATTCCAGGACACTGCGTTGTTTTGGATGTTAAAAATGACTGTGGATGCTAAGTAAACCAGGACCAAATGTACCAAAGTTTTATGTTTTGGTCTGGATTAAAAGAACCAAACTACATGTGTGAACACAACACACCCTATATCAGGGTCGGGAACCTATGGCTTGCGAGTCACACGTGGCTCTTTGACAAAAGTCATGTGGCTCGCCAGGTTTCTCAACCCTTCACCAGCATATGATCATTAAAAACTTAGATGCATCACTAGAGATCAGTTTTCTGCAGTATGCAGAATCCCGTATACCGTATGAATTCAACGAGTTAAATACAAAACTCATAAACATATTCAATTGCTGTGTGAACATGATGGGTGGTAGTGTGTTTATTTATAGTCATACTTTGGGCGTATAATTGGCCTTGTCTCTCATAATTATGGGAAATAAAAAAATGTACCCACACATTGTGTCTTGACTTGCCAGTATTGGCTCTCTCATGCACTTGCAAAGTCAGTTTAGTAATCCCAAGATGTGGCAACATAACAAAAATCTATTTAGAAAGCTAAATTAGCAATGAAACCTGTGTGGTTTATTATATATAGTATATTATATATGGTTAGTTGTCGGGGCATGTCATCTAGTATTCAATAGTCGTCTGGTGTAGGGCTGTATGGCATGAGCTCAGATTTTGTGTCAACAATTGTTCTTTGCTTCCAGCCATTGCTAATAATAAGTATGTGATTTCTAGATCGCTAAACTCCGCCAGCAGCTCCAGCGCAGTTTGCAGGGAAGTTGCAATATCAAGGAGAAAGAAGAAGTGACGCAGCTGAACCAGGTCCAGGTACTGTAGATCGACTTCATCATGTGTGCTCGGATAGTATTGCTCGCATCTCTGCCTTTTTAGGGTTTTATTTGATCTTTAACCCAAAGTAGCCTATTACCCATAACCATAACTTTTTAAAAGCAATTTTGGGGTCTTATAATCAGAATATTGGGCTTTATTAACTTTTGAATGGTATTTCTAAATACCATACCATACCTTATTTTTATCTTTTACATTATGCAGTGAAATTTGATACTTTCTATTTTTGTGAGATTAACCCATATTTATAGAGGCAATTTCAGACATGAATCAGGTGACTTTTCCATGAATCTACTTGCTAGTCTAATTAGTCTCTTTAATGAAGATGTGCTTTTTGTTTTTCAGCCAAAGCGACTCTCTGCATCTTCATCTAATATGATCCATTCAAGACCCCTCATATGTAGAATGCCCAGCTATAGTGACTGTATTAACCAGGAGCTGGAGAGTGTCTTCATCTGTGAGGACTGGGGGAGGGAAGAGGAGAAGGTACACACACACACACACACACACACACACACACACACATTCACGCACAGACACGCACACAAACTCCCTCACTCACTCACTCACGCGCACATGTATGCACGCACGAACGCACTCACGCACGAACGCACTCACTCACTCACTCACTCACTCACTCACTCACTCACTCACTCGCTCACTCACTCACTCACTCACTCACTCACTCACTCACTCACTCACTCGCTCACTCACTCACTCACTCACTCACTCACTCACTCACTCACTCACTCACTCACTCACTCACTCACTCACTCGCTCACTCACTCACTCACTCACTCACTCACTCGCTCACTCACTCACGCCACGCACACAGAGATTTCAATGGAACATTTCAAGGTTGTAAGACTAATTCTTGCGTGTTTGTCCTGGTGTTTCAGGCTCTGGAGGTGCGAGACGGTGGCCGTGCTCCTGTTCCTCCTCTTCATCACACTCACAGCACTGAGACACAGATGTCCTGCAGTCCCTGTTTCTGCTGCTCTCCTCCTGCAGACACTGACAAAGGTAGAGCACTCTCTATGCTACTCATTAACTAGTATGGCAGATATCAAAGTACTTTCACAGTATTTTATTGGGGAAGGTTTGCTTAAATAAACAGCTTTATTTTGTCCTTTTAGATTACAGGAATGGTTCACCTCTGCCTCAGTTTTCCAGCTCTCCCAAACCCAACAACAGTTATATGTTTAAACGTGAGCCTCCCGAGGGCTGTGAGAAGGTCAAAGTGTTTGAAGATCTCATGTAAGTACCATTGACTGAACTACAGTGGATTCTCATAAAACCCTTTTTTAAAACCATATTGTTGTACACATCCACAGAGCATGCTTTGGGTTTTGGTACAAGGTTTTGCTTGAGGTTTGCTGGTAAAACTGCTTTGTGAGCTTCAGTTTAACTCACAAAGCATCATGTTATACTTGTTTTTTTTTTTAGTACTATAGTAATACCTTGCTTTTTCCCATCATTTGTTATTTTAAAAATATATATAAAAAGGTATATAGATTTTATAGAACAATTTTTAAAGTGTGTAATTTAGTTGCAAATATAAATCAGTTTTCATATAATATATCACATGTATATTGTAATAAATCACTATGTATATGTATGTGTATATATATATATATATATATAAGAATTTTAAAGGCCACCAACTTTGTTGTTTGCTTATTCTTTGACTTCATTACTATTTTTCTTGATCTTCATATATTATTGATTTATTTTTTATCTCATAGCACTTGTAGGACACAAGGCTTTCCCATCTTTTCCTGCCCCGACAGAAACAAGGTGAACTTCACTCCAAGTGGCTCTGCCTTCTGTCCTGTAAAGCTGCTGTGTTCATCCCTATTCCCATCAGATGCTGCTGCTCGCCCCAGTCCGCTGGATAATCACACTTCAGACCAGATGTCTGGTCCATTTACAGAGGCCACCGTACAAAACAGCTTCCCGCTGCGGCCCGTGGCCTCTGAACGCTGCAGTATTAGGAAGTGCCTGCTGCTCAGTTAGCCAATCAGAGCTCAGATCTGACTCCACTCTCTAGGAAATTTCTTACTTGCTAATGGTTGTACAAAGGGACCATTTAGTTTTGCATTGAACTTTATCTTGCGGTTTCATGTAATTCTGATGGAATGCACAAATCTTTACTTAATCTTACAGCACATCCTTCTAACCAGGTAAAACACATTAGATATGACAGTATCTACAGTAGCTGTAATCCAACAGCCCAAAATACTCTTTCATGCCTTAACACATAACTCAGGCTTAGCTTCAATTAGGGCTGGAGGATATAGCTATAATCTCAATATTATTTTCAGTCTTTTGATGATGATGATATATATATATATATATATATATTTTTTTTTTCATTATAAATGAACCATCATTTCGCCACAACAGTCATTGCTAGCAAAATAATTGCACATAAATTGTTCATATTCTCAATACTGCCCAGCCCTAACATCCATACTTCCCTCTTTGAGTAATAAGGACAGTAATAATGTTTCCTCTTATTCACATGACACTGTTATGGTGTATAAATAAAACTACTGGATGCTCACATTAAAGTGACATTTGTAAAGTAGAATATTTGCGTGTATGTGTTTCCTATATTTTTTGGTTGAACTGGGAATTCAGGATTTGTTTCACATTAGTACTGAGACTGTATGTATATTATGTGTTGTGTATTTAATCACACAAAAAGCATTTGTATCTATCTCATCTTTTACTGCAATAACATCTACATATTTAAAGATCAGTTTCTAGTTAGTTTTTGCATATATAGAGTACTCAAATGTATAGCCACACTATTAGATTAAAATTACAGATCTTTTATTAATTCATTTCATGCCATTCAGTTACATATTAATGGTAGAACTGTAAACACAATAATACAGCACAAAATATTGAAAATTATATGGCAATTTTTGGTGTAGCAGTTTCTGATTTATTATGATGCATTTAATTTTCTTTGTCTAGAGAAGCACTGATACTAAGAACTGACTTTCAGTAAGACAATTTGTTTCCACAGGGTATTAGGTGTTATGTGGATTCACATTTACAAAAGCATTTTTATTATATTTTATTGCACTTACATTTTTGCAGGTTGTATGTGTAGTGAAAGATAATACCCAGGTATTCATATTTAAAATGCTTCAGGATATGTGTAGGACAAGGGACCCAGTTTTCAGGCACACACACATATAATCAGCACAAATACAATTAAACCTGTACATAAAGGCTTACTTCATAGGACCTGATTAGTCCAAGTTTTTACCAATGTTTGGTATTCCAATCCTGACAAAAATAACAGAGGACAATAGTCAGGTTCTGCAAGAAAAAAAAATTGAATAATGTTTTAATCTTTCAAACCAGATCTACCATGAGCACTGAGGTTTTATTATTTATTATGTACACTTTTAAGGAGAAATAAATACTTCCAGGAAAAATAACTTCCGGAACCAAGACGTAAAAAGTAAGTGGTTAGAGTTGCATTCTATAACTTATCCATACATCTTAAAAACATATACACTGTAACAGCTGCTTTTACATCTGATAAAGTTTCCATAAGATAATATACAGTATTACTTTCATTAAAATAAATGAATTCAAGGACTGTCCTAAACCCCTCATATTTAAGGCTTTTGAAATGCAGCATTGGTTTTAGTAGTCAGCACTAAAGTAAGACAAACATTTACAATAAATAATGATTTACAAAAAAAACATGCAATATCACAATATACAAACCAAGAATGACTTACTGTTGCTGATAATGTTGATAAATATTAATATATACATTTATGTAAAACAAGTAAATCCACGATGTTATGGCAAATCAAACTGCCTAGATAATACTAGCAATAGAAAAGGAATCAAGGCCAGAGTGATTATTATTAATTTCCTTTGGCAGCAATTATTTCTTCATTAAATAATTAAGGTTTACTGCTATGGCATAAAGAAATCACTTGATATCTTTCCAGATCTGTAGGGCTCCTGCATAAACTGCTGTTTGTGCGACAAGAGTGATAAAGTGCATCTGTCTCAGGGCAGATTAAGCGTTCAGGAGCTCGTCTTCCTCATTGGTTCGGCCGATTGCATCCGGGTTGGACAGCGGATCCAGATCGGCAAACAGATTGAACCAAGCAGAGAGATCTTTTGAGGTATCTGTAATAAAAAAATAAAAAATAAACATTTAGAAGTGATTAAATTATGCATTACAGTATATTCAATATATATAATATAACCTAAAGTTAGAGGTGTAAATATTTGCTCTGAAATGATCTGAAATTTGGTCCCAATTGTTAGTATCTATTTATTTTGAAACCCTCGTGCACTGTTCGATTTCTGGGAATAACCTGTTTGGTCTGGGTCAAATTGACCCTAATTGGATTCAGTAAAATTTTTGCCTTAGATCATAAAAATGTGCAGGCAAAATTGACCTACGAACATCACAAACGTGAATGTGAACAAAACAGAAATGTTTTGTGTATATGTCAAAACACATCAGTGTGTTGAAACTTCGCATTCATGTTCATGACCATAAATGAGAAAGAGTCAGAAAATTTCAAGAAAAACAACAGGTTTAATTGTATTTCAGATAGATTAAAAAAAGAAATGATAGCTCATTTTTACCATATGTGGCTGACAAAATTTTTTTCTGTATTGAAATAAATGGGGAAAAGCTCCTTTTTTAGATTCATAAGGTAGTAAAAAACTAAAATAACAAAATGTAACCAAGAAATGTTATTATTTTGTGTCTGTGCAGTTGCCTTAGACTTAGAACATTAAATTATGTGGTCATATGGGTCAAACTGACCCACGAACATCACAAACGTAACAGAAATGGTGTATATGTCAAAACACATCAGCGTGTTGAAAATTTGCCTGCATGTTTAAGCCCATAAATGAGAAAGAGTCAAGACCATACATTTTTGCAAAACCCCTCTAGATATTTCCACCAACTCAAAAATCTGGGTCAAATTGATCCGCAACAGTACAGGGGGTATGATTCATACTTTGGATAAGGAATGAACACAAAATACATGATTGTAAACAAGTATTAAATTCTGTTTCAGATTAATGCATCACAATGGATCAATTCATGTTTAGACTCCCAATATTGAGTCTGACACGCTATAAAAGGCTCTGATCATTTACCTTTCTCTGCACATTTGGAAGAGATTTGACTCGCTACAGATGAGCTTTCAGGGATATTCTGTGGAATGGTAGTTGCCCAACCTGGAATACAGACAATATTAAAGAGAACTTACAGTAGATGTATACAACTGTTTTTTTATTTAAAGAAATTAATACTTTTATTCAGCTAGCATGAATAAATGACTTTATTACTATAAATGATGACTTTTTACTTATCAAAGAATCCTGAATTGTTTTTTTATCATGGTTTCCACAAAAATATGAAGCAGCACAAGTGTTTTCAACATTTATAATGAAAATGTCAATGAATTCAGCAATGATTTCTGAAGGATCATGTGACACTGAAGACTGGAGTAATGATGCTGAAAATTCAGATTTGTTCACAGGAATAAATCACATTTCAAAATAATTTTTTTTAATTTAAAATAAATATTTCACGTTTTACTGTATTTTTGATCAAATAAACACAGCCTTGGTGAGCATCTTTCAAAAGCATAAAAAAGGGGTAGTGTATATTTTGTTCCATGATGATCAATTATTATTGTATCAATGAACTGGCCCCTAAAGGACCCGACTGGTTACATCACACGCCAGTAAGAGTCTGTTCTGGTCTACAATACAGCAACTTTCTGCCAATAGTCAAATATCTCTGTTCACCTGAGGACTGTCGGTCGATCGTGTTCTGGTCGAGTAGTTTGGAAGGCAGAAAGAAGGCGTACTCTTCCTCAGACGGCTGGATCTCTGCTCTGCAACTGCCGGCCGGTTCATCCTCCCCAAACACCTCACGCCATTCCTGCGAGAAACCCCTGTCCTCCAGAGAACTGCAGCCCAGAATCTCATCCAACAAACTCAAGCCATCCTTCTCCTGACCGCCAGAGAAACACTCATCATTTCCTGTACAGAGAGAAAAAGGCATTGTTGATCATGTTTAAAGGGGCCTTTTTACATTTTCAGCTTTTATTTAGAGTATAATGTTGCTGTTTGAGCATGAAAAGGGTTGACCAATCACAACACACTAGTCCACCCAACCAATCAGAGCACATTGTGCTATTCAGAAGGAGGGGCTTCATAGAGACAGGAACTAAACAGAGCGATACTGACAGACTGGGAAGAGAGGAGCTGCAACAATGGAGAATGTGTGAAAAAGAATGTGTTTATTGACCATTCAAGCTTGTTTTTGAAAGAGCCCTTTTTAAAACTTTGAAAAAGGGCATTATAGGTCCCCTTTAAGGATGAATATTAGTTATTGTGTTATTCCTGTGGATAATACTCATGTATAACAAATGTATGTATGAAAGCTTTACCTGTTTGTATGGAGTTACTGCTCAGAGTTTCTTGTTCAATTGAAATAAGCCTGAAACAGAAGAGGCGATCGATTAGAGGTGTATATCACATAATAAACCGAACTGAGGACCGAATAGCTCCTACGTTTCATCTGTATTCTGACTCGTCTCTGCGTCTTCTGCTTTTGCCTTCATTTTCTTCTTCCCCTTTTTCTTTGAAGCTTGATCTGAACCCTGGAGTATCAGATACAACATCATAATATCACAGCCTGTTTGTCCAAACCATGGAAGATGGGTGAGCATTTAATAATTCAATATAATAAAAAAAGTATTTTTTTGCCATTCTATCTGATGACACTAGTCTAGCAGAAATTAAAAACACAAACATGAAAGAAAAAAAAAGAAAGAAAAAAAACCCCCACAGTCCTGGGATGTAGGTTCCTAATGTGACAACTTGCCCCACATAGTATAAGAACAATCCTCTACTGATAGTGACGATATTAAGATGAGGTTCTATAATTCAAGCCTCACTCTGTATCATGCACAACCATTCAAGAGTTTGATGACTAAAAAAATGCTTTTCAAAATTTCTTATGCTCACCAAGGCTGCATTTATTTGAGCAATACAAACAGTAGTATTGTGAAATATTATTACAATTTAAAATAACTGTTTTCTATTTTATTCCATCTGCATTTTCAGCATCATTACTCCAGTCTTCAGTGTCACATGATCCTTCAGAAATCATTCTAATATGCTAATCAAGAAACATTTATTTTTATGATCAAGCTTGGAAACGGTAAACTTATTTTTTTTAGGATTCTTTGATCAATAGAGAGTTCAGAAGAACTGCATTTTTTTATATAAATATTTTGTATCATTATAAATCTCTTTATTGTCAATTTAGTCCTTTTTTATTTTCAGCAATTTCTTTGCTGAATAAAAACAAATTTCTTTCAAAAACATAAATCTTACCGACTCCAAACTTTTGAATGGTAGGGCATCTTTCCAGAATACGCTTTAGAAATAATCACCTGCTAAATAATTAAATAAATGTAAATATAAAATAATCTTCCTTTAAACTAAATTAAAATGTTCAAATCAAGCACCCAAATGGGCAGTGAGTGAGTGGAGGCGGGGCTAATTTGCATATTCATAGAACCACGTATACTAAATAAGGGCAAGGGTGTAGAGTTATATTAAAGCTATTTGAAGGCATGAAGACATTTTTTTCAAGGAACATTTTTTTTTAAATATGTAATTTTGTCGATCAAAGATGAGTTTTAAGGGGGATACAATTATTGACTACAAAGAAACTTTAACACTAAATGAGAGCTATAAGTAAACATCCATCCCCAAAATATTAATATAAAACATAATGAGATCATTTTCTTTTGAAAGCTCTCACCCCCAGTGCTGAAGCCTCATGAGTCTGGCAGCCTTTGAAGCTCTCATGAATAGCAGCCATAGTGTGAGAGGTTTTCTCCCAGAAATGAAGCAATGTGGTCTGAAGCACAGAAAAGACAGATATTTATCTTTATGACACGACTCTCTGCAAGACTTGATTCTGCTAAATTGTAAGAGATTATTACCTTTATTAACAATTCATTTAGATCAAATAATAATAATAAATGTAATAACAATGCACACATCACACGTACAATGCTCACAACTCAGGTAAAAATAATAATAAAGCTACGAGAAGCAGCACCTGATAGGTTGTCAGGACGTGTGAGAGCAGATTACAGCGACTGGCTCCGAGCAGATCAACCTTCTGACACACATCATTCTTCAGCTTGTCAAAACTGGTCTTGGTGTGACGCACCTGAGTTTGAACCTGAAGGGTAGAAAGAGATGAAGCTGCTGCCCATCAAAAACAACTGCTAGATGATGTTGATCTGGTGAATGCATGAGCGAGTGTCTAATGGTTTTTAGCTGATCTCAGGTCAGTTTTAGAATGTAGGTTAATTTTTGATTCATTTAATGAATTTTAACACGTATGCGTATATAATACAAAAAGAGAATGATAATTAGTTGCTTCTGATTGACCCAGTTTGCCAACGCTCTGCCTAATAGCACACAAAACAAGGACTACAAATTAATAAAACATTCTTTTTACAGAGCCTTCAAATTCAATGGTATTTATTATTTGTAAATTCAATTTAATAGATTACACATTCATGAAGGTTTGTAAACCGTTTCTTTATACAGGGTTGTGGCTTTTGTTGCAGTTTTGACCAGAAGGTGGCGCAAGCTTGAGGTGTTTAGAGCAGTTCGAAACTGTGAATCATTTTCAAAGCAATTGGTTCAATTGATTCAGAGCTACAAAAAACAGTTTCTCCCATCACACTGCTGTGTCCGAAATCACATACTCTCTTGAGTAGGTATTTATTTTGAATAAGTGCTTACTTTACGAGTGCTGAAGAAGTATGTTCTGTATGGTATGAATGTGTATAGTATAGGGGCAGATACAAACAACCCACTCCATAATTCACACATCACTGACACAGAAAAACACACACATGCATATTTGTCACGTCCCACAGGAGCAGGTTAATGAGAGTTTGAGTTTAAGAGTTTGTGAAAAACATATGTGACAAAATAAGTATGTCTGAATTCACAGTACTCATAAAAGAGTAGGAAAAAAGTACCCGGATGAGCTACTTCTTCCTGTGAGATTCTGAAGTGTGCATTCAATTAACACTTTACAATCCCATGAGGATTTATGAATGGTAGTGAAGTGAACCAACTGACGCTGGTAGATCACATGACAATGACAACATTGCAGATTTATACGTCCAGATAACATTCATACTACATATTCATACTATATAGAACATACTTTTTTAGCGGTTGTGAAGTAATGACTTATTTAAAATAAGTACCTACTCAAGAGAGTATGCGATTTCGGACGCAGCCATTCAGTTTTTTGTCTATGATATAGTAGGGAAAGTATGTGATTTTGGACGCAGTCTATCTCATGCCACTGCAGATGAGAATGATTAGAGGACACGTTACTCCTTCTCCTGGCGAAAAGGTTTCACTGCAGTAACACCGTCACTGCAGGGTTGGCAAGTCACAGAAACATTTCCAGCCTAAAGCGACTCGAAACTCATCCAAAAGGAATGAAAACTAGCCCAATTTCCCCCCATCCAATCTCAGTCGACAGCTTCAGGAATCCCATAAAGGGGCTGAAATTCACGAGTTCACACGTACATGAAATCAGATGTAGTAATTTATGCGTATTTGGCGCGCTGTTCGGGAGAGGGCTTCGAGCTCGAAATTTGGCCCGAACCCAGAGTACCCCCCCATTTACTGGGATAGAAATCAGCCGAGAGTGAGGTGATATGCAAGTTAAATAATGCCAAATGATTTTAAAACAAAAAAGCCTGTTGAATTGCACTACTTGAAAAAAATATGCATTTCATTAACCATGCTTGCATTTTAATGCATTGTATTTTTAGGGCTTGCCTTTGTATGGGCTGAAATTCAACATGGTTGAATATTTAAGCTGTGAATATTTCAATTCAAAACATTTCAAACACATTTTCATTGTTAAAATTTCAATAATCCATATTCACCTTTCATATTTCACTTCCAAAATATTCAAAATGTATAAAAATACAACTTATAATATTCAACAGGCAATTTTCGGTCCATTTTATTTCGCATTGCAAATTCGCTTCCACAAATTCAGAATTCAAATTCGACAGTAAATTCAACATTGACATCCAGGAACTGCAGGAAAAGCAGTAGATTACCGAGCATAATCTCCATCTGCTGTTAGTCCACCTCACCAACAGGTGGTGCAAAGCGCGTGTTGTTGACGAAGACCGAGCAACAGTTAGCTAGAGCAAGCCATTCATTCATTAAAACTCATTTACAGCAATTGAGCATGCATTACGTTTTTGTGATGATTATCTGGGTCATGTATATGCGGAAAAGATGACAAAGACACAAAAGATGTGTTTATGTTTCATTCAATATCAATAACTTCATTGTTACTTTAAAATTGTGAGTTATAAATATGAATAACACTTTTACGTCGTCTTAGCGGCCCCTAATTTAACAACAAATGATAATTACAATGGAAGTGAATCAATCAAAACTAACTTTAGCTGGAAAATAACATTATTCAAGAACCGCTATAAAGCCAAAACAATCTCTGTTACCTTAAATTACATGTTTATCTCTGTAAAGCTGCTTTTAAACAATCTACATTGTTAAAAGCGCTATATAAATGAAGATGACTTGACTTGACTATTACAATGTTATATGCGGACATAGCCATTCATAATAAATTTCATAAAAAAATCTAGCATTGCTTTAAAACACGTATTGTCCTTTCACTTCCCCCAATTCTTTTAACACACTGTTTTAACACATCTTTACACAATAAATTAAATTATTTTCTCATCTCAGAAAGATCAATACAAAATAGTAAAAGTATCTCTTTTTCATGTTTTGTCTATATAGATAATCTTTTTAGTGCACTATTAAAGTATAGCCCAAAGAAACGCAACCCACGCCCCCTGTAATTTTTTTCCACGACGCCAATTTCAAAATAGCCCGATTGTGTGGGAAAACTGGTGCTCTGGGACAGACTGACCTTGCGGAACTTCTCCATCTGCTTGTGTGTGTCCGGGTCGAGCTCCTGAGAAACGTCCTTCATCCAGAGCAGAGCTCCTCTGTACTCCGTGCGGGACTGTTCCATCCTGTTCACCGTCAGCCACGTGTCTGAGATCGCCCGGTAACGGAAGGTCTCCACCTCCTGGTAAAGGCGGCCCAGTGGACCTCGCAGCGCCAATCTGCAGTGAGGAACCAACGAATGAGAAGAACTCTCAAACCAATCACATATGACTGACTGAAGATGAAAGAATCTTCAATCCTGAAAAAAATCCAGCATAACCCAGTATGAATTCCAGGCTGGTTACAGTGGTGGACTAGCTATAGTGGACCAGCATAGTCTGTTCTCAAGCAAACCTGAGCTGATCTACCAGCATTCCTGCTTCACATGCTGGTGACCAGAGCAAACCAGCAACCAGCATGCAAAACATACGGCTCACCAGCAATGCTGGATTTCTCAGCATGGGTTGTTTTTGAAACAATGAATAAATGACAAGACCTTTGCTGTGAAGAGAAGCAGAGCGCTTTCCCAGAAGCTTGCATGATCTTTCCAGCGCGACTCTTGTCTTGAGAGCCCTGTGAACGCAGGAACCGACCCAGCTCATTCTCCTCCTCAGACAAAACTGAAAAGAGCATCAGAATTAAGCCACATATACTAATTATTTCCTTTGAACAATAAATTGTGACAAAAAAAATCCACCTTTAAGTTTTAAACATTTGAACGGCACAGCAAACAGTTTTGAAAAACTAATGAAAAACAAGTATACTTTTTCACTAGAGATCAAGGATATGAATATTAATAAATGTGTGAAATTGAGGTCTACTTACAGCTGATCCTCCTCTGATACACTTCAATGACCTTAAGGAGCTCCATGCACGTTCTCTGCACTGACTGAAACACCTGAGGGGAAGCATGCCAAACCAAATCCATCACATGACCTTTGATTCATCCAGATTCAGAGAAAAGTCTGAATTCTGTCCATTTCTCACCTCCAGTTTAGCATCCAGGTCAGCATCGGAAGCAACGACATGCTCGTCCTCCTTCTTTCCTGTGACTTTGATCAGTGTTTGTTTGGTTTTCCAGTATTTCTGCTGGAACTTGTTCACCACAGATGATTCTTGACTTTGGAGAAACTGGTCAAAATGAGAATAACCTCTGAAAAAACATGACAAACCAATTAAAGAAAACATCTCATTTGTTTAAGTCTACAATCATGAATGTCTGCAAATTAATTCATACTCACTGGTTCCCTTTCTCCATGTTTATCAATTATCTGAAATAAAAAGGAAAATCATTTAATCACAATTGATGATACTTTTACGTTTATAAGTTTAACATGTTTACCACATAGTTTTAATTTATAGAAGATAACTGGTCATTGTGCTAATTGAAAAAAAAAAAGCATTCATGTTTCATCAATGCACCACAAACATAATTGACTGAAGGCTTTTGCCTCTTTATCTTTTGCAAGCATTTCTCTAAAGGGAGATGATATCTCTGTTAATAACCCTAATTAATGCTACAGTACACGTACAATATTCATCATCCTGCATGTGACTCACATCCGGATTTCATTCTCTGCCGCACCAAAACAAACAACTAGTATTTTATTCTGTCATTATGCAACAGCTACAGTAAATGCAGGAAATTATCTACTTATTATAAAAGGCCTTATAATGAATTGAATTAGTGAGAGACTCACCTTATGAGTTTGGATCCCGGCTGCAGATGTTTAAGACATTCTGTAATGCGAAAATGAAACGCTATATCTGTATCACTGCGTGTTTTTGGACGCGCGTCCTTGCAGAAGGAGCGATGACGTCAGCGCGCTACTGCACGAGCGCACTGCGAATAATAGGAAGAAGGGATGGGTGGGTAGAATGACAATTATCTTGATACAGGGACTTTAAATGCGCAATTTTGATCGTTCTGAATGATTTGATGATATTAATTTGATATTTTAAGTTTTCGTAGCTTCTAAATTACTAATAAAGTTTTTTTGTAGCATTAACTAGTTGTAAATTGTTCTCAACAACAGAACAGGCGTTATCATGCGGTGTCTGTTACTTTTCTCAGCGCTTAGTAGAATAGACTAATCACCTCAGTTTGCGATTCTTTAGAGACACTCGGCTGAAAGGAAGAAAGGAAGGACAGAAGAATTTAAATTTTGCACTAAGAAACTGAAGCATATCTTTATTAAGACTTACTGTAAAAAAAAAAATACTTCCACGACGTACACATTTTTTTCCTTTATGAGAAGCTCTCTGAAATTATTACTTTTAGGAAAAGTAGAAGTATTAAGAAACATTAAGGTAAACATGCATTTTACATTCATTTTCAATGTGATAAGTAATTGCCCCAAGTGCCTGGAGGCAGATTGTATTCAATAATGAAATTAGCTTACATTCACTTTCACAGCAATTTAATTAATTCACCATGAGAAATGTCAAAACTGTTGACACATGATCTCAGCAAAGAAAAATCAATTACAGGAACTCATTAAGTTTTGCTCTGTCTGTCAGAATAATGACACATATTCACCAGCACCTGCCACTGAGATCAGCTAAGTTCATAAGTGAGTAGAGACAAACAGTAGGCTAATATTTTTCACAATAAAAAAAAAGAAAAAAAAAGAATATTATTATAATATGAGCTGGTTTCTCTCATTATGAGATAAAAGATCATCCAGAAGGTAAGTACGGAGACTCGCTGTGGTAGTTATAGTCTGGACAGACTTTCTGCACCAGTTTATAGTCCATGCTGTAGAAGTATATGTAGACACAGATGACTTTGAACGGTTTTGAGCAGAGCCACGAGACATGGCTTTGAGTCTGGTCCTGGTCACAGCTATGAGACGGGTCATACCAGCAGCGTGTGCTTTTGGTGCCTCTCTCCACCTTCTCATGCTCCACCCTGCAGTTAAACATCCTCGACTCCACCGAGTGCACAACAGTTTGTTGAGTCGTTGCATCAAATTCCACCGTTTTGCTTGGAGGCACCAGCCCTATGGACACGTTCCCACCGCCGGTGGTGTTGTATCGGAAAAAAACACTAAACGTTCCATTGCCGTGATCCACAATCTTCCCTGTGATCAACAGGTTGAGGCTTGCAGACTTCACTTTGCACTGGAAATCTCCCCAGCCGAACATCTTAGCTTTTCCTCTTTTCACCGTGAGCCGTTTCTTTGATTGTTGGCCTGACGGGTGTGTCTCCGTCAGGTTCGGGGCCCAATCCCACAGCTCCTGCTCGGGACATGAGCAGAGTTTGTCGGACAGGAGGCCTAGGGTGGGGTCAGCGTCACGGACATCAGGACTCGATTCGGGCAAAGGGTCAGAATCAGCACATGAAGGCTTCATTGTCGTCTTTGGCCTGTCCATTTGTAGAGACCTTGAGGTCAGAGGACTATTTCCTTTGGCATATCTGATCTAGGAAAAAACAAAATGAGAATTTTAGACTTTAGTGAATGAGTTTTAGACAAAAGAGAGACACCAAACTAAAAAAATACACCCACATCAGAAAAACAATATATCCTTTACTTCACCTGACAGCAAATCTGTCATACAAGAGAGCTTTTATTAGTAAGCTCTTGGATCAATGACCCAAATCAGTTTGTTACAGTATGTCACTTATCAAAAAGTGGTTCACATCCAACGCCAGGGGTTAGCGCAATGACAGTCCTGAAACAAAATATCAAAAGGTGTCCCGGAGTTGCCTGTAATTGAATTTTGGCCATCAATATCAGATCAAAATGCCCTAGAAGAGCATCAGGGAAACATGATCTGACTTACAAAATGTAAAAGGGACGGTGTTAAAAGAGACACTTTTAACTCTGCAACATCTGAAGAAATAGTTTACCCAAAATTCTGTGATTTATTTACAGATTTGTGCCATTATTCACTGAAAATCTCTCAAAGCTCTCAAATCTCATTTGCATATTTAAATGCGATGGTTGCTTATGTGTTCTTAACAGCTACTTTCTTACTAAGGTATTCAAACTGGTTGCAGTCGACAGGGTGATACTAAGACGGATGGACGGAGAGATAGAGAGATAGATTGATAGATAGACAGATTGACAGACAGACTGACAGATAGATAGACATTGATAGATAGATAGACTGATATAAATAGACAGACATTCAGACACCCCCCCCCCCCCCCCCCCCGCAGTGATAAATTAATGGGATAATTTATGAAGATATAACAAAAACCTTTTATCTCGTTGCTCTCGTTGCAGAATTACTTTTTATGATACACAATACAGTGAGACATGCTGCTTTAGCGTCAGAATGCTGTGAAACATAATTCACTTCTTTTAAAGACTGACAGTTTTCCCAAACAGCTCTGAGCAGGATTACGGCTTTTCCGATGGCAGATTTACAGGAAGCTGGTTTAATGGATTAGGTCTCCAGCAGTTGTACTGCCATCCCACTCCAGCTATAAATAAGATCAAGGTGTTTCCAGCTCAGAGTTCATTTTCCAAAATGGGAATTTATGGAGTTGTAACATTCACAAACATGATTCAAAGCACCCGGACGAGGAAATGCCCATGAACAATAACACCTTCACCTTCATTACAGCATGATGTTCAATGATGGAGTGCCAAGCAAATACATTGGAACTTCAGCAGAGATCATTTCAATGATTCTTCTTAGAATGATGAAGTTTGAAAACAAGCCATTTTCTTGCTGGCTTGAAAACAGATTTGAAGTTTCAATATTTCTTATATTGCGTTCTTGTGTTCTACAAACTGTTTATATATAAATTATTATAAAGACATAGGCTGTTTATAAAATCATATGATTACATTAGGGTATAGACCTTTGAAGATTTTTGTAACCCAGCAAGCAATAGCCGTCATTTCACCGTCTAGGTTAACTATAGACACGATATAGTCCGGCTATGAGTAATCTAGCCAAAATAACCTTGAATTTGGTTCCATGTTGTTTTTGACAAAATAACTTGTGAGATGTATGATATTCCATCATGAAGGCAAAGTAAACAGTGATTACAAGTTGTTTGGTTTCATTTCTTCACTCATTTCATTTTGTTATCTAATTGATGACTAGTCTATTCTTGGGCGATCTATCAAATTTTCACTGAGAGCCCAAATTTTGCCTTGTTTTAGCCTAGACGTCTGGGCTGTGTTTGGACGGCTATTAGACGTCTTTTAAACGCAAAATTGTTTGCTGGGAAGGATCAGACCAGGTAGAAAGACCTGTCCAGGGCAGTCAGTGAAAAGGGGATTGAAATTCACCTGCAAAGAGGAAATCACAACATACTGTAAGTCATCTGGGAGATACTACCTCTGAAACCTGCATCCGCCTGAAGATGAAAAAGAATCCATGATTGCATTGAGAATATTAGTGCATAAATCAGTAAGCTACGATTTAACTCCATGGATCATGGGTTAAAACATAAACAGCATGCCGTAATCAGATGAAGGCAGAGTTAACACTGGACACTGCAATTTCATTGAACATGTCCAGGTGGAAAAAAAGGAAACCCCTAAAATCGAAACTTATGATATCAACTCAACAGCTCTTTTCACAGAATGCGTATATTGGATCTTTATCTCCAGGGGTCAGACACTTACAGTCACACTTATATATTTATATAAAAAAAGCAATAATCCTTTTGAGGCTCGAGCACCACGTTGCCTCTTATTTCAATTAGAGACAAATCGATCTTCAGTCTGATGTGTGAGCTGGACCTTACACAGGGAGCGGGTGAACAGAGGAGGTGGCAAGAACGGAGAGACAGAGAGACAGACGTCAACACAAAATACTCTTACAATGACTCTAGCAATGCTGGAATGTTGCATTATTAAAAGTATCTGATGAGAAGTCCTGGTCTGATGAACACTGGAAAACACTTCTAAAACACCAAGAATGATAAACTGCAATTGGAAGTGCAAAAGATGAGACAAAATTGTATACAAAAAGTGTTACACTTGTTCATTCTTTCTCATTCACAAAATTGCGTTTCATCTGAAAACACGATGGACAAAATTGCTGACTTTTCTGAGCAGTATTGATCTCTCAGTGCGAAGACCAGTGACCAATACTGTGTTCCTTCACATGATATTCTTAGCCAACCATTAAATTAGAATTCCTCACACTAAAGTACTGCTGGGAGAAAGGAAATTCATTTGCATCTACTTGTGTCTGTTGATGCAATCAAGATCCATCATTGATAATTATCATAAAAAAGGGAAGGACGTTGAGTTTAGTTGGTCTTAGCTGGTTTCTACAGGTCAGGCTGGTCTGATTTGATGGTTTAAGGGGTTTCAGCTGGTCAGAAGACCAGGGGAACCATCTCAAACCAGCTAAGACCAGAACATTTTTTTTTTTTTTTTTGCTGTTTCACATGATGATTTGTTGTCAAAAATGTCAATAATGTTTATAGAATTCCTGTTGGAATTTCAGAGGATCCTAAAGGGACTTTTGTAAACATCTCATAAAACAAAAACTATATATTTAAATAGGCTTAATGTTCCAAAGCTTCCAAATAATAGAGTTCTAAAGTCTGAAAAATCTGATTTACCAAGGAACTATTGCCTTTAATTAGACATTCTATAGAAATGTCACGTTCAATTTCAGCATTTGATCACATACTTTTAATCCATCCTAAATAAAGCTCTCATAAACAATGTTTCAATCTTTGATCTTACATGATTGGTAACAGATCCCATTAGGATTCTGACAGAAATCATGTCCAGTATGCATTCCTGTAGGATTTGACTTGACCGCCTGTCGCTGTCTGTGATGCTGAACCCTTAGACAGCCAAACACATCAAAGAGCAGATCAACGCCGCAGCCAAGAGACGTAGAAGAATTACAGATAAAATGTAAATGTACTTACATCATATATAACGAAGAGGATCATAAGATGCGTCAAACTGCTTGCAATCATCATCATCTAGGTTTTCTGACTCTTGAACTTTCCTTACAGCCGTTCTGATCCCTGTGAAATTCTCAAAGGGATTCAATGAATTTCACAGGGAAGCTGATCTTCCTGATTCCAGGCTTGTTCTGCGCTGTGAACACATGGTCACTCAGCTCCATCTGACACGGAGAGCTGCTCACATGAGGGAGGAACGCCTGTGAAGCTCGAGTCAACCAATCCAGCTTCAGACACACTTTATGACTTTCATTAAGTCATTCTTACAATGCAGCATATTTGTCATGTGGCCATCGTATCTGTCATCACATAGAGGATAAAAGAGTAAACATTCACATTCATAGACATATACGGAACGAGAATTCTTCAGCATTTATAATATAATGCATACACATGCTTGGTTCAGGCTGTTGGGTCGTTGTATTGGGTTGAAAAAATGAAATGAGGTCATCCTTCACGTTTAATACACCAGTATTTATTACCTGTAGGTCATCAGAAAACATAAGCTGTACAAAAAAGACTTTACAACATGACCATAATCAACAAAGAATCAGCGAGACCACTTCGCAATGTACTAAACGTTTCTGTGCAATATAAAATAAATTAATATGATTTAATACTCATTCTTATTTACAAATGATACGAAACATTCATTTCACCAGCTGCTAGCAGGACGGCCAGGTGAAATGACTCCAATGTCGCAGCGTTATGAATGAATCAGGGGAAACGAGGAAAGTTGGCCAATAAAAAGCCTCTTCTAGAACTACTATCTACATGGAAGATACCAGCAGGATTCATAGACTAATACATCTTAGGAATATCATATTCACGCTGTTGTTTGCGATATATATAAATTTTCATGAATACTTAAGATTTTATACACCATTTTCTTTTTCACTGCATTTTTAGGGGATAAAGTATAATTATGGATATATAAAATGATTACCATTTAATATTCTGCTGAATAATTAAACATCAAAACCATTGCTGAATGATTTACTGTTTGATGGCTTATATTTTCTGCAAGTGTGAAGAGACAGCTCAAATTGTGACTATATTTGTGATGCCTAATATTATACAATAAAATATATATCAGATCCCAGAAAAGTGCTACATGTACGATAACCCCAGAAAGTATTTTCACATTTAAGTCACACTCTGAATGTATAGATGCATTAGATTAGACAATATCAAATCAAGTGAAATTTATTATAAATAAATATAAAGCCATTCCTGAATTTTTAATGACTTTTCAGTCCTTTTAGAGGCAACATAAATGCAATAATTGGCCTATTTATAATATATATGAAATATTAGGCTACTATAAGGGAAACCAAAATTCTGTTAAGACTTTAATTCATCCAATTTCTATATAATGCTTAACTTATAATTTGCATATTCAAGTACACACTGTCATGTGATACACCAGCAGGATACTGATTTAAGTTTCACAAGTTTTTGATTCAGTATAAAATAAAGGTTCATAAGAATCAATAGTTTGGGAATCTGACTTCACCGAACAGGTCGTATGTTTCTGATTCACTAAAAAGAACTGGTTCATAAGAATCAATAGTTTGGGAATCTGACTACACCGAACAGGTCGTATGTTTCTGATTCACTAAAAAGAACTGGTTCATAAGAGTCAATAGTTTGGGAATCTGACTACACCGAACAGGTCGTATGTTTCTGATTCACTAAAAAGAACTGGTTCATAAGAGTCAATAGTTTGGGAATTTGACTACACCGAACAGGTCGTATGTTTCTGATTCACTAAAAAGAACTGGTTCATAAGAGTCAATAGTTTGGGAATCTGACTACACCGAACAGGTCGTATGTTTCTGATTCACTAAAAAGAACTGGTTCATAAGAGTCAATAGTTTGGGAATCTGACTACACCGAACAGGTCGTATGTTTCTGATTCACTAAAAAGAACTGGTTCATAAGAGTCAATAGTTTGGGAATGTGACTACACCGAACAGGTAGTATGTTTCTGATTCACTAAAAAGAACTGGTTCATAAGAGTCAATAGTTTGGGAATCTGACTACACCGAACAGGTCGTATGTTTCTGATTCACTAAAAAGAACTGGTTCATAAGAGTCAATAGTTTGGGAATTTGACTACACCGAACAGGTCGTATGTTTCTCATTCACTAAAAAGAACTGGTTCATAAGAGTCAATAGTTTGGGAATCTGACTACACCGAACAGGTCGTATGTTTCTGATTCACTAAAAAGAACTGCTTCATAAGAGTCAATAGTTTGGGAATCTGACTACACCGAACAGGTCGTATGTTTCTGATTCACTAAAAAGAAGCACCTTAAGAGATCTGACATTGGTGGTGCAAAATAATAGTGTGGGAAACAACATCAGAATATTTTAATACATCGTGTCACATGTTTCCAGTATTTATAAAATGCAACCGTTCCCCAACCCTATATCTAATGCAATTACATTCAGATGTTTTAAAGTTGATCTTAAGTGTCCAAATACTTTGTAGGGCCACTGTATTTTGCATGACCACTGTCCTGTGAGAATTGGCAACAATTAGGAACAAAACTCCCTTATTTTTGAATCGATAATAAGGCAGAAACTATCGGTCTTCCCATGAGACCCGTTGTCTTGACACGTACATCATTCATGTAAATATATACCAGACATTGAAAATGGGGCATAAATCCCCCAATCAAAATCATAATACTGTCACAACCACTTTTCCCTAACAACTGTATATCGACCAATTATTATATAATATAAAAATGCCTGAATGGAAAACTATAACAAAAAATACATATGTAAAGTCTGTTGAGCCGAAAAGACACATCATACAGTAGAAACTATACAATACACAAATGAGTGAAAATAAAAGGACGTTAGGTCTTTAAAGAGTCCCACTCTGAGATTTATTTTTACACTTTCTCAGCTATCCCGCTTCATTGATGTGCTCCAGATTCATATTCTGCTGCCTTGAAGAATCATTGCTTCAGAGACATTGTTCAATGGCGAATGCCTTCCTTGCTGCACTAATATAGTGCAAAATAACACCTGGAATCAGAGTGGGACTTCCAGGAGAACATGATTCGTCTGGGTTTCACCTTCCATAGAAAGGCTGCATCTTCTGTGAGCAAATGTTGTCCATGATGTAAGTGATATCTGAAGTTCACAAGCGTTCTCTCTACTGTGTGTTTGTACGGTATGTTTTGGCATTGTTTATTCAATAACTCCCTCCAAAACCATGAATCCTCTCAGCTGGGAAGCACAAGTCGGAAGAAAGTTGTTCTGATAAGGTCCTAGAGAGAAGTCCGACCAGTCGTAGAAGACCACTAGCTCGACCGCAGTTGCATAATTGACAAATGCTTGTGAGGAACTGAATATAAACAAAGGCATGATCTCACAGCATGTGGAGATGTATGTAAAGGCTCTTCCAGAACAAGAACGGGAAGTAAAAACAAAGTATGAAGGTTTTCTTTTGTGGCTCTGGGATGTTTCTTCTTCCAAGTTGGATTCCACTCGATGAGGGTGCAGTATTTGTGACGGTTAGGCATTCCTCATTTGGGGGAGTATTTAGGTGAATCTCAAAAACATGCCCAGGTCATACTTTACCCTCAAAACAAAAAAAATGAAGCTTTATTTTAGGTCTATTTTATTGACTTTATCAGATGACGCTGAATTATGGCACTATTGTCTTCGGTAGAGCTGCTTCACAGCAGAATTTAACTTGTTTCATAATGAATTAACTTTATACAGTGATTGAACTGAATTGAATCGGTTATATTTGATGAAGTTTGCATAAGTAATTCTGTTACTTTCCTGTTTATTACCGTGAAGCTTTTGAACTTGTTACTTTGAAGCAAGTTCTATAAAGCACTATAAAATTAAATGTTGATATGACTACAAAGGCTTTTTGCATTGTGACAATATATTCATAACAATTAAGCACATTTACCCTAAATTCTTATTTCTGTAATGTAAAAACTCTCTTTTACTATACTTTTACTATAACTCTGTTTTACTATGTTTCAATAAATAAGTATTAATACATCATGGTAATATTATTTATATAGCCTTTAATTTTTGCTGATTTAAATGGATATTTTTAATGAGAACCGCTATTGACAATACTGAGAATTAAAAAAAACACGTAAGTCTTCCAAATGCATTACAGTAAAAAAAGAATTTAGGAACTGATGTGATTCATTGTCATGAATGATGCAATAATCAAAATTTCATAATATCACGATGTACAAAATCTTAAAGGTGCTAAAATTGCCTTAGTTTCTCTTAATCAAAAATATCATTACTTATTTTTTTTTTCTTTAAATTTTGGGGTATAATGTGACGCGGGCATGTTTGAGTGAGATTCACCCATTTTCAGAATGTCGATGATATTTTCATGACGTTAGTTCTCAGAGAAAGGCTACATGTCCGCATCACCATCGTACGCCAGGGTCAAGGGTTTCAGGCGGTTATTGTTTTGTCTTCGCTGAGGTTTCTTTGGCTTTTTGCTGAGGACAAAAGAATCAAAATTCTATAATAACAATATGCTTGGTTTAAGAAATACTTTAGAATTACTTTAAGCTCATATGCACACTGCAACAACTTAATTCTCTTCAGTAAAAAAAAAAGGCACCTCTGTTGACAGCAATTTACTAAAAAAAAAAAAAGCAGCCTTAAAATAAATATTTTAGCAATGACAATGTTGGGTTATTACGATATTTAGCATCTGTAATTTAGGTCATTCATTGCTGCATTTAAGGTTGTCTCTCTCAAAATCTTGCAGTGTGTACATTGCTTGTGTATACTTTATCTCACAGTATTTGAAAACACATGATATATTAAGTAAATACAGTATATTTGCATATGCATTTTATGGCACATGGTACAAAAATGAAGTCATGCAATGTGTAAAAAAACAAAACAATGATTGATGATGAAAAATCATGATGATGAGGGAAGATTCAGTAATGACTTATGATGAAATACAATTGGTGCCCTGATAGGAGCAAAACTACGTCAAGCGTCATTAAAGACCATATTGGCCAAATTAGTTTTCAGCATTATTGCAAAATATGATAATAAAAAATTCACTGTTCCAAAACCTAGTGAATTGCCCTAATAGGCATAACAGATGTTCCAAAAGCTAGGAAAGATCATGCTGCCTATCGGGATACCTAATCTGAGCCTACTTCTAAGGCAGAATCGCATGTGCATCACAGAAAAGGCAATCCCAAAATGCATTTTGACAAATCAGTCATTTATAATTATAAATACACTTTTAATTCATTCAACACAGAAAAGTGTTGATAAAAATAGTTTAATAGAATTAACCCTATAAAGACTACTGTATTATATTTGAAACAGCTCACTAGGTTTTGCAAGAGAGTTAGTTTCTTTATCTTTTTTTAAACCCTTAAACCATATAGGCAGCCTACCCGGGCAGCTCGGTGCATTGAGCATCAGAACATAAGGCACAGACTGAGGCCGAGGCACTGGGCAGAGGGGGCTGAGATGATGTCAGGAGATCAGGAGTCTGTTCCTCCGGCCTTTAACTGGCTCTTGACTCTTGACTCGACTGCTGGCACTCAGGGCAGGTGTACGTCAGTTCATGGGCGTCTTGGCCCATCCATTCCACCGTACCATTGGACTCTGGCGTCTCGAGCGACCGCCGGATGGCACAGTAACTGCTGCTCATGACGGTGAAGGGAGGCATGGATGATGGGATGTGAGTAAAAGAAAAACACAAGCAAACGAATGCATGTAGTGAATGAGAAAACAAAATGAGCGATGACGAAGCAGATGGAAAGTGGCGTCTTACCATGCGAGGTAAATCATTGACACTATAAACACCAGGAGGACAAAAGCTCCTGCCGCCACACCGTACACCCACGTCTTCAGTGTTCCATCTAAAGAGGAAAAGCGTTTAAAAAAAAATCAAAATCAAAATGCAAAACTACATATAGAATTTGAAATGGAATATTTACCTGGTCCAAAGGGTTGCAAGTACCATGTGCGTCCCACGCGGCCGGGCTGAACCGTGGTGGGCAGGGTGGGGTTGATGGCCCGGCTCGTCTTCACGTCGGTTTTCTTGTCCCCTGCGGTAGGGATTTCGAGCACAGGGATGGGCGCACATTGCTCCAGCATTCCCTCAGCCGTAAGAACCTCAGTATAGCCCTCCTCGCACATACATACGCCCTCCTGCAGGGGGCAGCAACAGCGCACAAATCCTATCATGCTTTTCACCCAACAGAGTTCTGTAGGAACCAGTCCTAAAACCCACTTCAAGTTCCATCTTCACAAATTCAACAGTTTTTGGTTAAATTCTTGAAATAAGGTCTGTGGTTATATTCTCACGTTTTTTTCTACGACATAAAATACATCAGTATCTTTTCACTGTAAAGCTACTTTGAAACAATCTGTATTGTATAAAGCGCTGTATAAATAAAGGTGACTTGACTAATATGCCATGTCTAAATGGGATTACAGAGGGGTCATTAAAGGTCATCACACTGAACTGGTAAACTCATCTAGTTGCTAGCTAGTCTGCTTTTACAGCCTCAATGTTTTTAATCGTGCTCTGGCAAACTAAACGTGTAAGAATCATAAGTGCTCAAATAAACACGCATGTCTGTTACGAAATGGATGTTTGAGCCTTGTTTATTATTATTATTTTATTTCAAAATGTATTTAATTGAGGAATACTATATTCTATCAATATTATATAAAAGTATACACAGCCCTACTCCAAAGCCAATGAAAAAAAAAAAAAAACTGTTGGCTTTTTGACAAGGGAACCAGGGTCATGCTAACTTCCAGGTTGGCCTACAAAACTATGTCATTCCTGCAGTAGTCTATTGACCAGGGACATTTTTTTTTATCGCCCATCCATAGAGGAAAGAGAACATTCACAAACTTCTCATTTTATTGTGGGTAAAATGATCCCAAATAGCATGCACAGCATGCACACAAAAATCAACTAGATGTATTATATTATTTGTGCAGACATCATTTGTAAAATTTGGTCTCGTAAACTTAGCAAAAAAAGATCATTGATCATGTTTTAGAAATATAAATCAACTATCAGCACCCCCAAAAAACTAAAGTACAATTTATGACTATGATTTTCTGTTACATCCATTATAATAATTAAAGCTGGAGCAACCGCCGACAGTTACAGACACCCAGGCTGAGAATTACAGTAATCCCACAATCCTCTTGTCTTACCTCTGAGCAGAATGACTGTGGTTTGTTACAAAGTGGATCACATGACTGGTCCACCCCTGGCAGTAGCGCTGGAGGGCATCCACCTAGAAGAAATAACAGATCTTTTTCAAGCTTTTGACAAAAAGGTTGAGTTGAAAAAAAGGTTACGTACACCTACCAACCAAAGACTTAACAATAACGTCACTCTACCTCATTCAAAAGTATACTTTTCTATTATATCACTTGCATGCAATACTGCATATAACCACTTTAAGCCACCATGAAATCAAAATAGACTATTCTTATTTTGTTTATGGAATATTGAAGTATAATATATGATTTGTCTGTGCACATTTTTTTAATTCCTCGTAATCTTTAATTAAAATAACTTCCCCTTCCTCTTGCAGAAACATCTCTTCTCTGATGATGTGTGAGGGCGGGATCAAGCTGTCACTCACACGAGATTGCACCAATAGCAAACCACAACCATCCAATCGATTCCCCATGGACAAAATCAAGCCTCACTATACCCCCCCTCCCCACACACACACCCTCACCCCCACCCACACACACATTTCTTTTTCTTATTCAACAGATATCCATCACACTAGGGAAAAGACCATCAAAACTTTCATTCTGACTTGAAAAATAGTAATAACTGTACATATAATTATTCAATTAGTATTTACAAATAAATCATATCCAACTGCTGCTAAACTTTAGGTATATATTACTTAACTGTCAGTACTAATTTAACTCAGTGTACCTTGTGGTACTGTTGTATTTATTGTCCATTTTATTGTTGTCTTTTTAGTCATCATGACTGCCTACTACTGTATATATTTTACGAAGGAACTGTATTACATTCATATATACACATACTATACACATACTATACAAAGATGCTGGTATGATGTTCTGAAGAGTCTGCTTAAAACAACACTTTTCTAATTCTTTTATAATTATTATGCATGCAGCTTTTATGAGCTCATTAATTCAGAAGCTACAATGATTTATTTGTCACACTGCAGGAATGTGAAGGCAAAAAGGCTTTTAAAAGTGGTGGAAAAACTGATAGAACTAAAGATGTTCACATTGCGTTATACATTTATATACATTTCAACTTGAAAACTTGACGTTGATTAAAAGAAGTCCGCAGACACATTATGCATCAACTAAACAAAAGTTATCTGAAGGTTTGTATTGGTATGTGTCAACCCTTATTGGTTACTCATGTGACTTAAAGAGACAGATGTAAAGTGGTGTTGTACAGCACCTGTGACGTTTATTCCATCTGAGCGTTGACACCAGATCAGCTGAGGACCGCCCATCCACTGGTACTCATAACACTCACCATCTATACGGAAATCAACAGAATAAATGTACACTGCCGTCGACACTTCTGGACAGTTGTAGAGAGACTCATTTTAAGGGTGTCGTCACACTCACATCCTGTTAAATGTACCAAAACTATTAACCATATAAAGTCTACTGCATCTAGATGATCAAAACTTTGCAAGTATGATCAAATAGTATCAAATATGATCCATCAGACCTATGGGTTATTAGTTCATCTCTCAGTCATTGTATTATATGTTTTGGCCCACACAATAAAAACTACAGAGCTTTGATAATAAAACTAAGCATTCAAATATCATCTTACCACGTCATTATTGGCAGATATAGAGTGACGACTAGTATTTATATGCATTTTTTTAAAACAGCCTGTTATACTGTTATTAAGATCTCGTTCGTTAGAAGCTATTTTATATGAAAATCAATCCATAAAATCAGCTTCTGCACGAAACTGCATATTGTTTGGGCCCCTGAATAAAACCGAGGTGTTTTTTTTCTCCTCGAGTGTGGGCTCCATATTCTCACTACTGTACATCGTACTATATGCCTGATGTATCAAATATGATACTCAAAAAACAAACACATGCACATTTTTTAAGTCTAAATACTCAATAAACTGATTCATTTCAAAATGTGAAAATTTCTTACTATTATTTAATATGTCAAGCTTTAAAGGGGTTAAATTGTGAACCGGATGAAAAAGAGCCCAATTCCCACTGCATCCACACTGTCCCTGGCCTTAAGAGCACTTATTTTGGTCAGTCTGTTAGTTATGTTGGGTCTCAGTTCACCATTTCAATCACTGTTGTAACGAATCAAGCCATAGACATCCAACTGCATTTCATGTAAAATTCTTAAATGACGTGAAAAGTGTTTATTCTAGGATGAAATCAAAGTAAAGCAGTGTCTTTATGCCAATGAGAGAGGAGGAGATGTCTCACTGGTGCAGGGGCGGGACTGCCACTCCTGATCGGGACACTGAGCGATGTTTTCTGGTTCCTGCGCGATGACGGCACGCGAGCGGACCTGCACCGGAGTGAAGTCCAAACGCTGACCCTTCACACACACTCTCTGACACGGGCTCCAGTCGGACCACTCCATCAGATAACAGTCACCTGAACAGATCAGCAGGAGAGTTGCCAAAAGTACAAACCAACTCAGTAAAACCTGATAACAGCAGTGCTGGGGAAGCTGTGGAACTTAGATTACATAATTATCAGGTTAAATAGATTTAAAACACGTTAACACAAAAACAATGTCAGCATCAAACCTGAACTAAAACTTTTATATTACATAGAATAAAACCAAAAAACATCTAGACTATAACTAAACTAAAAGCAATATTGCTGTACAACCAAATAATGGTCACACTTTAGATTAGGGTCCAATTCTCATTATTAACTAACTATTAACTACCTATACAACTTTTGCCTCAATAAACTCATAATTTACTGCTTATTAACAGTTACAAAGTAGTTAAGTTTAGATATTGGGTAGGATTAAGGGATGTTAATCCAGAACAAGGCAATAATATGTGCTTTATTTAAGTACTAATAAACAGCCAATATATGCATGCTATTTAGCAACTAGTTACCCTAAATATTTATAAGAAAAAAAATAGTTAAATGGCAACACTATTGAGTGATGAATCTATAATGAGTGAATTTATAATAATAAAAAAATGAAAAAATGACTAGAAAACTAGTCATTCTACACAGTTCAAAGTTGGGTTTGCATTTTTGTGGGAATGCTTTTAAGATATTGTGATCATTTTTCAAATTTTTTTAATATATATATTTATTTAATAATGTTTAAAGATCATATATAAATTAATTACTACAGATTGAACATGTTCTGATTTGATGATATATATATATATATATATATATATATATATATATATATATAAAAAATTGCTAATATTTCGCTATTATACATTTATTTTAGTAAATTATATATTATATTCAATATACTAAGATGGCTTAAAAGGGTGTTTTTAAAAAATAGAAAAAAAGATTAAAAAAAAATCTATAGTGTTGTCATGCTATGCTTGGCTTGCAGTTTTTTTTTTTTTAAATCACAGAATTATTTTTGCTGTTGAAGATAGTTTTTCCCAATAACAGTTTGCATGCAATGACGCCACTCATAGATCACCAGTCCTGTGTGAATTTAGTCTGTTACCAGGGCAGGGTAAGGTGCAGGTCTCCTCCAGAACAATCCTCTTATCTCCATCGACGGCCGGAACCAATCCAGCACAGAGATCCTCCTCTACAATGCTGCTCTTCCCATCGCTGGAGCCGTCTGATACGAAGCACGACAGGTCCCGGAAACGCATGCCCACCCCGCACACCACCTCCTACAACACACATGCACACACAGAGGTTTGAGATGTGAGTGCTGCGCAGTCATAAACACTTCCTAAATCTAAAGATCAAAGGGATTGAAACGGAGGAGGATCAGAGAGAATAACAGAAGAGAAGACGAGGTTGACAGCGAGATTGGAAAACAAGGTGCTGGAAGAGTGAGGAGTTCCAGCGCGGGTTGTTAGCGTATTCACAGTGTGTTGCGTTGGCCGATTGAGGTGTTTAGCTTAAACTATTGCTCCGTTGTACAATACGATTTAATAAACACTAAATTGTCATAATGGAGCTCAGCAGAAAAAAAAGACCAAAGAGTAACAGATTAGATGATAGACATAAATCTGTTTCCACAAACTTATTTTACACATATGAAAAGACTTCACACACACTCTCTGACACGGGCTCCAGTCGGACCACTCCATCAGATAACAGTCACCTGAACAGATCAGCAGGAGAGTTGCCAAAAGTACAAACCAACTCAGTAAAACCTGATAACAGCAGTGCTGGGGAAGCTGTGGAACTTAGATTACATAATTATCAGGTTAAATAGATTTAAAACACGTTAACACAAAAACAATGTCAGCATCAAACCTGAACTAAAACTTTTATATTACATAGAATAAAACCAAAAAACATCTAGACTATAACTAAACTAAAAGCAATATTGCTGTACAACCAAATAATGGTCACACTTTAGATTAGGGTCCAATTCTCATTATTAACTAACTATTAACTACCTATACAACTTTTGCCTCAATAAACTCATAATTTACTGCTTATTAACAGTTATTTTACTTATTTTACACATATGAAAATGCTGAGGTATATTTACTACCATTCAAAAGAGGAAAAAAAAGAAACTCAATTTTATTCAGCAATGCATTAAAGAGTTCAAAAAGAACAATAAAAACATTTCTACTGTTACAAACTATTTTCATTTTAAATAAATGTTCTGTTGAACTGTCTATTCATTAAAGAATCCTGAAAAAAAATGTATCAGGGTTTCCAAAAAGATTAAGCAACATTGATAATAATAATACTTGTATGCAAATCAGCATATTAGAATGATTTCTCAAGGATCATGCGATCAAAATGCAGCTTTGCCATCACAGAAATATATATAAAGAATTTCTATACAAAAAAAAAGTTTGTTAAAGGCACAATATGTAAGATTTTTGATTTCAAATATCCCAAAAACACTAAAACAATGTTATATATTTTGTTGACTTGTGTACATACATTATCCCAAATGTTTCCAACAAATTTTTGAATACAGAGAAATCAGCTATTTTAACCAGTGTACCTTTAAATACCATCAGTGTACCATCGCCTGTCAATGACTTCATAACCGCCTTACCCTCGATTTCCAGTGGAAACACCAAACACACTTTCATATATTATGCGTTTTATTAGACAGGTGTCTGGATACTTTTATTAACAGAAAACAAATCATTGTAATATTGTTCAACACGGTTAGTCTTATTGTTGGATCTCTTGTTTTCTTGATTTACCGCGAGTAACATGTTTAATGTGTACAGTGTGTACCATTTAATGTGTTAATATGTACCATGCCTAGTGGCAAACATAGCATAATCATAAGTGCTTTATTTGTAATACAGTAATACAGCATTTAATCCACCATACAGAATATATTAATATAATTTGCATGTCATTTAGCAACACAAGTCATCCAGCTTTTATTAATATATTATAATATCCATCTAGCTTACTGCAATGCCCAACAAGTGTCTCATAGCAGCCACCTAGCTAACGGACATAGTAATGATATAACAACTTTCAACATACTCGAATGTATTTTGTATTTAACACTCGAATGTATTGTATGCTGTATTTAAAAAGTACGATAATTGTCTTTCAAATGTAATGAGGTTAAAGTAAAAAGTTTCCAGAAAAAATAACACTCAAGTAAAGTACAGAATAAAGATACTAATAAAAAGTGTACTTAAGTACAGTACTCAAGTAAATGTGCTTTTGTTACTGTCTACCTCTGCTTATAGTCGATTTAATAGATTGTACTGTTGTGTACCTTAGTGTGGATAGTTTGACATGTCTTTTGAAACCATTTCCAGTGACAAAAACTGAAAAACATGGATTGTGAAAAATAAACTTGACCTAGAACCTTCACAAGTCCGAGTTCACCAAACTTGAACTTGAGCCGAAATACTTCTTTAACGTGCTTGCATTTCTGTGAAGAGGTTTCTTCTTGCAGTGCTTAAGTTCAAGTTTGATGAACTCTGATGAGTAAATTTACATTGAGCCCTTCGATCTATAAGAGAATGCAATGGAAAAAGATGAAATGAGAGACCTCAACACGGCACTCTGACCACGGGCCGTACTGCCACCTGTAGCAGGGTCTCACAGGACAGGGTTTCCACTGCTCCATCTGAGAGGAACACGGCCTGCCGTCCCCCTGAGACGCCTGCACCACCGCTCGTCTCCGCCACATCTTCCCTGCAGCATTAAGACACACAACAGAGACATGAGTTTCAGCTTCGGTTCCACAGAGAACAACATCACTTAAAGGAATAGCTCACCCCAAAAATGGCAATGTGATTTTTTTTAATGAATTTATCAATACTTAATTTTTTTTTTTTATTACACTACTGTGCAAAGGTTTAGGGTCAGTAAGATATTTTGATGTTTTTGAAAAGTCACTTATGCTCACCAAGGCTGCATTTATTTATTTTAAAATGTGAAATATTATTGCAATTTAAAATAACTGTTTTTTGATCAATTGAAAGTTCAAAAGAACAGTGTTTATTTGAAGTAGAAAACTTTTGTAACATTATAAATGTCTTTACTGTCACATTTGATCAATTGAATGCATCTTTGCTGAATAAAAGTATTTTCTTCAAAAAAGAACCAAATAAATAAATAAAACACTGACCCAAACTTTTGAACAGTAGGGTACATTATGACAATGAAAAAAGTCAAAAACGTTTGATTTTGAAATGAAATATGACCTGAACCTGTTTTTGACAGATTTCATGAGCTGCCCGCATACACAAATCTCTACATACACATGCATGCACACACACACACTCCTCTTTCAGTTTCCAGCTCAAGACGCGGCTGTCTCAGATAACTCGCTAGCTCATCCCACACGTGTTTAGCATAAAACCTCACACAAAGCGCCCCCTTCTCTCGCTCTTCTTTTTCTACCTTATCTTGGAAGTGTTTGGCAGGCCGACTGTCATTTTCTATCTAGAGCTGCTTCCATCTTTTTTCCTCCGTTGAACAGTCCATCATTTAATCTCGTATTTCAGAGTTCTAGCTCCCTTCTCAAATGCTATCTTTTTGTTCTTTCTTTGCATGCACAATTATACAGCCTACATGCACAGCCACAAACAGTTGAGGATGACGCTAGCAAAGCCATTGCATTTGATTTCTCTTTACTATGAAGTAACATTTCAGTCAGGAAACTTGATTGAAGCTTTTTATTTTCACATGTTTTCCAAATGAGTGTGCAAAATGCATATCATTGGGCTGAGAGTAATATACTGTACACTATTATTCAAAAAGGATAGTAAGGTTTTTGCATAACAAATGAATACTTTTATTCAGTAAGGGTGAATTAAATTAATCAAAAGTGTTTACGTTAACGTTTATGTTAAAATTTCTATTTCAAATAAATGCTGTTCTTTTGAACTTCCTTTTCATTAAAGAATCTTAAAAAAAATGCATCACAGTTTCCACAAAAATATTAAGAATTAGAACTGTTTTCAACATTGATAATAATAAGAAATGTTTCTTGAACAGCAATATATTAGAATGATTTCTGAAGGATCATGAGATACTGAAGAAATTCAGCTTTGCCAGTATAGAAATAAATAACGGTTTAAATTGCATATAGAAAACAGTTATATAGCTTTTTTTTATGTATTTTTTTTTAATCAAATTAACTGACCGCGTACTTTTGAATGGTATTGTATGACATCCATTAAAAACACATTTAATGCAGCAGTAAAGAGTCATGCATTTGCCCATTCTTTGTCTTTACCTTCAAGGCCACAGGTCTGGGAACAGTCTGACCACACTGACCAATCAGAGAGCTGGCAGTTGATTGGGCACTCCACTGTGCAGGAAGCATTCATCTGCCATTTCTTCTCTAAGCGCAGCTGTGGAAGAAAATAAGAGCGACTGTTTCTTTAGCATTCATGAAAACAGGTCACCTCTCATTCCAACAGAGAAACATCCGAGGAGCAGAAGACTTCATCAAAAGTGCCCATATGCTCTATGTTTAATTACACTTCTGTTAAAAGTAGAAACAAATGAGATATTAAAGAGGTCTCAGATCTCATTTGTGTTTTTTCTTTACTATGGGTATTTGTGTTTTACATTTGAGAAGTTTTTAACCCTGATACAAAGTGGGCTGGTTGAAAACTGGGTTACAGGGTTAATATGCTGTGCGTATGAATTATCGCCCACAGGGTCCAAATAAAGTGACCAGAGCTGTCGGATTTTAACTGATCTTTTGCCATCGCTTTTCACATTAACCTACAATTTAAAATGGCACAAAATAACCTTGTTTCTTTTCCCCTGGCTCATCACAACATCATATTCTACAAGAGCAGATTTAGGGACTGTCTCATTTGTAGTGGTATTTGCTAAGGCATAAATTTGAGGAATACACTATCGTTTAAAAGTTTGGGTTCTTTTTGAAATAAATGAATACTTTTCTTCAGCAAGAATGCATTAAATGAATCAAGTGACAGTAAAGACATTTATAATGTTACAAACCATTTCTATTTCAAATAAATGTTTCCACAACTATATTAAGCTAACTGTTTTCAACATTAAGCAGCAAATCAGCTCATAAGAATGATTTTTGAAGGATCATGTGGCACTGAAATCTGGAGTAATGGTGCTGAAAATTCAGCTTTGCATCCCAGGGATAAACAACATGACGCAGACACGCAGGCACACACGCACACACACAATTTAAATATAACAGAAACACTTTGAGTGTCATGGGAATGGCAAAGCTGTGCTGATGCAGCATTTCATTTTCACAGAATCAAAGTGTAAACCCAATAATTTAACAGTATTTTCATCTGGAAAAGAAGCTCTAGTTATATTTTCTAGGTCCTGGATATACAGGAGGTTAAAAGGTCTGTAAACAAACACACAAACCTGTTCGCAGTACTTCAAGTCAACAGATTTGCCATCACTTCTAACGCAGTCCAGCATCCTCGTCTTGAGCCCGACTCCACACACAGCGCTGGCACTTAATTGGCATGTGCTCCAGTCTAAGGGAACACACACAGCGGGTTCTCATTAAAATACATGTCTGGGTCAGAGGTTGCTTGCGTCCTCCAGAGCGGATGGTTTGAGGACACGGTTTCATCTCAATAAACTGAAACTACCACAGCGCTTCGCTTTGTCGCTCTAGGAGGGCAATTGTGAATGAAGTCTGAGCAGATGGAGGAAGCAGTTCCAGTAATGATCCAAACTCTTCAATGACTCATTCATGTGACTCAAATCAAGAAGAGAATAGTGCTTTGTGGGTAATAACCAAACTAGAAGGACTCAAAAACTGAAGGCACAGGACCTTTTTTTTTAAAGTCAACACGAATTGAATTGCAGCACTTCAGAGAAAAACAGGATAGGGCTGCATGATTCAGCTAAATAAACTGAAATCACAATATGGCTTAGTACGCTTAACAAATAACAAAGGCTGTGGTTTAAATAAATAAATAAATATATGCGCTGTGTGTTTGAGAGTCAAGTGCGGCACTGCGTTCTTACACTTGTTATCCACTGGTGTTTTCAGCTCGATTCACAGTAAATGCTGCGTTACACAAACTCCAGTGCTTTTGGGAACACAACATGCACCAAACATCTTCCCATACTTGTAATGAGAAGTGATTATAAACTGTACGTTGTAAACAAAAGAGAAGCTTTTGATTTAACGTTTAAAAAGTAAGAATTTAAGACATTTAAGACATTAATATTTGTATTGTAATTTTACTGTTTTAAAATGTAACTATTATATTTTGATAAATAGTCACATTTTTATATTACAGTGCAATATTATAATGGTAAAATTTCTTATTTTGTTTTTGGTAGGGATGTCAAAATGAACATGTTAACAAATGTGATAATTCTTATCAGTTTAACACTAAAAATATTGAAAGCAATAACGCAGCATTTGTTTTTTCCCATCATCCTTTGGCTAAGGTATATGATCAAGCTCTTATTCCTGCAAATGCAAGTAAAAATCTGAACCAGTCTGACTAGGCCAATAGAAAAAACTGAGCCATTATATATTGAAGGACGGAGCTACATGTGACTTATTGTAATGGGCTTGTATGTGAAGATTGTTTTAAGTTCCCTTAATTAAAAGTTATATTTTTGAATATTTTTTAAAGAAATGTTAAAATTGATAGATTTCAATTATAATGTAATGCTGAATCCCTATCCTGAGACATCAGTAGCAGTATTGGTATCGGTGAGACTGGCCTTCAAATATTTATTATGTAGGCTATAGTCTTTATGTTGTTTCTACATTCATTTGGAGATTAAATGTGAAATTATTCAAATATAAAATAACACTTTAATGTTAGGTGCGATTAATTACATTAAAAAAGTGTGATTAATTAAGTAAATTTTTAATCAATTGACAGCACTATAGTTTTTAGTAATTTTTATGTTTTTATTTAGTAAAAATAACATAAATAATAATAATTCTTATTATTTTATAGCTATACTCATACACAATTTTGGCCAAAATATGCAGAACTACAAACAAGCACAGCAAACCACAATTGCAATATTTCTCAGAAGAATCCCAATTAGATTTTTTTCCACAAATCATTCAGCCAAAGTTTGGAAAGCTGTAATTGTGTGCACTCACCGGTGATGTTGTAACTGTAGTGAAAGCAGTTGCGGTTCAGGAGGCAGGGCTCGGTCTGCATGCTAACCGGACAGTCCTCTCCTTCTTTAGGCAGGCGCAGGGCAAACGCCGTCCTCTCTCGATCTCCTCTTCCAGAACACTGCTTTAAGAGGCCGATAAAACAGGGTTGTCTTTTACACACTGCAGTTCATTCACTTTATTGAGCTCATAATTCTCTCATATTTCTCCTCAAGCTGTTCATTTACTGTTTAACAAGTGCATCTTAATGACCTGCTTTGATTTTTTATGCCTCAGTGTCTGCTGGCTCTCACTGAGGTCATTCAATCAGAGGATAAAATGATATCCCTGTTGGCATAACCCAAAAATGGTATTGCACAGATGTTTCTTAGGAGATTTAAGAAATTTCTCAGTTATGTTTCATCAAGGCATGAACTTAGACATGTCTCAGATGCTTAGGATAATTTAAATGGACACAAATAAGATTATTATTTATATATTAAATATCAAATATTAAATTGTAATTAAAAAGTTTTTGGAATTGAAATAAAGGTGAAATAAAATTATATATATATATATATATATATATATATATATATTAGATGAAAAACTTAATCTGAATACTAGACAAAAGTACACAACAAAATTACTAAAAATAAATTGAAAAACTGAAAATATAAAAGTAAAAGCTAATTTAAAGTATCAATAGGTACTATAATAGTATATAAATAATTGGAGGGTGGGTTTGGGCTGGGGAGGATATGAGCAGGAGAAGAGAAACTGGCATCAAAATAAGCACATTTTGTGCCTCTGTTATATTTTTAATGATGATGTAATCAGTCTATTCCTCTCTTGTGAAGATGTTTCCTCTCCAATGTGGAAATAATGATTGTAAGAAAATAAATAAATAATTAAATTAGAATAACACTGGTTGTCATACAGGAAGAGCAAAATCACTCTGTATATCAGCAAAATGTATTTGTTCTGAGAAATGTTTGAGTTCATTTTGAGATTTCTGACTTTTGATTCTGAGATCTACTATAAAAACGTGACGTTACTAGGGTTTTTTAAGGAGAAGTAGGATACTTGAGCAAAACAAATGTTTCCTTTCACTATCCTGGAGAAGAACTGAGATTTTACAGTGATCAAATCAGTGCCTGTATATAGGGTTTAAATGGATTTGTGATAATCCTGACCAGGTCACATGGGCTCCAGGGACTCCAGTCGGACAGCACACAGTCCTCCGGGCAGGGCAGTCGACTCTCCCTCGTGCCCTGTGGCATCTCCTCTGGATCACACAGATAGTCTTCCACCCCATCACTGGGACCGTCCACTGTGTTCAACATACACCTGCAAGACCATCAGATGAGTTTTGTGGATGGAGTAACAGTGTAATAAACAGGAGGAAAAGGCATCTCACCTGACTCTTCTTGTCTGCACGCCCTCGCCACAGTTCTCCTTCAGATCCACGTTACTTACTTTCCACACGCTCCAGGGTTCAGCTACCCAAATATACTGACTGCAGTCACTGACGCACGGGACCACCTCATAGACCTGAAACACGAGCCCACCAACCACTCATAACAGCATCACTACTACTAAACTAATCACATCCAAATATTCTAACAGAGGACGGATTTTCACACCAGGAATTTTTCATAAAAAGCAGTACACAATCTGATCAATGCGAAAAAGAAATGTTCAGTGCAAGGTCAAATTAAATATTATCTGAGCTGTTATATATTCTATTCAATATAAATGTATTAAAATTAATATGAATAATTGCAATTTTTACATAAATTTGGGACGTCTAAAGGCAGTTTAAAGGCCTGATTTCTGTGATTCATTTTTTTTTCTAGAAAGACCCCCACAATGAAATAAAAAACAAAATTGAATAAACCAAAATATATATATATATATATATATATATATAAAAATATATATATATATATATATATATATATATATATATATAATTAATTAAAACACCAGACTATTAATTTAAAATATTGTAATTAATAAATAAATACACATTAATGAAATCAAAATCAAAATTAAATACAGAAAATGAATTATTTTAAATAAATATATAAATACATACATACATACATAAATAACCCACCACAATATGCATCTATCAGATTATGTCAGAATAACAACACTGTTTTGAGTGTGCCAGTCATATCTCTAAGGTGAGACATCTGTAATGTTTTAAAAATAGCAATTGCACACCAAAGTGAACCCTATTACCCTCATAGAAAAACACAACAACATGAAATCCATAAGAGATATTTAAATCAACTCTGGAATGTGAATTCTAAAAAAGAAATTCCAATGAAGAGAAGAAAGTGTCTTTACCTGTGCCTGTGGCCGAGAAGCATTATTGGAGAGTTAGAGAAAAATGTCATTAGAACATCTGCATCTAGACCAAAGCATCATAAAACATCATGCTCAGTTAAAATTGCACTTGTTTATTTGTTCTTTTTAAGAAACAGCATTGGCCAAACTAAACATAAAACACAGTAAGCTAGACCAGAAATATCTATTAAGAAAATAAATGGGTTCAATTCTGATTTCACAGTGACAAAGTACATGTAGAAGATCGTGTAAAACGACATGACCTTTAACCAACCTGATCATCTGTTTATTAATAAAAGGAGAGTATTAAATCTCAATAAATTAAACAGAATCCAAGAATATACAGTATATTTGTCAGGAGAAACATCTCAAAAAGGCTTTGATGTTGTGTGATCTATTTCTAGATAAAAATTCAGAAGAAAGGCAAGTATTTATAATAATTTGAGATACACTTGTGAACCTTTTTTTTGCATCGTAAACGTGTAATTTTCACTGTATAACTGAGCCAAAAATTCCAGAAGTTGAGGGAAACTTTTGAACTATGCTCCAAAGCATTGTCAACTGCCTATGTAGGCAGTATTTTAAGATATCATAGGTGCGCTCCTATGCCTAAAGGGATGAATAATTCCAGCATGCCTGCCTGCTAAGATACCTTCTTTTGCACAAATTCGAAGGCAGCACTTCACGTGTCATAAGGAAGGCTGACGTTTACCTGGTTAAGGTGGTCCAGTTTTGGGCAGGGTCTTCCTCCATTGTAAGGCTTTTCTCTGAGCCATTTCGAGCGAACTTTGACCCCACTGCCACAGGATTTGCTGCAGCGCGACCAGTTGGACCATTCGCTGAGTTTACAATCAGAAGGGCAAGGGACGATGCAGGCCTCCTCTATATACCCTGAAAAAAAAACAGCATGCGTGGTCAAAACTTGAAGTATATAGAAAAAACGAATTACATGTTATTCAGTTGGTCACTTCCAGATTTTCTTCCCAACTAATGATGACTATAAATAACTATCAAGAAAGCATGCAAAACAAATCACCATCAGATGCTGGTTTTAACTGGATTTTCCTGCAGGGCAATAACAAGTTTAACAGGCTTGCTGATTGAACGTGCCGTTTGGAAGTGGTTTAAACCTTGATTAAAAATGAAAAGCAAGCTTGTACCTTGCAGAAAACATTATGAGGTGAATAAAAAGTTCAAAAGCAATTGGTATAAATAGGCATGTTTTAAGATGCAGTATTTTTGTGGAGAGTTGGCTGCAGGGTCAGAGAAATGTAATATGCTTTAGCAGCTCGAGCCGTGTGAACTGCCTACTCATTTGGCTCAAGAGGATCAGCCTTTCCCAAGTACATACTACACACACACACACACACACACACACACACACACACACACACACACACACACACACACACACACACACACACACACACACACACACACACACACACACACACACACACACACACACACACACGAACACCATATCCTTCACAGAAGCCTTTTAAGAGCAGCCAACACTTGGCTAAGAACAAAGTCAAATGTAGAAATTGCTGCTTCCAAAATACTGTGGTAAATAATACATTATAAAACGGATGGTTCTAGAAGCTGATTGGTCAGTACATCATTCCAGTTATTCACAAACACACACACACGCAATGAAAACAGATCTGATGTCAAGTCAAGTGTATTTATATAGCGCTTTTCACAATATAAATTGCATCAAAGCAGCTTCACAGTATCAGTCAAATAACATAATGTTTGTTTCTTAGTGGAAAACAACATCCACGTTTGGTAGGGCTGATCAACGGTATTAATGCTTGGATGATTAATTTGAACATCCAAACATATGTCAAACATATGTTCACCATATCAATGCACAACACACACCGAGATATTAACCTCAGCTCACATGACGTGCTGAATCTTTAAGCACAGGGTTAAAGGGTTAGTTCACCTAAAAATGTGAATTCTGTCACTAATTACTCCCCTTCATCTCACTACAAACCCATTTGACTTTTGTTCATCTTGAGAACACATATGAAGATCTTTTGATGAAATGTGAGAGCTTTCTGTCCCTTCAATGACAGCTACGCAACTACCACTTTGACTCGGAAGACTAATCCATATGAATTGAGTGGTTTAGGCCAAATTTTCTGAAGAGACTCGATCGCTTTATATGATGAACCAACGTCTTACAGGTTTGTAAGGACATGAGGGCGAGTAATTAATGACAGTTTTCATATTTGGGTGAACTGATCCTTGAAGTTGTTTTCTTTTTTGCAGTTTGACACTTGTCACCTATCTCAAAAATTATAAAATTTTTCCCCTCAGGTGTTGAGTGTGGTGTGTGTAACACTGAAAATGCTTTACACGGCTTGTTTTGATATGAAAATAAAAGAAAAACTCTGACTGACGGTTTTTAACCTTGTATTTGTTTCCTAAAGCAACCAACTGGCCAGTTTTATTTGTTTTATTCCTTTCCAAAACCAATATTACAAGCATTTGGCACTTGGTGAGGGTTCATTTTTGGACTCTGCATGCAACTGTGTGCAACTACTGAGCTAAAGATGGAATCAGTATAATGATTCAGAACAATTTAATGAGGAGACTCAATGTTATAAAAGAATCTCGCAAAATCACAAAAGAAAATATTCATTGTGAAATCAAATGGGGAAAAAAAGTTGTCTATAGAAATCTAATTATTTAATTGACAATTAATATTAAAATAAAAAATATGATATAAAATTACAACTTTTGATTTTCACATTGGATTTTCATATTTTGTCAAGAACATTAAAAAAAGTCCATTTTTATTTTATTTAAATAAAATTGTCCAAACATATTAATAAACAATTACATTTAATAACGTATATTTTATACAATTTAATACAAACTATTTGGTATAATAATTTTTTAATGTTACGGATCAAATTTAACCAATCCGTAAAGGATCCTAACAGCCAACAGTTTCATATATACAGTTACATATTTGAATGACCCAGACATTATCCTGACATGTTTCATGAGATTCACTCAAATTCTTGAGACCATAATTTATCTGAATACTAGTGACAATGTCACCTCTCTATACCTGACATTCAAAACTTGCCACATCTCGTGCAAGTATAAGCAGTTCCAACACAAGCCGTGAAACGTTCACCTAGAGGGGCTTCTGACTGAAAAATCAAAGACATTAATCAGAGAGGTCAAGGGTGAGTTTCACAGTCTCTTCTCCCTCGAAAGATTAACCAGGATTTGACATGGCCGTGACGGGCAGGAAGAGAGTCGCTTCCCGAGGGAGAGACTGCAGCGACCCCAAATACCCTGTACAGTCACAAGGCATCTGTATAAAACAGCTCTCGCTTCTCCTCTGCCCCTCAGTGTTAAGACACGTCAGTCCCGTTACACTGCCGACAGAGTAAAGCCTCGCTGACCACTCGACCCAACATGCAACGCTCTCTGTCCCTACAGCCAGTTCAGAGGTGGCAGGACGCCACTGGCCTTCACCAAACATTGCAGCCCTCGTGTTATTCTTTTGTGCCCGTAGTGACCTCATTCCTTCAAAACAATCCACATCCTGTCTGAGTCCCGACTCTGGGCAACACACACGAACCAAAGGGAGAGTCATCAAAGAAAAACAAGTTAGTTTCACAGTTTCTTGCTCTCAAAGCTTTAAGGATTAGTTCAAGTTCTGTAAAAAAAAACAAAAAAAACTGTCTGTCCCTGAACACATGCAATATAGCACACAAATCATCCAGCGTGGACTAGTTTTATGCTGTAGTCATGCTGTAGGCTTTAATTGCATGGAAATAACTATGTTTTCGGGCATGATGACTATGTTATGTTTTTAAGCGAACTAGTCCTTTGAATCAGGGAGTTAAGGGCAAAGCATGGACATCAGAATCCCATCACAAATGCAATAGTCTTTGAAGCTTGTAAATACAACATTAAACATTCATGTTAGAAACATATTAACATTTCATTCCTGATCAATTTCAGGACCGTATACAACTTTGGGATTGGTTAAGTAAGATTTTTTTATGCTTTTGAAAGAAGGCTCTTATGCTCAACATTTATTTGATAAAAAAAAAAAAAAAACAGAAACAGTAATATTGTGAAATATTATTACAATTTAAAATAACAGTTTTCTATGTGAATATATTTTAAAATGTAAGTTATTCCTGTGATGGTAAAGCTGAATTGTCAGCATCATTACTCCAGTCTTCAGTGTCACATGATCCTTCAGAAATCATTCTAATATGCTGATTTGCTGCTCAAGAAACATTTATGATTATTATCATCAATGCTGAAAACAGTTCACTGCTTAATATGTTTGTGGAAACTGATCATTTTAAAGTACAAAAGAACAGTTTATTTGAAATAGAATGCTTAACACTTGACTACTGCTGTATGTGTTGCGTTCAAATAAACATGCATTTATGTTTAGCCATTTTTTAGAGAGGAGATATGAGAGTATTTAATGATTTCTTCAGTAGCCTAAGGCAGCATGTAAGACAGAACCTTCTATTAAGAGGAACTGTAGTGATTAACCCAGTGAGAGAGAGAGAGCGAATGGCTCCGCTCCAAAACCTTCTGAGCTGCCTTCTAAGAGCGTATCTTAACTGAGATGGAATGTCACATGAGACTGATTTGGAATGTTCTACACAAATAAGCATAAAAACCCATATTGGGTAAAGTAGTCAATTTTTAATTGGATTTCATTATCTTTATTAGTATTTGTCAGTGTTTCCTGAATTACATCACTATATTTAGAATCAACATTCAATTGTTTCATCAACATTTTGGATTTTTTTCACAGAGGCTGTGGCAATGCACTGTAGGATTGTCTTTTCCATGAAGGATATATCCGATGCTGCCTTTGGCGATACCTTAAAATGCAGCCTACGTAGCAGCTCACTGGGTTTTGGAACAAAGAATTTAACAGAGAGAGTAATGGGATTGAGGAAAAAAGATAATGAAAGATGATGAGGGATTTGCTGATGACATCACCACTCCGAGGAGCTTTAAGAGACGCCACATGGAGATCCATGAAGTGGTGAAACTTCATCTGATTGCATGGGAATGTCCCCGGGAGGGCATTCGTAATGCAGTGATGTTTTCTGGCAAATAATTGGACTTAAATCAGTTGTGGAGTTCAATTCTCACGTCTTTGAACTCATGGGAAATAAAGTCGAGGAAGTAACTGAATAATACAACATTTGAGCCTTTTGCCAGGATTATTTTAAGCTCATGGCAACTCCTACTTCATTATCATTTGACACCTCATTTCACAGTTTTTAAACGTGGGCTGCTGATCAACCTACAAGTCATCATTATCATCAGTATTTATTATTGATGTTTGCCCAGTCAAGCATAACAATTTAAATAGCTCATATAGCATCATAAATTGCAACAGATTTTCTTTACTAGATAGATGATTTCTGTTTAATAGTAACTAAAATTAGGGTCATTATTAGAGTTCAAATTAAACCATGTATAATATTACATTTCCTACTAAAGTTACCAGTTAACTAGCAACTTTATGTAGTCACCAAAGCTCATTTTTAAGATTTTACAGATACTTAGATATAATAATTTATATAAATATTTATATGTATTCTTTATTTCTATATAAATAATAAATATAGACAATAAATGTATAAATATAAAAATGTGTATAATTATATTATAAATACAAATAATATAAAAATATGTTACAAATATAAAAATAAATCTACATGTTTTTTTAAATATAAATATATCAATATTTAGAAAATGTACAGTATGAAAATACATATGAAATATAAAAAAAAGAAAAATTATTTATATCGCAGTGTTTATTTATGACCCTGATGTCGTGAAAATCATTCGTGCATTAAAAAAAAAGAAAACCGAAAGAAAAAAAGGTTTCGGTCCTGAATGAGAACCCGTTCTCAATTGCCATCCACACGTGGGCCGTATGCTGCAAAAGCGAGAGTATCTGTCAGTGGTTAAAGTCAGCTCTGATTAGGCCCAGTCCCGCAGACAGCATGCAGTCTTTAATGAGGGCAGAGATTTATACCTGGAGATCAGCCGGCCGAAACAGCCACTCGGACAGAGGGCAAAACCAACCGAGCAGCGCCTGGCGCTCTCACCAGCCTGCTCGTCATACAAATGACAAGATTAATTGAGCAATGCACCAAAAGCTTCACTAACAGAGAGAGGAGATCAGTTAAAGACAGAGCAGAAGGAAGGTCACTAGACGGAGAAAGTTATAGACAATGACGAATTAACAGGGATGAAACAACACCTCGGGTCCCCTGAAGAACAACAGCGCTTCATGTTGGCGCACTTGCCCGTGACATAAAAACTATTTGAACACGATTATGCTTTAAAATAGAACAGTTTAAAGCATGACTTTTAATATTTAATTTGTTTCCATTTGAATAGATGTTTTTCTTTTCCATTTCATTAACCTCCAGGCATAAAAATAACAATTTTATTTAGCCAGGGTTTCATTCAAATTCTTCAAAGTAGCTTATGTTTATTAAAATTAAATATTAAAAAAACAAACAAACATTGCTACAGCTTCAGTTTTAAATGCTTCAAGCACTTATATTATCAGCTTTAAAACATAAAAAATAAAATGACTGTATTTGTCACGGGTTCCACAAGGAAGCAAGTAGAGGATCCTTTAGCAGCAGCCAAATTTATTCAACTAAATAAACCAAACAAAACACTCTGGCACATGAAGACACAGAAGAAGAAAACAGAAGCAACACAATCCAACCTTAAAGGAACACTCCACTTTTTGTGGAAATAGCCTAATTTTCCAGTTAAACAGTTGAGTTTTACCGTTTTTGAATCCATTCAGCCGATCTCCGGGTCTAGCGGTAGCACTTTTAGCATAGCTGAACAGAGGGTATGTTTATGTCTGATACAGTAGGAAAATAAATTAAATTGAATGTGGAGGACTTTAACTGTGACAAGATGATTGACAGGGCGGTTTAAACAGTGACTGGATGCACGTTACTAAGAGAAAGAGCTGTACTATAAAGACGCAATTATGGCGAAGTACTGTTTGTCCCAAAACTTGCCTACTCTTCTGCAACACACTCAGAAGTATGTACTTTTTCTTCACAAAAACAGTACATACTTTTAGGGCATAGTATATGTAGCCGAATTGGGATGCAGTGTAACTAAAAGTCCTTAAAAGCAGTTACAATATTTAGACTTGCTGGTAATAAACTTAAAAAATAAATATAATAAGATAAAACAAATAATAAGACATAATAAGATAAAACAAAATTATTAATAATTATTCAGAATAAACTTTTAATTTTTCAACGCCATTTTTAAAGACAATGTTTCGAGCTGGGTTTTAAAAATCCACTTGGCTCATAAATCTGAGGGGGAGATGTGCCGAGTCTGCAAAGACTTAAGAGTCAATTCTTCACAGGATGGGATTTTTTACCATGGCTTGTCTTGGCTAATGAATAGAAATTAGTTTAGCGCCGTCTAGGAAGGTTACTATAATTACGTCCTAATGCTTGTCATGACGTCAGCTCTGCGGTAAGAGTTACATGATGAACTTCTCTTACCATGACTGTTACAGCGTGAAGTCTCCACAAGCCTGTTCTCCTGGTCGTAGCACACCATGGCCTGGTACCGGTAGCCCTGCCCGCACTCCTTAATGTCTCCTTGTACCCTCATCCCCAGAGCGCTTTCCACTCGGCCCTCGGGCAAGATGCAGTCAGACCAGTTACCCACAGGCTGAGCGTTGTATTTGTCACAGGGGCAGTACTGAGTCTCGCTCAGCGGGTACATCTGGCTGTTCTTACACTTATCCTTCTTCTTGCTTTTTCCTGAAATCAGAGGAATTAAGTGTTGATTAGGGTATTAATTAGTCTCACTAATGAAAGAGTCATGAACACTGAGATCAGCTGTAAACCTGATGCTCATTGCGTCTCGCAGCTGCTTTCTTACAAAAACCACAATGGTATTACCATGTTTTTTGGACATAATATGAAGCTAAAGCATGCAGGGCTGTTAATGTACAGTATAACAACTGGGTGATATATCCAATATTCATGATGTATTTAAGCTTTTTCTGGTAATATATAAGAAATTAATTATTTTTCATATCTTAAATGTGTATATAAAGCTGATGTACAGTACATAAATGTATTTTTTTCTTTAATAGTTTTTAGTTTTTTTTAATGTTATATAATTGTACAAAATTACGTTTTTTTTTTTTTACTGATTTTATTTATTAAATAAAAGCAGAAAACAAAAATCAAGATATTCTGAATATTGTAAAATCTTGTATATTGTCTTTCTTTTACATTACCCAGTCCTAGAAATACATTAAAATATTTTTGGACCATATTGAGGAGTATATCAAAGTATATACATCATTGTATAATCCCATAATCCCTTGCGCTAGAAGTCATTTAGCGTTTATGGTATCTCTGGTTCAGTGATTTGCTCATGGAAACTAATGGTACAGTAATACCTCACATCTTGCAGGGATGGAACCAGCAACCTTCTGAGTTCAAACCACAGTGTTAATGATGCATATGTCGTAATTACCCACGAGAGCTCTCCTCCGCGTACGAACCCCGACACAGTCCGAGCTGCAAGGAGAGAACTTGGACCAGTTGGTGAGCTGGCAGTCGTCTCTGCACGGTAACAGACAGGGCTGGCTCATAACAGGCATGCTGCTGGCAAACTTCAGACACTGCACAACATCGGCCACTGTCCCATCCAGCTGCCTACATGAGATAGCTGCAGATCACACACACACACACAGCGGTGAGACTCCTGCTGATTACAGAGAGGATGCGGCACAGCACCAGACACTGAGAGAAAAGGTGCAGGTGAACAGAAGATGCTTATTTATAGAACAGAGAGAGAGAGAGAGAGAGAGAGAGAGAGAGAGAGACATGCGGTTCGCTTTGATCAGAAACCAGTTTAAATTATGCATTATATTTCTGTAGTTTTTATATAATTCAATCATTTTTCCCCAATTATACTTATTAGGATCCATTCAAGCGCGACAAAAGAGAACGCGCTGTCTTGTCTATGTGACACACGATGCACAGAAAGACACTTGAACGAACAATAACACACACAATTATGCAACTGAACTGTCCGTTTTGTCGAGTATCCTCATAAGAGCAGTCTTAAATTAGTTAAATAAAGTCTTAAATTAAAGTTGTGAGAGAATGAAGGGCGTGTGAGATCCGCGTCGTGTTCGGCAGCGGCTGCTCTTAAAGTGACAGCAGCCAATAATGCTGTCTGTCAGAAAAGTTAATCAAAGAACAAAAGTAACAGAGAAAACAACTCACTGCTCTTGACAAAGAACTTTTGTAGCTTTAATAAGGATTAATATATTTAATGTACAATTTATGCAGTGCAGACTGCTTGATAGCTTTATTCAATTTCTGCATATTTCCTACCTGTTAGACAGGAATGACACAGGAAAATATGACATTTATTATGGGTTTATGTGAGGTGAGGATTCTTTTAAGTTCACTTAAATGAAAAGTTGTTATATTTTTTGAAGCCTAACAAATGTAAAAAAAAAAAAGAAAAAAAAAAGCTTTCAATTACACTGTAATGTTGAATGGCTATAATTAATGTTTAAAATATTAGGGGGGTGGAATAAATTTCATAGACACCAGTTGCTGTATTAGTATTGGTGATATTGGCCTTCATTCATAAAAAGATGGCATCAAACAAGTACTTAAAATATACTGTCTTTATGTTCTTTAACTGTGAAATTATTACGTTATAACGTAGTTGTTATATACGTTATATATTAACAACTTCACGATTAATAACAATAAAAATGTGTGTTTAATCGATTGACACACTACTAAAAACCATTTATATTTAATGTAGAATTTAAAATTGATAATAAATGTATATAATATTTACTGAATATAAAATATGCTTTCTAATTTACAATACATGATTTAAAAAAAATTATAAAGTTTTTCAAGTGGGGTGTCCAATAAGACAATATCTGAAATATTATATAGTGGAACTTAACTAAAAACCATTTATATTCACTAAAGAAATTTCCATGACTTTTTTCCTAGGTGTAAAATTTCAATAGATTCCCCCCCCCCCCCTAGATTCCATTGTAATCCTGATTATTACAATTCTTAAAAATAAAAAAAGTACATTAAATGCATGATAGATATTTTGGACAATACTGATAGATAATTATCTTATCTAATGTTAAAATGATGTTAAATGAATGTAAGTATGTTAAACATTATGTTCGATATGTAAATGAAAAAAATAAACACTCCAGTTTTAAATGCTTCAAGCACTGATCAGCTATAAAAGTAAGCTTATTTTTGTATTAAAAATTATACATTATATTAAAACATAAAAAATATATATATATAAAGAAAAGAAAATACATTAATAAATAATATAATAATAAAAGTCTAGAACCCAATAATGATATGGTCCATATAAATATATGCACCACTATTAAGACAACTACAATGAGTCCAACACGAGCAGTTCAGGAGAGTTACTACATTTGTAAAGATAGGCCTGTTAAGCTTTTGTCATTCCAGTGAGGCTGTGTAATCTATTAAGACACACGGTCACGTTGGAAGTGACGTGAGGATGAGTAAACAGGAACCATTAGGTCAAACTTTGGGGCACTATAGAGTTCAATAGAGTGATGACGGCAACACAAAGACGCCCTTCCGTACTGTCGCGAGCAATCAGATCAAGAGTTTGAAGGATTGCTTCTGCTGCTGACATGCACTGAAGGGCAAATGTGAAGTCTAGTGTGATGGAAGCCTTTGTCAGACCAATATCTATTCCAGTATAATTCATAATAAAGTCTTCCACTGCCTTATGAGTCAAAGGAATCTCTAAAAGAGGTAACAAAAAGGCATGAAAAGAACTTAAAACTATTGTGAATAAAACGATTATTAAAATACTTTGCTGACCTCAACAGGAAAACTCCAAAAAATAAAGCAACAAACTCAGAGGAATAAAGTCGAATGCAAATCAGCCCTTTCTGATTCACAGATTAAAGAGAAGATCTTAGATCAGATAATGTACCAAAATTATGGTTATTGAATAAGATTTCACAGCTACAGAAACAGTATCTGGACACCATGGGGAAATTCACTATGAATGAACTGTGCACATACTGTCCGAGTTAGCATCTGATTAAAGGAATTATGTAAATATGCACAAAATCTGCGATGAACACAATATGCATGCTGCAATTCTCGATTGAGGGCATTTAGTGAATAAGACACTGTCAGGTTGTTGTGCAGTGTGCTAAACACTGTGAATGTGCCCACTAGGTGAAAGATTAATGTTGTACATGCCAGCTGACAAACCTCTAGTCTGGACTCCAGCTCCACAGGTCTCCTGAGCTCCTTTACTGTCTCTGCGGATGCTCCATGGGACCAGCTGACATTTACGCCACTTGTGTGTTTTCCACCTGCAAATTCAAAGTGTTATCATTATAATTATCAGCAGAGGTTGATCAGTTAGCACACTGTAAATCCTTATTAGCTGACTTAACTTGAGGAAATATCAGGAAACACACTGCCTTAGAAAATGAACTCATCTTAATTAAGCTGTCCACAATCTGATAACAGTTTTACTTGACTTCACTCTTTTTATCAGAATTAACCATTTTACTTTTGAGAACTGAGAAAAAGAATTGCATACAGGCTTTGAATAACAAGAGGTTGAATAAATAATGACAGAATCTTTATTTTTGGGTAGACTATTCCTATAGGTGAACATATCTTCACTTACTCAAGAAGATCAATTTGAGCAGAGATGTATTCTGTGTCAGCAATAGATGTGAGATAGAGCTCAGAATAACTGATGAGTGTAGAGGCAGGGCTTGTGGGTAAAGAGGTACCTGTAACCCGGACACACAGATGGAGTCGCACAGTCTTTCTCTTCATAAAGGACGTCCGGACACTCCTGACCTCCATTAGCTGGCATCTGGATGACCACTCGATAGCGAAGCTGTTTATTTTTCTGCCCATTCAGACCAGCTAAGAGAGACAAAAAGGTAGAAAGAACGATAGAAAAAAATGACAGACAGATAGACATGATAGAAAGACAGACAGAACGATAGACAGACAGACAGACCGATATGATAGAATGACAGATAGATAGATAGATAGATAGATATAGACAGACAGACAGACAGATAGACACAGACAGACAGACAGATAGATAGACACAGATAAACAGACAGATATGATAGAATGACAAAGCGACAGACAGACAGACACATAGGTAGACAGACAGACAGACAGACAGACAGACAAATAGACACAGACAGACAGATAGATAGACACAGAGAGACAGACAGATAGATAGACACAGAGAGACAGACAGATAGATAGACACAGAGAGACAGACAGATAGACACAGACAGACAGACAGATAGATAGACACAGATAAACAGACAGATATGATAGAATGACAAAGCGACAGATAGACAGACACATAGGTAGACAGACAGACAGACAGACAGACAGACAGACAAATAGACACAGACAGACAGACAGATAGACACAGAGAGACAGACAGATAGATAGACACAGACAGAGACAGATAGAAAGACAGAAAGACGGACAGACAGACAGATATGATAGATAGATAGATAGATAGATAGATAGATAGATAGATAGATAGATAGATAGATAGATAGACAGACCGATAGTGGACAGACAGACAGATATGGTAGAATGACATATATATATATATATATATATATAGATAGATAGATAAATAGACACAGACAGACAGATATGATAGAAAGACAGAAAGACGGACAGACAGACAGATATGATAGATAGATAGACAGACAGACACATAGACAAACAGACAGACAGATAGACAGACAGATAGACAGATAGACAGATAGATAGATAGATAGACAGACAGATAGACAGATAGACAGATAGATAGATAGATAGACAGACAGATAGATAGATAGATAGACAGATAGATAGACAGACAGACAGACAGACAGACAGACAGACAGATAGACAGACAGACAGACAGATAGATAGACAGATAGATAGACAGACAGATAGACAGATAGACAGACAGACAGACAGACAGACAGACAGACAGACAGACAGACAGACAGACAGACAGACAGACAGACAGACAGACAGACAGATAGATAGATAGATAGATAGATAGATAGATAGATAGATAGATAGATAGATAGATAGATAGATAGATAGATAGATAGATAGATAGATAGATAGATAGATAGACAGACAGACAGACAGACAGACAGACAGAGAGATAGATAGATAACCTGCTTCACAGGATGTGGGACACTCTGTCCAGTCACTGAAGGGTGTCACTATACAGTCTCTCTTACAGGGCAGCAGACACGGTCGCACTGACTCCGGCCGCGGGGCTTCAGGACATCTAAGACAACAAACGGACAAACATGACTCTCAGTGCAAGAAAATGTGACTCACATGTTATTTGATCACAGAAAGCAAATGGATTTAGAGCCCAGGAATACAGAGAGCTCTGTGTTGCACTTTCACCAAAGACCCAATCGTCAAAATCAGATTTATATATCAGGCTGATATTTATATACCATCTAATGCATGTCACCTGCATTCAAACACTTTCACTTTAAATTTCCCTGTTGTTTGTGCCAAAAATAAGTCTTATATGGGATGTTTTCTACACTTTTGTAGCATTTTATTTTTCCCCTGAGTATCATTGACTGTTTTAGTCTAGGCTTTATCAGCATTTTCCGCTCTCTCTGACCCTTCAAATAAAGCTGGCAATTTATACTGCTGTGAGAGCACACTTCGCATGTGAAATGAGTAACAGTGCACTGAAGCTGGTAGTTTGCTGTTGAGTCCAATATAGTTTTTAACAGCTCCATCCTTCAATAACGAACAACCTCTATATAACGCTGCATTACATTGATTGTTTAACAAAATAATCGACACAAAACAGCATTAGAAATGGAAACTTGAGCTATTTTTTGTATCAGCTCAAATGGAATCAATTCAAAACTCAGATTTAGTCTCCACATGGTATTTATTCATGTTTTACTGTTTAGTAAAAAAATACTTAGTAAAAAAAGAAGTGAGAACTTGATTTTTACTGTATTTTACTTATTGCATTACTATACACAGTCTAAAATTATTTGACTTTAAAAGTACATAGGTATGTTTGAAAAAGGCATAGTGCACCTAAAAAAAAAGTAATCTCATTTACTCACACTTATGTTCATCCAAACCCATATGACTGACTTTCTTCTATAAAAAATAAAATATTTTAAACAACATTGGGATTCAAACAACATTTGACCCCATTGACTTTCATTGTATGGACAAATAATCAAAAACAGACATTTTTCTAAATATCTTGTTAATGTTGTTAATTTCGGGGTGAACTTTCCCTTTAAGACATTTCAAAGCAAATGCATTCGGTAAATATTAAGATACTGTATATACCATCAAAAGGCTGAAAAATAACAAGTTTTTTTAGCTTTATTGGTTTTGCCCAGCCTTACTCCATACAATGGATTACATCAGAATCCTTGTTAAGCAAGACTTAGCAGCATCTGTAGCACAACAATGCCTCTTTTTTTCCAATCTTATTTTCTCTGCTCCACGGTTGCATTATGTACCAGCCAGACGAGGCAGATAAGGCCTCACATCCTGTTACAGTCAGTCACTGGGTAATACTCCTCTTTTATCACTGTTACAGCTCCTCAATTTAAGATCAGGGGTTAGTTTTAATCTGCTTCTGTATTTTAAGCACTGCTTCGGCTCGGTCGAATTCACCTGGATAAAGATAAACAGGGATGCAACAGTCCACCAGAGGGGCATTCAGTAATCTGATCTTTGATCAAATCCTCCACTGCGAAGGGAGTCGCCATGTGCTACATGTTTCATGAGGGTTGCAAAGCTGCCACAATATAATAAAGCAACAGATATATAAGGCCGATTTATTCGTAATACCAATAGCAGAAGCGGTAAATCCTGCCAGGGAAACAAATCTGGTTTGGGTGTGCAGGGCTCTCCTGGAGATTGGGTACATTTCTGACAGAGCATTAGAAACATTTCAAGACAGGCAATGCTCATTCTTAACTATTTTAACGACTAAAATGGCTATTCTTATCTGCTACAATTAGTTAAGAGTTCAAATGGTTAAACTGCAATATCATATATGAAAATGACTTATTATTGTGAACCAGGGGCGTCGCTAGGCCCTTTTTAGTGGGGCTTCAGCCTAGCCCCCCTAAAAATGAGTGATTAATGTATGCTACACAAATTCATGTTCGCTTCAGTCTTGTTATAATCAGATTCAGCGCGTTCTTCATCTTCAATCCGCATCGGCGCCGAGCAGAGAGCAGGTCAGAAACAGAGGACAGGGTGTGTGTGTGTGTGTGTGTGTGTGTGTGTCCATCTGAGCCTCATTGGTCTGTCACTCCTCGTCAATGTCAGAATATTTGAGATGACCAATCAAATCAAAGTAGGCGGGCTTTATGTTCACAGACGCTGCTGAGCGCCAATTTTAACAGTGCGACTCGACGCGTACGGTCAAGTGCGCGATAAGATGTAAGTAGCTAAACTTAACATTTTATATTTGACATTTTTTTTAGGTTATAAATGTTAAACAAATGACAAAAAATAATCAGGCAAACTAATATAGTTTTGTCTATTTTCACCATTTTGAACTGAAAATAGGCCTATCCTATGTAACGTGTAATGTAGGCTAATAATTACTTTACTGTCATTGTGAGGGGACAAGAAACATTAAAGCCGTTTTCATCATGTTAGGCACAAGATTAATAATGAATGTGTACATATTGAGAATATAATACAAACTGTAGCCTTTAGTAAATTAAAAAAGCTCAGCTTTAGGAGGGGAAGAGAAAGGGATGAAGAGACTGAGAAAAAAAGAAAGAGTGATGGAGATGAGGAGAGAGCAGGTATTGACAAATAATCTACTGCCCACTGACATGGTTTTAAAGCTATTTCTTATCCTTTTTTTATTTTTGGTCTTAAAAAGTCTTGAAATGCACATATCAGAGAAATAAAAAATTGAACCCCCTACCAACCTTAAATTTAGGACCTCTCTGACTATAAAGCCCTGTCAACAGCCCTGTATTAGGCATAAGATCAATAATGAATGTGTAGCCTACATATTGTGAATGCAACCTATCAGTTGACCCTATGTTTACTTTCTTCACTGACAGACAAAAATGAAAAGCCTATAACAGTCAAAGCTCAGCTTTAGGAGGGGAAGAGATGAGGCAAGATAAAAACAAAGAGAAAAAGAGTGCTGATGAGGAGAGAAAAATAATCAGCTGCCCACTGACATGGTTTTAAAGCTGTTATCCAATTTTTTTGGCCTTCAAAACACCTTAAAATGCACATATGTAGATCAGAGAAATTTAATTTTCTCGGGGAAACCCCGAACCCCCCTGTCTGCCCTGCCTCACATTTGGGGCCACAGTGATTATAAACCTTGCCTTTGCATGGTAATGTAATTAATAGTGAGCATTAGAACCTAAACTAAAGTGCTAACTTTTTTTATTATTTAAAAAAAAAAAACATACCATCATTGGGGGCTTAGCCCCCCTAAAATGAACTGTTTTTGTTGTGAACAGAAAGAATTAAACTGGAACTTGGTAATGTTCCAATAGCATCATTAAAAAATAGTTCACACATTTAACTGTGAGGAAGAACAAATGCATCACTCTCTTGCCCTCTATAAGTTGTCATTATTTTTCAATTAGGATTAACTGTCATAACCGGCAACGTGAACCATGAAGTGAGGGATCACATTTCCTTGAAGGTTTCCCTGAAGTAGCTCATTAGAGTTTCTGGAGAAACTATTGTAACACTGTTTTCGCACCGTTAATCATGTCTAATAGGATACAGTACAACATTTTTGACCTGACAAGAAGTGTGGAACATCCAGAAACAAAGTCATGCAAGTACAACTTCTACTTAAATGAGGAAATAAACAAAATATAAAAATGTTATCACGTTTATTTTTATAATTTCAGTTTTCTTGTTCATTTTTGTTATTTGTATTATGTTATTTAATGTCATTATTATTATTTATATTTCCATTTAGCTTTAATTTATTTTTATTTTTATTTCAGTTTTAGTAATTTTAGCACTTCAACTTAAGCTTATTTCAGTTAGTTGCCAAGGCAACATTTCACATTTTTGTTTGTTTCTCATCTAATATTTATATTTTATTTCAGCTTTATTTCAATTTCCCCCCAAAAAAGGTTTTAGTAACTAATTGTTCATTCTAGTTCTGTTTTCGGTTTAATTCAGTTCCCTGTTCTGGGTTGCCTGAGGTTCAGACCAAATCTGATTTTTGTGTATATCTGATTGAAATACGATTAGATTTACCAAGTGTGAACGGCAAAAAATGAAATGCACATGAAATGCAGTTTTTTACAAATCCGTTTCAAGCTACATTCCTATGCGGTTTGAAATCCTAGTCAAATCACATGTCTGCAAATCCTTTTCCGTCTGACTACTCTGATCAGATTTCGAGTGATTTATGTGACGTTTTATCAGACGTTGTTATAGAAAACATGCTGAAAGTCGCTGCAGAAACAATGTTGTGTTGTTGCAAAGTGACATACGAGCAGAAAATTACAATATAACGGAGACATGTTTTGAAACCAGCGGAGACGACAGCACTGAATAAAGCCGCTCATACCAGACTGCTGACTAATAAGATGCAGTATCTGGCTACACATTGTCATGTTGTAAATAAGACAACATCTGTATTGCAAACTGCTAAATGTTGTGGTTGTTGTTGTTAGCGTCTGCCTACCAACGCAACGTCATTGCCATAAAAACCAATGCAGATATTTCGGAAAACGAAAGATCGGCATGGACACACAAATCGGATCGGAACAGTTGCAATACACAATGTGTTATTTTAGATCAGATTCGAATCGGATACACAAAGAAACGGATTCTTTTCCAAATGAAATGCACTTTGATAAACATCCAACATCTCATCTCGCTGCTGCTAAAAGAACAAAAAGACATCTGATAGAAACCAAAGCTCTAATGTTGAATAGTGTGTGAAAACTATGCAGTCTTGTACCCTCTCAGTCATGACAGTGTTTGTTTCCAGCTTATTCTTCACAATATTGTATAGATAAGTATCATAAAAAGCCTATTAAAAAAAAACAATTAACACTGTCAGAGCAAGAGAGGAAAGTTGAACTGCAGCAGCTGTCACTTTCTGCGAGGCGCATCAAAGATCTGGGCCCTGAGCTTTAACATCGCTGTCTGTGTGATTGTGAGTTTTCTCCCAGTCTGACGCTGTGAGTGACACAAAGGGGCTCAGAGAAGAGAAGGAAAACCTGCGTAAGCTCTTCCTGCCTCAGACCTGTGCAAAAACATGACAACTGAGCGCATTTATGATTTGCTGCAATCAAGTCTAGACGAGATTTTCAAAATGATATGCAGGTCTGAGTGAGGATGTGAATTTTGATTTTGTTCTGGGTCACATCAAATGCCTCTAAAGCCACAACAATGTTTTGGCATTGACAACTGCATATAAATGATGATATATGGCCGATATATACTATATTGCCAAAAGTTTTGGGACGTCTGCGTTTATATGCACATGAACTTTAATGACATCCCATTCTTAATCCGTAGGGTTTAATACAGAGTTGGCCCACCCTTTGCAGCTATAACAACTCTTCTGGGAAGGCTTTCGACAAGGTTTAGGACTGCGTTTATGGAAATTATTGACCATTCTTCTAGAAAGCGCATTTGTGAGGTCAGGCACTGATGTTGGACGAGAAGGCTCGCAGTCTCAGTTCTAATTTTTCTGATCTCTGTTCTACCGGGTTGAGGTCAGGACTCTGTGCAGGCCAGTGAAGTTCCACCACACCAAACTCACTCATCCATATCTTTATGGACCTTGCTTTGTGAACTGGTGTGCAGTCATGTTGGAACAGGAAGAGGCCATCCCCAAACTGTTCCCACAAAGTTGGGAGCATGAAATTGTCCAAAATGTCTTGGTATGCTGAAGCATTAAGTTCCTTTAAAAGAGGGAACTAAGGGGCCAAGCCCAAGGCCTGAAAAACAACCCCACACCATAATCCCCCCTCCACCAAACTTTACAGTTGGCATAATGCAGTCAGGCAATTATCGTTCTCCTGGCAACCGCCAAACCCAGACTCGTCCATCGGATTGTCAGTCAGAGAAGTGTGATTCGTCACTCCAGAGAACATGTCTTCATTGCACTAGAGTCCAGTGGCGGCGTGCTTTACACCACTGCATCCGATGCTTTGCATTGCACTTGGTGATGTAAGGCTTGAAAGCAGATGCTTGGCCTGGAAACCTAATCCATGAAGCTCTCTATGCTCTGTTCTTGAGCTAATCTAAGGCCACACGAAGTTTGGAGGTCTGTAGCTATTGACTCTGCAGAAAGTTGGCGACTTCTGCGCACTGTGCACCTCAGCGTGCGCTGACCCCACTCTGTGAATTTACGCGGCCTACCACTTCGTGGCTGAGTTGCTGTTGTTCCCAATTGCTTCCACTTTGTTATAATACCACTAACAGTTGACCGTGGGATATTTAGTAGTGAGGAAATTTCACGAATGGACTTATTGCACAGGTGGCAACCTAACAGGGTACCACGCTTGAATTCACCGAGCTCCTGAGAGTGACCCATTCTTTCACAAATGTTTGGAGAAGCAGTCTGCATGCCTAGGTGCTAGATTTTATACAACTGTGGCCATGGAAGTGATTGGAACACCTGAATTCAATGATTTGAAGGGGTGTCCCAATACATTTGGCAAGATAGTGTATGTTCAAAGTTTCATGTTATCATTATCGGCCCGATAACAAAATGGGGCTGATATATTAAAGCTGATAAATAATGAATTACTTCCTTTAGCTGAGACACTTTAGATGTGCACTGTTCACCATGATGGTTTTAAATTGCTTGAAATATAATTTGAATCACTTCAAGAAAGGAAAATACAGTTAAGTGCAACATGTGCAGTACAAGTCTGTCATATAGACTACATACAATTATGACATTATAATTGTGTGCTTGGGACATGGCTTTTAATGGTGAGACCTTTGTTTTTTTTTAATCATTCTCTCAAAAATTAGATAACATTTTTAATGTAGATACATCGGCCAATATATCAGTTATAGGCTTTCAAATATAAAGAATTATCGGTTAGTGGTATCGGCCAAAATGTTCATATCGGTGCATACCTAATATCCATCCTTTAGTTGTTTTTTTTTGTGCACATTTCATTATAATTCATCATTATACTACACACTATTTCGTGAGTAGACATGCTTGTCATCATAATTTTTCATCAAAATATAGCAACTCCTCCTTTGAATCTCTCTTACTTTTTCAACTGGTCCAACCACATGACTCTAATCTGATATATGACATTTTTCACAATATAATCAACTTAGAAAAATCACATCACAGAAGCCTAACCCTAACATATATAGAGAACAAATGCAATTTCTACCCCATTCTGAACATTGAAAAGTGGCTGGAATGTTTTTTTATTTATTTTTTTGCAATCCTAAGATTCAACACTACATCACATTGCAATTTTCAATCCATGCAGTCTAGACTAAAACACAGACTGCAGACCGGTCTACTCCTTTAAGTGGTTTAAAGCAAGGGGAAAATTCTATATCATAGCTAAGCCACAATTTGTCTTTGCCAAAAACCCAGTGCTATTGTTTCCACAAAGGACTGTCAGGAGGACATTGTCTAAGTGGATCAATGATGTATTTTTAGGGGGATTGTTTGTGCTAAGCCTCAAGAGGCCCCGCATCTAGTGGTGATTAAATTGCATTAAAGAATCAAGCCCTCTTAATTACTGCTATTATCATCAATAGGAAATTAGGCAGTCTGAAAATGACTGTGCTAATTAGCCTGTTCGTGACTCCATGTTTATTCAGCTTTCCGCAGCCTCGTTTGCCTGCAGTGGAACGATAGGGTTTGTGAGCATGCAAACTTCTGTAGAGTAATTACAATATGCCACTCAAACATAAGCCACCCATCTTTTCTTCTGAACAATTCTGCATCACCACTAACTCGAGGTAAGATCCACTCCATATGCGCTTACATCGTAATAACCGATGTTATGCAACCTAAACTGGCCAAAATTAAGATTGCATTGACGGTTATGTCATAAACTCGGTCCGTGCCAAATTGAACCCAAAATAAAAATAAACTATATTTTGCATGAAGACAATGGAGACTATTTTAGGATAATTTCAGGGCCAAGAGTTAACACCCATATCCTCATTACCAAAAAGCAAAAAAAAAAAAAAAAAAAAAAAAAAAAAAAAAAAATATATATATATATATATATATAGAAAAAGTTTGTCATGTCATTTTGCTGTGTACTGAACCTATTCACTGCTCCATCAATGTTTCATGCCAAATCAGGATGGATTGCAAAAATGGATGGATTTATAGCGTTTTGAAAAGAAAAAAAAAAGAAATTTGAATTTATCATAAACAATATTGTTGTTTGATTTAATAATCATTGTTCAACTTGTTCAGACTGAGCCAAAAATAACATTTTAACAGGATAAATTGAATATTCACAAAACAAAATGTGTGGGTCTAGGCACATTTTTTATTTTCCTGAAAACTAGTGAAATGGATTTATAGCGTTGCACTGCCTTTAAACGGATTTAATGGTAAATATATATGAAAAAAATGATCCAAAATAATATATATATATATATATATATTAGATTAGAGCTATGAGAATCACAATTGAGAATGCTGAAAATTACAAAAAAAGTTGAATACATTAGATTAATGGGAATTTGAAAGGAAATGTATCATAAAAAACAATGACACATTGCAAAAAAATGAAAAATATATTTTATATTACATTAAGAAAATGAAGTACAGTAGATTAGCATATTAGAATAATTTCTGAAGGATCATGTGACACTGTAGACTGGAGTAGTGGCTGATGAAAATTCAGCTTTGCATCATCAAAAAAATTATATTTTAGAGTATCTTAAAATAGAAAACCATTATTTTAAATTGTAATAATATTTCACAATACAGTTTTTTTCTGTATTTTTGATCAAATGAATGCAGGCTTGAGGAGAATAAGAGACAGCTATTCAGTTCTGAAACTTAGCCTGTCAATTATAACAAACACTTTGCAAAAAGGAAGTTATTGAAGGATGTTGCAATGCCAACTATACTGCACCCAAAAGCAAATCCCCAACCTGTAAGAATTCACTGGCAGAATTCGTCACTCATTTCACATGCAAACAGGTGAGCCAATCGTATGAAAAGCTATTTACATACAACATTCTTCAGAGAAGGGAAGCAATGCGACAAGCTTACTTTTTGGGTGGCACCTGTCCGACGTTGACTTTTACGCAGATGACCTTGCGTGTTTGCACGCCCATGGTGCAGGAGGATTTGTCTGCGCTGGAGGAGGTATTGAGAGTGGATGTGGTGGTGTCCTCCACACACTGTCCCCAGGGGCCCGTCTGCCAGTGATACACGATGCAGGGATGCTCATTACAGTTCCGCACCGCCTGTAGGGCGCTGGTGTTCGGACAGCCGGAACCTCCTGCAAGAGTGTGAAGATATGCATTTGTAAGGCTGGTGCCAGTATGTCCAGTCGACCCCTCAATGTGACAAAAGGCCCTCCTGGGAATTAACACTTGAACTATCTCTTGAATATGTAACTCCCTCCTGCATATGTAACAGGAACTTTGGAGACGCAGCACACAGTGCAGTTCACACTTCACCCACACTATCTCCCCCACATCCCCCTCCTCCTCACCTGAAATACACTGAAACCTTATGCAATGTTATGTGTGTACAAAAATGTAACTACTCATGTTTGGTGTCTTTTAAAGTGTCACAGTGCGCCTGGTAGGATGGTCTCATTCTCCCAACTATGATGGAAAGCTAAAAGAAGTTATGAAATGTGAGAAAAGTGATGTGTCCCATACTAGCCTCATTCAAGCTACCTCCTGTATGTAAAATCAGGCAGACCTCACTGTGTGAGCCCCTGAATTGACAACCAAAATCTAATTATAATGACAGACATCACCATTTGGTAACAATTGAATTATCTGGGTATATAAGGGAAAAGGACAGAAAAGTTCGGGGAGTCTGTAGGTTGACTGCCCGCACAATCGCAGTGTGTAATTTTCATTGCCAGGTAATATTTTCCACGAATTCTTTGATTTATGTTATGATATGATCAACTGATGATTTTATTCTCATGAATTGGATTTTGAATTATTGCTTCATTACCTGGTCAATAAATTGTAAACGTTTGATTTTACTTTGACTCTGAGTTTGTTCTCCCAAGGAGATTATCGGATTCGTATGCACCCGCAAGACTGCGTCAGATTGGCGACGGCTAATACTTCGTCACTAGTTCAAGTGTACTTGTTTTGTAGAGACGGGGCATTCCGTTTAGGGTAGCTAACGTGCTACTTGACCAACCTAAATTTGGGTACGTCTATTTGACCTCTGTCTTAATTTAAAGTAACTTTAGATAAGTGTAAGTGAGAAATCACGGGCTTGGCCAGTCTAAACTATTATGAGGGAAGTATTGTTGGTCAACTCATACCTATAATAGGGCCAAAACCTCTACTAAAGTATAACTATTGAATTAAGTTCAAGTGTATGCAATTCAAGGGGACTAAACGAAAAGTATCTCTGATTGTGTTTTGGGTGAATCCGACCGTCTGAGATATTAGTCAAAAACCTCTGTTTAGTGACGAAACTGACGAGATTGTGATCGTGAGACCCGCAGAAGATGCGAGGACCTCTAAACGGCATAGTTTCCTAATCTGAGCGGGTAAAACATAATTAAAGAGTTTCAAAAGAATAATCAAACATTCGCTCACTTTTAATGATACCCAGATATCATTAAAACCTATTTCATTTATGGAGTCAGATGAAATAACGAGTAAATACATATGAGAATTGTGTTCCATTTAATCTTGTTGTGTTGCGTAAAAGGAAAGACAGTAACCCGCAGAGACCTTCACCTGTATTATTGGAAACCCTCATTGGACCAATAAACAGGCTTACACATTAGATCTGACGTGTCGCGCCACAGCAGCTTGAGGATCTCCGCACTAGAAGCGTGGAAGCAGCATGTGAACTCGGGAGAAGACTTCAGCTAGTCAAATGAAAGTCCATTGAAAATAAATCACAACCAGAAATACATTATCCTGCTCATCAAAACTGCATTTATTTGATAAAAAAAATAGTTAAAACAGTAATATTGTGGAATATTAATACAATTTAAAATAACTGTTTTCTATTTAAATATATTTTAAACTGTAATTTATTCCTGTGATCAAAGCTGAATTTTCAGCATCATTACTCCAGTCTTCAGTGTCACATGATCCTTCAGAAATCATTCCAATATGCGGATTTGCTGCTCAAGAAACATTTCTAAATATTATCATCAATGTTGAAAACAGTTGTGCTGCTTCATATTTTTGCGGAAACCATGATAGTTTTTTTTCAGGATTCATTGATGAAAGGAAAGTTTGAAAAAGCATTTATTTAAAATAGAAATCTTTTATAACATTATAATTGTAAAAATGTCAATTCATTCAATCTTTGATGAATTAAAGTATTAATACATTCAGAAAAATCTTATTGACTCTGGAAGTAAATTAATGACATGACTTTGAACCAAAAAAGCATGTTAAATTGCACTAATTAAAAAATAAAAAGCATTGCATTTTGGGGGGAGAAATTCAACATGTTTGTGAACCTGTGAGTATTTCAAATGAATCATTTCACACGCAGTTTCATTCAAATAAACCATATTCACCTTCCAGATTTAATTTCCCAAATATTCAATGTTTAAAAAAGTGAAATGTTTTCAGTTCAGATTTTCACAGCTTAAATATACAATCCTGTTGAATTTCAGCCCCCCAAAATGCAATGTATTAAAATGCAAGCACTGCTAATGCAATGCATGTTATTTATCAATGCACTTCAACATGCTTTTCTGACTCAAAACTGTAATCAATGTACATGTCAAAAACGTGGCATAGATTATTTTAGTACAGTAAATGCATACAAAGACCTTATTTCTTGCTTTCTATCTTTCTAGTTTTTCTAGCTTGCGTCCTTTGGAGTGAGACAGGTCAAGTGTTCATTTTCTCAAATCTCAACATATCGGAGACGTCTCCAGTCGCTTTAACTTGATCTAAATTGATTTAGATGAAACACTCCACATAATTGCCGCCTCCTAATTCCTCACAAGAGGCATAAAGTCGATGCAGCCGGCGGAGAGCGACGCGGTGTGTCTAAGTAATTGCTGACATTTACAGGTTTGCAGATGACAGAGCAGCCCAGTGGGCCTGTGAATCAAAGATGAGCGTTACGAGAGGAAGTGAGCGCATACGTCTGCTTGCTTTAACTTTAGAACACGCACAGTGATAAAGTTATTGTCAGATCCATTACATAGGTGATTATTATGTTTCTATTGGGCAAGGGTAATAATTGGGCTTTTCACACTATGAGCCACATTTACTAACAGCTTGACCTAGCGCAAACTCTCTTTTGGTCTTAAAAAAGTCATTATTGAAATGATCCGGCAGCGTCTGTGTTCTTTAATGTGAGCATTGTCAGTAAATCATCTGCATAACTTTCACTCCCATCTGCACTTTTATGGGATTTCGCTCTCACGCTTATTTGCCCTGTTTAGTAAATCTGGCCCTATGTTTATATTTACAGTAAGCAATGAAGCCTGAATTGTGATGGCAAAATGTATATGAGCGATTCTTCAGTTCAAGGCACTTTTGACATCTTGAAAAATCATATTTCTTCAAATGATGTTTCATCTGCGTTAAAACTTTTATCACATGTCCTGGAATAAAGATCTGATCGTGGCTTTGATGAGCTTTCAAGAATAATGTGGTATCATATATGACATGATGACATTCCTCATGTTTTGGAAGAATAGTTACAGAATGCATTGAACTTTCAAACACAGGAAAACAGTTAGCCGTCAATTTAAAAAGTTAAAAAAGTGTTTCTAACTATGGTTTGTAATGACACCTAAAAAAAAGCTGCTGACAGATTTCGTGATTTTTCATGTTCCAGAAAAGCTCCATTGTCGCTTCTCATTTTCATCATAACCTAACAAACTTCTTTGAATTTCTTTTTGTAAATGTGAATGAATAAAATGAATGAAAAGCACATGGATTGAAAGTATGTATTATTTTTCCTTATAAAAGCATTCAGGAAAAAGTATAAAAAAGTAAAGACGAAGAAATAGAGATTTTGGCAAATTATTATAAAAAAATTAATTAAAAAAGGATTTTTTTGCAAAAAAAAGAAATAATAATTTTAATGAACTGAAGAATCACTCATACACAGTGTGGAATCAATGCAGTTTAGAAACAGACAACCAATCATAAACTGCCTCAGTGCTTAGCTCATCAAATATTCATGCACTCTGTATAGCTGCAGAACGTCTGAAGTAAACTCCTAAATCAATAATATTAAACTCATAACTATGCAAATAAGAGTATAAGCCAGGGTTTACAAATGTACAGCGTGAAACCTTGTTGACTACTACCATTAATTATATCCCAGGGTAAAGTATGAACAGTGTGAAAAACACTGAACAAAAATCCCAGGGTTAAGAAGTATGAAAAGTGAAAATGAATATGTGTGGTCTTCGCACAGGAAGACGTTTGTGTCTCTATGAAGCTTGACTATGCAGAGTTGCGAACGCCTCCACAGAATCTTGATGTTGAGCCTTTCAGAAGCTGTTCTGCAATCAAAGAAAGCACATTCACCGGTTTATTTCTGAGGGTGTTTGTAATGAATTGATTTCCTGAAATGACACCTCGTGATAAGGGTTTTGAGCCAGAAACATACGCAACGCAAAATACATACAGTAACACCGGTACATAATTAATTCGCATTTTTGTGCTACTTTAGCGCTAACTTCAAATCAAACACTGAACAGAAATAAAACACTACAGTAGTTATTTGTTGACTAATATTCTGAAAAGAAGGTAACAAATTATACAATTTTGAATAAATGTTAAAAATGCATAAACATTTGATGCATTAATTTGAGTGTGTAGATGTGGTATGGTTTTAACAATTAGTAAGTTCCTTATACAGTGGTGGTCAAAATTAATGGCACCCCTGGTAAATATTATCAAAAATGGCTGTAAAAAATATATTTGCATTGTTTATCCTTTTGATCTTTCATTAAAAAAAATCACAAAAATCTAACCTTTCATTGAAGTAAAATAATTGAAAGTGGGGGGTTAACTTTCCCAGGGTGACTGGGAACATGCAATTGTCTAGCTATGACTTCTTGTTTCACAGGAGTTTAAATATGAGAAAAGGCCAAATTCCCTTAATCATCCATCACAATGAATAAAACCAAAGAATATAGTTCTGATGTGCATCAAAAGATTGTTGAGCATTACAAAATAGAAAGTGGCTGTAAGAAAATAGCTAAAGAATTGAAAATCCCCATTTTGAACATCGGGGCAATAATTAAGCACTTCCAATCAACTAAAGATGTTATGAATCTGCTTTGAAGAGGTTATGTGTCTGTATTGTCTTAATGCACAGTGAGGAGGAGAGTTTGACTGGCCAAAGACTCTCCAAGGATCACAGACGGAGAATTGCAGAGATTACTTAAATCTTGGGGGTCAGAAAGCCTAAAAAAAAAATTATCAACCCCTACAGAAGAAAAATCCTCCTCACTCCTCCAAAAACAAACTCCAGCATATTCAGTTGTCAGACATGAATGGAACTTCAAAAGGGACTGGATTCTATCGTCAGATGAAACAAAAAAAGGGGCTTTTTGGCAGCAAACACACCAGATGTGTTTGGTGCAAACAGGGATAAAAAGTACCCCGTGCCTACGGTTAAATATACTGCTGGATCTTATATGTTGTGGGCCTATTTTTTTGCTGGAGGTCCTAGACATCTTGTTTAGATACATGGTATTATGGATTCTAGCAAATACCGACAGATAAAAAATCAAAACCTGACTGCTTCTGCTAGAAATCTTATAATGGGCCGTGGTTGGATCTTCCATCAGGACAAAGGTCCAAAACAAACATCAAAATCAACACAAAAATGGGTAACTGAGCACAAAATGAAGCTTCTGCCATGACCGTCCCAGTTCCCTAAACTGAACCCTAAAGAAAATGAGTGGGGTGAACTGAAGAGAAGAAGCACCAACATGAACTTGTGAATCTGAAGGATCTGGAGAGATTCTTGATGGAGGAATGGTCTCTGAACTCTTATCAGTTGTTCTCCAAACACATCAGGCATTATAGAAGAAAACTCTGTTGTCTTGGCAAAAGGAGATTGCAAAAAGGATTTAATAACAGGGAGACAATAATTATGGCCAGCGTGTTTTGGAGAAAACCATTTCATAATGTGATTTACCCCCCACTTTCAATTCTTTTACTTCAATGAAAGGTTAGATTTTTGTGAAATTTTTTAATGAAAGATCAAAAGGATAAACAATGCAGATATATATATATTTTTTATATAAATATATTATAAAATATAAAATATATATAAAATATAAAATATATTTTTTTGATCATATTTACCAGGGGTGCCATTAATTTTGACCACCACTGTGTATATATATATATATATATATATATATATATATATATATATATATATATATATATATATATATATATACTCAAAAAAAAAATTCTGTCATCATTTACTCAAGAATATGTGTAACCAAAAAATTGATTGATCCCAATGACTTCATAGTATATATTTGTTCCATACTATGGAAGTCAATGGGGTCTATTAAATGTTTGGTTAACTATATTCTTCAATATATATATATATTTTAATGTTCAGCAGAAGTAAGAAACTCATACAGGTTTGGAACAACTTGAGGGTGAATACATAATGAATTTTCATTTTTGAGCGAACTATCTCTTTAAGAGTAAAGTACTGATTGCTTTTTGATTGTCCAAGGGGTTTTCCACATGTCTTTGAGCCGAAATTCAATCTGTTCATCATATAAAGCGATCGTGTCTCTTCAGAAAATGTGAACTAAACCGTTCAAAACATATGGATTAGTTTTACGATCTCTTTATGAACTTTTTGAAGCTTTAAAGTGGTAGTTGCGTAGCTGCTAATGGAGGGACAGAAATCTCTCAGATTTCATAAAATAGATCTTAATTTGTGTTCTGAAGATGAACGAAAGTATTATGTGTTTGGAATGACATGAGGATGAGTAATTAATGACAGAATTTTCATATTTGGGTGAACTATCCCTTTAAGATCAAACTGTTGCTCCATCATAACAGTTTTTGACATGAAAAACTGGCCATCATTTATACAAATTTTTCGCAATAGCGCCCTGCGTGGCAACACTGAGAATGCGATGCGTACACTGTGCTGGGAACTGCATTCTGAATACTCTAAATTTCAGAACTCAACAATGTGCTTGAGTTTGCATAAGTGTCTGCGTTCATGTACTTCTGTAAAGTATGTTTCTGGCCTTTTGTAATGTGCTACAGAAGTTTCATAAGAGACCCAGAGGACTATCTCCCCCTCTGTTTACAGTATGACTTTCATCATTATGCTGACTTCACAAATGGACTCTCAAGGACATGCATTATGTATAAGGTGAAGGTTCTTGCATTTTGCATCTTGCATTTGGTCAGATGTCAAGCAGATGTCTTGAACAGAAAGCATTGTGCATATACTCATCTTCAGATAAATCCCATCCCATGTAAAGCCCATCGCTCAACTGAAGGGAGTTACTTGAGGAAAATGGTGCTCAAAGCAAATTAATTCAAGTGAAAGATCTCACTTTCTTCATTTATATTCTTTGTGGATGTAACATTAAACTATGAATATAAGACTCCATTAACACATTCTAGCTCTATAACACAATCTCTGAAAACACATCTAAATCTACACATTGCACACTTTAGATGAAAAGACTCAAATGTACCATAAAGTTCGGGAAACTTTGGAACCCTCGTAAGACCTTGAGATAAAGCAAAAGTTATGAACGTCTTCGTATTTATCTTTAGACATGAGAATCAGCAATAAGGGAGTAAATATTTCAGGAACTACTCAACTAGTACAAAGTAAATATTTTAACATTACGCATATTTGAGTAATGGTAAAACAATCAGCAGTTAGACTTTACGGTCACTTCAAACCATGCAAACAAATCTAAGATGACTTCTACAGGAAACTACTCTACAGGCCCTAAAAACATGAGGTGTTTTGACGTGTTACCCTCCATAACTGTAATCCATGCCACTACCATTGACGTCACTGTAGAGAAAGCACAGCGATAATAGGATATAGACTTCTCTGAGAGGTATATGATACAGAAATTACAAATGATAGGAAAACATAACTTTTAACCCTATAAAGTCTGCTGCATCATATTCAATCCTCAATTTTATAAGGCCTCTAAATGACCAACATGATGAAACTTTTGCTAAAATCATGTTCAAATGTTAGCATCAAATATGACCCATCAGCATTTTGAGAAATGTTTATTTGTTCATCTCCCAATCATCATTTCATTCCATTGTATTATATGCAAAAAAACTAGAGCTTTGATCATAAAACTAAGCATTTTGTATCTTATTAAGACATGTAGGCAGATATAGAGTGACGACTTGATATTTATATGCATTGTATTGAAGTTGTCTGTTATATGGCAAATCTAATTGATTTGCAAGCTATTGAACTACAGTATCGAGTTTTTCCATATAAATATCAGCAGCTGTGGCCAGCAACTGCATATTTTTACTCAGTTTGAGCCTCTGAATAAAACTGAGGTGTTTTTTGAGGTGTATGAGCTACATATTCTCACTATATCATATGAGCCATTAAAGCATGTATCAAATGTGAAACTCAACAAAAACACAAATTTCTGAAATACAATCAACTACAGAAGTAAAATAGGTTGTGAAAAATTGAGTTGGACTTGAACACCATCTACCTCAGTAGCTTGCTCATGTAAACTGACACCAAACCTGGCTGGAACAGATAAAGTGGAATTAAGAGTTTTGGTACACTGACTCCCGGTGATGTCACATTACTGCGAGAGCGAGGAGCCATCCATCAGAATCTCAGACGGTTTTAGGTTGAGAAATTCTGTCCTTGTGCGAGTCTTTCCTTGACAGTTTCCTGTCAGCTTTTTTACGCTAATCTTATGCACTACAGACCACAGAAAATCACAAGTGTTTTGCATGTCAGCTTGTTACAGTGGCCCAGAAAAGTAATTAGACACTTAAGTCACACTTTAAAATGTATGCAGGTCATTGTATTAGATACAAAATATCACAGCACATGGCATCCGCAAATAAATGATGCTGGAGCTTTACTCAGAACTAAATATTTATGAGGCATATTTACACTAATATTTAATTTTCCATTTGCTTTTTGTTGTCATTTTTTCCTCTGTTGTAAATACCAGGTTTTTTTAGCGAGGCTTGAGTGTCCAAAAACCTTTTGGAGCCACTGTATATTAAGCCTTAATAAGTTTCTCTTTAAGTATAATTAAAACAAAAACAAATGCCCTGTTCTATTTAGGCAGTATTTTGAAGCATCACAGGGATCATTTAGCTGGCTTCCAAGATAACTTTTACCCAAATTTAAGGCATTATTGCATACATCCCTTGGGGTGACGGCAATAAATAATAGGAAATAAATCCAATCTGGTGGACAAAGCAGGAAAAAAAATATACTTGTTGATAATCAATAAATAAGTTGATAAATATACATATAAATACATATATATATATATATATATATATATATATATATATATATATATATATATATAAAATGCGTTATATTTATAATATACATATATATTTAGTTATGTTATTATATATATATATATATATATATATATATATATATATATATATATATATATATGTATTCAATACATAAAATATAAATAACAATAATACTTTTTACTTAATATTTGGATTTGTATTCCTAGAGTACTGTGGGAGTTTAGCACTGCTGAAATGAAAACATACAAGTACCCATGTAATATCTTCTGTACCTTCTCCTGCATTGTAGGCCAGTATGGCTCTGGTTCTCATCTGCTTGCCCTCGGCCGTTTTGCTGGAGCAGGTCTGGGAACAGGTGGACCATTCAGTCCAGAGACTGAGAGCACAGTCTTTAGGGCAGGGAACCGTACAGGGCACAGATGAAGGGTAGACCGCATCCACACACATCTCCTTCTCCACCTCTGAACCTGAAGCACAACACGGGGTGTCAACAACATGTTTCAAATTCATTAAGCACCATTCTTCTTGTGCCTTACATGTAAGCTAAAGTTGACCTTCATGGTTGACCTTTGCACATTAACGGGTAAAAATGTTTTAAATATAATAGCTGTTACTGTGTTGTAGATTTTAGCATGGTTGCAATCTTGCATTAGAAAATCATTATCCAGAAATATTATGATGATATTATGTTGGATTCATGAACATTAGCTTGATTATTTTTACTGTGTATGCTGTAAAACTGATTTGTTGATGCATCTGAAAACCAGGCCAAAATGTTCAAGTTGAGCTGATGAAAATATTTTCATGTATGTTGAAACTATACATGAATTTAAGCTAAATTGTTAAACAGTATTTAAAAATAAATATAATTTCCCAGGGGGTCTTGACCAATTTCCATTTACAATTTCATAATTTATGTTATCGCAACGTCTGGTGTAAGTGGATTTGACCATAACCTGTCAAGCAAATGTCTGAAAATCAAGAAAATCAAGCCTATTTTTAAGGCTTTTTACATTTCTTGGCATAGTGACATTACGTGCATAACAATTAGGTCATTTCCCCCATGATTCGTAATACTGTAATACAATTAAATCTGAAACTGTAATGCTTAAAAATATAAACATATTCATTATTATTTATTCATACATCAAAGTAGTATTTGTTGTATTGCCTTTAATTCAAGCTTATTAAAATACTAAATAATTAATAATTATAATGAAATATTAAATTGATTTAAAAAAATTACAATTTAAACCTTAATTAGATTAATACAAATATATTCAATATAAAAATAAAAATATTACTTAATATAATACAGTTGTCACATAATACACACACAAAAAAGAAAATAATAAAAATCGCTAATGTGAATCACCACCGAGAATAAAGGGAGCTACAAAAAACACATCCAGATACATTATGGTTATGAAAATTTGGGCATTAAATGTACTTAACTGTCTTGAAAATAAACGTCACAAGGCAAAATATGTTAATGGGCCTAAAATTAGGCAACATTTTCTTTATGCAAAATATGATTCACCCAGACAAGCTTTTAATGCATTTCAAAACAATCTGTTGTCCTATTTTGAAACTGTGCCATCCTAAAAACAGTAGAAACCATCATACAGATGGTTCTGAGGGACAGACAAAAACAAAACATGTGCAATTGTCAGTGTGTTCTTGTTTGGCAGCATTCTTTACCACGTACAGGCTCTCTCAAGGGTTTTTATCATATCTTTTACTCTGAGCCAAATATCATGAGTATCAGCTTGGTTTTGGCTTTAGCACAGTGACACGTTGAGGAGAAAAAAAAACTCTCTCTGCTTGAGCACTGAACCACAAACACCCAATAAATATTTCTATCAAAAGCAGGGACAGTCCAAGTTTCGCTTGTAGCAGATAGCGATACAATATTTACATCGATCTGTGTCAGAACCGTGGCCATGAAGCAATATTGTACGTGTCACTCTCCGGCTGTCGGAGTGAAGCAGATGCCAAGTCTGCCTCTAAAAAAAACAACCAACAACTAGCAGATCAATTTTAATCAGTGCATGATGGAATCAATCTGCCACAGTGTGGCTACAGCGAGGCAGGTTATGGCGAGACGGGGGCTTTCGATTGCTCACGCGGCAGATGCTAGAGGACATTATTGCATGCTATTATTATTTCATAGGCGTCATATCACATGGCCACACAGCAGATTCTGAATGACAGTGGTCATGTGACAGTGGGATTTCTTGAAAACAACAGATGTTTCCTTGTAGAGTCAGTGATGGTGTCTTTTTCAAACTCTCCAGCATTTGCTCAATAAACACAAGGGATGATTCACCCAAAACATTTTGTCACCGCTGACTCACCCACATTATGTTCCAATCCTGTATGAGCTTTTTTTTCCTGTTGAACAGAAAAGACCACAAAACCTGCTAAAATGATTTGTTAAGACAATTTTAGACATGAAAACTGACCATCAAACATCACTCATGACCGTTTCCCCAGATCATTTGCACTGTAGTTAAAATGAGCAACAACAAGAACATGGAGTATTTAGCAAAACTAACAAGTTGTTTTAGACTAGAGATACAGGGTTGACAGCTTGTCAGATGCCTCTCTGAACACTGACTCTGTGCCTATCAAAACATTGCTCTGTTTGTTTTAGCATTCTGGCACAGCAAAACTAGCAAAACCAATGGAGTGAATCCAGCCGTTAACCCGAGCAATGGCAGACAGCGGGAGTTCCCAGGAGACCTGTTCGAAAACAGTCATTATTTCATTTGGGGTCTCTATTGTGGAGAAGAAATTACACACTTCACCTTTAACTTTCTGCTGTCAAGTGGACAACTAGTAAGTGATATGATTGATTTAAATTTCACTAATCTTACAAAGTAGCATTTTTTTTATTTATTTTAAAAAAAGTACACATTACATAAATGGTTTCATGCTTATATTGGATTGGACATCATAACCTCTGGTTCAATGATCAGAGTCATTCAATCCAATCAAGGAGGAAGTGAATCGTCTGACCAATTCAGACTCTCCTAGGATTGATTCAAACTGTTTAGCCAATCGGTTCAGCCAATCCATTAAAAAGAAGCACACCAATCAAATCGGACAGCACACTGTGAATTTCATTACATCAGAAAAAATACCAAACCAAGTGCTAGATCTTTTCTCAATGCAAAAAAGGCTCCAAAAAGTGGCTTTTGTTCTATAACCAAGCTGAATTTTAGTGGTCAGCTTCTCTATACAAACTATCGTTCAAAAGTTTAGGTCAGTAAGACATCTCTGTCTTTTTCTGGAAAGAAACTAATACTTTTGAGCAAGAATGCATACATTTAAAATTGATCAAGTAAAGACATTTCTAATGTTATACAAATGTCTATTTGAATAAATCCTAAAAAAGTTATCAGATACAAATGTATCCACAAAAATATAAAGCAGTTCAACTGTTTTCAACATTGAAAGCAATAAGAAATATTACTTGAGCAGCATATCAGCATATTAGGATGATTTCTGAAGGATCATGTGACACTGAAGACTGGAGCAATGATCCTGAAAAGTGGTGAGCATAAGAGGCTTCTTTTAAAAATCTTACCTACCCCAAACCTTTGAATGGTGTATATTCTTAAATATTGTTGCAGGAAACACTGATAAGAGTACCTCCTCAACATGCTGTTGTTGAAGAGAACAACAATTTATGAGCGATTGCAAGTCTTTAGCCGGTCTCTCCAGCTATCTGAGATTGTCTTTATTGAGCAGCTGAGCTGGAGGAGGACACGATCACCATTAGCATCATGTTCACACTCCTCCGCTCTCTGCAGCTTTAACCCTGTAAATAGCTCCAGCTGAGAAGGGAAATGTTCCGGACATGCTAGCTGAGAGACTAGATACATATGCCCTTCTTCAGGATACAGCTTGAATTCCCAGAGGCTAATTACCGGATTCAAAATCAATCCTACTTTTGACTTCCGGCACAGAAGCCGTCTGAACACAAGTGGGAATCTACTGGCGGTATAATCACCTGGCAAGCTTCATGCAAGAGATTATTGCAATTATTTTTGCAATAAGAGTGTGCTCCAGTTGCAGTTTTATTGAAGGGATAGTTGATAGAATGAAGATTTGCTGTTCATTTAGGCAATCCTAGATGTTTTTTTTTCTTCAGTAGAAATGTGAAAAAGATTTTTAGCTGAAACCCTAGTATCAGATGTTTCATGATGCATGCACTAATCGTTCTTAAAAGCCGAGCTGGTTCACAGGATCAAACTGAACCGAACTTTAGTTCCAGGTTGATGACATGATGTAGCACTCATGCTCGTTGCGCAGCACCAAATGAGCCAGCAAGTATGTCCAAACGGGTTATTGAACCAAAAAAAGGTTTGAAATGAAGGAATAAAAAAAGAACAGACGCAAAAAGAACTGAATATAGGAATTAATAGGAATAGGAATTCCTTAATAGGAATTACCTCAGCAAAGAACCGGTTAATTTGGTTCTTTTTGAGTCAGACATGACCGAAAAACTGACTTTCGACTCTGCCTGTATTTGATTCATTCATTTCGAACCGGTTCTTTGGTTCAATTACCCATCTGGACATGCTTATTGGCTCATTCTGTGCCTTGCGTCATCACCCCAGAACTAAAGTTCGATTCAGTTCAATTCCGTGAACCACCTCGACTGGTTACCGGCTTAAACGAATGATTTGTTCAAGAATCGAACACCACTAAAGAGACCCCTAATCCCGTCTGAATCAGCACAGATGCAGATATCCAACACAGATTTACACAGATATCCTGTGTTAATAATTGTAACTCATATGTGTTTAATACCTTGGCTGTTGACGCAGCGGACCTGTGGAATCTGAGTTCCCTCTCCGCAGTCCATCTCTTCTTCAGGGATACACTCCTCTAGCTTGATCAGCTGCCAGGAATAACAGCTGGGATCATCGCACGGGATGGCCTCCACCAGGTGAGGACAGTTCCCCCCGCCACCAGTGGGGTTATTAGCGATTGTGCGTTGCCTGAACTTGAAACCTACAAATAAACGTGATGTAAATGGTCTATTAATTGCCTCCATCCCTAGTAGCATTTAGTAACACTTTAAAATGTCATTGAATTAGCACAAAATTTCCCTCAATTTATTTGAACCAACTCATCTTAAGGTGATTTTTGGTGGATGTGTGATCATTTTAGGGTGGTTCTCATAAAACTCAAGAACATACCCAATTCACATTTCAATCCAATTGTAAAAGAAAAATAAATTCTATTTGGCATAAAGTAAATCAAACCTATTTTTCTACATTGACATTTTTTATGACAATTAAAGACCCTCCACATTCTCATTACCATAAAGCAATACAAAATAAGTAGGTACTGTTCACTACACAAATACAAAACAAGAGAGAACATATTAAGTTAAAGTATTTTCATCATAAGCAAAATAGCTCAGTAAAATATTGTCTCAGCATTTGAACATTTCAATTTTTTTTTTGTGAATATATTATTGTTTCAGCCATGTTTACCTTTCTTCACGACCGGTTCCTCGCAATTCTCAAAGGTGCAGAGCCCCCAGGCGCCCCACGGGGACAGTTCACACTCCACAGGGCACGGGATGTGACACAGTTGTGTGGTACTTGGAGAAGTTCCCTGGCAGAGCCGAACGTCTACGGGTTGTGATGCTATAATGCATGTAAACACACGCATTAAAACACTGCAAGAAGACTCTCACATGGAGACGACACATGGCGTAAAATTAGGTTTATGTAACTGCAGGAAACAACAAATGGCAACATTTAACACGCTCCGAAGAATCTCCATTCCCAGTTGCATCACAGCAAAGGAAAAACAGGACGGAACCAGAATCTCCACAGATTTTAGCACAATTAGAATGCACATGATTTTTGTTTATTAAATATTTTGACTAGTTTGATAATATTTCCTGTTATCAACCATCCTAAAAATAAATAATGATAAAATGAAATAAATAAAATAATTCTGTAAAAAAAGAAGAGGAAAATTAATAATACAGGCAAAACAATTTTGAGATTTTGGGCTATTTGGCTTTTCATAGCGTGTTTTTTCAGACCAGTGGAAAGAAAACATCCAAAATAGACTTAAGCGTTTATTTTATTGCACTTTATCTATTTGCATCTATAGATAATGCATTTTTACCCAATTCACGGATGGATGGATGGATGGATGGATGGATGGATGGATGGATGGATGGATGGGAATAGTCCACAAATGAATGTAGACAATGAACAAACTCCGTAAATCCTGCCTGGACTCAATATGCGTGAAACTATTAAATTCAAACTCAAAACATAAACAAGAGTGATACATTAATGTTTTACCACAGGATTTTCCTGTCGGCTTGATGGGTGACAGGTGACATGACTGCTGCGTTTACATCAAAACGAGGTAAACTCTTCTAGTGGAGCTCTCCCATACTGATATGTGGTGAGTTCTGCTCTCTGGAGACCTCCAAAACAAAATGTTCACAAAAATGTGACAGATTGTGAACTAAATAGTACAAGAAGATTGACTGCGCCACAGACCTTCAAAAAATGTGATTGAACTCGAAACCGAGCATGGGGAATAACAGTACTCCATTCAACTGTTCTACTGCCGCATGTTCCCGAAATTAATGGAGAGACAGATTTCAGTGTAATGCACCATCATCTGAGTTAGCATAACACTGCACAGGTTGTCCTTGTTTACGTGCCAGATGGTCTAGACCTTCTGTGCAAACTTTCTGTCTAATTCAAATTTGCGGTCTTGTGCCTGCTTTCACAAACCCAGGAGGACAGGCTTCGCTTCAAGCAGGAGAATGATTTGGTATTCGGTCACTGTTTGAAAATAGATGAACTTAAGGTGGCCTTGCTATTTCTTGCTACACTAACATACAAAAGTTTGGGGTTGGTAAGATTGAAAGAAAAAAAAGTTTTAAAAGAAGTATATGCTCACCAATGCTGCATTTATATGCTCAATAATATTATTGAAATATCAATAAATTCAATGAAATATTATTACAATTTAAAATAACTGTTCTCTATTCAAATATATTTTAAAATGTAATGTATTCCTTTGAAGCAAAGCTGAATTTTCAGCATCATTACTCAGTCTTCACTGTCACATGATCCTTCAGAAATCATTCGAATAAGATGATTTGCTCTTCAAGAAATATTTATTATTATTATCAATGTTGAAAACAGTTGTGCTGCTTCATATTTTTGATACATTTTTAAGAATTATTTGATGGATAGAAAGGTAAAAAAACAACATTTATTTAAAATGGAAATCTTTTGTAACATTACAAATATCTTTATTTTCACTGTTGTCCTTGCCCCATACATTTTTTTTATTGAACCGAAATGATTGGCTTTGCCCCATGTTATAAAGCCAATGAAATCAAACTTAGAATAGTTACGTTTCCAAAAGGCCCAATTGCTTTTTTGAGGAAGAGCGTACAGTAAGAACCTGTAAGAAGTACAGTCATCACCAATCGATCTCTGTCACTTGTCTGGTGCCCAGAGGAGAGCGTTGACTAAAACACAGAGTGTTGCCTCAGTATACACGCTTATAATGGGCTCTCTATGGACACAAACACTAACAAAAATACAGAAAGTAAACAGACTATGCAAACAAAATATGTAAACATGCCTCAGGCAAAGAGATTTGATCAAACAAAGACCATTATTTCAGATACAGAAAGGAAAGGGGGAAAAAGAGTGAAATAAAATTAAGAATAAAAAGAATAAAAGAAAAGAAAAGAATAAAATAATGTTTTTTTTTCCTAACTAAATGTTCATGTACTTCATTTGTGGCATGCTTTTGATAATCACAATCAATCATTTTGACGAAGTGTTGGTTATTCTTTCAAAACAACTTCGGTACACTTACATTCAGTTGAAAAATACCTAAAATATTGCTTTAAAGGTGTTCAAAATCTTACCTGAGATCTCAAAGGTGATAGACAGGAGAGGAGGGACACTAGGCGTCTGGCCATTTAGAGACTGACCTTCTACAAAACACACAAACACCAACTCTAGCAAACTACTGCTAATAAGCATCATTCAAGGGACAAATACAAATACTATCACTATGAGCTCTTAACTGTGACTATTTACAGAATATTACAGCTTTAAAGGGATAATGCAAGGCATAAGCTGGTTAACTTTAACTATCCTGAGCTGTGACGTCAAATGCCGCAGACGAGGGGAAATATAAGCCCGTTCGACCTTTTAAGAGCCCTCAAAAAACAATAAAATGATATACATTTAATGACAACGCACAGCCACTTTTGAAATGTCATCAAAAATATAAACTTTTTTGGCAGCATAAAGGCATGGTTACAATCAGGGGATTCATTAAAAAAAAAAGATGTTTTGTCATTCGGATGGACTAGGTTGTAAAATAATGTTATACTCTTATCTGTCAGTAAAATATTAAAAACTCTTGTTTCTCCCCTTAAATGATCACTCTGTCGATTTTCACTTTTTATTTTCTTGATTTTCTTAATGAAATGCAATAGACGGACAACTTGCTTTTATATCTGTCAGAACAACAGAAAGCATTGTGAATTATCTGTCAATGTGTTTACAATTTGGTAAGTGATAGAGAAATATTCAGTTAAAGCAAACCCCGGTTATGCCATTTACCAACAGTACCAAACTGTCCATGCCAAACTTCTTGGTTTGTAATGCCATAAATATGTCACTCACATTTAGTTCCCTTGTAAAACAACTATTTTTTAATAGTAGACTCCAAATACAGCTCTGTCCAATCGCATGTCTAGCCAGTTTATTCAGGGTACTAAGGCATCGCCTCCACTGACTTTCATTCAGACAGTAATGTGATTATGTGAGGTATAAGTGGTTAGCTTTTACTTGTGCTTAGAACTTAGAAATTGATTTTTGTAGCGTCTAGCAAAGAATTTTCTTCTCATCAAGAACTATTTTAATTTTCTGCATTATATGGAACTCAAGGATTCTCTTATGGCATTATAAACTTAAAGCTACACTGTGTAGGAATTTCTCTCATCTAGCGGTGAAATTGTATATGACTACCAACTGAATATTCATTTCTAGCCCCTCCCATTCCGAGGGTGTTTTAACTCGTACGGTGGCCGTATTATTTCAAATCTGCCGGCAGTCGTGAGTAATCTCCCTCTCGCATTTGTCACGGTCCACTGACAGTGTAAAAACGCAAAGCTTGAATTTCCAGGTATGTCCCTCTTTGGCTAATGTATTTTCAAGATGGATGCGCAACATGGCTTCCGCTATTCGAGCGACTCGCTCGTATGTATTCTAAATGGCAGATTCTACGCTTACGAGAATACTAGATTAGTTGGTAGAAGTAATTACACATTAATGAGCACATATAATTTTGAAAGAACAAAGTGTTTTTTGTTAAAAATCAACTAAAAAAAAATAGTGTAGCTTTAAAGAATCTCTTAAAGCATCATATGGAACTTGAAATTATTATCTAATGGAATCAAATGGAACTTATTAAGAATCTCTTATGAAGATTATAAAGATTCACTTATGGCATCACATGGAACTTACAACGATTCTCTTATAGCATCATATGGATCTTATAAAGATTCTCTTATGGAATCAATTGGAAGTTATAGAGATTCACTTATGGCATCATATGCAACTTACAAAGATTCTCTGATGGAATAAATGGAACTAGTAAAGATTCAGTAATGGTATCATATATGAAACTTACAGTATATAAATTCTGTTATAGAATCAAATGGAACTTATAAAGTTTCACTTATGGCATCATATGAAACAGAAAGATTCTCTTATGATTTCAAGTGGAACTTATAAAGATTCTAATATGGAATCGAATGGAACTTTCTGTAAAGCTGCTTTGAAACGATGTGTATTGTGAAAAGCGCTATACAAATAAATGTGATCTGAATTGAACTAAAATATTTACAATATATAACTAAATATTCGCTTATGGCATCATATGAAACTTTTAAGGGTTTGTTTATAAAAGCAAATTATGAGAAAAGTTATAATTTGTCACTCTCAATTTTAAGACAGTGAGGCCACCTGTGGGAAATAACGTTCTGTTTGTGCTACAAGTGCAATGTTGTATTCTTAGAAGAAAATGCAAATGAGCATCACTTCCAGACAGATTTGATGAAGGTTTCATCACATCAAAGAATCTTGAAGCTGACAATATCCTCCCAGGGTGAGAACATCATGACTCCATCAGTTGACTAACGCTCCAGCATATTTTCCCTTTAACTTTCTGCAGCGTCTACGTTCATGTATCTGCTGTCAGCGACACATATTACCCCCCAGTGAAGCCAGACATCTCCTGCACCACGCTGATAAGGACACAGATTTCCCAGCATACGCAGCTCCACCAGTGGCCTGTTTCAATAGCGGTTCTTTAACCAGAGCTTTTCGTGCAGTCAGCGCTCATCTGCTCTAATGTGCGGGGACATGTGCATCACGATAAGTTTCAATGTGCTCACCATACAGTTCTGAGCATCAAAAGAGCGAGCAGGAGGGAGAGAGATAAAAAGGTATTTTCTATGAAGATGGGTGGGCCACTAATCAAGTGATGGTGGTGGTGTGTGTGTGTGTGTGTGTGTGTAGAGCATGCAAAGAAATGCTGATGCAATATATACAGCAGAGTAAGAGATTTACACACATACATGCATGTGGGTGACGGCCAGAGAAGGTAGTGAAAGAGAAAGAACATAAGGGAGAGATCCATGTACTGTATTCTAGTATTTACATTGTTCTTAGAGGTATAAACATTTTTAAAAGCAACATGTAAATCACAAAATATCATGTTATTATAGTAATTTTAATAGTGGCTTATTTTTTGAGGACTCTTAAAAGGAAGGAAGGAAGGAAGGAAGGAAGGAAGGAAGGAAGGAAGGAAGGAAGGAGGGAAGGAAAGAAGGAAGGAAGGAAGGAAGGAAGGAAGAAAGGGAGGAAGGAAGGAAGAAAGGAAGGAAGGAAGGAAGGAAGGAAGGAAGGAAGGAAGGGAGGAAGGAAGGAAGGAAGGAAGGAAGGAAGGAAGGAAGGAAGGAAGGAAGGAAGGAAGGAAGGAAGGAAGGAAGGAAGGAAGGAAGGAAGGAGGACTCCCCCTTTTGGAGGACTCTTAAAAGCCTGAAGTAAATATTATTATTATTATTGTAAATTATTAATCACAGCTCAGGATAGTCAGTCTTCACGGTTTGGGACTGAACACATTCTCGTTGTGCCATCAGCCAATCACTGATTTGTCCTGGCTCAAAAAGAAAAAATGTGTATGTCTGTAAAAATGGCATACTTCTGTAATTATACATTGTCAAATAGAAGCCTGTACCTTGTTTGCCTGTGTTGTTATTGATGTAGCTGAGCAGTTCTGCATTGGTCTGGACGCAGTACACTTCCCTGCTCTGAACACCTCCACCACACAGTCCAGTCTGATTCCCACGCCGCCGGTCCTGCTGGCTGAGCAGCGCGTCAACACGGCATTCACTCCATTCTGCGCTCCGCCACGCATAACTAAAATAACACCAAACATTAGACAGGCTATTCCTAAATCTGTGCTGTGGGTCTCCCATACTGTAGCTCTAATCCATCTTCAGTATATACACATATACACATACATACACTTGGGTTGTATGTCACTGTTTTGTACTGTATCAAGAGACATTTTCTCCAAGCAATTGTTCGAATGCTTAAAAAAAGGATCTTGGAAGAAAATGGAAGAATTTAATAAAACTTTCAGTTGTGTTGTTTTTAAGTAAAACAAAACTATTAAAATAAATTTTCGATAATTTAAGTAAAACAGATATAAAATTAAATATAAATATCAAATGAAAAACCTGAATTAAACTTGAATAAAACTTGAATCCTTGGCCCCTTACTTAAATAAGTTTGAGTTGAAGCACTAAAATAAAACAAAAAATGTCAAATAAAAATCAAGCTAAATAGAATTTTTCAAACTAATAAAAATGACAAACGTGCATAACAAAATAACCAAAAGGTGAATTTAAAATATGAATAAACTTATCCATAAATTTTCACTTTTTGAATTTAAGCCCAGAGGAAGTTGAATTGGAATGACAGGAAGGAGGGATTTACTGATTAGCAATTAAAAAAAAGTCAACATATGTGATGGATTCATAGAAAATACGTTTTCTTCCACACTGCTCCACAAAAGTCTATGTATCGCTCTTCTGTTAGAGCTATAAACCTTCAAACTTCAAGCCTGCTTTTTTACAAATACTTCTAGTTATAAATGACCATCAAATGAACTTAAATTACTTCATTTGTAATTCCTTAAACTGAAATTCAAAGAGCAATGCTGTATCCTGTTTGCCTGCCACATAAAGTCAAATTCAGGAATTTAATTGGAATATAAAGGCATTTTGAATGGCACACGACCCCTGAAATCTGTGTAACTGGGATCTTTTATAATCTGAGAAGCAGAAGACTTCAGAACCTCCATTCGACCTCCATTTATTCCTATTGCTGTCCTGAAGAAAAAATTTGAGATATTAAAGAGGTGTCATTTGTGATTTATCTTCCCTACTTTCCTAATAGTGCGAAACAGAACTGAGAAAACTCCATTATCTTTTCGAGTGCCTATTCACAGTACGTGGGAGAGTGAGAAAGTGCCGTGTGCCCTGTGACGACGTGCCAGTGTGTGCCATCTGTGAGAGAAACAGATTAGAGCAGCGCCACCGAGATCTTAAGACCACTTCCATTTGTCAGTGCATCTCTCTTGGCTCGGAACCACAGACCGATCCATATGCTCATGTGCTGACTCTCACTGGCAGAGCAGGGGTCAACCGTCTCCCGACAGGACCTCGTGCTCCACGCCGGCACTTCTCCATGAAGAGCTGAACGCATGAGACGTGACTGCTGTTTTTAGTGCTTGTTTCATGTACATGCCCGTAGGAGAGAAAAATCCCATGTGAGATCTCTATAATATCTCAATTGCCTCTCCTTGACAGCAGAGATTACCGTAAATTGATTGCAAATTAGCTTCAAATAGGCTAATATTTTTCAGGTACACACTTCTCAGATTCGCCTACAGAGAAGACTATATTCTTCTAGAGAACTCTGCTCAGGTTTGCCAAGATGCCAAAGTCAGAGATTTTAAAGGGGCCCTATTATGCTTTTCCATTTTTTCAACTTTAGTTAGTCTGTAATGTTGCTTTTTGAGCTTAAAAAAAGATCTGCAAGGTTACAAAACTCAAAGTCCACTCCAAAGGGAGACATTTTATTAAACAGAATCCCCTTTTCAAGAACTACAACAAACAGCTTGTTTGGACTACAACGCGTTCTTTTGGATCTTGTGAAGTCATAATGTTCCTCATAAGTCAGTTCGGACATTTCATTGTCTAAGTGCCACGATTCTTACAAGTAATGCACTAAAACATGGTCAGGTAAGGTTCATGTTCATCTGTTTCAGATATGTTTATGGTTAAGTTTAAGTGGTAACGTTACATCATTTTCAAACACGATAGAGCATTATCCTTTTAGCGACACTCACCGGACATTTAAATTCAGAACTGCCACGATATGTATAACCAACGCAATAAAACGTTGCCAGAGATTCACATTAATCCGTTTCAGATTAAAATTTTTGCAAAACGTGCAAGATGTAACGCATTATCATTTTGGAGAAATGTTGCCACAGGCATGTTTTTCCGATGAGCCTACGCTGCAAACGTGAGATAAAAACACATTTTTCTGAAGCAGCCAAGCCATTTTAGCTTGCTTCAATAAGTCTTTAGGCTCTTTTATCATGTGTTTCACAGACTCGTTTCAGAGCGCTCTGCATCACAAGTGCAATGCTGTACCAGGTGAGCTACTGAGTAAGTTTACTATGTTAGAAAAGCCATACATATGGAGCTGGTTATGTGATGCCAGTCAAAATGTTTTAGTTTACAAATCATGCACTACGGTAAAAGTGTTTTGAGGTCATACTGTGTAAGCAACCGAACAAAAATAAGTCTTTATCAATAATCTGTCCCTGTAATCATAATTTGTGTGAAAAAGAATACAAGTTGTTGATGTTTTACTGCCATGTTCATTCCAGCTGTAAATTGTAAATTGAGTTTTTGCAAAAATGTAGGTAGAACCATGATTTTTCAATGAGCCAATGTTGTTCATTTGATTGCTCTGTACTTTTACTGCACATCAATGATTGTCTCATACTCTGATTTCTCTGAAGGAGAAACATCTTGAAGCTTCAATGACAGGCTTACTAGGAACCGCATTAAATCTTTTGAGTTTTGAAATAGCAACTCCAGCAACTGTTTCCTTTGGGTTGACACATAATGAGACATGACAAGATGACATCAATATGTTGCCGTATATCACACCATATCTTTACTCCAATCACTTTCATTTTTCACAGACACAAACCCATCTAAACGAAAACCTTTGATCCCAAGCAGTGATAAGAGAGCACACTGATGCTGGATGTCATGTCTAAATAAGAAAGTGTTATATCTGCAATTCAAAAGCACTCATGCATATTGACTGTTTGAAATCATGCATGCACATATCACAGGCTCAACTATATGGATTTTTTTCCTGCTGACCCTGTTGAGCCAATAGCAGATTTTTAAATTCCCTGCCAACATTTGTACTGGCCCCGCAGCAAGAATGAATAACAAAATAGCATATAAATGTTTTTATACCAGTCCATCTCTGCATATGCCCTACGTTTCTAGCAAAAGTTGTGTGTTTATTTAAGGATAAAAAAAGTTAGTCGACAAACTGCTTTTGCTGGAGACTGCAGGCATATGCAAAGATGGACAGGTGTAAAACATTATACACTGACAGCTATTATTGTAAATTCACTGAATTATCAAATGTAATTTATTTCTGTGATCAAAGCTGAATTTTCAGCATCATTACTCCAGTCTTCAGTGTCACATGATCCTTCAGAAATCATTCTAATATGCTGCTCAAGAAACATTTCTTATTATTGTCAATGTTGTAAACAGTTGTGATGCTTCATATTTTTGAGGGAACAATGTTTTATGGTTCTTTGATGAATAGAAATTTCAAAAGAACAGCATTTATTTTAAATAGAAATCTTTTGTAACATTATGAATGTATTTACTGTTGCTTTTGATCAAGCAACACCCTTGCTGAATATAAGTATTTTTTAAAACGATTAATGCCCCAAAACTTTTGAACAGTAAATATGTATCACATATATTGTACATATAATAGTAGAAAATTTTGCATGCTGTGTCGAATTGAAATGTATTGATTTCACTGTACTTTGTGTTTACATCAAAAAGACAGCACAAAAACTACTTATTACACCTCACTTTTCAATACACTAACTAGTACAGCATGAGAAACATGCAACCACGGACTTTCCAAGACTTGAAAACATATACATGATCAACAAATGCAACATGTAGTGAGAACACAGGACTAGCATGTCCGTGGTACTTACATGGCGCAGGGCGGCACCCCGTTCCCTTCAGGTTCACAGGTCTGACTTTCCTCCAGGTCGGGGCAGTCGGACCCTCCTCCAGTCGGAAGCCGGACCAGCTGTCTGCTGCGGGAGCGTGTGCCCTGAGGAACACTGGAGTCCGAGCAGGTCTTGGAGCACAAGCCCCACTTGCTCCATTCACTGACCACACAGTCTTTAGGCATCAGGCAGGACTGGTAGGTCTCCGGAAGACTCCAGTGAGGACACTGGCTGATACAGGACAGAGGGGTAGGAAGACTGGTCAGTCAAAATGACAAGATAATAATTATTTTACAGTTAACACCATATTTGTTTCATAGAAATAGAATTTTTTTTTATGAGAGCGATATGTGTCACGTTGGCTTGGGTTTTCTTTGTGTTCATGTCTTTCATTTTGAAATTCTCGTAGTCTTGGTTCCTGCTTGTGTCATGTGATTCCTTGCCCTCATGTGATCATGTCTTGTACTGTTCTGTGTTCTGATTGGTTGATTGTCTTGATTGTTCACCGTTTTTTCTTGTTAGTCAGTAGCTTTTGTGTACATATAGCCCTCATATTACAATTGTTTCTGGTCTAGCTTTGTCCGTGTAACCGCTGTTGTTTCAGTTCAGTTCAGTTCAGTTCCAAGTCAAGCCAAGTCTTTGTTTAGGTTGTATTCAGTTTATATTTATGTTAAATAAACTGCACTTGGGTTCTACACAAGTCGCCCCAGTGAACTTTCATTGCAATATAAAACTAAACTATTTTTATGTATTATATATTTATACCATGATACCAAAATGATACCAAATTAAATTACAAAAAATAAATAAATACTATAATGTGCATATTTTTTCATTTTAGATTTAATAATAGAATGTCAGAGTAAAAAAACAAAATAAAATTACAAAAATCTAATATAATATTAATATCATTAAATATGATAAATAATTTCTTTATTTTATTATCCTATTTACTGAAACATTAGAACATAAGTGTAGTATTTTATTATAAAATAAAATACTATAACCTGAAAATCTGAAAATCTTCTTGGTAGAATAGATGATTGTATTTGAAAGCTTACAGGAGTTTAATATTACGCCATGTATTGTTGAAATGTTCCAAGAAATATGTAATGTATGGCAACTTTTGTTAAAAACATTTTTTTTCTGCATGTCTCTTCTGTTCCTAATAAAATTAAGCAATACAAATAATACAAAATAATATAAAATAAAATAATCACAACAGTACTTTATCTTTGAATACTTTAATGACATGTTTTTAGTAACTTAACTCAATTTGCAGTTGAACAACAGCTTTTGTAAGTGTTTCAGAGGCCGGTAGCTTAACGCTGGGCAGTGTAAATGCAGTTTCTCTTGGTCTCTTATTATCTCAGTAAGCGATGCAGCTGACGGGCTATTACAGATAATTACAGACCGCTTCCTTTCCAGCGTATAGCTTCATTTACCAACTGCTCATTTAGGTGCCAAACTCACCTCAGGGCAGCACAGACTCTTAAACACACAAACTTCAAAGCTGGCACTGTTTTCCACCCACTTTAAACCCAGATTAAGATGTCTCGAAATCATTTAAAAATCTGGCAACATAACAACACCATATTGCAGCACAATAACTTTCCATGAGGTATAAAACAGATAGTAGCCATAGGTAAACTGTATTTGGCAGAAATGGAGAGTAGCTATATGCCAGTCTGTTGATGGAATAGCGATTGTGGGCTACTGTCAAAATTGTGACTAGGACTGGGCAAAAATAAATTAATAAATTAACAAGGAAGAATAAGATTAATCTATTCACCAGCAGTGCAGCAGAACCAGGACAGTTTAAAAACGCACAGGCTGAATGATGCTCACTTGATGACAACAGTTCCTATATCAATATCTTAACAAATTGAAAATAGCCTTAAATAATGTTACCAGCACACATCAAGCTGTTCGAATGAACAGTCCCTGCTTATAAAAGCGAAATAACATTCAGCCACTGATTGAACCAGCTGATGACAAAGAATTTTCTTCAGTGTCAAATTGGTATCAAACTGTGTTGTTCTGCTGAAATGCGCATTGCTGCACTTCCCAATATTACCAACATGCATTGTTTTTAAGCACAGGGTAGCACATTTTGGTGAGCTTTTGTTTACAGCTTGTTGATAGAATGAGGACACCAACATTTCCATTTAAATGAGAATAATGTTTCTCCTTTAATGCAATAATAACTCAATTGTGGGAATTCAGGAGAACCTCAGTGCAGCAGCAGGAGTATTATGAAGAAGTCCATCAAATCCTAAATAAAATTAGCAGGAAATTCTAAATTGAACAATGCGAGGCAGCGAGTGTATGCATAACATTTAGGCAACACTGAACAAAGGCAGTCTTTAAGAGTGTCTGTGTAAAGTCACACACATAAAGAACCAGTACAACAGATGAGATCTTGATCGATATTACACTAAGATCTGTTGGTTTACTATACTGACAAAAGCGAAGTGATGAAACAGAATAAGAATGGTGTGATTGCTTTGTTCGTGATGATCTACTCGCTTATCACAGAGCAAGTGCTTCAGAAAAACTTTCTTGAACTGACAAAACAAGTATGGATATTTCAGGAGCAAAAAGAAACAAGTCAAAGATTAATATTTATGCTCCTGGAGTATTTTTTGTTTGATTCCATTTAAATATATACTCTGCCATTCAAAAGTGCGGGGTTAGTACGATTTATTTTAAAGAAATTGATACTTTTATTCAAGATGAATTATTCTGATGAAAAAAGTGACATTAAAGACATTTATAATAATCCTGAAAATATGCATCACTGTTTTCACAAAAATATTAGGCAACACAACTGTTCTCAACATTGATGATATTGATAATAAGAAGAAATGTTTCTTGAGCAGCAAATCAGAACATCAGAATGATTTCTGAAGGATCATGTGACACTGAAGTCTGGAGTAATGATGCTGACAATTATTACAGGAATAATTTACATTTTAAAATATATTCAAATAGAAAACAGTTCACAATAGTTCATCCAAAAACATTTATAATCGTACTAACCGCAAACTTTTGAAAGTGTCTCTCCAATTTCCTACCAAAAGCATTAGCCTAACATTAGCTACCAAATCTGCATGAGTTTATGAAACTCATTTCAAGAATGACCACACCAGATCCACACAGTCTAAAAAGATAGTTTTTTTTTTTAAACTTAGATTTAAATTGAAACTAATCTGAGGGCACTGGAAGACTATTCCACAGTTTTGGCCCAACAATAGAAAAAGCTTGATGATCCTTGATGTTGGCCATTCAATTGTTTCTGTAAACGTAACATTACCTGGAGAAACCTCAGGCTAGAACTCTCTGAATGTTTTTATTTCAAATACCAAAGGCCAAACACTGTACGCCTGAGATACACAACCTGTAAGGCTGCATCAAAACTTTTTAAATAACTACAAAACTCTTGAACATTTAATACTCGGCTGAAAGTGCTGGCACAGACTCCTGCCGTGTCACACAATCTGCTGCTGGGGAATATACAGTTGTCATTTCTACAGTTGAAAATAGACATCAAGCGTAGGAGTGCTTTGACAGCACAGCGGAGACCCAGACGAGTCACGCAGCAGTCATCCTCTTACTGTCAGCGGCTGACGGAGAGCGCACACACACACACACACACACACCGGAATCCCTCGTTTCAGGACTCATTTAACCGCCATTATAGCCTGAGAACCATTAGCACTACATGAAAAGAGATCCAGCCCAAGAGAAAGTAATACGTAACGGATTCCCTTTTAACGCAGACATTAAAATGACCAGTGTTTGTTTAATATTAATGGACAAGATTGAGAAAGCCTCAGGCATAATATAATATAATCACATAAGTGTCTTATAAGAATCGACCACCTGTATTAGACACCGTATAACATTTATGTGGGGGTCAATGGCATATAAGCCTGTTTCCGTGGAAAACTGAATTGTAGTGTAACCATTAAGTAATATTTTCTTGAAATATTACTTGACTAGACTGTAGTCTTGACTATTGAGTGTGCACATCAATAATTATCAATTAATTATTATTTTAAATATTTTTTTAATTAATCAAAAATAATCAACTTTATTAATTCATAAATAGTTTTTTGTGTGCTGCACCACAACACATTTTACAACATAAACTAATGAAAATAAAATGAATAAAAGTCTTTGTACAAATTGCATTTTTGAATACATTAATATGAGTGTTGTTATTATTATTATTATTATTATTATATAATTATAATTATAATAATATATTAAAATAATTCAATTTAACAATTATATTGATTAATTCATAAACATCACTAGGTTTTGGGGGAAGTCCCATCATGAGATGTTTAACAACCTGAACTAATGAAAAGACAGTATAAAAAAAATGACATTAAAACCATGCTCGTCATAAAAGAATCATTGTACAAATTAAAAATGACATGAATTTTTAAATAAATGTATTTCTTAATATTAATTTATTAATTGTATAATAGTGTACACCATGTGTGAAGTTACACCACAATATATTTACAATCTGAAAGAATCAATTGAAAATATATATAAAAAAAGCAGTAATTAAGAAAAAAAGCATCAAAAGTCATTGTCATTCATTGTTCAATTACATTTTAATGTAGGCCCTATTTTAAACAAATTAATAAATAGGACAAAAAAAATCATAAAGTTGTTGCCCAATGAGCAAAAATGAGGCAGTTAAGTTCTTCATTCACTTAACTCTTATTTTCCAAAGCATCAATTTTTCAGACCAAATGTTTGCAAAAAATGTTTACTTGGTAAATTAGTTATTTTAAGATTAGAAGGTATACTGAACGGATTGCACTTCAATACTTCACAACCTCACCTTTATTCATGTCAAAATAAGTCTACTAGAATATCCTTAATTCTGGTGGGAAAAGGCACTAACCTGAGTGATACCGTACTTCTGTTTCGATGTACACAAACCACTTGCCGAGACTGGTAGCCTACTTCGATATACCAGAGGTCATCCTCCAGTCGAGTCAGCCTGTTGCGGTTCCTTTTGCTCTGGATAAGCTTGCGCATCTCCGGGTCTCGGTTTCCTTTCCTCTCTTTGCCTTTCCTCCGCCGGGCTTGTCGTATGGTGCGAGCAGGGCTGGCAGAGGAGGTCGGTGTCAGAGGTGGTGGTGGAGGTAAAGAAGGCAGTTTGCACTCGCTCCAGCCGCCCACTCTCAGACTGAACACCGTCTCTCTGCCCTCGCAGGCCCTCGGCGCACACGTCTGGAACTCGGTCAGATTGGGGCAAGAAAGCCCACCGAAAAGCGGCGGCGCCACTATGGAGCGGACGCGGTTCTGCAGGCCCAGCCCGCAGGTCTTGGAGCACGTGGTCCAGGGGGTGAACTCGGTCACCACACAGTCTTGAGGGCAGGGAATGAGACAGGCCTGTTCCTGCCGTGGTTTGGGCTCAAAGTACTCACAGATGGAGTCGTCGGCCGCCGAGCTGTCCGCTCTGAGCGCACAGTTCACCCCCCGCGTCTGGATGCCCTCTTCGCCCTGCAAGCAAACACCTGTGCGGCCAGTCCGCAGCGATATGGGAACGCACTGGTTCCACGCACCCCGCCGCCAGTCGTACAGGTCCTTGTGCCAGTCGCACACGCGGAAGCAGCTCTGCTGGTTGGCTGGCCGTGTGGACTGAAGGCAGTTTGTGGGAAGAGTCGTCCAGCCTTCCACATGAGCGCACCACACCGCTCGACTCTGACTCCCTCCTGGCCCGCACTCGCTGCCCATACATCTGCCCCACGGACCTGCGGAAAACACCACATCAATTACTGCAAAGTCTACAAGCAAATGCAACATAATTATGCTGCCTCATAAAATACTTAGAAGATTATGCCATAATGCGCTGTAAAGTTGATTTGATTTATTCTGCATTATTGTAAATTGATCTTATTGTCATTTCTGTGATTTTTTTCAAAGAAGTCTCTTATGCTCACCAATGTATTTATTAGATCAAAAATACAGAGTAAAACAGTAATATTCTGAAATAATATTACAATCTAAATTAATTGTTTTCTATTTGAATATATTTTTAAATGTAATTTATTCCTGTGCTGCAAAGCTTATTTTTCAACATCATTACCCCAGTCTTCAGTGTCAGGGTCTAATATGCTGATTTACTGCTCAAGAAACATTTCTGATTATTTTCAATGTTGAAAACAGTTGCTTAATATTTTTGTGGAAATCTTGATACATTTCTGTTTTAGGATTATTTCTATTCTTTATTTATTAATTCATTTAAATACGCCTGTTTAAATACAGAAAAGTATACTTTAAAATAGATGGATCTAATACAAAATTGCAATATTTATGTGATCTATTTTTATGCTTATTAGACTGCCACTTAGCTTAGAATCATGTTAACAGCAAACTCTTCTGTGTGAAGAGCTATGTGGGAGTTGCTGCCTTTATGAGCAACATTATAAATCATTGGTATCATGAGGTACCAAACTGAGTTTAGATGCTGCTGGAAAGTGGCCCACTAAGTGTTGGGACGGAGGAGGTTTACACACTTTGAAATTTGAATAGGTTCACTTGTGTACCTGACTGATGCCGAGTGTTGACCTAATTAAAAAGTCAAAATGAGTTAATCGGTACGTGCTGCTGCCGCTGACAGCGCGGCGGTAATGAACATCAAACTCTAGATGGAGAACGGGATTGTGGGCTCTAATTTTTGGATAAGACAAATGTTACGGAATTGTTACCAAGCATACTAAACAGAATGTGATCTTAAAGAATGAATGCTAACCATCAGGCAATGACAATGCAATAAAGGAAATATTTTGGATTGATATTTTTATCATCTTCATATATTGCAACTTGTTAGCAAACAATTTTTTTTAAAAACACACATTTTTTTTTTAATAATATGTGGTAATGTTGGACCTTAATTAAGAACATTTGAAGATTTGATGTGAGAATAAGTAAGTCTATCAAAGTACGTTTCTAAATAATCACTTTTCTACTTTTAATTATAACTGGAGCTTTGTCAGGATTCCCTTTATTTTATCATGGTAAACCACAGTTGAAAACAAACCCAAATTACAGCATTTAAAGTGTCATTAAATAAATTTTCCCCGCAAAAGCTTTCAGAATCCCATTTCTTTTTTTATGACAGTTGTGTTATTTACCAGTTTTATTGTGGGGATACTAAATAGAATGAAAGCAAATGAAGTTAAACAGTTTTGTCCCATGTCTCAAGAATCAGTGGTTTAAAAAAAAACAGCTTAAACCGAGAATTCAGCAAACACTGACAGCAAAAGCTGCATGACAAATAGAGATCTATAAAGACAACAAGAACTGTGATTGTGCTTCAGGGGCTCAATCTCACAGCCACATTAGAAAATGAGGCTTTATTACCATTCGTTTTCACTGTATTACATTAGCTGTGTCACCTTAACTGAGTTTCCATCTCGCATTCCCCACATTCAGCTCCTCCTGCATGATAAATAGTCGCCCCTGTAATGAGTCCCAATAATAATCCATCTGAGAGGGTTTTTGCTGTAAACGCGACCCATCAGGCCTCATCATGTTCAACAAGAGCGGAGGAAATGGAGCTTTTGTAAAGCACAGTATGAAAAGTAGGCCTAATCTACAAGACCTTTACATTTTCCGATTATGCCAGTGTGTACTGCTCTGCGGTTACTTACAAGCCCAAGTCAAAGTTTCTGTTATCTGTTTTTCTGCCAGTTTTATCACCTGGATCTGGCTGTCAGGTCAAATTTGTAAGTATGATTATTAAAGTAATAGCATAGCACACCTCACCGCAATGCAATTTGACAGCATCACTGGTTTCCACTGCAAAAGATTATAAATGAAAAAAGACTGGCTTCACAAACACCCTTAATAACATTTCATTATGGATTTGAAAGGCAAAGAGAACATCAAAACAGAGTTATGTTAACTAAAACTATTAAAAAGAAATACAGCTAAAATAAAAAATAAATGAAGAAAACTAATAATAATGATTAAAGTAGCAAAATTACTAAAACTTAAACTTTAAAAAAATAAAGTTAAATTAAAATGATTAACTGATCTTTATCTTGATTTGAGGGTAATTTCATCCCAGAATGCATTTCAACAAGACCATGAAATCATTTAATATGTTGGACGGAGTCAATAGAACACTGAAATACTGAAAACAGTTAAATGTAATAAATAATTGAATATTTATTCAATATTTGTGTGACTAGAGCACAACAGGGTTCTGGTGGTAAAAAAAAAAAAAAAAAACTTTTTTCCCAATAACATCTAAACTTTTCAAAAAAGAACTCCAGTTGCAGTTGGATCATGATGACGAAAAGTGTGCAGTCCCTGTTGTCTTGTAATCTACTGCGAGATGAGTTTCTCAGGGTGCTACTTGCACTGCGTCTGAAGTTGCTCGTTTCAAATCGGTCACTTTGCGGTTTCACTCCAGTTGTCACATTGCCTTAGAAGGCAGCAGTCTAGGCGCCAAACAGCAAGGTAGCTCACTAGATAACTACAGTGGATGCAGAGTCCAAATGAACATCTTTTATAATTTATTGCCAATATACCAGCAAACACCGTTCATAAAGCTACAGGGGGAGATATCACAGCATACATATCTCCATTTATGTCACAGACTTAATGGCCGCGTGATGTGCTTTCTCCAATGGTGGGAGAGAGCAGAACTGCTGTGGCTTCCTAGGGCTAATCGTCTTTGGGAAAAACAAGAATAAACACAATCCCTACACAATTGTTTCCCCGAAAACAAATATTTCTCTTTTATGTCTTTCAACTCTCCCACAGGTTTATCAAGGGGATTTCGAGACTGGTGGTCTGTGAATGTGAAGAGGTGTGACATGAAAAGCTCTCTGGAATAAGCAAATATTAAAGGTGCAGTAAGCGATAAAATAAAGGTGATGACAGAAATTGTATTATTGTTATTGTTCATTACTATAAAGGAAATTCAATAAAATTGAATTAAATTCTAAATATTTGTTCCTTCGAATTTACAAAAAACTAAACAAAAATTCGGCATATACCATTAGCGTGATGTAAGATGTTGGTTATACTTCTATCTCCCCATAGAGGATCAGGCCTGGTCCTCAGGATTGATCAGTATCTCACACATCATTATCTCCTGTGCTCAAAGGAGACGCCAGCTGTCATGATAAAAGGTAATTCTGGCTGACAAAGTGCTGGTCCGTCAGTGTCTGACAGGTGTGTGAGAAACAGAGTGCAGACAATTCAGACTGTCAGTCAATCAAACCCACTGTCCCAGTTAATAAAGAGAAATATTGGGTTGAAATACATCACTGTTTTACCAGTAATAACATGCATCTGTTTAGATGGGTTAGATATTGTAAAAAACAACAGAATAACCTTGTTTTATTTTGGCGCTGCAAAGGCACAGAAGAGAGACTTGCTCTTTTTTAGCCAATCAGAAACACTCTCTGCCAGTCACTGGGTTTGAAGGGCTGGGTTTTGAAGAGAGTGCGTGTGAAATGGTTAAAATCACTTGAAGCACCATTAATACAATTAACGGCTCAACAATTTCAGCAATTTTGAAACCAAGAGCTGTTAGATGTCACAAGCACGTCTAGTTGATTATCTACTGCAGAAGTGTTGACCTGCTGGAGGCAAAAACTCTTGCATATCTCAACAAAACGATGACATTTTAGAGCAAATGCAGACTTTTTTTAATGACCCTGGTAATCCTTGTATGTTTCTCATAGACAGACAGACAGACAGACAGACATATAGATAGATATCTGTGATGAAGTTATGAGCCACATAACTGAGAACTCCATGAAATCTCCTGAGTTCTGAATCTCTGATCAGTCTGTTGAATAAGAACAGGGCTTCATTAACAGCCCTCTGATGTGATGCTTTTGTTTGATGCATTAAAAAAGACAGCATGTGTTTCATTGCAATGAACCACTATTTCAAAGATACTCATAAAATAGCATGTGATTAATGTTAAAAATGACCATCCTTCATCAAAATGTAAAAAACCCACTTGATTTGTATAATGCACTGCACTTGCACTAGACCCTTCTGACAAAGTCTTTCAAATCACTTTACATGAATATATTCCCCAGATCAGCTGCTTTTTGCATGTCGAAATGAAAAAGATAAATACGTTTATTCTTCCCTGTTCTAGTCAGCTTCAGAAGTGAGTCAATCAAATGCGAGAAAACTGACCCCAGGCAAAGACCATTAAATTCATAAGCAAACTGTGAACTTCTTAGGACGCTCTGAAGATAAATCCAGTCAGCTGTGTGCCTTGCAGATTTCAGAGTTAATTTCCACCAGAAGAGTCAGATAGTGATGCACCAAAGGCTAACTCACAGATGATGTGACAAGCCATGAAACCCCTCTTCCAGTCTTCCATGTTCATGTAACAAGAACTTTTGCCCTTACTAGCCACATTTTGTACTTCTGTTGTGTCACATCGCACTCGTCTATCTCATAACTGCATTAAACATAAAATACGCTCATTTTTGTTTTCAGGGAGGTTTGAAAAATTACTAGTGACAAAGTTTCTGCATCACTCAACTCTTAAAAATAAAAGTTCTTTATTGGCATTCATGATGCCAGGAAGAACAAATTAAAATCCATAGAACCTTTCCAATGCACAAAAGTGTCTTCATAGCAAGAAAAGTTTCTTTAGATTATTAAAATCTTCTTCAAACTAAGAAAAAAAAATGTTCTTTAAAGAACTATTCACTGAAAGGTTGTTTGGGGAACATAAACAAGTTTTTTATCCATTGCATTGTTATAAAACCCCCCTTTTAGAGCCTTTATTTTTAAGAGTGTAGGAAGCTGTGTTCCCACTAGATTTTACAATGTGACCATTTTTTCAGCTCTAAAAATCTCTAAAAACACTCACAGAAAAAGAAAGGGTGAAAAAAAAACAGAAAAAGCTCAAGAGTAAGGCTGATCATTTGCATTAAAAGTCTGTATTTTTCACACTTTCGCATCCAATATTTCCTGATCGGCACTTCAGCAGTGAAATATCAAAAGGTCAGCGCGTAACATTTAGTCTCTGCACTCGGTATAGGGTTGTAAAGTGAGTTCCCAGGAAGAGCGCTCCATGGGAGAACATCATAACAGAATTTCACTACCCTGAACTAAGTCCTTCAGGTGAAATAAACAAGGGCTTTCAAACATTTGCTACAATATAAAACAGCTATAGATTTTCATATACTGTACTGTACTGTATGGAAGCTTGTTTCCGCCGCTGAATAAAAAATAAAAAAGGTAATTGCGAATTTTTAATGTCACAATTCAGACTTTTTTGCTCCGAATTGTGTAATACAAACTCGCAATTGAGTGTTATAAAGTCCAGAATTAAGCTGTAAAGTGGACTAGACTTTATGTTGCAAGTCAAAAGATTTGCAGTAGTAAGCATTAGGGTAGCGTCCTGTCCTGAGAAACATCTCATTTCTTTCATAATTCACTTAGCTACAGCCTTGAACGGAAATGACAAACGGAGATAGAAGATGAAGGAAGTATATCATGTCGATGTGGTAAAATGGGCAAAGAGGAGATCAGTTCCTTCAGGCTCTGTCGAAGCTCTCTGAGGAAAATTCATTTATTCAGCATGGCTATGAATCCATACTCAGCAGGTGAAAATCTACCTCACTTTTGCTCTTTGATGAGTAGAAATGTTCAATAACGAGAGACATTAAAACAACATCAAAGCGACCCTCTGTTCTTGAGGCTGTAGATCAATATGGAGGAACGTTAGCAGTGCAATTGAAGCATGACCCATGTTGAGAACATGAATCACAGCTTGTGGAGAAATCTCACATTAAAGCAAAAACGAATAGTGTTTAATTCGTTTCAGGCATAAACATTTTAAATGCTGTTTTTCTTTATTTTTTTTTCCCACAGGCAGATATGAGAAGTCACAGCAGGACCACGCGCCCCTCCGTACAGCTGTAAATATTAATACGGAGCCTGTGTGCAGCGCTTTGTTGATGCCGATCTGACATGCCACCTTCATGAAAACCTCCCTTGAGGCGGCTGGGAAGAGAAAAGAGGTTTTACAGCCACAGAAGAGCCAGACTCGACCAATGAGCCCTTTAGATAAAAGACATTAAGTCTGGGGTCTGGACCATGAGTGGCTTTGGGTCATAAATGGTGAGGATATGGTCATGGGGGAGAATGTTGCATCTACGTATATAAAAGATAAACCTGCAGCTATACAAGGACAAGATGGCAGAAACGTCATCGGTCGCTGTGCATGATGGCTGTGAGTGCTGATGAAACATTCACAGGGTTCCCACACAATTTCCATTTAAAAGTTCCATACTTTTCCAGAATCAAATATCCAAACCTCTCTGTATATTTTTCAGACCCTATTTTGCATAAATAGTTAAAAGCATTATGTCGTTTTTGTTTGTTTGTTGGTCGCCATGAAAAAATAGATAACGCGCTAATGAGAAGAAACCTGAAACGCTTTATAATCCGCATACAGTATATTCACCTCGGACACGTCGGTCTGATTCTATAATCGTGGTTTGATCAAAAATGGCACTGTTCACCAAACAGTGAAGTAAAGTCTGATTTAGATTATTGTTTGTTCCTTTATCTGTTGCTGGTTTGAGTGGCACACACACATTCTTTTAGTGAAGTGCAAAAGAGACTTGTTCATGGTAAAGACAAACCGTTTTGCATAATGAAAATGTGCATCTTGAAATCATCGACGATCACTAAATGATCACTTAACTTTGCCTTGAAAACACTCAGCTTGTACGATAAATTTATTTAAAAAAAATCCTAATTATATATTTCTAGAAACCTAACTTGGAACCCTGCATTCAGAAAGACTGAACTCTAACCTAAAAAATGATTTACTTAATATAGTTTGAACAATTTTTTACATTTTATACTTAGTAAGTACTCATTTTAAATTATGGAATTAGTGCATTTTAGCCTCACATTATAATTAATTAGAGATTACTCTAATTACTCTGAATACTTATTTAGAGATTTGCAACAGATTACATTTAACATTGTTTAAAATGATTTGTATCGTTTTTGTATCGAGATTAACTTTAAAGACAGTAGGAGTAAACCACATGTAAAAAATTCACAGAAATAAGAGTCAGTGCATATACTCAATATCCATACTGATAAATTCAAGAGAATAAAATAAAATAAAATAAAATATTGCTGATAACCAATATTGTTCTGATTTATCATCCATCCCATAAAATGTATCTTGATAATATATTTTTTTTCTCTCCAAAGTTTCATGCTATCCTAGTATAATATCCAGACAGCTATTTAGATTCATTTCCCCAAAAAGTGTAAAGTCACAGTATTGTAAACTCGACACGACACGTTCACAAACATTAACCGACAAGGACTGAACAGAACAAGGAGTATAAATACACATAGTAAATGAGGACACTAAACAGGAACTGTTGGATAAAGATGAACTAATCAGAAACCATAGCAACTAATGATAACTCATACAGACATGACAGGAACAACTAAACAGAACGAGTGATTTTTAACACAATTGTGAGAAGACCGAGGCTTTAGTTCTATCCTGACACACCAACACTCGCTCAACTAATGGAGTGAGTTTGTTCAAGAGACCCGTTTGAAAATGTCATTATTTTTCCAATTCCATCTGGTGATGCAACGCAAGTGGTTCACCTTAAAGCTCAATCCAGAGCTCGAGAGGAAAACGAAATCTGATTTAACACTTGACATAAAACACACAATAAAACCAACAGATCACCGGCTACCTGTTCTCCAGCACCTGTTATAAAGATTAAAACAAGCCATTTCACCTGCTAGCCTGATTTATGCATGCCCGTTGTGCCTTTAAGGGGTTAAAGCGAGGATAAAGCAGTCAAGCATATGGAGGTCTCCTGTCTGCTCAGGCTATTCACCTCAAAGACTCCATGACAGCTGGTAGAAGTAGCTTTGCCTAAATAAGAAGAGAGAATTTCCTCAGGAGACATTACCATGGACCTCTTAAGTACAACCATAACACACCAAACACACAGAGCAGATATATTTTTCGGGCAAATTTAGTGTACAGAGCGTATCTGACAGACATTAAAACTCCTGAGATTCCAGCATAATGCTCAAATGCTGAGATCTAACAACACTATCAAAGGTCACGCAGGACAATGACTTGTGACTCAAAGCTAATTAGAGCTGACATAAACACTAGGTCAGAGGGGTCTACAGTACATACAGCTTACAACAGGCCCGAAACACACTCTGCACAAACCTACATATCATACTTCACTGCATTCGGAAATGTTTTAGACCGCCAATCACAACACAATGCAACCATAAAAAAAAAATAAAAAATTCATTACTTAAAATAAAATATAAAATAATTCCGCCTTATGAATAAAGACAGAGTTTACCCAAGTCAGGAGACGGTCAACACCGCTGCTCATTTCCCATGTTACAATAACTTCAACATTTAAGATATTTTAAACTATTTCAGCTCAAAACTCACTTTCAGACACCAGCGAGTGTTTGAAATAACTTCCTTGCGATCTGATGGGGATTCTGATCACCATATGAGGCAGAAATATTTCTATGTGGTGCTAAAGGCTAACTATTGCGATAATAAATATATGGAAAATACCAGAGACTTCTTGAAGAACGTAGACAAATCATATATAATTATGATAGTGTTTTTATTTGGTTTCATGTTTTATTTGTCTCTTCCTTATGCCTTTGTTGACTGTCTAATCTGCATCTGCATATAATGTCATAAATACAAGGCAATCCAGTTATTTTTTACAACTCATAACTCCTGTTTTCTTCTCATGAGCTCCCTCTGTTGCTCTGGCTGAAAGGATAACAGTAGTGAGACGGGAGAGATCGCTCAAACCTGCTCAGATCGCATCATTTTGTGGAAATTGAAAATAAATTTCTAAAGAAATGTGAAGTAAACATGATATATTATAAATGTGATAGCAAATACATGGAAGCAGGTGCAACCGAATAGGTATGTGTTCTCTTTTTGGGATAAACGGTAAATATCAGTTTGATTCAGCATGACTGATTTCCACTCCTGACACAAATTAATAAGCTACTGTCACTGCTTTTAGGACAAGCGGCAACATTCTAATCTGAAAAATGAAGCCTACCCGGAAGTGCGAAAAACTGCAATACATCAAAAATCCGCTAGGGGCAGGTCCCAAAAGGGAGAAAATGTCCATAGACCCCCATGTTAAAATGTCCGTTTTCACAGCATAAATTCATGTTTTTACAGGTTGGTCCCATGGACTTTTATTGTATTTTTCGACAGGTTCCGAGAGCCTGACAACTGTGAGGGGGTGAATTTTTTGACACAACACATCATACCACCTCTGTATCCTTTCTGAACATTTTGAACAAGATTTTCCAAGATGGCGCCGCCCATACCCAAAATAAACGGCCTCAAAACCGTTCTTCAGAAAGTCTATGGGTGACGTCACGGACGCTTTGTCCATATTTTTTCCAGTCTGTGTTTTAGGATAGCGCTGCAGGGCTACTAAAAACGCAACTTAATTTTGGCCTCGGTGCTTGAGGTCCGAGGCTATTGGCCCCGCCCAGCATGTTGTTAGCCCTGGCTCGCACTGACCCGACTGTGGAAAAGTGGCTAATCTTGTGTACTGAGGACCCTATATGAGGTCTTAGCAGTTCTGTACTCTGTTAGAAAGTTCTATCCCACAGACAGAACTGTGGGTTAAGATTCTTTGAAGGCCGACATGCTAACATCTCTGCTGAAGAACTGTGCTACACAACTACCTTCAATAAATGATTCTTCCCACAAGAAGTCTGGTCAAGATGACTTATTTTATGTATAAGATCAAATCTAATACAGCAAGCCACCCAAACAACTGCTCTGCCAAATACATACATAATCGTTGACTTAGTTTCGGTATACACACATATACGCACACACCCTGGCATTTGCAAATAATCTTGTATAATGCAGCCATTTTTATTGCAGAGCAATAAAACATACCTCAGTAATTTAAGTTTAATAAATTCCTTGGCATTTGAAAATATTATTAATCCTCCTTTTTTTCTTTAACTACACAGCACACGGCAATAAACAAGAAAAATACACAACCATAGTGACAGAGCCTGTAAATAGGGCACTGCTGACTAAGAATGAGACTCGCAGGGTTTGTGCTGCAGTCTTCAGGCCAGCGGGGAAATCTGCTCGGCTGCAATGCAGAACCACCGTCAGGGATGTGAGAATGGATGGAAGTCGAGAAACACCCCAGGACTGGTGTGGCGTTCCCACACTGTTGGGACATAGAGCCAGAGGCGCAATGTGGGTCAAGATGGAGGGGCCGATCGCATCCGATTAGACCGAAACGATCACAGCTGCAGGCTGAACTTCTCTGATCGACTGACACTTCACATCAGCCACTGTTTGATTTTCAGTGCGGATGTAACATGACATTTCAGGGGAAGATCAAACCAGCCCAGAAATGTGAATCTTCATACACAGTGACCCCAAAAAAATTATTTTGTGAAATGGTATTCTTGAAAAGTGTGCTTGTGCTGCCTTTCTTTAAAATAAATGCCACTTTCAACTTTTATAAGTTGAAGTTTGAAGTGCGACTTATAGGTTTTGGGGCAATTTAATATGCAGCGTTGCTGTAAAAACAGCACATGGATATATTTCTGTGCTGCTTACTAATGATTTCCAAACTCTTTTTTTGGATCACAGTATATTTAAGGAATATTCTGGGTTTAATTCAAGTTAAGCTCAGTAGACTGCATTTGCAGCATAATAATATTAACTCGTCCCTTCTTTACTTTAAAAAAAAATGGATTCTTATACCATTAAATATTAAGTGTGTTATATGTGTTCTTTTATCAATTTCTTGTTTTGTTTCACTTCAGGGTTGAGACTTGAGACGGAAGACTGCATGTTACACTATGCTTGTTCATCCCAAAGTGTTTAACTCTCTCGAACTCCAAAATCGGTCTGTTTTCAGTTGATGCGTGAACAAAACTTCACTAAACATCATTTGTAGCACCTGAAATCCAATGACTTTTAATGTGAAACAATATCTCCGCTTTCAAATTCTGTTGATTGTATCAGGAAATTCAAACAATAAATGTGCTTTTGGTGCTCAGTTCAAGCGCCACGTGCACATATCTTCCTATTTACTAGTTATAGCACGAAATAAGCACGAATAAACATCAGAAGGTGTATGTTGAAAGATACAGTACTGAAATCAAATGTATCATCTCATGTAATCGCTCAATCAGTGTTTCAAATACGGAAAAACGTCAACAGCTAGTAAACAATGTCACTTAATATCACATCAGGAAAGCTATTTAATGACCATAACTCGTTAGATAACTAGAAAAAATAACTCTAGAGAGGAGCATTTTGATAATTATATGCATAAGATTACATATTCATTATAGGCTATTACTGCCTTTGTTTAAATATTTATATATTTCACCAAACAATTGGAGTAGAAACATAATTCTAGGATTAAAAAGTTGACATAAAAACGTCCTTATGTGTAATTTAAATGTTTGTACAACTCAGTATTATTTGAGTGTTGGTTATTAAATAAATTTGATTAATTCGTTGATTATTAAATCAACTCTTTTTTTTTTTCCTTTTCGGTTTTCAGCTGAGTGCATCCTGAATTTTCATTTCATTGCATCACCTGTAGCCTATAAATGTATTTACGCAGGAATTACAATCACAGGAAACAGTGAATATCTTTTTACAGTTCATTCCTAAACAAATGTGCTTTATGTAAGAACGTCTAAACTAACAGGTTCCATGCAAGTCAAAAATGTAATCTGCATAACCTGACAAATTGCATAAAAAGAAATTAATTGAATTTTGTGGGTTAGATAAAGTAGAAGCAATTTTGTGAGTTAGATAAAGTAGAAATAGACAACAAATGCAGGTTACCACTTTATTTTTCAGTGTTTGTTTTATAGTGCGCCACTATTTTTACTGTCCCCCTCTGGCGCCATTGATAATAAGCTTACCATAGTGAATCAGTGTAAGACAAAAACACGTTTTAGAAAAAAGGATTGATGACATATTGACTCATTATTGAAATTTTTTATGGTAACATAACTCATAAAATGACACACAAAGACAAAACACTCCATGTTAGACTGAAAAGTCTAACTAGCTTTGCAGAAATGTATCTGTGTGAAAGATTTTACTTTTATCACTTCAAATAGTATAAATTATAAGGGAAATTACATTAATTTAAGGATTAGTTGCTCATCAGCCGCGTCTGTGAGATAAGGCAACATTTCCCAAGCTTTCCCACTCAAACAGAGACAATCGCACCGGCAGTAATCGAAGCTCACAGGGATTACTGAAGACACTTTGTGCCTTTGAGCAACACATATAAAGGTCATGCATTTCAGTCTGTGACTTACATTTACATCTACACAATATTAAAAAAGAAAATCCCACATCATGTCAGATTGGCCCACTAACTGTGTGAATATGATTATCAGTGAATGCCATCCACGGTGCATCATTCACATACTAAGAAAACTATATATAAATTCATACTGTGATATAGACCACGTCTCCTTGCATTGGAGCAATCATTAGTCACACTTGCTTCGAAGGAAAACGTTCTTTGAATGCATTTACTTTCTATTCTAATTAGAATATTGTTCATCATGAAATACTAGCATTGTGCTTAATTTGTTCTGTCAATTATTTAAAAAATATATTTTTGAAACTATATGCAAAATGTATAAAACACTATATGATACATTGCTGGCCTCACTACATTGCATTTATATGCGAGACAACGCATGCAGTTATTTGGCATTTTAATCCAATTTTATGAAAAATGGCTGCCATGTTAGTACTCATACTTCTTCTGCAGTATACAGTGCATGGTTCACAAATGTCTGTATGCATCTAGTGAATGATCTACTACTTTTCTAAGCAAAAAAGAAAAGAAAAGCAATGCACAACAGAGCACATTGTGTAGAATCCCATGATGCACTGCAATAAACTTAATCTTCCACTTGCAGTTTTTGATTCATCATTTGATTGGCCGAATTAAGGTACTGTTTACACAAAACTGGATTAAAAACGCAAAAATCAACAATGATGCACACTACTATGTCGTGATTACCGTAATTACGAGATTTCAACTTGTAAAAAACGTTCACCTCCTTGTAGAGCTCGTGATTACAACTTGTAAGCTATTTTATGAGAGCTCCTACTTGTACCATGTGACCGCTGCAGATTCATTTATGCTTTGATAGTGTTGCCAAAGAAATGCACAATTCCCAGTCCGAGGACATGAACAGCTCAGAATAGAGCGTCATGTGTTGTCATCTCGAAAGCAACTTTTTGAATTGTTTGTTGTTGGATAATGTGTTCTGTTTCACATACTATTTTCAAAGTAGGCAAGGCAATGCACAGTATAGCAATGCATTGTGGGAATCCAGTGTGCTCAGTTACCTTTTGGTATTAATAGTAGGTCATATTCCCTGCATACAGATAAATTGCATATGAGTATATAAATTACATATTGTGAGAACTATGCGTCATCTCTCACATTGTGGGAAGAAATAAACCACCAACCTGCACAGAGTTTGTTATTCTGAACTGCATCAATAACAGGAGACACAGAGGACTGTGGTGCAATAAATTCATGTCAAACACTGAAACTGAACAAAATTGGGGAATAATTCATAATTGAGAGCTGCCGTGTCAATAGCTCATGAGTTCTGGGATGTAAAATGATCTTCTACATTAGCTAAGATACGAGTCACATACTGTATCCCACAATGCAATGCACTCTACATAAAGGATGTTTCATTAAACAAAGTTCGGGAGGAGCACGTTAAAATAATCAATCCAATTAACTTGTCATCAACAATCATCATGAATATCCCATCAGCATGAGAGGAAGTATATATAGGCACTCAGTCACCTCACCTACATTCCTTGACAGTTTTCAGCATCCCTCCACCACCCGACGTCTCACTCACGGCTTGTTCCTTCCACAGCCAGGAATACGGGGGGAGTACTCTGGGTTCGGGCCAAATACCGAGCCCAGAGCCCTCTCCTCGGACAGCACGCCAAATATGCATACCAGTTAATCTATCGGACTTATTTGTAAGTGTGAACTCGTGAACTTTACATTCCCTGCATGACAATTGCAACTGAAAGTAACATCGGCCACATTTTTTTAACATCCTCTTATGGACTCATTATTTGATAGAACTACCAAGAGTTTTAATGTTTTAGAACATTTTATCATAAAAACGAGGAGTAAATGAGAAATAAAATGAAACATTTTGAAAGTCAATACAAAGGGTCAGTTATTTCATGTTGACTTTAAGCTTATTTGAAACAGATTTATCAACCCTCACATCTAGATCAACTAGATTTAAAAAAAAAAAATGTAAAAAAATCAATCACTTAAGCTTAGACGTGATAAAAGTGAAAATTTGTTTACGTTCACACTCAACAAGAAATAATAACTGAAAACACCTAAAATGTCATGTTCCAATCAGTTTCTTGCAGGAGTGAAATGTTAAATGCTCCTGCTAATTTAAATCTAGAACGTGTTATGTGTCAAATGAAACTGCAAACTTCGCATCTGGTGATCCGAGCTAAATTGAGACAAGCGTCATGCTAAAAAAAAACACACACGCACGTTTCTTTTATCTTTGGGGAGCTCAGTAGAAATTAGATTGAAGTGCATGACGGGCCTGTGATAAGCAGAGCAGATAAAAATAGCCTCTCTGGGGAGCGTCTGGTGTTAAGACAGCCAGGTGGAGATCTGGTGTGTTTTTAGCCCTGTCCTCACCTCTCTTTTAATAGGACTGAAGGGCTGATCAGAAACACTGACAGACACTCGCAGGGCCATTTCAGTCCACACACAAATCTATTCATTTGTCTCCAATGGGTCAATCTTATTTTTCAATGTAGAAGTAAGCTATTTTCTGTGAATGTGCAAGACATCTGATTCAGTAGCCGCTATAGGGAAATAACGGAGAATAACAAAGTGTAGTAAAATGACTTGCGCTACAAACCAGTGTGGTTAGAATTACGACAAATACTTTAAAATAATATGGTAAGAAACACCAGTTCGCAATATCAAGAAGCATAACAAGCTTTTTTGAACAGCTAAAAATAACTTGAAGCGGATGACACTGGAAGAAAGACACGTTCAATTTACAAATGGCTGCACCCGGTCAGTGAACATGACTACACCAAGTACAACATGTTTCTGGATCAACATCTTTGTCGATTACACAACAATCAGTCAATCGGATCTGAGGAACAAGTTTATGTCAACGACCAGGGTTAGGTACTTCTACATCAGTGCTATTCAGCAATCATTTCCCTCTGATTTTAGGAAGTTATGGGTAGAGATAGAGTTAGGACTACATTTTCAGACAGGGATGTTGTTCCAGGATCAACAAAATATGTTGACCCAGGAACATTTCTTACTTGGCAAAATCACGGTGACCGCACCGGCTCTTGTGTGTGTGTGTGTGTGTGTGTGTGTGTGTGTGTGTGTGTGTGTGCGTGTGTGTGTGCCTCTTCGTCTTCTCCTACCTACACAGCACCGTGACACTAGTATATTCACTTGACATTTAATTCACTTGACATTTAATTATTCCTAATTTTTTATTTATTTAAAAATAATGCTATAGAAATTGCTGTCACACAAAATCATTTCTAACAAACTAAATATATTAGAACAAAGAATAACTATATTACATGTATATACACACACACACACACCACACACACGTTTTATGGGGACTTTACATAGACATGATGATTTTTATGCTGAACAAACGGTATCTATCCCCTAAACCAAACCATCACAGAAAACTTTCTGCATTTTTATTTATATTTTTTCACACAAAAACAAACAAACAAACATTCGATGACAGTATGATTTATAAGCTGTTTTCCTTGTGGGAACCAAAATGTCCACACAAGGTCAAATATATCTGGTAGTGCCATTCTTGTGGGGACATTTTGTGTATATAATATATATATGTGTGTGTGTGTGTGTGTGTGTGTGTGTGTGTGTGTGTGTGTGTGTGTGTGTGTGTGTGTGTGTGTGTGTGTGTGTGTGTGTGTGTGTGTGTGTGTGTGTGTGTGTGTGTGTGTGTACAAGTATATATTATTATGTATAACAAAGTCAACATGAAACATTATCCTAACTGGGAAATATATATATAATATTTTTCAGTATTAGTATTAGTTTCCAATGACCGTTGTAACCCAGAAGGACAAAGTCAAATGGTAAATGAACACCCTGCTTTGAAATTGATACTCCAAAAATACAATATATCCAGGAAAAGAAAGATACTGAAACTCTAAAACAGACTGTTCACGGTAGACTGACGGAGCGCTTCAAATCAAGCACAACTCGAGTCATTGCAGCTGAAACACACTAATGGACATGTCAGCCTTTCAAGTGCTGCGAGGGAACAACTTAAAAGACAGAACAGACATGTTGTGGGAGATCTCAGGTTAATAAAACACACGCCTTCCAATGTGTTCGCTAACATCAAATGATTTACACGCAAAGTTTAAATCAGCCAGACTTCAAAATAAGCATGATTTAAATTTGATAAAGGTCAGTATAGGGATGTTTCTTGAGCCCAGGAGTTACACACTATCATAAACAAAGCACTTTGTTTTTCCTCTTCGCTGCACTAAAACGAATCTTGCATTAGATAATGAGATTATTACATCAGAGGGAGGCTCATAATCACTTGTGCATCTTCATTATATTTTGGCTGCACCATCAAACTCCTCCTGACTTCCTTTGATTCAACAAGCTTCAGTCATTAGATTGCATTAGATTTTGTCCCATTCATCATCTTGTCTCGTGTCGGATCATGTTCAACGTAGGTTTGACAAATTGAAGGAATATTCAAGATTATGTACAACAAAGTCAACAAGAAACGCCGTTCGCAACTCATATTACTAATCTGATGAAGTGAATAAGGTGCAAGAGGCAACGTAAGATTTTTCAGCACAATCTCATGAAAATGCGTATCTATAGCACGAATTGTATTTATCATGTACATCAGGAAATGATCACGTACATTATCATTTTTTGTACATGCATATGATACACACTGTAAACCCTTTGGGTAGGATTAGTGGTGTGGAGCGTAGTGCATGCGTATATGCACGTAAAAACTGCGTATCATATGCACGTAAAAACTGCGTATCATATGCACGTAAAAACAAATTTGCATACAATTCGTGCGATAGATACGCACTTTCATGAGATCGGGCTGGATTTTTCGTTGGGGTGGGGTGTTCTGGATTTAGGCTGTCTCCTTTTTTTCGACTCGATGACGGTGAGATCAGATCTTCGTGTGGACACCTTGTGCATAGAAACATTAACTGGATTATTACAATTAATGGCAAAAGGAATGTTTGGAAATGTAAACAAATAATTCCTTCTGACGCACTACTACAGCAAAATATATAAATTACTGGCTTAAAATCTTTTTTGTGTGTGTGAAAATACTAACATGCCTAAGACACTGTACTGTACATACACAGTACTGTACATATCACCCCCCTGCCCCCTAGAGTACCACCCCATGTGACTTTTTTGTTTTTGAAACAGCATTTTTGAAACTGCAAGGGTTTTTTGAACAGCAAATGATAAATGGGCAAAAACTGAAGGAAGGACTTGAGGCATTTTATTTGGAGCAGAAAACAGACACCTAATAATCATTCAGAACACCATAGCATCCGCATAGCAACCCACTAAAAAACTGAATAGCAATACTCTGGCAATTACCCACAACACCACTCACATTTTCTTCAGAAAGCCTAGCTTTAAAGTCAAGCGTCCTGAGCTCCAGAGAGACACGTGTGCAGCTCGCCTGGAGCCCAGAGTGAAGCACGGCCCTCCTCTGAGATGACACGGCCACTGGGCTCTGATCACAGCAGGCGGGGGCACAATGAAGACTGCCGTTTTCTATTAGCAGGAGGGCAAGATGAATGATCACACTTCTCTTTTCCCCCCTGACCTGTGATTGCTCTTCTCTCTGAGCCTGGGCAAACATGTATGATGAAAATAAAGAAAATGAAGACAGAGTTTGAGCAGATAACAGGCCAGTTTGTTGCATATGGAATCACTGGTTTGATAAATTATTTTTGCCCTGAAGCGAGCAGAAGATAATTACACTGAAAAGAAAAATACTACAAGCTAAAACATTTTTTTGTGATGTGGCACACTGCACACGCAGCTCTTCTGCAAGAAAACCGAGGAAACAATCCAACGCTTTCATAGTGCTTTCTTTTTTTCCATTGGAAAGTCCAATTCATTTTATTGAACCAGTTTGTTCAGACAGTTCATGTAAATGTAGCTGGTCAAAAAAACAATAGTGATTCATTTTTAAATGACTCTAATTTAACTATATTCCACCAATACTTTCCACCAATGTAGCATTTATTTTTGATAATGATTCTTTGATAGAAAGTTCAAAAGAATACAAAGTTCTATAATGAAACTCTAGATGGCGCAGGCTCATAAGTCCTTAACCCAATCTGCTTGCAATTACGTCATTCTCTATAAGGTACAGCTGATTGTTTCCCGCTGTATTGGTAGCCAATGAGCTTGCTGCTCAACATTCAGATTCTTACCTATTATTTGCGGTAACAGTTTGCAACGTGCTTTCAGAAACCCTCCGCCTTCCCCAGCTCCACCTGCATAGATCTGCTACAGAGGTGACTCATACAGCAGCGGCAGCTACTATCAACAGCAGCAGCAATAAAAGAAGCAGCAACAGCGTAGCAGATCAAACAACACCAAACACATTAACACTGTCATACTTATTGGCATGCCAAACTCACAGAGATTTGTCATGACAGAACAGCATTTGAAATAGAAATGTATTGTAACAGTAAAAGTGACTTTACTGTCATTTTTTGTCAATTTAATGCATCCTTACTGAACAAAAGTGTAAATTTCTCTCCAAAACTTTTGAACGACAGTCTATATATTTTATGACAGTGTCTATGTATTTTTACTACAACACACTTTTATATAATCAACTAGTTCATACAACCAAAAAAGTCTCACATGGACACAGTAACAGTTCTCAGTTCATAACAGAAATACTGATTTGAGGTTCAGTCTGTTGCTCATGAACAACTCCAAATGAGTCTTTTTGACAGAATAATTAAAAAAGATTTGACTCAGTCATTTGATCATGAATCAGACTACACTGGTTTTCTAACACAGACAATTCCATTTTTATAAATGATACTGGTTCAAAATAAGTATCGATTCTCAGTTCCCAAACCCCCTTTAAATAATCTAAACGGAGCCTTAAAATAAATCAATGGGATTGTGATACTTCTCACAGATTAAATTCAATCCAGGAAAATTCTGGACTTGAACACTGCGAGTTGCCAGTGATCAAACAAGGTAATCTGACCCAGCACATCGAGTGAGCGGACTCAGCGGAGAGAAAAGAGGCAATCAATGAAGCTCAGTGGTGTGAAAACAGGGATTTATCTCAACAAACACACACCTCACTTCCTCTACAGTCCTCCCAACATCTGGACTTTTCCGTCATTTTTCCCATTTATTCACGCTTGAAGGTTGAATGAGTATTTGCTGAATCCGACTTGTTGGGATTAGAGCTGTAATCGTGATAGGAGGGGCCTTGGGATGTCACTGTCCTTAAACGGTCTCAAATGTTGCTTGGATTTGCCAAGATACAATCCTGCAATCAAAAGGCAAAGAGCTCTAACATTTTTCATCAAATTCTCCCAAGAATAAATTATCTCATTAATTTTATCATTTGTGTCTAAATGCCTAAAGTTATCTCAATATTTGTAGCAAATTAAGAATTTTGTGTTGAGTATTTGCAGAGCACTTTTGTATTTGGTTGCTTTGTGAATATTTGCAGCACGTGTTGTCAAACTGATGAAGATGTTTTCTTAATTTGCTGGTGTTTTTCCTATTTGCATGTGTTTTCTACAGCCAAAGCATGTTGAGCCCTCTTGGCCACCATACACTTGTGTCTAAATGCCTACAATTATCTAAATACCAAACTGAAAATCTTATTAAATCTCCTGGACTTTGAAAGAACAAGCAATAACATTTCCCTCTGAGATATAATTCTATCCATAGCATAAATGAAACTAATTCCTCAATTGCTTCTCAAAGACAGAAATCGAAGACTTTTGCTTAGAACACGAAGTCAAAGATTACAATATGATATTGCTCATCAAATTCTTCAAAGATTAAATTAGCCGTGCTAATATCCACATTAATTGTATCTTTATCTCATCCCAATTGTGTTTATTTTTATTTCTTCTGGAATTTTAGGAGAAACATCTCAGATATAGATACTTCAATGAAACATGACTGAAAACGCCATTCAGTCTCCTGTGCTATCAAAGCAATAACATTTTCAAAAAAAGCATGGAGTGTAATTACCAGCCTAAAACAATGAAAGGGAATCATGTCTTCCCATTTTAAGCCTGAAGATGATTATGGTGTATAATAGTATGATGATTACTATTGCAGGACAGTTTATCTGCAGCAGGAGATGGAGCTCATCCGTTCTGTCACTGGAATTGCTCAGACACAGTTTGTAGAGTTTATCTTTAAATCAAGGTGGACTGGTGGATACGGCCTCGGCTCTGATGGGTCAGCAGACTCAAATCCTAAGAGCTTGCGTTCAAAGACCACCCCAGCAGGAAGCGCATCAAAAGGACTCAACCACCGGCCCTATTCCAAAGAGCATGTTTGGTCAACATGAGGCGAATTGGAACAACATGAAGCTTTTTTTATTCTTTTGGTCTGATGTGGGTTCAGTTATGATCAAATAATGTGAGAAATTTTGATCAATCTTTGCTAATACAATTACAATTTGTCATTAAACGAGCGGAACTGCTAAAATTAATTCCAGAAAGAAGATTCCATTACAGAAATGCATTGGGCCATATAATAATGGTACATATTTGATTATAAATGATATATTATTGAAGACATTCCTTCCGTATTTCCCTGTTATAAATAATGTAATATTTTCAAAATTCTTTCAAACATAAAATCAAAACAAAACAAAAGTAGTCTAAAAAATGTAAATGTTTGGGATCAGATTTTTTTAAATGTTTTTGAAAGAAGTCTCTTATGCTCACCAAGGCTGCATTTATTTGATGAACATTACAGCAAAAACAGTAATACAGTGAAATATTATAAAATATTTTATTTAAATGTCATTAAAAAATCCTGGAAAATCAGAGGAATAAAGTTCAAAAGAACAGCATTCATATAAAAAAATATATATTTTGTAACATTATAAATGTCTTTGCTGCCACATTTGATAAACTTTAATCGATCCCATTCCTTAACAGTAGCGCATCTAATTTGTGAAAATGAGGTACTAGAGACTGGTATTTTACCAGAACCAAAATGTTAGAATTTACAATTATCAGCCAATAAACACTCCAAATATGTGTGGTATTCCCATAAAACTTTGCAGACAAACTTTTCAGCACATAAGATAGTGGTCTGACAACAAGCTGAATAAACTGATTGTCTTGTCCCTCCACATGGTCTCTGCTGGCCAATCTGTGATCATGTAAATACCAGCTGCCTAGGTCTCTGAGCCATGGAAATACACACCCACACACGCCACGGTAGTCACATGATGGCAAATTCAAAGCTTTAATGATATTAATCTTTCAAAAACTGTCAGTAGCCAATGCAAGATTCCATCTGTAGCCTTTTTCCCAAAAGTTACACTTTCCACAAGATAGCACAAGGCGAGTGATGCCGTGCAAGACTGCTGAGTTTATCAGGATAGTAAGAGATCGTACTGACCTACTTACAGTACAAGCATACACACTCTCTCACACTCCGGCACATGGCTCCACTACTGCAAATACTCTACGCATTAAAAAAAACACACACCTAGAGCCATGTGGTTTCATGCATGAGCTACAGCATGTTATCAGGGAAAAACGGAGAGGCCTGGAGCAAACGGAAAAGCAGCCAGATTGTTTTCAGCATAACAATTTGCTTCTTCCATGTAAGGAAACTGTAACAGGCTCAATTTAACAAGAGATTGTGTCAGGATACAATACAATGATAGAAATATGACAGACAGGTAGACTTGTTTTTGACACATCACTCTCTGTATTTTCACATTACATGCATTATAATATAAATTAATACAGCAGTGCAAACTTTGGGAACTCTTAGGGAAATCTACTGTAATCTTAATACCAAAGTTTCCACAGCTATAGTCATTTATATGATCATGCATGTAATGTGAAAATACAGGGCGCAATGTGTCAAAAACAAGTCAAGACAAGTAAAAATGAGACAATAAAATAAACAGTGCATACAAAACTTTGGGTTCAGTAAGATTTATTTTTTTAAATGAATACTTTTATTCAGCAAGGTTGCAATAAATTGATAAAAAAATTACAGTAAAAAAAGCCTGTTTTAATTGTATTTTTGATCAAATAAATGTAGCCTTGGTGAGCAGAAGCTTTTTTTCCCCCCAAAACATTCCAAAATCTTGCCAACCACCAACTTTTGAAAGTTATTTGCAAAGCAACATAATATAAAATTCAGAATTGATGTTTTAAAATATTAGTCTTTATGACTCTAGTGTTTCTAAATGTGAATTTATTTTAAATGTATTTAATCATATCTTTTGGTTTACCTCCATCAATTTCCAAATAAAAAGGGAAAATTATCAAATTGAATTAAACACCTTTCATTTTCACTTTCACACTTGCATTGTATTTAATTCATCCACTTCATTAGTCCATACATTCTTTAGAAATCAAACCCATGCACTTGTTGCTATAGCACCACATTCTCTGCTGTGGAATGATTTGTATATCACTATAAAGTGCTATAGAAATAAAACAATCCTGTTGTGATATGTTACAGTGATTTAAAATGACTCGCACAAGATTTTAGTCATGCCGCCCACCCCTAATAACAATGTGCTTCCTCCACATAAGGAAACACGCTCAGTTTAACAGAAGCTGGTGTCAGGATACACTGTGGAAACACACTCAAAGGAAGCAGAATCAGGGGACCAGAAGAAAGAAGCTCAAAACGATGCTGTGCTAATATAAGAGCGTCGTCACGCCGTGGTTGCTATGGCTGCAGTTGTCAGCATGGCACAGAGGGCTCATGTCATGACTGACAGCTGTGACAGCGATGTAATCCAATCCTCTCACAGTGTTCATCGGAGCCCCACTGCACAGAGATCTCGACATGAACTGAGTGGGAGAGGAGCGCGTGGGCACCACAGTGGAACGACGCCAGTTGCATGGAATATTACTCTGACAGAGGAGAAATTCACACTCGAGTCCTGTTTCATCTTCAAGGCGATTAGACAGAGAGGGAATAATCCGGTGGGAAGGTGTGACGGGGCAAAGTATCGAGCTCACCAATATAGGATGAAAAAAAATCATTTTAAAATGTTAAACAAGAAGAATACGATACATTTCAAGAATTTTATGCTTGAAGTTAAACCCTGTTTGCTTTCTTGATACAAGTTTCTGGTCATATTGTGACTTAAAGGCATAGTTCACCAAAAAAAGAAAATTCTGTCAGAGTTATTTGATATCTTACCCCTGACCTTTCACCAGTCCAAAATGCCTAAGAGCTCAAGCTATATTCAAAATTCCACAATAAAACCAGTTGTATGACTTCATTAGACATTTTTTTGTAATTTTTGTAAATTGCACTGCACACCTTGTGAAAAAAAAAAAATTTCTGCTGTATATGGCTGAAATAAACTTGAATCGAATCGAATCTAACAACGTTTCCAAAACTGGTGAGTGGTGAGTTGATGAAAAACGTATTATTAATTGAATAAAAATGTCCAATTAAAATAAAAAAATTAAAACAAATCAAAATAAAAAACGTACATAAAGGATTACAGGGTTTTTTTTGTGCATGTCATGTGACCTCGGATTCAGGAGGAACAGTGCGGTTTTCGTCCCAGCCGTGGAACACTGGACCAGCTCTATACCCGCAGGGTGCTGGAGGGTTCATGGGAGTTTGCCCAATCAATCCACATGTGCTTTGTGGATTTGGAGAAGGCATTCAACTGTGTCCCTCGCGGCGTCCTGTGGAGGGTGCTCTGGGAGTATGGGGTCCGGGGCCCTTTGCTAAGGGCTGTCCGGTCCCTGCACGACCGGAGCAGGAGCTTGGTTCGCATTGCCGGCAGTAAGTCAGACTTGTTCCCGGCGCTTGTTGGACTGCCCTTTGTCACAGATTCTGTTCATAATTTTTACGGAGAGAATTTCTAGGCGCAGCCAGGGGCCAGAGGGTGTCCGGTTTGGGGACCACACGATTTCGTCTCTGCTTTTTGCGAATGATGTCATCATGTTGGCCCCATCAGACCAGGACCTTCAGCATGCACTGGGATGGTTTGCAGCCGAGTGTGATGCGGCTGGGATGGGAATCAGCACCTCCAAGTCAGAGGCCATGGTTCTCAGTCGCAAAAGGGTGGCTTGCCAACTTCAGGTTGGTGGAGAGTTCCTGCCTCAAGTGGAGGAGTTCAAATATCTTGGGGTCTTGTTCACGAGTGAGGGAAGGATGGAACGGGAGATTGACAGATGGATCGGTGCAGCTTCTGCAGTAATGTGATCGATGTACCGGTCTGTTGTGGTGAAGGAGGTCAATCTACGTTCCTACTCTCAACTATGGTCATGAGCTGTGGGTCATGACCGAAAGGACAAGATCCCAGATACAGGCGGCTGAAATGAGCTTTCTCCGCAGGGTGGCTCTTAGACGAGATAGGGTGAGGAGCTCAGTCACTCGGAAGGAGCTCAGAGTAGAGCCGCTGCTCCTCCACATCGAGAGAAGCCAGCTTAGGTGGCTCGGGCATCTGTTCCAGATGCCTCCTGGACGCCTTCCCGGGGAGGTGTTTCAGGCGCGTCCCACTGGAAGGAGACCCCGGGGAAGACCTAGGACACGCTGGAGGGACTATGTCTCCCGGCTGGCCTGGGAAAGCCTCAGTGTCCCCCCGGAAGAGATGGAGGAGGTGTCTAGGGAGAGGGAAGTCTGGGCGTCTCTGCTTAGACTGCTGCCCCCGAGACCCGGCCCCAGATAAGCAGAAGAAGATGGATGGATGGATGGATGGCATGCCATGTGACCATTAACTGATATATAAAAATAAAAGGAAATATATTTACTTAGAACATAAGTAAATATTTTTATGTCAAATGGGGTTCGGCTCACAAAAAGTTTGGGAACCCTGACATTGAATACTGCACACAACTTTTAAGGTTGTTTATTGTTGTTTTGTAGTCCTTGTTGAACCGTTTCATACTGAATAGTTAGGAACTGTCATTGTCTATAAAAGAGCTGCATGAAAATATTTATGTTCCAAGGAAAAAAATAACAGCATATGGGTTTGTAATGACATAATGAGTGAGTAAAAAATGACAGAATTTTCATTCTTGGAATCATGAATATGAAGCATATGCTTACCCATATGGGTCACATAGATAATATCCCACAACCCACTGCACTCGAAAATATCAATAGCTCATCAGCACAAAGTCACGGTGCTTGTGGAACTGTAAGCAGGGAGGGCAGGTATTGAGTAATGAAGCTGAGTAATTAGAGAAGATGAAAGACATTATTATTGGCATTGTGTCAGTAAATGAAGTGACCTGTAAAGGGAGGAGTGACAGAGATGAAGCTCATGCCAGCTGAGCCTTTATGAAAGATCTGAAGGCGTCAGTGCCTGGGTGTAAATGTGGAGGTGCTGCCACAGCGAGAACTGGAACTACAAACAACACCCACATCAGAGAGGAGTGAAGGATAGAGAGAGAAGAGACTGTAAAAGCTGTACACAATGGTACACAACTGTAAAGAGAATCCATATGAAAAATCACAAATGAGATCCGTTTAAAATTCATACACAGCCAATAGATTAAATGGAGATGTTTATTTATAGGGATAGTTCACCCAAAAATGAAAATTCTGTCATCATTTACTCACACCTCAATACAAAAGGAGATATTTTTAATTAAATCTGAGCATTTCTGTCCCTCCATTGACAGCTATGCAACTACCACTTTGACACTTCAATAGGGCTGAGTATCGTTCTAAAAAATTAGATACCAATACCGATACCTTGATTTTGATACCGGTTCCTGAACTATACTTTTTCCGATACCAATTTTACGAAATCCATTTTAACAAGATTACATAACACATTAGCTCAGAAAAACGTTGGTTTTATTTTTTCAGTTTGACTCATGCTCCTTAGCCAGTGCACAAAGGAACAAAAAAAAGCTTTACCCACTTCACGTCAGCCACATCTCTGGGCGTAACCGCGTAAACTACTGTTTTTAGTGCTTATTGGCTCACTGACGTTGACGAGTTAACCCCTCAGGTATCGAAATCTGGTACCGCACAACAAGTCTTTTTTCGATACTCAATAGTAGAGGCAATTCGGTCGGTACATAAAAAGTATCGAACTCGATACCCAGCCCTACACTTCAACAAGGTCATGAAGAGATTGTAAAACTAATTCACGAATTGAGGGGTTTAGTCCAAATTTTCTGAAGAGACTCGATAGCTTTATACGATGAACAGATTAAATTTAGGCTTTTATTCACATTTTTTAAAAAAAAGAAGTGAATGAATGGGTGGCTTAATATTGTACACCAAAAACTAGACACTTGAGGGGTAAAGGAGAGGGCCTGACCACCTGCCTGTTCTTTCACATCCAAGAGCCTGTCAAACAGCCTGCCAGATCTGTAGCGAGAGTCAAACTTACACATTCAGGTTCAGGGGGAAAGTTCTTCTGAGTCTGTTAACTGAAGCAATCTGGGCACAATGCTGGGAGCAGGTTATATGAAATCACATAAAACCAGTACAAGAAGCTCCTGAAACATTATAACCCGATAATCAAAACCCTGTACCGAACCATTAGCTAACCCAGAGGACAATGACAGGTTGATAAGAAAAGCAAAGACATGCACTAGCATTCAAAAGTTTGGGTTTGGTATGATTTCTTTTAATGTTTTGATTCACCATACTTATAAAATAGAAGGCAAAATATACCTGGATGACTAACTTCTTAGTTCAGACGAGATCCTGAAATGTGCATTCGATGGACACTTTACTATCCCATGAGGCCACGGGAGAGGATTTATGAATGACAGTGAAACGACGTAACCGATGCTGGTAGTGACAACATGGCGAATGTAGTACACCCGGATTACATCATACTACATAGCACTTTTTCTTTTTATGCTCACAAAGCAAATACTTATTCAAAATAAGTTAGAAAATCTAGTCAACAATAAGTACAACTCTATTTGTACATTTTCTTAAGAAAATGTTTTCTTTTTCTTAAGAAAATGTAAGGATTTCTGCCTGTGCAAACCTAAACAAAGACAGGTTGTTTCTATGCAATTTGAAGTATCATTAATGCCTTTAGCACATTTTAAGTTTAATACTGTACACCTATAAAGTCATAACTACAGATAAAATCTATAGTTAGGGCTAAGTATGAGCAATATTAATAGGGATAGTGATGCTTGCCTTAGCATTGTACGCTCATTGTATTTTAAGAGTATCCAACACCAGAGAAACCAAACTTCAGGAAAACTCACAGTATAACTTTGCGCAATAATCCACAGGAACAATGGCTATCGGCCAACTAAATGTCGCTGCACTCACAAACAGAGACAATTTCATTGAATTCTCTGAAAAGCGGAGTGTTGCTTCACAAAGATGAAAGAAAACCTCTTGAATGTGCATTGTTGAGGTGCTCAGGGTCTCTAGGTGAACACCGCCGGTCTCTTTCGTTCTGCTCTAGTGAGTTCAGAAAGACATCCACAGCAGGGATATGAAGTTGGCTGACCTCTTTCAATTGGTATTGTCAGAGAGTATCGAGTATTTTCATCCCCTTGCTGAAGAGGCGTCTGAAAAGATTTGAGGTCATTCTGTTCAGCCTTAAATATACAAAGTATAGTATATGTATAAACATATGCTCTGTTAAAACAGTGAGCTGCCAAGTACCAAGTAATACAACACCCTACAGCTGGCATGGCCATTTGAAATGCTTTACATAAGCATTCAAATAGCGGTCATCATGTGAAGCAACATAATTGACACAATTTGTTTCAATAAAGTTCAGTGTTATAAAGTTGCTATATTGATAATATGCAAACCTGGCATTGTATATTACGGATATTGTTGGCTCTTTGATGAATGTTTGATGAATCTCTGATTGGCCAGACTGTTTAGTCTGTTTTGATTGGTCTATTCTGCTCTGATTGGTCACAAGGCCCAGTCTGTTGTGATTGGTCTACTCTGCTCTGATTGGTCAGATGGCTGTCTGTTGTGATTGGTCTACTCTGCTCTGATTGGTCAGATGGTCCAGTCTGTTGTTATTGGTCTACTCTGCTCTGCTCTGATTGGTCAGATGGCCCAGTCTGTTGTGATTGGTCTACTCTGCTCTGATTGGTCAGATGGCTGTCTGTTGTGATTGGTCTACTCTGCTCTGATTGGTCAGATGGTCCAGTCTGTTGTGATTGGTCTACTCTGCTCTGATAGGTCAGATGGCCCAGTCTGTTGTGATTGGTCTACTCTTTTCTGATTGGTCAGATGGCCCAGTCTGTTGTGATTGGCCTACTGCTTACAGCCCGTTTCAAAACAAAACTCCAATACTATATCTGAACTTCAGCTCCATAGTCTTCCTCACCACTTGATACACTATGATAAGAACAGTAACAATGGTGTCTGTCTTAATGTATAAATTCAAGCCTGAGAGCTCATCCTTTGGAAGTGCATGCAAAGCGGATTTGCTTTTGCAGTGCCGAAAACAGCGTCTTATCAATATGTCGACAACACAAACCAAACTCTAGGCCCAAGCTACAACTACAGTGTTTGTTTGACAGCAGGTCAAAGTAGACAAAGTAAGACTGGAAATACTGTTGACCCATTTCAGGCAGTTCATAATTGGCTCTTTCTTTTGAGAGGCAATAACTCAATTTATGGTGCACTTTGATATTTGAAACTTTGCAGACCTTTTACATTCTTAAACAGCTACACACTACATGAAAGGTATTATCCGAAAAAGCATAATAGGGACTCTTTAAAATGCCGCCTCTAGGCACAATCAGATCTACTCTATAAAGCTTTATGCAGAATAAATCTCAGTTTTAGTCTTTTTTTCTTACAATTCTTCTCAAACCATTTTTTCCCAAATAATCCTTTTGCTTTTAACCAATGCTTCGTAAAGTAATAATCATATGTGGTCTGGCACTAAGACATTGCGGAACATGGTGTAAAGGACTAATCCTCTTATGCCACACTAAATAAACTTTATGGATCTAGAATAATCTTTAATCCACACAACACAGCCATATTAGAGATGCCTTGGTCTTAGTGTAAGCCCTGCCATTTAGATTAAACAAACACCATTTTCCCAGCAGGACTGAGACTACACACGCACATCCATAAAGGGCGACCTATTTCATAAAAAGCATATTTTTTAAATATAAATATTATGCTGTAACACATTTACTGACCCTTTGAGGCAAAAAGGGCTTGATTATGTAACAACTGTATGCCTTCACTGTAATGTGACAAATACCGGCAAGGTATAGTTCTTCCTTTGCCGAAATAGAGGGATTAAAAACCAATATTCCTAGAAAGACTGGATCTCACAACAGTCTGTTCTCGCTCTATCAGGTTCGATGTGTGGGTTTAACAAATGACGTTTTTAAATACTGGAATTTAGACTGAATGATATATAAAATATTCACAATAGGTTAATGTTTTTGTAACAAGTAACATGATCTTTATTTGTCATTAAGTTTCCTAAAGATCATGACATTTATATGACAGTATTAAAAATTAAAAACTCAGATGAAATCACCATCTGCCATTTCACAACAGTTTTAGTTAAAAATATGAGGGCTAATGTTGCTTGGTAATTTCTAATATTTGCTTTAAAAAAGTGTATTTTTTTCTAAAGAAATATAAACATTTTTGAATTAATGAAAATAATTAAACACTCAAAAACAACATGAAAATAAATAGTGAGAAATTTAGTAGAAATACTGTCGTGTTGTTATCTTTTTTTTTTTTTTTACCACATTCTACTTTTTGCTAGCCTGGTTAAAACCTGACCATTCTCAGTTGTAACGGAGTTATGGTCTGGCAAAGCGTCATAGACAAATCATTTCCAGAGGGGCGTCACGTCGCGGATGGACCTAAAACCAATCAGAGCGATGGAGGAGATGACATATGCAGAGCGGCGGAGAAACATCTTATATTTCTTAATATACAATAAAGAATATTGTTCTTTGGTCGGTTTTTAACAAAAAGGAAACGTTCAAATCGCTTAAAACAGACGCGATAGCTGATTCGATCGAGTGATGTTCGACGGCGGCATCCATCTTTGTAATGTAGGCTACAAAATCTGCTTCAAAATCCCAGCGCTGTCATCATCGTGTAAAGCCCGCCCCAACGTTTCTGATTGGCTAGAGGCGTGGTAAATGTAAAAGGCGGAGTTAGGGAAAGATATGGTCTGCGGCAAGATGCACATTTCACTTCTTTATATCACGCAAAATGATCGCTGCACAAAATGGAGAATTGCCTGTAATGGTCTGTTGAAGATACAAAAGCTCTTCTGAGCATTTGGGCAGAAGAAAGAGTACAACGTCAATTTGACGACGTGTGCAGAAACGAGGATGTAATCCAGTACATCGTTGCTGAACTTGCTAAGCTAAGTATTCGCCGAACAACGCTCATCTTCCACCAAGCAAACACCAATAACAGCAAACAAACAGACGCTTCGGTTCTCTCCATCTCGATCGTTGTGTCTTGCCTGAATGAACTTCATAATCCCCGCTGAAATGGGTGCGGTTGTATGACGTTCGATCCAGGATGGCGTGGTTTAGGGCAGCGCAGCGGGGCTAGTGGCCCGGCAGTGGAAACGCAAGCCCAGTGCTTGAGGCCCGAGGCCATTGGCCTGGCTCGGCTCGATGTTAGCCCTGGTCCGGCAGTGGAAACGCGGCTATTGTCTCAATTTAACCAGTGTACAGTGGCTATTCTGAATGAACAGAAGACATCATCACATGGACACAAAGAGCTTACAGTTTTGTTAGACTTACACAAAAATGACAGAATCTTACTCATTATTCCCTATGGGAAATTATGAGCAATTGGTGAAGAAAGTAAAATGTGACAGCGAGTGGAAATGATATAATAAACATAATGAAAACGCTTTAGTTTTATACCCACAGTACATCAGCAGCACTTAAGAACAAGCATCCAGGGTCACATTTCATCCCAAAGGAATACATCCTATGATTCAGTGGTTAAAGTGTGTAGAGAATAGGATGTGCTCCATTTAGTGAATATGAGCACGATCATACTGCTTCTGGGGAGCTCACACTCTTAATGCGCAGTGCAATTAAGACTGCAGATTTCTCAAATTAGAGCCAAATTCAGGCGCTTCAAAATAAGCAGAAATAAAAAATCCATCACACAAGGGAAATGTATTTTCCAAACTGTTCAAATGCCCTTAAACATTCTGTGAGAGAACAAAATATTCAGAGAAAACCAGTGCGTCCTAGTTTTAAAGCCCTTTACCAGGGGTCTGGAGTATTTTTTAACCAATTTAAGTAGGAGAGTTCGCTTGCCTGTAGGTCCATATGAAAATCAGGGTCACTCAGGGTGACATTAAAATGCATTTCCTGAAATGAGTTCGAAATTTCACCCAGCACATTTCCTTATCTGCCTCTCAGAATGAAGGTGACAATTAAGTCACCTACATTTCTTTCCCATTTAATACACACTCCACTTTCAATAACGCCTCTTATTTTGAGGTGAGGAGTCTTCAAACCGCGAAAATAAGTGGAAAATAAGTGGACTTTGATCTCATGCTCTTCAATGGATTTGGAAACACACTAAGTCTACGTGGACATACCTGACTTAAAGCATGTACAAAGAGCCAGTGTGTGTGTATGTGTGTGTGGGGGGCTTGGTAAACCTTACATTATAGGAAAATGGCTTATAAATCATACTAAGTGATGTTTTTTTTTTTAATGTAAAAATGCAGAAAGATATCTGTGATGAGTAGGTTTAGGGGTAGGGGTAGGGTTAGTGTAAGGGAATAGAGTATACAATTTGCATTGTATAAAAATCATTATGTTTCTGGAAAGTCCCCATAAAACATGAAAACACAATGTGTGTGTGTGTGTGTGTGTGTGTGTGCGTGGCATTGTTAAGATCTTAACAGAATGCAACCTGCACGCTCCTGCTTCATTAGCAAGCCTTATTATAGTCAACATGGTGTGAAGTGTGAGAAGCTCTGACAGCACAACTTTGTTCTCGAGGGATTGTGTGATCAGGAGACAAGGGAAGAATCCAGCGTAATCTGGGTAATCTCTGCTCTAAGAGTGGATAAACCCTGCTGAGGCATGAGCCACATACAAGGGTTCAGCTATTAACCATTCCTATTGGTTGTGAGTATAGCCATTAGGTTAGCCTACCAGTATGTCAGAATTAACCATGAACCTATACAAGCAAACAAATTATATAATATTAAACATTAATTAGGTTCTGATTTAGCCTGGATGCCAGCCGAATTTAGCACCGCCCTCAACACTTGAGGATGGGAAGTTCGGTTTGGACTTGATCTGTTGTAAAGCAAGTATGCCCGAACCAAAGCTGTTCGGACCAATCAAATTGACAGGGCGGGCTTTATACGATCATCCACGTCACCAAAGAGCGCTTGGGTTGAATTCGTTTACAACAAAGAATGGCTGCCGCTGGAGAATTTAGATGTGTAGATTCAGCCATCGCGTCTGTTATATTTTTTGATTTGAAAAAATCTTTCATTTGAAAGTCACGTGTCTAGTATCTGTAAAACCGCATTTTTCCATCTTAAAAATATATCTAAATTACGACATATGCTCTCATTAACAAATGCGGAACAATTAGTTCATGCTTTCATGACATTAAGACTAGATTATTGTAATGCTCTACTGGGTGGTTGCCCTGCACGCTTAATAAATAAACTACAGCTGGTCCAAAACGCTGCAGCTAGAGTTCTTACTAGAACCAGGAAATATGACCATATTAGCCCGGTTCTGTCAACACTGCATTGGCTGCCTATTAAACATCGTATAAATTTTAAAATATTGTTGATTACTTACAAAGCACTACATGGTTTAGCTCCGCAGTACTTGAGCGAGCTCTTAACGCATTATAGTCCTTCACGTCTATTGCGATCTCAAAATTCGGGCCAGTTGATAATACCTAGAATATCAAAATCGACTGCGGGCGGTAGATCCTTTTCCTATTTAGCACCAAAACTCTGGAACAGTCTTCCTACCATTGTCCGGGAAGCAGACACACTCTGTCAGTTCAAAGCTAGACTAAAAACACATCTCTTTGACCTAGCATACACATAATATATTATAGACTTCTATAATTCAATGTTAGGCTGCATAGATTAGGTCAGCCGGAACTGGGAACACTTCCCTTAAATCCTGATGTACTCGTTACATCATCATAAGAAGAATGGCATCTACGCTAATTTTAGTGTCTTTGTTTATCCCGAGGTTTTCCCGCAGCCTACCGGATCCAGGCCGTATCCAGATCTGACTAGGAGCTTTGCCTGGACCCGATGACAACGCAGTGCTGAAGTGCCAACTAGCCTCTCCCTATGGAGGATCCCTTTCCCACTCTACAGATAAAACGTTGTGATTCCGGTTCGCGTACCCACCCCGAAGTGATAAAATAAAACAAAATTCTGTATCAAATTACAGTAACTGTAAATCCGACCTCTAGTTCATAAACGCCAGAGGAGAACTGGCCCCCGACTGAGCCTGGGTTCTCCCAAGGTTTTTTTTTCTCCATTAGGTCACCTGATGGAGTTTTAGGACACCAGTAGGTCACTTGGAGTTTTTCGGTTCCTTGCCACTGTTGCCTTTGGCTTGCTCAGTTGGGGATATTCAAATTAATTAACCAAGCGTTAATAACATTGATCAGCCCTACCAAACGTGGATGTTCTTTCACTAAGAAACAAACATTGTTATGTTATTTGATTGATATTGTGAAGCTGCTTTGATGCAATTTATATTGTGAAAAGCGCTATATAAATACACTTGACTTGACTTGACTTATAAATGATGTAGACAACGCATTCATTTTAAAAGAGGAACAGAGAACCGCGATCAAGGCATTTGTCAATCAGAAAGATGTTTTGCCATCCTTCCAACGGGATTCGGCAAAAGTTTAATTTATCAGCTGGCCCTGATGGTCACTATAAGATGGGGCGCAATGAAACCCCGGTGGTCATTGTTGTTTCTCCTTTGGTTGCACTCATGGAGGACCAAGAGTGAAGAGAAAAGAACCAAGAGAACCAAGACCAAGAGAAAGAAGCAACCGAAATGGGCATCACGGCGATGCAACTCGGCGTGCACGACGAGGTGAACATAACCAGCGGTCGTTGCCAGCTCCTTTTCAGAAGCCCGGTGTTGTGCCGAGTTTCGACCCCCGCCAAATTTTTACCCCCTAGCATTGGTAGGTTTAGGATTAGTTGTGGGGTTAGGATTAGACAATCAGGTACTGACTTCAACGAAGGGGGTAATAATTTGGCAGGGGGTCGAAATTCGGCACAACACCGGAATCCTCAACAAACGTCATTTACTCCATTGCTCTGATTGGTTGTAGGTCTATCCAATTGAGTGCAGAGGCATTTTTCTTTCCTGGTTCGGTTGAAACGCCCCATAATCACAGCCCAATGGAGCAGTATCAGACTCACATTCTGACTAGAATCTGAGTATGACGACGTACGGCTAGTTCTCATTGGCTTTATTTGGTGAAACTTGTTGTATCGTAACTAGTTAGGAAACAGTGTTACATGTTGAATAAAATACAAAAAAAATCAATTTAATTTTTACAAATAATTACAAAAAATCAGCAAGGAACATTTAATTAAATGTACAATTTTTAAGTAGAAAGAATTAAATAGTATTTCCTTGTAAAACATACTCCAAAAATATTACTTGACAACTGACAACTAAAATAATTAATTTACAGTGTACTCTGCTTTAAAAATCCAGAAACAAATACGCTGATATGAAGAACCTGAAACTTAGATAAGGTCAACAACTTAATCTCTAAAGATCATGAAAAACAACTCAAGAACCATGTCCTGCTGAAAAGACCACAATAGTTGGTTAGCAGATATTTGTTTTGATGTCCATCACCTGATCACCAGAAAAATCCACTAGACCCGAACCAAACCCAAATAAACCTGCTTGGGCCAGCCTGGAAGAAGTCTTTTCAGCTTGATAAGAAAAAGTATCACCTGCAAAATTAAAACACCAGCATATAACACCTCCTTTATGTAAGAGCGTAATAGCGTATAAATCATTTAATAATAACTTGGCTTAGGTGTTTCTTCTGACTCATAGAACATGGGTATTATGCTCATGGATTCAATATAAAACCAGAAGAACATTGCTGTTTTTAAGCAGAATCCACTGTATGTGGTCTCTAAATTTGGCCACCTAATGCGTGTCCTAATGTGCACTTTGGATCTCATGAAATCACACGAGAAAACATGGCTAGAGCTGTAAGCAATGCCTTCAGCAAGTAAAGGGGAGTGCTGCTTTTCTAACAAAAAGAGTGCACTCTAAAGATCATCTTCAGCAGTATCAAGTTAAAGGGATACCTTTTAAGGGATAGTTCACCCAAAATGGAAAATACTCACATTTTTACACTGTATAGCCTACTTTAATATTTTGAGAAGTCGCAATGTTTTTGTCGATACAATTTAATAAGCAATGTTCTTTGGTTACCAATTAACATTCTTTAAAATATCTTCTTTTGTGTTCCGCAGAAGAAAGTAAATGCATAAAGTTTTGGAATTACAGATTTCCAAGTTTGGCGGGAGTATACTTATGGGTATAGTAAACAATATGCTTTGATGGAACAAAGAAAAGGAAAGCTGATGGTATGGAAAAAGTCGGTTTACCAAAGTCTAGTATGTATAAAAGATAGTTCAGACTGAATTCTAATTAGATGCGCCGCTTTGATGTCAACTTCTATACTAGCACAGTTTTATAAAAACAGTAAGCCAGTTCTCCACTTTACTTCGTGCCAAAAATCTCTCCTTGCTTGTGGAAAAATCCAAGTAATCGACGGCCTCTCATGATTAAATACTTTAGTAACTATCTGTGCGGAACACACATCCTGAATGTAAAAAATAATCCCTCTACAAATCGAATGATGCATTATTCCTCTTCATTTCTGATGCTACTCACTATTTAACCAAGAATAGCCTACAAGTCAAGGTTGCCGTAACCCAAACAATTTAGGCCAGTAAATACCCTAATTAAATAAGAATCCTTCATGAATCAGTATTAGCCTGTTTTGAGACACATGAGAGCTGCAGCTGAGATCTGGAGCGGTGGGGGTCAGCGCAATACTGCATATCGATAAAATAAGAAAAGACTTCTTCTAATTGGAGGCTGAGGCATGTGGAGATAAGGACAAAATTGCTCCGGTCTTCTCCAGGAATATTTGAACATCAAACCCGCGTTCAGACAGCAAACAGGGAGAGAAATGTACAGACACCAGCGTGCCATTTAATCCAGCCTGCTTATTAGAAATAAAAGCACCAAGTATGCCAGCGGTATCGATTGCAGCAAGAAAAACACAGCCATTAAGAATCACTTAAAGAAAAGCATGTAGGTTTTAACCGTCATTTCGAGGCACGCTGCTGTACTCCCTTCTAGAGCACTTGTGTTTCCAGGCCTGTTATATGAACATCTCCATCATGGGGGATATCAGCCCTAGACAGCAGATTTATTGCTCTTCTGTGAAGCCAATAAACAGCAGAGATGTGAGCCAATTCCCCACAGGTTGAAGCCCGAGCTCTTTCTACGGTCAGATTCATTGTGCATACAGTACATCATACGTCAAAACTAAATTTCCCTCCCCTTGAGCGTTCTAGAAAGCGCAATAACATTATCACACCTGAGCGCTATCACCGTCAAACGGCACAGATATGATACTATCATGGATCTGCCCATAGACTCTCAACATTTCCACCAGATGTTTTTCAATGAAATGAGCCAATGATCTGTAATTACTGTGACCTACAGGAGAGAGATATGTAGGTTAAGTTGGTATGCCGCTCCACTTCTCTGCATACATGTACTAGGCATGTTTTCACAGTATAAATCCCAATAGCTCATTTAATCTCCTTACGTGGTTACATCCTCTTTAAAAATTCACTAACAAAGTGACAACTGCACATTGACTCGGGACATTGCTCTGGCCAATAGGAAAATTCAAACAGCCCATTTAGACTTTTGCTGATCACATACCTGGTTGCAAATGAAGATTTGATTTGAATGCTTTGTATAAACTGTAATGAAAGTGTTCTAACTTTTTATCAGATCACTGATTCTCATTACAAAACTAATGTATATGTTGTACTGAAATTAATGCATATTTTTATTTGAAATAAAACTGTCCCAATAGAATAATTTTCATTATTGTATTATGAAAATTATCTATATATATATATATATATATATATAATTTGCATATCAGTAATGATATTGTTCTTGCATTACAGAACTGAGAATTAGGGGGTGAGAAGTGTTTTAATATCATGAAATATTTACAAATATTATGGAAATATTTAAATGATTAATTATAAATGATTTCCTTTATGGGAAACAAAAACATACTTATTAAATATAGTTTAAAATAAAAATGTATATATACATATCATATTTTATATATTTATAATTACTCATAATATATAGCCTAATTAAAATTATAATATTATATTTTAGACATTTTTTACTATGACAGCCTTTGTGAAAAGAAGAGGTGACAGCGAAACACGGCCAAATTCACAATCAAAAGGCAAATAACTTCCATTACTTTGTACCTCGGAGCTGCTTCCATTACTGTCGGATTTCATTATAATAATGATATGGCTGTTATCTAGCACAAGAAATCGAACAATCAGCCTGGGAAAATGGAGACAACCTACTGTGTGGAAACGGGGACACATTCTCTACCGTGCAGACTTTGAGAATCAGAAATTAGGATGATGAGAAATAATTCAAACACTCTTCGCAGCTGTTTTGAAGTGAGGGTGACGACCTCTACTTGTCCTCATTCATCACACCAGATAATAAAACTAATTACAATTCAACTTTGTACAAACAGAGGACATCTGGAACCTTCATTTCCCACTGACATCCATCAAGGTACTTATGGAAATAGCCGTGTACCTGTCTCCCAGAAGTACAGCGACTTCCCGTCTCCTGTCGTTTGGGCGCAAACGCTCCAGATTCCACAGAGCAGTAAAAATAACCTCCATAAACACAGGAACGCACCCCAAACCCCAAGTCCCATGGCTCCCCCTGAGTCGGGTAAAATCCACTCGGTCGGGAGGAAAAGAAACCCCAATGAGAGCAGAGAAAGAACTTCAGTCGCACAGACTGAAAGAGTTTGCGTTCCCCGAAGGAAAGGTGCATGTGGCGGTTTCCCTCGTCTTCTGCCCCTCTGGTTGGCTGGAGGGAAAAGGAGAACGCTTTGGCTGAACAATAGAGAACGGCAGCCACAGTTACCGGCACTGCTGCTGTCCTCTGCCTACTGCAGCTGACTGACGCTCTCTCTCTCTCGAGCTCTCTCTCTCTCTCTCTCTCTCGAGCTTAGGGCACAAGGACGCTCCTTCGCCATGCTCCTGTGACGCTAAAGAAGACAAGATAAGAGGGGAGTGCTGTCGCTAAGGGAGGGAGGGAGAAAGAGGGAGATTTATGAACTCCATATTGCACATTTTTTGTGTCTGCGTATTACGGATCTGGAGTTGAGTGAAGCGAGATGATAAATACGGTATCAATGAAAGATTCTTCGATGTTTCGACACGCAAAAAACGTTAAAAGGACCACTGAAAGCTAATAATGCATGCAGAAGAAAGTGAAAGCATGATTTACTTTCTTAATAGATGCTCCTGGATGTTTTGTGAACAATATGCATGCTACTTTGAAGAAAATAAAAAGGTTGTTTGTAATCTATTTTAAAAATGCAAACGTTCCTTTGGATGACATGGCCAAAAAAAACCTGATTTATTCACAATATAATTGTGCCATCTTTGCTCAAGTACACTCAAATCTGAATTGCAACATAGCAAAAACCAAGTAAGTAGTATAGTGAAATGCATGCAGACAAAGCAAAAACAATTCTGCTCATTTATTAAAAATGTGTCTAGGAGTCTGTAGTAGTGCAGTGCTTGGTAGTTTTATGAATGACAGTTGAACCCTGCAGGAGATTCTCTCTCTTCCACTCCAGTGGTCAGACGGGCCATGAGTGAAACCACTCAAGCAGAACCTGAGCGGTCAGTACTAATGTTCACTCAACACTGCTGTTACCCTCCCTGAGCAGAGGCACAAACCGTGCCAACATGGACATGGACTGCAACACTAATCACTTTGTTAGGGAGTTTAGCCTGTTGTGGTCTGTTTGCCATTCGCTATGTTCGCTTCGTTTCCATACACTTATTTTTATGCCAATTTAGGGATTAACACATACAAAAAGCTGGATGGGAATGCTATAATGTGCATAAAATCTTAAAGGGATAGTTCACACAAAAATGAATATTCTGTCATCACTTACTCATCCTCAAGGTGTTCCAAACCTGTATGAGTTTCTTTCTTCTGTTGAACACAAAATATGATATTTTGTTGGTAACCAGACAGTATTTTTTTTCCTACTATGGAAGTCAATGGGTACTGTCAACTGTTTGATTACTAACATTCTTTTAAATATCATCTTTTGTGTTTAGCAGAAAAAAGAAACTCATACAGGTTTGGAACAACTTCATGGTAAGTAAGTGATGACAGAATCTTCATTTTTGGGTGAACTATCCCTTTGAAATGCACATTAAAAAACTTTTAACATGCATGTGCATATATGATGGAAACATTTAAATACATTTCTGTATGAGCAACATGACTTTGCCTCAACAGATCGTGTGATTGGTCAAATGGACTAATTACCAGACCAATTTCATTGCACACCATATAAAATATTGTTTTAGTCAATCTGAAATACCTGAGCCGAAGCCTGTCATCAAAATGATTTGGTAGAACTTTCTCACACGATTGCATTCCCGAACATCAGACACCCGCCTCTGAACGCAAGATAACATCACAGTGTGTCTTATTGCGTTTCCTCTGTGCGCACTGAGGCGCAAATTATTTATTATGTCAAGTCATCTTCATTTATATAGCGCTTTCAAAAATGTAGATTGTTTCAAAGCAGCTTTATGTTGGAAAAAATGTCACAGTGTCATGATTCCTGTTTGTGTTCTCCTTGTCTTGTGTGGACTTTTGTTATTTCCTGTTCTGTGCCATGTTTTGTAGTCCTTTGTAGTTTTTCTTGTTTATTAGTCTCTCCAGGTGTTTCTAATTAGCCCCACCCCCTTGTTATCTTGTTTAGATTGTTTTCCTGTGTATTTAAACCTCTGTGCTTCAGTTGTTGTTTGTTGGTCGTTGTTGCTTGTAGCTGTTTCCAGTTCCTTGTGTCTGTCCTGAGTTCCATGTTCTGTTTGCCCTGGATTACCTGTTTGTTTCATTAAAGTAGTGCTTGCATGTGGATTCTCTCTCCGCTTCGTCCTTGCCTCATTGTTACACACAGGCCTCCCTGGTTGCAGCAACTTTTTAATATTTTATTACTGATACTTTGCACTAGTTTCCCAGGAAGTAAAGATTTTTTTTCTCTTAAACACATTAGATGTAAGTGCCACTTTATTCGCAGATGTTATGCTATATTCCAATTTTTCACACAGGTGTAATTCCCAACTTGGATGGAAACAGTGACAGAAGATATTATATTTGAGTATCCAGCAGTATGCCATTGCATGCAAATAATATGCTACAATAAACTCAGTGCATAATTATTTCTTGATTTTATTAAAATGGTGAAAAGCAATTGGTCTTTCTTGCCTTCACGTTGCTTCACTCAACTTAAACTTATACAATACAATGTCCCCTGACTTTTAAGCAAAACAAAAAGTGCATCAGTTAGTCATACTTCCTACAATACAAGATTATAAAACTCCTTCTGCTAACAGATGTGTAAAAACAATAAATGGTTTGATTGTCTGTCGCTGTTTGGTTTAAAGTAGGAATATCCAACATTTGCTTTTGAATGCAGCATTAGAATCAGGACTGTATTTGCATATTGTGAATTTCTTTCAATGAATCTCCATGATTCAGGTTCTAATCCAGAGTCCTTGCAGCGTTCACGTTGTGTTCCGCATCATTGCTTAAAGGGAACGTAAATAAAGCCATGAATTTAATCCAATCAAACATGATGCATCACAACTGACCTGAAGTCAAAGATCACGTATGAAGAGATGATTGTTCTGAAAACATGCATGAATTTATATTCCTACCTTCACCATGAAGTCACCTTTTTGTGGCTTTAAGGTTTAAGTAAAAAAAATAGTGGAGAAAAAAACGAACGAAAGTGATAAATGGCTTTTCCCTGAATTTATTGCCAAGTCTAAATCCGCATGGGCTGAAAAGTACAGAACACTGCCAGAGGAGGATGACAGTTTGTCTGGCCGCAGTGACAGGCCTGCGATAGATTAGACTGCTGTCCGTGAGTCACACGGCAAATGCGATGACAGCAGTGGCAAAGTCTTGCAGGACTGGCAGTCCTTAAGTCGCCATAGTGATGTTTCGCATGACTCATGTTTACAGAGGAAGATAAAGGTCCAAAATAGACAGCCAATGCTAATGGTTCAAATGACTGAACAATCAGAACACGGATCCTGCACACACAACTTGATTACCATACCTATATTAATAATGTACCATGGTATTTAAGCGGTACTTCAATGTACATGCCCCTTAAAACGTGGTAATTTTCATGTACTTGTAACCCCTCCACCCGGGTCCCACTCGACCCGCTCCGAGCGGGCCTCGAACCCGGGTCTCTGGCATGAGAGTCAGGCGCTCTAACAAGGAGGCTTAAGACTGCAGCCTCTAGCATCTGTCGCCAAAGAGCCTTTTGAGATCAGAGGAGTGAGGTTTACTTGCACAGCACCTACTAGCTGGCCTCCGTTACACTCACCCCCCTAAACCTCACTCCCACCCGGGTCACGGCACCAATGTAACCCCTCCACCCGGGTCCCACTCGACCCGCTCCGAGCGGGCCTCAAACCCTAGTTGGCCTCCACTACATACTGTCTGAAGTGTACTGTCGTTCTGTTCTGTGTCATTTAAAAGCAGCACATGTGAGTGTAACAACATAGGTGTACCCACGTATGTGACGAGGCTTTCAAAGCAGATTCAGGAAAATTGAGGTGATTCATCTCGCTTTCCAAATAAGTGCCGTGTCGAGTCACGGAGCAGAACATCGCACAGAGAAAAACTCAGCGACAGAGGAGGCTGGTATAGATGTATATGTATGAATGATTTCTGTCATCGGTTTTGACGTTGTATTTTTGTGTTGCGTTAAGAGTGACCATTTGAAATCTAATTTGAACAGCCTGAGAACCATCTGTAAAAATCTGAATGTGGTTTGAATCTGATTTTAAAAAAAACAACAAAAAAAAACAAGTTTTTGCTTTGCTGTCCAGACTTTCAAAAACCCATCTGGAAAAAATCTGGAATCTCTGGATATGCAAACAATCTAATCAAAGACTTTGTCAAACCACTTGATCAGTGCTTGGAAAATAACATAATCAAGCATCGCTACTTCTGATTCTAAACAGATGACAGAGAATTTAGGAAACATCACATGACATGACTGCAGAAATAATCTGAGGGAAAATTATTATCAGATCGGTAAATGGTAATCTCTTTCGCCAGACAAGGATTTAAAGTTTTACTCAAACTGGCCGCATTTACTTTTTGATCCATTGCTTAACACATATTGCACACTATTGTCCTGAAATAAAATGTTTCAAGCTAATGGAAATACAGTCACACTACTAGAAGGAAGGAAGGAAGGAAGGAAGAAGGAAGGAAGGAAGGAAGAATGAATGAATATGGACAAACCCAGCCATTGGGTTACATTTTTAAATTACATTTTTAACCCAATGTTTGAGTTTGTCCATATTTGACCCAAAATTGATTAAAACAAGCCAGCATTTTTTAGAGTGAAGGAAGGAAGGAAGGACGGAAGGAAGGAAGGACGGAAGGACGGAAGCCTAACCTAAATTCACAGGATCAACAATCTTTACATTAATTCATGTAAAAAAATATTTTTTTGAAAATGTAAAAATAGAGAAAGTTTTTTGTGATGAGTAGGTTTAGGGGTAGGATTAGATTAAGGGGACAGAATATACAGTATGGACAGTGTAAAAACCATCTATGGAGAGTCCCAGACGTGCGTGCGTGCGCGCGCGCGTGTGTGTGTGTGTGTGTGTTTGTGTGTGTGTTGTGGGTAGGGTCTGTGCTGGATTATGAGCTTAAATCATCCAGTTACCTCTCTCTCTGTTGACCTACTCTGAGCTCAAAGAGGGGAAAAAACAATTAGTCTGATGAGATTCTTCAAATGAGTTTCTGCTCTCCAAAAGTATGTGATGTGATTCTTATCCACATAAACTCATAATTATTCTCTTAACTGATGAGCAAATACAGAAAAAAATACAGACCATCACCACAAACTCCTACTATCATCTACACATCTACAACCCAAACAGTTTCATGAATCCAGCTTAAGTGCTTGCATGAACATGCTTAACTTGATCTTTACACAAATCCACCAATGCTATCAATACAGTAATTCCAGTGAAAGCTCAACAGAGCACAATGGCAATGTGCCCTTGTTCAGACAACTGTTGATCAAACACAAACGCAAACAGTGCTTTGCTTCAAGCTTTGCATGGCTCAAAATGTGAAATTTATCTTTCCCATTCAGCAACACAACTAAGTTACTCATAAACCTTTTTAAAAAGTAGTTCGCTGCGAGCTACTAACAAAAAGTCCATTTTAGTTTTTTGCCCTCAATGTACAATATATGCTAATTTATAATTTAATAAGGGCTGTAATTTTCTGGCACAAAATGCATTTTGAAAGAATCAATTTCAATCAGGTTGACAACTTTAAAAATTACATTTAAAAAGTAAAAAAAATATTTTACACAAAAAATAATGAGAACAAAAAACAACATGCGTCATTACAGTCTATAAAGAATGTGGTGATAAACAGTTTTCTTTTAGTGAGAAGAGCTTGTTACTGGAAAATTGACTGTACATTATAGACCAAATAGCTGAGTTACTACTACTGAAAATACAAAGTTGGTAGTGTAGTGTCACTAAATCACAAAGTTGGTTACTCCTTAAAACGGACCCTGTGATTGAATCAAACATTGGACTTCAAACTTAAGTTCACTAGAAATTAAGTTCTGGTTGACAATGAAGATCTTGCATCTGTGGGTTTTAGACATTTGCCATTAGAAAAAAAAAACCTGTTCTCTGTGGTTGAAAATCCAAATGTTAATTAATTAATATACCATATGCACTGCTAAAAAATCTTTTCTGAATTTCATTTCCAGCACTTTTGTCCTGTTCTCCAAAATTAATATCTAAATACGCTTAGAACATTGTGTAAAATAAGACTTTCAGAGGACATATCTTGATTTGTTCTGTTATTTTTCACTTATTTTAAGAAAATGTAAAATAGGTTGATTAAAATTAATTCTTGCAGTGTTGTAGAACATTTACATTTCCAGAAAGATATCTTATCATGTCCAGGTACAATACAAGTCTAAATCAATACAAGTCAAGGGACTATATCACCTGTGACAGAAATCACATTTTAGTTAAAGCACTTATTAATTCCTTTGGAAAAATGTGTAATGTGAGCTGTAAAGTTGTTTTAGGCTAATGAACTTCTGATTACTTAAGTAATTCATGTGGGTGTTTTCTCTGTATAGTTTTTCTTGTTATGACAGGAGTTCAACAATTTAAGCAAATGATTTTTCTTTGTAATCATTAAGATGAAGCATAAGATCTTTGAAAGCTTTGAAACTATATCATGTCTCATAGCACATAGCATTACAATAATAATGAACATAAACATCTCAATGAGCACTGACCTCTAGCATATGACAGATTCATTTCAGCATTGATAGTGTTGCCATTGAAACGCATAAATTCGAGTCACGAACCACTCCGAGTATAACGTCACGGGTTTCCATCTCTTCCAAATTACGGTAGTTATGGTGTGAACGCAGCACAAGCTTGTTATTTTGGTTCAGGAGCTGTAAAAGGTGGCTGCTGTTTCGGTTGCAGTGCTCTGTGACTGACGTCTGTCTAACTCTGCATAGCATGAAACAAACAAGACGTCTGCACAATAAGCAGGTGTGCAGAGGTGTGGAAATACACGTGTTGGCTGTGTGTGTCCCAATTCATGCATCCTTCGAAGGACTCGGACTTCAGAGGCCACGCCTATCTAAATATGCCCGCCATGGTCTATTTCTGTATATAATAAAGAGTATAAACTATATATAATCGCATCTTAGTAAGATGTGTCAACATTTTAACTGCTTTAAAGTTTTTTAGTGTTATTTGTATCATCGGATATTTGAGTAAGCTGAATGGACCCTTCGAAGGATGCATCCTCTGAATTGGGACATACACTTTCAACCAGTATAACAAAAAAAACCTGGAAAAATCTGGAACAAATCTCCTGCCTTTAATAGCACTTTCGCTGTGCACATTAATAACAAAATCGATCCCATTTTTTGAGTATAGTATTTTCTCAACAAATATTGTTCCAAAACAGCTTCACAACTTCCCAGACAGATCCCATAGATAGATGATTGTCGAGATACACGATCCGTGATCAGAAGAGCCTGCTTTTCTTTCTGACTCATGTCTATTTAAATGACAAAGAAAGGAAGAAAAATGAATACTTATATGACTCATTTTGTCCTCGATGTTCATTTGTTGCGTAAAAGACAAATTTACACTGTCTGTCTGGGGACGTGATGAAATTACAGACAACACTCTCTTGCTCTGACCTCTGCTGTAACTCCCTCATTAGGAGATCTCACTAGCAGTGAGACAGCCATTCCTTCCTCACCATCATCGCCATGGTAACAAACACTGATGGCGACAGGCAGTCATGTGTCATTCATCAAAAGCTTGCTGTCACTCATGGCTCTTCAATCAAGGATATCAAATGCTTTATGTCAGCAGAAGGCACTATCCACGAATACACTTTATTAGAGGCATTAGGGAAACAATCCCAATGATTTTTATCGTGAGAACCACAAACTTTTATCTAACATTCAATGTATCTAACAATTAAAATCATAAAAAATGTTGAGAATATTTTGAAGTGAAATTCATTTATATAAATAACCATTTTAAGTAGCCTATTAATTCGTCTAATCAATTATATAAAGTCTCTTCTGTTCTCCAAGGCTGCATTGATTTAATCCAAATAGAGTAAAAACAGTAATATTGCAAAATATTATTACAAATTAAAAGAACTGTTTTCTATATTAAAATATTTAACAATTTAAAACTGTCATTTATTCCTGGATCAAAGCTGTATTGTCAGCATCATTCCTCCAGTCTTCAGTGTCACATGATCCTTCAGAAATCTAATATGCTGATTTGCTGCTCAAGAAACATTTATTTCAGGATTCTTTGATGAATAGAACATTCAATGAACATCATTTATTTTCATTTGTTAAATTTATTAAAGCATTTATTAAATATAAATCTTTTGCAAGTTTCACAAAATGTTGCCTTTCTTTGTGAAACTTAGCAACACTCAAAAAAGGATGCATGTAGCTAATAAAATGTTTTTTTAAATTAAAGTACAGTTAAAGGTATTTTTTCAAGTATAAAAAAATAACATTTGAACATAGTCTACTGCAAGTACAAATATTATATAAATGGTAAACTATAAGTATAATGTTAAGTTCACTTAAAAAAACGTGTAGTATAAAACTACTATACTAGTAGTTTACTGAGAGTATACTTCAAAGTGTACTTTGTAAATAGTAAACTACTATGTATACCCATATGTTCACTTGCAGTACAAATGAGAAACGTAATTATGAACTATTGTGCACTTACAGTACACTTAAACATACTTTACACTAAAAGTGGGCCAATTTAGTCCCAAGCGGTATTAAAATAGTAACCTACACTTACAAGTTTACTAGTACATATTGACATTAGTATACTGAACATTACTTAAGTATATAAAAGGAACTTGAAGTATACTTCTTTTTCGTAAGGGTTGTACCTTTTGTGTGAGAGTGCAGGAAGTACCCAGTATGACTGTGGAAATTTCACTTACAATTTAGGTACAGATTGAATATACAGCTTTTTTAGTTTCTATATGATGTTTTATTAACAAGGTTCAGGAGGAACACGTTCTAATGATCACACAATCAAGTCATTCCAACCAGCCATCAGCAATCATTAATCAACAGGTCCATATACGCAGTTGACTCGCCCATATTCCTCGACAGTTTTCAGCATCCCTCCACCACCCCATCTCCTCACACTTGCCTGGTTATCTTCCTAACCAGACATAGGGGGGAGTACTCTGGGTTCGGGCCCAATTTCCGAGCTCGGAGCCCTCATGGACAGTAATTATTAAAAAGAGTTAAAACAACTACAAGCCAAGTATACTTTGAATACTTAATTATACTTTTACAAAAGATTGAGTACAAGTACAGGCCAAATATACTTGGACTTTTCTCTCAGTATAAGTCAAGTACACTTAAGTGTAATTTTAAGTATATTTCTGAGAAGTACATAAAGTATATTTTTGAGAAGTATATAAAATGTTGACTGAAAGTATTATTTCTTATTTTTAGTTAAAAAGAAGTATACTTATAGAACACTTGAATAAACTTCTTTATCGTAAGGGAAAAGCTGTCAGTGGGGTGTACTCTTTCAAAAGGTACAGCTTTATACCTTATTTACCCCTAAAGGGTGCATATATACCATAGATTTTAGAAGGCCTACCTAATTTGTACATATTAATACCTTTTGAAAAGGTACCGCCCTAGTGACTGCTTTTATACCTTTTTTGTAAGTGGGGTGACACTCTGCACACCAATGCTTTAGGCTCATTTAAATGTATAAAAGCAGTTTAAGTTTATGTATAAAGACCTTTGGCTAAAGTGTGAGCTCACACTAGACACCACATGTAGTCAGTGAGTCTACTGGACCACCAACACTGGGGATGCCGCTGTCTCGTAGCGTTTCTGCCTCCAACAATCTGACCTACTGCTTTACAAGCCTGCCAGCTCAATGTCCCTCGTCACCATCAAGCCTCAGAGCAATCTGATACATTTAATGGTTATTTTGGAGATCAGAGTGGGTAGACCATAATTCAATCAGATTTTCTGTCATGCTTTGGCTACTCCCATCAGGGGGAGAAAAGGCATAATGAGAAATGTACACTTCATAAATGACAACTAAACTGAAATGCGTTTGAGGCAGTATTAGCAGCTTGCACATCTGGCCCAGAAGTTCTACACAAAAAAGTTCTTCCATTAATTTACAAATGATACAAACCACACAGTTTGTTTCTATACAGCAAAAAATCAGTGACCACGAAACCTCTTATATAACCTCTCAAATAAATATAGTGTTGGAAAGAGATATATAGTTGATTAAATAATAACAGAAGCTTGACGGGTGAGCAATTCTTTTAACAGGGTGTTTCAGAATGAAAAGACATTATGAGACAAGCACTATATTAATATGAATTACTAATCCAGTAGCTCAAGCTTTCAAAGCTGTGGTTCAAAATTAAAACGAGCTTCATATAAGCAATACAATTTCACTTTGGTACAACACTGCCATCTGTTGGTTTCAACGTTAAACTCAACAAGCGGTGTGTGTGTGTGTGTGTGTGTGTGTGTGTGTGTGTGTGTGTGTGTGTGTGTGCGTGTGCGTGTGCGTGTGCGTGTGCGTGTGCGTGTGCGTGTGCGTGTGCGTGTGCGTGTGCGTGTGCGTGTGCGTGTGCGTGTGTGTGTGTGTGTGCGTGTGCGTGTGCGTGTGCGTGTGCGTGTGTGTGAGTGGAGGTTGCATGTACCTTTGACTAGTATAGAGGAAGCCTTTATGACTAAGGTCATTAAATACCAACTCCTAAATACCACATATAGGCTGTAAGAGGGCTAAAACAACTCGGGATGCCCCAAAAGAGGGCTAAACGGCTAGCAACGGTCGGCTAGACTTAAATGAATTGTTAAAGGATTAGTTCACTTTTTTTTAAAAACTCACCCCCATGTCGTCCAAGATTTCCATGTCTTTCTTTCTTCAGTCGAAAAGAAATTAAGGTTTTTGATAAAAACATTCCAGGATTTTTCTCCATATAATGGACTTCAATGGGACCCAAACGGTTCAAGGTCCAAATGACAGTTTCAGTGCAGCTTCAAAGGGCTTTAAACGATACCAGACGATGAATAAGGGTCTTATCTAGCGAAACGACCGGTCATTTCAAAAATGAATAAAAAAGTTTAAGTTTTATAAGCACAAACCCTCGCCTTGCTCTGTTCTGTGATGCGCGTTCGTGACGTCACGTAATACGCAATTGCGTTGAAAAGGTCTCACAGAACAGTCATCACAGAACAGAGCAAGGCGAGCATTTGTGCTTATAAAACTTATATTTTTGAAGAAAGAAAGACATGGACATCTTGGATGACATGGGGGTGAGTTAATTATCAGCAAAAGTTTTTTTTTTAAGTGAACTAATCCTTTAAAATGTGCGTGTGCGTGTGTGTACTGGTTTATATATATTATTTTGATAAAAAATCGTTTATATTGTTTATTTATTTTGTTTATTATGATTATCTTGTTTTACTTTATTTTAGCACACCAGGGGCCTGCACCACGATGGAAGTTGAACAAACTCAGGGTTACAGGATTAGTTTCCAGTTGACAAAACCAAACCAATCCAACCCAACCAGGCTTTGTTGGTACCATAATGCTGATCATCAACTTTCTCTGTCAACTCAGGCTTTGATCTTGCGTTTAGGAGTCCAGGTGTGACATCAGTAGCGAACAGCCAATCACATGCTGAGAAAGAGTGAAACTGCGATTTATTTCTCATGAGAGAAGCAGCGCGATTCACTTCTCTGAATTTAAACAAATTTAAACAGAAGAAAATATCTGTCTATGAAAGAGGTCAAACAAAAAGAAAAAGTCTTGCTATATCAGTGCAAGTAAAAGTTGTGAAGTTAGTTTATACAGTTGATGTTTATACAGCTCACATGTAGTCAATTTATAGCTTTATCTATTGATTCTAAAGTGTATTTATATTACCTTCATATATTTATTCATTTAAACTGTGCGTAATAATAATTGATGAACTAAAATTGTACATGTGTGATTGATTAAGGTTATATCTAATATCTAAATCATACAAAATTATTATTCTTAATAAGCATTAGTTAAAGCCACACGATTTTGTCTTTAAAAATCATTTGCTATGTAGTGACCTTTAATTTGGAGTAGAAACAGGTGGAGTGACTATCGCATCAGACGTGTCACTTTGCTCATAGCTGATTGGTCCAAGATCGGTTTGCAACCTCTTACCTGGAACATAATCTGATCCGGACCAGGGGCCTATACCATGAAGCCGGTTTATGTGGCTAGCTATGTTTCAGTTTAGTTTGCGCCAACCCTGGGTTTTAGGCACCATGAAAGTGGTTTGTCTTTTAGCAGAGTTCATCGCCAGTAACTCACGCTCCACGGCTAACCTGGTCCGGGTCAGGTTATGTTCCAGGTAAGAGGTTGCAAACCCGAACTTTGACCAGTTGTGAGCAAAGTGACACGTCTGATGCGATAAAGTCACTCCACCTGTTTCTACTCCAAATTGCAAATGATTTTTAAAGACAAAATAATTAGAATAATATTATATACAGATATGATGTAATTATTATACCCTTACTCGATCACACATGTACAATTTTAGTTCAAAATTGTTCAAACAGTTCAAAATCAATTATTATTACGCACAGTTTAAATGAATATAAATACACTTTATAATCAACACATAAATATATAAAAGGGTTACATGTAAGCTTAAATGTTCAATTATCATACCTTTATCAACTGTATAAACCAACTTCACTTTTAGTTGCACTGATATAGCAAGACTTTTTCTTTTAGTTGTTCTCTTTCATAGACAGCTATTTTCTCCTTGCTGTGTAAATTTGATTAAATTCTTGATATTATTCAATCTCTAATATTCTGCAGAAGAGAGAAATGTAGTTGTATAAGTTACTAATATACAAACCAAAGGACAGGCAATGATTTTCAGCCTACAGATGGCAGAAATAATGCTTGTCTGCTCTGTTTTTGTTGCAAAGATCTAATTATGATATAAGAATAGTCATTTAAATAAAAAAAAATACCTAAATAATATCTTGTTACACACACACACACACACACACACACACACACACACACACACACACACACACACACACACACACACATAGGCCTATATATGATCTGAAGTAACTAGCTACTTATTAGGATTATTACTTTTACTTTGAGTAAATATTTCTATAGTACTTGTACTTTTACTTGAGTACAGTTTTTGGATACTCTGGAGAGAAGTGAATCGCGCTGCTTCTCTCACGAGAAATAAATCGCAGTTTCACTCTTTCTCAGCATGTGATTGGCTGTTCGCTACTGATGTCACACCTGGACTTCTAAACGCAGGATCAAAGCCTGAGTTGACAGAGAAAGTTGATGATCAGCATTATGGTACCAACAAAGCCTGGTTGGGTTGGATTGGTTTGGTTTTGTCAACTGGAAACTAATCCTGTAACCCTGAGTTTGTTCAAATTCCATCGTGGTGCAGGCCCCTGGTTAGCCGTGGAGCGTAATAACGATGAACACTGCTAAAAGCCAAACCACTTCCATGGTGCCTAAATCCCAGGATTAGAGCAAACTATACTGAAACATGGCTAGCCCACCTAAACCGGCTTCATTGAAACCTATAGGCCCCAGCTCTGGACAAACAATGACACTCAAATCCAATGTTACTCACGAATGGAGCAGAAACAAGGCAAACCTCGGCGTCCGTTTTCAGGCCTTCCCGCTTCCTGCTGGTTGTTGCTGATTGGCTACAGGTGTGTGTTGTGCTGCTCTGTCCGACCACTCAGATCCAGTGTTAACAGTGTTTCTCAGAAATCACGTGGGAAAGTTCATTTGGATATTTTTTCAATAATCTTTTGAGATTTTGATTCCAAACTGATTTATTATCAAACATATTTCTCAAAGTTTTGAAAAATAGGATGGATGGACTAATTAACCAAAACCACAAATCATCAAAGAGCTCATCAAATTGATTGTAAATGTTTGTTTTCCCTTCCAAAATGATGTCATTTGTCTGTCTTTATTTGGAAGGATTTTTTCAAAAGACTAACAGGATGGAAAGAGTTATTGAGGGCACTGTGGGTTTTCCCCACTGTATAAAATAATGACAAATTATAATAATTCATGCAGGAAAATATGTTTAGTTTGAAACAGGAAGGAAAATGATTAAGAGGAAAACCAGATTAAACACCTGGAATATTTGTTAATAAATGTAGTGGAGTTTATTTCATATGTAAAATATTTTGATAAAAGAAAATAATTTACATTTTTATCCGATATAGGCTACAGTACATTTATGATATCAACATGAAAATATAGAGCATAGAAGGAATGATCCACAATATAATACCCAGAGAGACATGTCTATACACAATTCCCAGTAAACCTATTTATATGTCCATCTATGCAAAATAACTGGTATAAATTAGTCAGTCATGATTCCCCTCTGGTGCTCTCAGTCCTAATGTCCCAGAAACAAAACAGATTTAGGATGATCTTTGAGGACTGTCTGTTCTTGCTTAACACTGTCTTGTTCTGACTTGACTGACATGGTTCTGCTTTCAAAAGGGTGTATTGTTTAGTTCAACCATAAAAACCTATTGTAATCTTTTTACACATCTCCTCTGGACACATTGTGAAAAAAAAAAGATAGATAAATATACAATACACCCATATACATCTCACAGAACACAGTCTCAGCCTTTCATTGTCTGTTAACCAGCAACACTGTTTTTTCCCCGTATCTGACTGGTTATGTCGTCTTCAGGTGTCCTTCCCAGTGTTGAAACGTGAGTTGAGAGGTGTGGTTCTAGAAGGAAGGAATTTAGGAACTGTTTCTGTTTTATTTTAGCACATTCAGCGCCAACAGCAACATAACCTGCTAATACAGGTAAGAAAATTCAGTGACCTGTGAATCAAACTCTTATTGTGTTGTTTTATTATGAAGGGATTACAGCTGTTTTACTACAATGGTATTTATTACAATTGACGTTAGGGTTGTTACAGTTTCCTCTGGTTTATAGTTATCAAGGAACCACATTTTTTGTCTGTGTAATTGCTATAATGTATTTGTGATGTTTAGATAAACATAACATTGAGGGTATGGGTGGAAACATGCTGAAACTATTTTGTTTTTTTAAGGGGGGGGGGCTAGGAAGTAATGCAGGCCACCAAATATTCGGCCATACAAGGAAAGATGACTTGATTTTATCCTGTGTATGAATGATTTCTTTTGCAATCCTGATCCAGTTTGACAACATTCTTCCCAGTTGCATGTACAGGCTCATTACAAGCAGATTTTGCCCAAAGGCATTCCAGCTAAACTCCCCATGTTAATGGATGTGTGCTAATGAGTCTTTTAGCTGTAAAATGAAGTTTTCTATAACATAAGTAAAGGTTTGCATTCATCTTTCTTGATAATTAAAATGTCAGGTAGTGTGAAGAAAATCTGTATGACTTTATGGCTTTACAATGGAGACTTATCCAGGTGATGTTATGAGTTGACTAATGATGGGGATTTTCTGTAGATAACCCATATTACATTTTATGTGGTATTACGATTTCTGCTGGTAATGTCTATTTCCAGTCCTGTTTTGAAAACATTTGACAAGACAGACAAGACAGACAAGACAGACAAGACAGACAGACAAGACAGACAAGACAGACAGACAGACAGACAAGACAGACAAGACAGACAAGACAGACAAGACAGACAAGACAGACAAGACAGACAAGACAGACAGACAGACAGACAGACAGACAGACAGACAGACAGACAGACAGACAGATAGACAGATAGACAGATAGACAGATAGACAGATAGATTTACAGCCATGGAATCTTTCCATTCCACAAAAGGTTCTTTAGTAGGAAAATGTTTTTTGGATTATTAAAAAGTATTAAAGTATTTTATTTTTTTCACTGAAAGGTTCTTTGGGGAACCCAAAATTGTTATTTTATGGCATCTCTGCGAAAACCCTTTTTTGGAACCTTTATTTTTTTTAGAGTGTATAGACAGCTAATGTGAAATATTTTATATATAAGACGACACTGAAAACATTTGAGTTTGGAGGGTTTATAGTTCCCTTTCAGTCGCTCACGTTCGACGTAACGTCGACGTGACGACGTAACTGGGATCGCCTGGAGAGACCAATCTACTTCGAGAGTATTAAAACGAGCCAATACATATTGGCATGCGATAATTGCATCCGCTGCTCTGCTTGCAGTGCGAGCATATAACGAGCAGCAGGTGCGTCGCATATTGTCTTTCGCTTCGGAGCCGAGCGGTTCTACTGTTCCTGCTCTACAATCTTCTGACAGTGTTGAACTTCTAAAGAAGAAAACTAATCTGCTCTTCAGGAGAACGCCTCTACAAGCTGGCGTTGGTGTGACAGCGCAGACAGCGCTGGCCGCGATCTCACAGAGAGCCGGCAAAACAGCTGTTTTCACAGCTCAGAATGTTGCGCCTTCAATGAGAATGTGAGTGCTCACATCAGGCTTGAACTATCGTCCTGTTTGTGTAGCCGCGGTCATTCCTCGGTGCTTCAGCACCAGAGAGAGCAGTTTTTCCTAAAAGAGCATACACGGTTTGACACTGCGTCTTTTTCAAGACGTCATTCAACCGTGTGTTTCTGGATGCGGTCGTTTCCTATCCTCATGTGACGGCCACGATCACTTTTTCACATGCCTGGGCTTAAGTGTGCTGAAACTGTGCTTGTGGGTGGTTTATGTTTTTTCTTGAGAGCATGACCACGTCGGCACGTTGTTCGTCTTGTCTTTCTCATTAAGGTTTAAGTGAGCCGTGTGTCGAGCTGCCAGCTGACAGCGTGGGTTGTCGTGGCAACCCAGCGCGCGTCGTTCGGCGCTCTAGATGCGCGGTCGAGACTCAAGTGCCTCAAACAAGGTGGAGTCCCCTTGCCTATGCCCCGATCTAATTCTTTTTCTGGTGCACCAGAAAAGGGCTACTTCTGCGTATAGCCAGGATGACCGGGGGATTATAGTGAGGGCTTCCCCACCCGGTAACCAATCCGTGTGGGCCCCTCACTCCTCTATCGCATCGCAGACATGTTGAGACTCTGTTTGTGGGTGGTTATATTCTCTTATGTAAGAACATAATCACGTCAGCACGTTGTTCGTCTTGCCTTTTCATTAAGGTTAAGCGATCAGTGTGCTGTCAACTTAACAGCCACATTCACTGTCTCGCATGCCTGGCAGCTTCTGGATGGGATGCTGGTCATTCTCATGTTGGACCTAGCATTTCATTCGGGGCTCCAGGGGAGGATTAGATGTCGATCGCTGCATCAGAGAGAGGGCTGTTACGCTCTGGAAATGAAGATGATGCTGAGCTCTCACTATAATAGGGTGCATGCTCATGCTGAATCAGATTCAGACTTGACAGCCATGCTTTCCCGGGTTACGCTGAGGGCGCAGTGCAACGCGTAATCGCCTTGCCCCACCCTATGCCTTCCCGGATGTGTGTGAAAAACCTTTTTGCAGTATGGAAGCATTTTGGTGCCAATATGGCGTGTCAAACGTGCCAAAAGCTGCAGAAAGTTTTTCCTCTCTCACTACCCTCAATGGTAGGGCGGTGCAGACCTCTGCAGACCGCCTCTTCCCTGCACGTGACCAAACAGTCAGAGTGCATGAGGGTAGTTCTGAGTCGGGGTTGAGTTGCACCTTGTGACTGACCATGTTAAAGTCACAGTGCTGGCCCTCGGCCAGATGATGTCCACCCTTGTTGTCCAGAAGCGCCCCCTGGCTAAACCTTGCATATGTGTTGGACATCGCCAAAGTTCAGTTTCTCAATGCCCCCATCTCACGAGGTGGCTTTTCGGCGACACTGGTGGAGACTGTGCCCAGCGGTTCTCCCCAGTTCAAAAGCAGGCTGAGGTAACCAAAAAGCTCGCCACAAGGTGCTCCATGAGTCACTAGTGGGTCCTCAGTCTGTTTGTCGCCAAAGGTGTCAGTCCCCTGCGGGGAAACCCCCCCCCCCCTCCGCAACAGCCAACTCTACTGTGACGTTGAGTTTTCGAAGGAGGACGGCACCACCCGTCTCAGCAGCCCTGAGACGGGCGACCCAGAGTCTGCTGCTCTTCCCCGGAGGAGGGCCAAGTGGATAACCTTTGTTGAATCCTTCTGTTCCACCACTGGCGTCTCACCAGCGGTACCAAATTCTCAGCAAAAGCAGCTCTCTATCTCTGGGTCCCAAGAGAGCGAGGTTGGCGGTGTGCAACGCTATGCCTTGCCACCCTCTGCCCCCTCTTGCTTCGGATGTGCTCGAGGCCGCGCTTATGCCGTCTCACTCATCCCCTGCCGATCGGTGGAGTCAGGTTAGTGTTGTACACTCAGACCCCACTTCGGGCCGCTATGCTGTCCGAGTCGGGTCCCTGCATTCCGCCGCGCTGCCCCACCTCGGGTACGTCTGTCGTGCCGTTGGCCCCGCTTGCACGGTGTCTGGGTGCCTGGTAAGTGCTTCCCAGCCCGTCTCGCTGGCTCATCCGTAACGTCAGACTCGGCTATGCGATTCAGTCGCCCGGTGTCCCCCGGCCTTCACCGGGTAGCGATTGCAGTCATACTGGCAAAGGACACAATCGAGCCAGCCCCTCCAGCCGATTTGAAGACCGGCTTCTACAGCCTGTACTTCATTGTACCCAATAAAAGAGGTGGGTTACGACCTATCTTGGACCTGCGTGTCCTGAACTGGTCCCTTCTCAGGCTGCCGTTCAAGATGCTTACGCAGAAATGCATTTTCAAGTGCATCCGTCCCCAAGATTGGTTTGCAGCGATCGACCTGAAGGACGTGTACTTTCATGTCTCGATTCTCCCTCGACACAGACCGTTTCTTCGTGTTTGTGTTCTAGGGACGGGCATATCAGTACAAAGTCTTACCCTTCGGGCTGGCCCTGTCGCCCCGTGTCTTCACGAAAGTCGCGGAGGCGGAAGTCACCATTGCTCCCATGTGCGAGCATGGTGTTTGCATTCTCAACTACCTTGACGACTGGCTTATCCTTGCCCAGTCGAGAGAGCAGTTGTGCGAACACAGGAACATGGTGCTCAGCCACCTAAGGCTTCGGGTCAACTGGGAAAAGAGCAAACTCACTCCCGGGCAGAGGATCTCTTTTCTCGGTATGGAGCTGGACTCGATCAACATGACAGGGCGCCTCACCGAGGCCCGCGTCCAGTCAGTGTTGAACTGCGTGAGTACTCTCAGACGTAGAACAGCGGCACCACTGAAACTTTTTCAGAGGCTCCTGGGGCATATGGCATCTGCAGCCGCAGTAAGGTCGCTCGGATTGCTTCATATGAGGCCGCTCCAACACTGGCTCCACGATCGAGTCCCGAGATGGGCGTGGCAGAGCGGCTCGTGCCGGGTCCAAGTGACCCCGCATTGTCGCCAAACTCTCAGCTTGTGGTCGGACCCTTCGTTCCTGCGGGCAGGTGTTCCCCTAGAACAAGTGTCCAGACATTCTGTGGTCACCACGGATGCCTCTGCCACCGGCTGGGGGGCCACGTACAACGGGCATGCAGCTTCAGGTCTGTGGACGGGCCTCAACTGCATTGGCACGTCAACTGCCTTGAGTTGTTAGCAGTTCATCTTGCGCTGGGCCGTTTCAAAATGCCGCTACTAGGCAAGCATGTACTGATCCGTACGGACAGCACTGCGACCGTTGCGTACATCAACCGTCAGGGTGGTCTACGCTCCCGCCGCATGTCACAACTCGCCCGCCATCTCCTCCTTTGGAGTCAGAAGCATCTGAGGTCGCTTGGCTTACGAAGCCCAAGGCGTGCCTTGCCCACCCGGGTTGAGAGCGCACTCCACTAGGGGTGTCGCTTCTTCTTGGGCGCTGGCACACGGCGCCTCGCTGACAGACATCGGTAGAGCTGCGGGCTGGGCGACACCTAACACGTTCGCTAGGTTTTATAGCCTACGTATTGAGCCGGTTTCTTCCTGTGTGCTCGCTTCAACCAGCCAGTAACACCGAAGTTCCCGCTCTTGTGTCGGCTTGCTGCACCATTCCCCTCCACATGGAGTGGATAAGTGCGCTTCCTGCTCCAGTCGAGTTCCCCACTCAGGCGAACCCTGTAGAGTTCCTCCGCACCCCTTCGGCAGTCAGACGTTGCGGAGCGTCCGACGCCAGGCCTAGTGCTCGTATGCTTGTTAACTTGTGCTAGGCAGGGTTCCATATGTGGTGATCCCTGCGGCGATCCCATATGCGTATTCTTCCGCGATCAGCTCGCTGCAGTGAGCCCGTGTCTTCCCTTGGCTGAGTCCGCTCTGCCGTCACTGTCTGGTGCTGCCTCCCCCTTCTCAGGCTGGAGCCACCCCAGTGACATTCCATGTGTTGCACTGGCCCTCTGGCCCGTCCATATGTGTATTCTCCACATGTTACCTCCCTTCGGGCAGGATGTGGCTTCCGCAGCGTCCCTCTCCCCTGGAAAAGCACGCTTTCCCAGTGTTATCCAAGAGTTCCACTGTGTGGGTTATAATGGAACAGCAGTTCAAACTCCCTCTACGCAGGCCTTCTGCCCCAGCCAGTGGGGGTCTGAGAGTCTTGCGTAGGGCGCTGGATGTGGCAGCAACCGCGGCGTTTTCCATGGGATCCCAATTACGTCGTCACGTCGACGTTACGTCGAACATGAGCGACTGAAAGGGAACGTCTCGGTTACTAATGTAACCCTCGTTCCCTGAAGGAGGGAACGGGAGATGTAACGTCCCGTCGCCACGCTTGCTGACCATCGCTGTACGGCCGAACACGTCTCGGCTCCTCGGCGTAAAACAATATGCGACGCACCTGCTGCTCGTTATATGCTTGCACTGCAAGCAGAGCAGCTGATGCAATTATCGCATGCCAATATGTATTGGCTCGTTTTAATACTCTCGAAGTAGATTGGTCTCTCAAGGCGATCCAAATTACGTCGTCACGTCGACGTTACGTCTCCCGTTCCCTCCTTCAGGGAACGAGGGTTACATTAGTAATCGACACGTTTCACACATTGCTGTGTATTAACAGCATCACTAGATGGCGTACTCCACACAAACAATTGCTGGAGGCTGCTTTGGGAAAATATACAAGGAGAAGTTTGGAGACGCATGGGCTGCTGTGAAAAGAGTTCCTCTTAGCCTCATCAGCAGACAACAGCTGGAGAGAGAATGCAAAGTCTATCAGTATGTGTATATATATATTTTATATTTCTTCATTTTTAAATACTGAGCTTAAAATTATAACACACTTTTTTAACAGTAATGCTCGGCATACAAACGTGGTGAAGCTTCTCGGTGAGCCTTGGCTGAAAGACTCCAAGTGGAACATTCCTTTGGAGTTCATCTCTGGGGAAGATCTTGAGACGACCATCTTCAAAGTTCAGCTTTCTAAAATACAGGTAAAGATGTACAACACAGCTAAGAAAATTCTGTCATCCTTTTACTCGTCCTTTTATATATATATATATATCAGGATTTGTACTAGGGTCTTTGCACATTAGTTCATGAGGATGAAATGAGTGACATGAGGACTGATGACTAAATTTGCATTGTTGGCTTTAAAACATCTTAATATAATGCATGCTTGACTTCGGTTTAGTTTATGTATTAGTGGAGCCAAAATTCAACAGTGTGTCTTCTTCAGCTGACGCCAGCAGTGAGAGCCACAATCATCACTGGTATGAGTGAGGGTTTGCTTTATCTGCACAGTAAAGACATCGTCCACCAAGACCTCAAACCTGACAACATCATGGTGAGCCAGACACGAATGTTCATCAGTGGGCCAAGAAATGTATATTTGTTATTGCTCAGAGGTTATTTAAAAAACAAAACACACACTAAAAAACAGTGGTTTTCTCAACTAGGTTTCATTCAAGTAAAAATAAAGGTTCTATCATCTGACATCTTTGGTTCAATAAAGATCCTTTAATGTCCAAGGAATTTTTCTATCGCATAAAAGGTTCTTTATAGTGGAAAAAGATTTTTAGATTATTAAAATATTCTTTACACTAAAAGAAGAAAAAGTTCTTCCATGGCATCAATGTAAAAACACCCTTTTGGAATCTTTATTTTCAAGAGTATCAAGTTTGTCTTGGATGTTACTCCAAAAGTTTCATTGGAGAATTCAGTGAGAAATCTTTTGAGTTCAAATTGCCGTCAAAAGTCTCTGCATTTAATCTCCTAAACATTGTGGGGTAGACAGCATAATTGAATTTGTCTCAATTGATTGGTTTCTTTCCTAGAACATAAGCTAAACTAATTTCTCCCATCCCATTTCAGGTGGAGCATCAAACCTATCGTGCTGTGATCATTGATTTGGGACTGGCTAAATTCTCTAGAAATGGACTCAGCTCTGCCGTAAACTTGGGCAATGAAGCGTACTCACCTCCAGAGATCCTGCAGATGAGTGGAGTTCGGGACAAGCGATCAGACGTTTGGGCCATGGGTAAACTCATAGCTGAACTCTGTGCCAGGGTCAGGTTACCCACCCAATCTGTGTCTGCCATCAAGATTCGTGAAACTCTCAAAGACCAGCCATACTGTAGTGCAGTGTCCAAGATGGTGGAAGTCAATCCTGCTAACAGAACTACTATGGCTGGAGTCATCGCAGACATCAGGAGAGCTGGTTCAGTTCAACAGGCAGACATCAGACAAAGAGAGATCCCAAGAGAGATCCCAAGAGAGATCCCAAGAGACATCCCAAGAGACATCCCAAGAGACATCCCAAGAGACATCCCAAGAGACATCCCAAGAGAGATCCCAAGAGACATCCACAGAGAGATCCCAAGAGACATCCACAGAGACATCTCAAGAGACATCCACAGAGACATCCAAAGAGACATTACAGTTACACATGACAATGAAATAAGGGCAAATCAAAAGTGGCATCCACCAGCAGCTCCTGTTCCTAAGATGGATGAAAGAAAATCTCCTTTGTTATATTATCGACAGGATCCACCTCCACAGAGAGATATGGGAAAGGCATTGGTCGCAGTTAAAGGTCAGGCCTTAAACCATCAGCTGTCCCTGATGTCATTTCCTTGCCCTCTCCCAGAAACTGGAAAAGTGACTCAGGAATGCTACAGTGAGGAGAAAGGAGCAATAGAATATAAAGAGATTGTCACAAGGGGAGGGAAAATAATTAAATATGAGAAAGTGCAAATAACCAAAAATTCTTGAAAATGTAACCCAGTTAAGTAACCGAGTAATGAGGTATTTATATGATTTTATGATTCAGATAGTATCATAACTATGCTCAGTTGATACCCATGTACTGCCCCTTTAATTAAGAGTTACCATAAAATATAAAGTTTGTTTAGGATGTACTTGCAAAAAAAAAAAAAAAAAAAAGTGTCTTTGCCCAGCAAGCATGTTTGTTCATTTATTGGTGATTGGTTATTTTTGACTTATTCCCGCCTCTGTGGATATGTGAACTTCTTATTGGGGAGAGAGCCCCGTGAGTCTTGGGAGTGAGTTTAAGACTAAAATAGGGAATATAACCACTTAATTAGTGTGTTAAACTTACATTTTAGGTGTACTAAATGTTTTGAATACTTTTGTTTGTTTTGCTTGTGTTTCATACTCTGTACAAGAGTTTAAAGTAAGATTTTATTTTTCCTCTGAGTCTGAGCCTGCTTCCCAGCGCAGCACGAAGCTTTGTTCGTTATTTTGACTGAGAGTGAGAGGCTTTTGACTGCAAATAGTCATCTGAGTTAAGTTTATTCTAGGACGAGAAGAGATTTCTGAGAGCTGCGAAACTCTGGACCAGGTCTCACTCAATATCCCCGCTGTCATCATGGAGACAAGCGCGCCGCCGTTCTGCCGACTGCCGGGCAGACTAGAGACGATCAACCGCTTCCACGGAGGAAATCGCCGAGTTCATCTGGCTGAAAAACAGGCGTTCAGGTGATCGGTTGATTTATTTTGGCTCATTCGAGTGAGGAGGCCATTTGCTGTTTATTTTTTTATTTTTTCATTATATATATATATATATATATATATATATATATACTATTGTTTGTGAACCGAACTTAGTGCATTATGGTGATTTTATGTAATCATGTTAGTGAAAGTCATCTAATTCAGGATATGTCAATTTGCTGAGACTGTTAAGTTATTTTAGGAGGTAGGCTATTTATCAAAAGTAAAATACACATCAGACTTGATAATTAATTCCAGTCTTTATTGATAAAATTCCACTATTCATTTACTTTATTATTTTGTCCCCTTTTTGTTTTTAATAGGCTAAATCCTATTGTTAACTTTTTAACTTACCTTTTGTGTTGAGGGTTTGATTGAGGGTTTTTCTCTCTGTTGGGTTAATTTACATTGTGTTAGAATGTTATTATAGGAGTATACATTTATTTAATATGAGTTACAGTACAGTAGTCAAATGGGGTAATAGGAGGGATATTAAAATAAAGTCGAGAGACACTTTGAGAACAAAAAACACTTATGTTTTGTAAAAGTGTTGTTAGTCATTTTACGTGGATACTTTTTTTTAATGAAAGCTCAGGCTGGTGGCACTATGTAAGTTTTTTTGTCATTGTTAATATCCTGTTTATGTTAAAAAGTGTTGTACTTTTTTCAATGATTAAGAGTTTGTAGCACTGTATATCACACAATGTATTGAGGATGCGGAAATTGGTGCGTTAGAATAAATAATGACGAATACACTTCTCAAAAACTACCAATACTGACAATACTTTGAAAAGTTGTGAAAACGCATGTGCTCTATTTAACCAAACAGCAGGTATGAACCCGGTGAATCAAATGAAGGTTGATCTGGACTAATATTTAGTAAAGAGCTTCCTCTGGTGTGCTGGAAAACTGTAATGGTGAGTTCACACTGCACGATTTTAGCCCCAATTTTCACTCGCCGACAGGTTTTGGGAGATCGTCGACAAATCGGTGCTCGTTCACGCGAATGACAATCACGCCATGTGACTCAATCTGAGAGAATCGCAGATCCTGTTGTGTGAAATGTGTTCTGACTGAAAACATTGTGATGACCTACAGCCAATGAGAGAGCAAGAAACAGGACAGCGGGATGTTCGGGAGGAGTTTTAGACCAGAATATCAGTATTTAATAGATTTATTTACAATTATAACAAACAGAAACAACGCACAGACATTTGATTGACCATTCAGCAGCAAAAGCAGCACATTGCAAAATTATTTATTTACTCCAACTCTCTTTGCAGAACACAGTCCTTGCTCCCCTCGTCTCCCCCAACATAATCTGTTTTTCTTTTTCTCCTTTTCGCTGCAAATCAGCGCACACAAATTGGATCGCAATCTTTTTGCAGGCTATCATTTTTAATTAAAATTTCAATCTTGCGCGAGAACTCCGGTCGCACGCGTGATCTTGCGTTATTTCCTTATCACGTCTTGCGTGTGTTTGGTTGTGAAACGTAGTTTGCGGACCAGACAGAAGTTGTCGGCGAAGTCATGCAATGTGAAAACCCCTGTCGCCATTCCATCGTGGAGGAATAAATCACTTCAGAATAAAAATTTCCTGATTACTCACCCCACGTCATCCAAGATGTTCATGTCTTTTCTTCAGTCGAAAAGTCTTTTTGTATTAGATAAGGTTTTAGAGGAAAATATTCCAGGATTTTTCTTCATATAGTGGACTTCAACAGGGTCCAACAGTTTGAAGATCCAAATTACAGTTTCAAAGAGCTCTACACAATCCCAGCCGAGGAATAAGGGTCTTATCTAGTGAAACAATCGGTCACTTTCTAAAGAAAAAAAAAATATATATATTTTTTTTTTATCCACAAATGTCAAGTATATTTATATAGCGCTTTTCACAATATAGATTGTATCAAAGCAGCTTCACAGTGTCAATCAAATAACATAAAAGTGTTTGTTTCTTAGTGGAAAAAAACATCCACGTTTGGCAGACACTGATCAATGGTCTTAATGATTGGTTAATTCATTTGAATATCCCCAACTGAGCAAATCAAAGTGCACTAGCTCTGCGATGTGCCAAGCATTACGTAATCATGTTGAAAGGTCACGCGTGACGTAGGAGGAAGTACCGATCTAGTGTTTTCAAACAAGGGGGTAATCCATCAGCCAGAAGTTGAAGCCTCGCGGGAGCCGCCATTGTAGCAGAACTTCACCTGCACCTTCCATTGACTCCCATTCATTTTGGCGTCACTTTGACAGCGAATAACTTTACATCTGAGGCGTCCAAAGACTTCATTTGTCCATAATTTAGTTCTAAAGAAACATGACAATGTATAAAAGGCTCCATTACTTTGTATCTTACGTTATGGCCCCGTAGAAGCTGTTTTTGTAAAAAATTAGGCTAACGATTGCGTCATAACCACTCGACTTTCTGTCGCACAATAGAGACATTACCGTATAGACAGGAGGAGAAGCTCGCAGGCAATCTTTTACTGTCTATGAGGCAATCGGGGGGAAATTGAGGCATAAAGTCAAGGGAGAAGTCCATAGATAGAGAGTCTATAAAAGCAAGGGGACAAAATTTTCCATGAATTTTTCAAGATTGTGATTCAGATTTGTCTTTCTTGCCACAGCTACTAGAAGATTTACAACTGTCAGACTGTCGTCACGCTCAGTTTGAGCCTGCGCAGTCGCTCAGCCATCAGACAGGAAGTGAAATAATCTGGCTTCAGTCTTCTCCATTGAAATCAGTGGGGTATCTGTGTCCATTTCTTTTACTGTCTATGTTTTCAAAGCGAACGTGCAAAGACTAAGTCAAACATCATTTACAAAAAATAAACTAAAACAAAAAGGTAAAAACGATGTTGGATGATTTTGAAATTGTAGGAGAAAACGAGATGGAGTTTTTCGCCCTATCCTAAATTTTTTAACTGGAACACGAGTGACCAACGTAATTATGTAATGCACGTTCAGCTGCACTGAAACTGAGATTTGGACCTTCAAACCGTTGGACCCCATTGAAGTCCACTTTATGGAGGAAAATCCTGGAAGGTTTTCCTCAAAAAACTTAATTTCTTTTCGACTAAAAGAAAGACATGGACATCTTGGATGATGTGGTGGTGAAATTATCAGGAAATTATAATTCTGAAGTGAACTAATCCTTTAAATGTCAATTTGAAACTACTGCAACAATTTGCAATAAATGCTAATGTTGAAGCCTCCCTAAAAAGGGCCTGTAATATTTCAGCCTTTCTCATTTCCCATAAAAGATGCTCTTATAATTACATATTTTGACTAATCATACAAATACCTCAGCCTGTTTGTATTATGTCGAAAATTCTCAGAACCATTGTCAGCAGCAGCCTTGTCGTACTTTCTGTTTCATTCTGAATGCATTTACTTTATTGACTGATAGTGGGTGGAGATGTTATTCTGTGAGCCTTAAGATTTCAGTCTCTGTAGAAGGTAATTCAGTTTACTTTCACAGATTTGAAGACGTGCTTGAGGACTGGACAAAGATTGTGAGTAAATATAATGTTCATAAAACATGTCTTGTTATAAATAAATGTAAAGTAGGCTACTTGATTTTTTTTTATCTTTATCAAACTATATATATATATATAAATAAAGAAAAGCAGTGTATCATTACAGTCATCTTCAATAATGAGCCATCAGCCAAGCCTATGTTATGAAGTATCTGGGAGACCTCATTCACAGGTAAGGATATCTGAAATATGCTCAAATATGTATTTATAAACACTGAATTAGATCAAATAAAACACAAATGGATGGCAAGGAGATAGTACAAAAGTCTAAAAAATAGCTCCAGCCATCATGTTAATATATATGAATGCTCAGCATCTGTATCTAAAATCCAATAATGCCATAAGATTTACTTACTAAGCATATATATGTAGATGGTGTATGAAACCACCTCCTGTTTTTCTCATCCTTCTTTTAGAAAAGCAATGCATTGCTTCCATTACGCAGTAACAATGATGTCAAGATATCAATGCAAAAGCCAAGAAATGGTGTAATGACTCACTATCGCAACAATATGCAGGATGGCATTCAAACATATTCTATGGAAATCAGGAAGAATGGCATAACTGTTGCCCGTGAAGAAGTCAAGATTTATTCAACAAAATAAAAGTCAGACTTTTTTTTTTTTTTGCTTTTGTTTGATAGAACTAGATTTCAGTGTTCCATCTGAAATAGAAAGAATATTATTTTTGGTGGGTCTGTTTTAATATAGATGATTTTTCTTATCAATATGAATCAATAATATATGATGTAAAAAATCTATGTCAGAAATGCTGAACAAAAACAAAAGTATACAGAACAATGTTAGTAGACAAAACATGTTGTTAATCTTTAATTGTGCCAATTTTGTGAACAATTTGAAGTGAAACTGAATAAATGGCCAAATCAAACTTATTTGTGTGTATGTTTATTTTAAAGGACCTGTTCTTCATGTTTTTTTTAGCTTTGATTGTGTTTACAGTGTGCAATATAACATGTGTTCATGTTTCGTGTGTAAAAAAACAGTATTTTTCACACAATTTACTTAACTGTATACCGCTGTTTTCACTGTCCAAAAAACGGTTCGATGACTTCCTTGTTCTATGAAGTCCCTCCTTCAGAAATACTGCCGCGTTCCAGGCAACCTGTAACCCGTGTTTTTCCAACCTTATACCCATGAAAGTGCACTGTAACGGGACTCAACCCCGTGACTTCCCACCCGTGAACTCGTACTAGATCGATGTACTCCCAGTTACGAGCGTCACATAGCCCGCGAAACCATACAAAACAACAATGGCAGCCCCTACGGATGCAGTGTTTCTGCAGGCGTTACACGATGAGAATACATTTTAGGACAATATAACGTTGCAGTCAAATTAATAATAATATAATAATGATAATAATAATAATACACACACGATTATGTATTACAATGTTATGTGTCTGAAACAATAAGTATGTCGTGAAAGTGTATTGCCGCATGGAAATGTTAAGGTGACGTAAACCTGAACTTGACAGCATTGACAGCATGGATCATGCTTATGAAAAAAAAAATTAAAAAAATTCCTTGCTCTCAGGTAGTTTGGCGTGACTGGCCTGGAACGCTACAAGGTCGTGAGTCGTGGTTTGAACTTTGAAGTCGTGATTTACGTGCTCAAAAACCTGCCTCGAAAGCAGCTTACGTAACGAGTTCTGATTGTGCCACCGGTTCCTGTGTTGTGATTCGACAGCAGCTTATCGCACGTTGCCCGGAAAGGTCACCCCTCTTACCATACATTGGAGATGCATGTGCTGATGGTTATTGTACATTGGAGATGCATGCGCTGATGGTTATTGTACATTGGAGATGCATGCGCTGATTGTTATTGTACATTGGAGATGCATGCACTGATTGTTATTGTACATTGGAGATGCATGCGCTGATGGTTATTGTACATGCGCTGATGGTTATTGTACATTGGAGATGCATGCGCTGATTGTTATTGTACATTGGAGATGCATGCGTTGATTGTTATTGTACATTGGAGATGCATGCGTTGATTGTTATTGTACATTGGAGATGCATGCGTTGATTGTTATTGTACATTGGAGATGCATGCGCTGATTGTTATTGTACATTGGAGATGCATGCGCTGATGGTTATTGTACATTGGAGATGCATGCGCTGATTGTTATTGTACATTGGAGATGCATGCGCTGATTGTTATTGTACATTGGAGATGCATGCGCTGATGGTTATTGTACATTGGAGATGCATGCGCTGATGGTTATTGTACATTGGAGATGCATGCGCTGATTGTTATTGTACATTGGAGATGCATGCGCTGATTGTTATTGTACATTGGAGATGCATGCGTTGATTGTTATTGTACATTGGAGATGCATGCGTTGATTGTTATTGTACATTGGAGATGCATGCGTTGATTGTTATTGTACATTGGAGATGCATGTGCTGATTGTTATTGTACATTGGAGATGCATGCGCTGATTGTTATTGTACATTGGAGATGCATGCGCTGATTGTTATTGTACATTGGAGATGCATGCGTTGATTGTTATTGTACATTGGAGATGCATGCGCTGATTGTTATTGTACATTGGAGATACATGCATATAGATTCAAGTATAATGGGGTTGTCATGGGTTGACGAGCTATACCCTGTTTATCCTTAGGGTCAATAATATTATTGTCATGCATTGCATATTTGTATGTAAATAAGTAGTTTTATTTATATGGCATATTTTATGGTGAACAAAAACATGCATACATAATAGAGATGAAAAATAAGATAATGAAATGAAATAAAATGTAAAATAAAATAAAATCCTCAAAGAAAGGCCCTACTGAAAAAAATGTGTTTTAACATGCTTTTTGAAAATGAATAGTGAGTCAACTGTTTGTTAACAAGGAAATCACTTTCAAAAATGATCCCAAAGTTCTTTGTTCCAAAGTGATAAACAAGATATGGAGCAATAGAAGTTATCTGTGCTTCCTTACCATAGACTGTAAAAACGATGCCCCTTCACTCTCTCCATTGGTGAAAAGTGAAGCTGCCAAAGTCCTAATTTGGCGCTGACACCTTGCGCAGATTTGGGACCTGCTTCTGTGCAGTAGCGAGAAGGAAGTAAAAATGCAATATCAAGGTCCCGCCCTCACTCCCACAGAAACCGTTAGTAGGCTACACTTCACTGCAGAACAACTCATTATGTCAGTGTGAAATAAAGTTATGGTCATGTAGAAATTCAAGCTGAAGATCCAATCTCCTCCCGAAAATGCCCTAAACAGTCCGTTGGTGCCTCAGTGACTAGGTTACTTTGTTTAGAGAAGTTGTCAATCACAGCTGTCAATCATGACATCACATTCCCGTTTTTATAGCATCAAATAACTAAGACCAAACTTATTTACAAAAACGAACACTTAAACTCTCATCAGCGTGACAAAACTACCTAAAATTACAGAAAACATCTTTGGAAAAAATTTCATCGAAGTGTAATTTGATTGTTTAGTTTCCATCGCATCCATTATACTTCATGGGGAGGCGAGGTTTATGACCTACACTGGGACCAACCACCGGGGCGATTGAGACGCTTTGGCTTCACTTTTCAGGACTTGCGCGGCATGCTTGGTCATTACCAATAACAAGTAATTCAATCTTATCTTTATTAGCCTAAGCTGTATAACATTTTAAAACTAGGTATTCCAGTTGTTAGGGTTATGTTAAGTTTAGTTTTTATTTTGTTTTGTGTTTCCGTTCAGTTTAGTTCTTGTTTAAACCTTGTTAGTTTCCTTAGTTACTAATTAGCTTCACATTCACCTGTGTCTAATTTAGTTGCCTTTGTTTGTCCTCTATATATATATATAGCCCTGTGTTTCTGTTTCTCCTTGTCAGTTCTTGTCTTTGTTTTTGATTGTTTTTTCTTGAACCTCCAACGGCCTCCTGCATGTTTGATTTGTTTATTAAAGATTATAGTAGAATTCTTCTTCATGCGTGTTTGATTACCACAGCATATGGGAAACTACTAATGAAAAGTCTGATTTATTTCAGTTAACCGGTTCTTTGGGACAGTTCGTTTCAATTAACTGGTTCACAAAAAAAAAAAAAAAGTTTCATCAGTTCCTTACGTCATCAGACATTTCTTTTCAAACAACTCAGTGTCATGTTATTATCAATGTCATGTTATTGTGTCAACGCATAATGAAAGATTAAAATATAGTTATTTGTGTCAACGCATATTTATATTATATTGCTGATTATATTTTCCCTGAAAGTTTGAGTTGGAATAGTTTGTACAAGCACAATTATAACCATAACGGTACTGTAAAAGCGGACTGAGTTTACCTGTTCGGCTGATGACATTTAATGTCCCCGACAGCCTCTCTAGTCCCTCTCTAGCTAGTTTTTAACAACCGCCTTTTACAAGACAAGTAACAGTTTAAAAAACACATGTGGGGTAAATACTGGTGTATTTTATGTTGTAAAATAAAATATGAAAGTATCTTGAGTTTGTGTTAACCACATAACTTATTTCAGGTATTGAACCAAAATTGACCCCATTGACTCCAGGAAGATGGACCTGGAAGTGCAACAACAAGCATAGTATTTTTAAAAGCACATATAGAATTTAGGATTATAGAGATTTTCACAAGAAAAACCTTAGCAAAAAAAAATGTAATAAAAAAACCCTGTGTAACCCAGGAAAATTGGCTTTACACATCATGATTTGAGCACAGGAGTAGATTCTGAATTCTGTAAAATAAAATAGTAAAAAACAGATTAAATATATATTCCTGCTAAAACTTAACCGTTTATAGAATGTTTTTATGGTAAAATATTATGCTATGTTCAATCATCTTGCAAAAAATATTAATCAAATTTCGAAGTGCTGTATTTAAAAAAAATGGTATTCAGATTGCAATCATTAGTTGACAATTGTTTTAGAGTGGGTGCTATAGTAGAGTTTTGCCTGTGTAATTTCTCCCTTTAATTTAAGATGTTCAGTGCTATAAGCACATAAAATCTTATTTTATCTCTAGCCTTTATCTCTTATTTTATCTCTAGCCTTATCTCTAGATTATTTTATCTCTAGTTAAAAGTTAACATGAATGGCAGATGCACAAGATTTTATTTCTGTGAGGAGCATATCCTTGTGTTACTGTATGCCTTAATCATTTACAATATGCTGTACTTACATTAAACTGTCTTCCATTCTAAAAAATAATCTGACATTGAAAATACTACTTTTTTTAATCTAAAAAATAATTGTATTGCATTGGTAAATTCATGGCATACGTTTCACAGTCTAGTACTGTGTCTCTGTAAATGCTTTCAGTTTCTTTCTTGGCTGCGTCAGAAACATTGTTGTCGAACGATATACAGTATGTGAACAAAAAAACCCCACAAAATGGTTATAGAACTTACACATCCACCACCAATCGCGTTAACCGCATTGACATCTCCGCCACCCGATAATGTTTAGCTCCCACTAACGTTGATCGAAATTCAAAATATGGCCACCGATCAGGAGAGAATAGGTTGGTCAGAGGGGGGTGCAAAAAAGGGGAGGAAGATGCAAAAAGAAAAAGGTCTTTCCTGCCAAGACAATTGTAAATTTTGTAAAGTGGCCATACGAGGCAGACCACGCCTTAAAATTGGCAATGAATGATCTAATTGGAACTTCCTGGGAGGCCCCAGGATTTTCAGTTGTGGCAGAGAAACTCTCAGAACTGTTACATCTGCGCAGCAAAATAACGTGGGAAGACGAAGTAAGCCACAAACTTACTCCGCCCACCCCATACAAGAACTTTCTTTTCAGCACATCATGATGGATTTCTTCGAGTTGACAGCATGCCAAGGTTATAAGTTTTGTCTTGTAATTGTTGACACATTTTCAATGTGGGTTGAGTGTTTCCTACATTAGTAGAGTATTAGTAGACTGTTAGGATTAGAATAAGTTGACATGATGTAGTTGCAAAGTTACTTATAGTCAGTAGAATGTCTGTTGTATAAAGACCATCACAAGAAAGAGTTAGTAGATATTAACCAGACAGTCTAATAATACTCTAATGAGAGTCAGTTGACATGTAGTTGAAAATTACTTATAGTCAACAGATTGTTCAAAAGGGACCATCAAAATATAGTGTGAGAGGGCCTTGCGGCGGTTGATGAACAATTGAGAAAGTATATGTCTTTGACTAAAGTTTTCAAATCTATCCATTTGCAGGTAAAGGCTGCTTTGCCGGTTTTAGGTGACTAACCCCAACATTGCTAGGAGCCAGGACAGTGGATCTGGGTAAAATATTTCCATTGTCCGAGGTGGTTGTGGCCATGAGATCATTCTGTCAACCAACACTGCCATCAAGGCTGCCAAGCGTGATACCTGGATTCACGTGTTCCCCTGCAAACCTCACCAACCTGACGGCACGTAAATGGAATCGAGGAACTACACCTGCCAATAAGAGATCACAACATCTTAGAGAAAGAAAATGTTGAGACATGGGACCAGCCAGACAAGCATGGGGTCTAAGATCAACCGTGGAACAGCAAATGATTCTGATTAATGTGACAACAATAGTCTCAATTCCAGTAATTTTGATTATCTAAAATTTGTAGGATAAATTCTAAAGTTTGTTTTATGCCTTTGTTACTTACTCTGCGTATCATAGCACTTGTAGTTGTATATACTGCTAGATGTGTTCATGCCCTAATGAGAAAATTAAGCAGCATTAAGAGTGCAAGAAGGACAGTGTGTATGTACAAATGATTAAGTCGTAGAAAAATGTATTTGACATTTGGAGAGCAGAGAGAAATGTTGATGTCAGAGAATTTTAGAAAGAAATTGTAAGTAGGGGAAGATTAAGGTCAAAAGCAGGTCATTTTCAACCAGATTTGAGAATGTGATCATGTAATGGATCATGTGGTGGATTGTGATAGAAATATTTTATGTAATGGTCTCAGTAGTGGTCAAGGGTATTTTCAACATTAAATGCACAGAGAAATTCAGACTAAGGATGCTCAGGTCAAAGACCATATATACTTACCCAAAAAATGCTTAACACAGTAGAAATGGGAGCTCTAGCGCAAGTTCTACCGGAAAGATTCAAATGTCCCATCATTTATTAACCACAGATCTAGCCAATCATCATTCAACACACGGAGTATATAAACCCGGTTCAAACCCCTTACTACGCTTGCAGACACTGACGCCGGTGTTCACCACCACCCTCCCCCACCACCACCAGGTTGGTCCCTGTCCATCCATCGGGGGTAGGCCTTCATCTTCAGGCAGGAACTGCAAGGATCTGCTACCCTCCGGATTTGCACTACGGGCGGGGTCTACGCCAAAGAACTTTATAATTTAATCTATTCGATACTAATTTGTATACAACTGTTAAATAAATCTTATTCATATATTTTCTTGCCTTCTGAGTCTTTCTAGTAGAACTAACAGTCATATGATTAGTTTAGATCATTACAAACCAATCACCAGAACAAAGTGAGGTGAAAAAGACTTGAGTGACATTGATTTTTACTGTATGACTTAAATGTCCACGTATCTTTCTATTCAGGAGATTCTCTTGGTTGTTGTGGCCAGAGAACTCCTCGGCCGTGAATAAAACTTTATTCCTGCAAAGAGAAACTTGAGAGTTGTGTCAGGTATATGCTGCACAGCGGAAAAGAAGTACTAAAGATTCTATGCTCAAAAGACCACTGCAGAGACAGTGATAGTGTTGGAAGACTATAGAGCCGCCCTCGGGGTGAGGCTGTAATACGGAGTTAGTATTAATGATCCTGTGTCGGACCAGTGTACACCTGAGAAGGACAGTGAGAGTGTATAGATGCTAAAGACATGTGTGCTCATGTGTGATTGAGGTAGTGATAATAGCTTCTTGACGGGACGCCGCCACCATACTTCAGGTAACACTTGTATTGTATTGTAAGTATTCAGGTTCAGGGAATTACCTAGATACTGTAGTATATTATATTATTCTATTAACAACTGGAGGTTGTTTGAATTGTACCGTGGTAAAGAAGTCAGATTTCATAGGTTGTATTTGTATTGATAATTTAATACTTCCTTACCGGGGCGGGCATCCAGTGCCCACCCCAAAGGCAGAGCTCAAAGATCTGGTAATGCTGGTAACGCTCACTTTAAAGACAGCTTGTCACAGTGGCCCAAAAAAGAGCTTACACACATGATGTCACTGTCTAGATGGGCTCCAGAGAGCGGAGGTCTAAGAGGAGGACAACCAAGCTCAAACCTTAAAGACAGCACAGCAGCTCCTGAAGAGCCGACAGACTTGATATTACTGCTTAGCTGGAGATCAGATGAGCGGAGGCCTCAACCAAACAGCACTCGAGAATAAGAGGCCAAACACACTCAACCCAAGAAACAGCAAATCAAAACTAGTTAGCACAGTATTTGTAATTGAAAGGGGTAAATTACAATATATGGTTATGGTTACACTTAAAATAGTTACAAAATAGATAATGATAATAACTTATACCATTAATTGTACTCAGCATATATGTAAAATGTTACCTGAGAGTTACTTAACTGCCAGTTTGTCTAGAAAGTGATGTTATACCTTCACCAGTGCAAACACGAACACGCATGGGACCATTTGAATGCAGCCGCCTGACGGCGGTTAATTAATATTCAGTTAAACTGTTACAGCAGAAAGACTCGCATCACATTTTTACAATTTCAGTATCCAATTTGATCCAAAGTACTGGTATTTTTAACAACACTACTGCACTGAAGTAAAGGGATAAGAACAGTTAAGCTTTTCTCTTGCAAGACTCACCATTCTTCCAAAAAGCAACTAGAAGTTGTCAGCCCTCCTGTAGTTTTATTTCCCTCTCTCTCCACTCTTTTCTTTTTTGATAACCCAATTTAGACTTCATGTTATGTAGTCTGGGACTTCTTTTCATGCCACATGCTGAATTTGACCGACAGTGCAAGACTACAACACCAAACTAATTTATCTTTTGATAGGGGGGATCGCTAACATGGGAGGGCACATGCTGCCAGGAAAATAAAGAAAATTACTATTTTTAGGAATAGAGTAAAAAAGATAAGCATGCTAAGTCACGCAGGCGGATAGAGTAAAACTGAATAGCCTATCCGTTCTTTCAATAATTTTATGTTGTAAATGGTTGATTAATTTCACTCTTTGTTCATATTATGAAATTATGAATCATATTTTGTTTTCATATTTTACTATTGAAAGTCTAGAAACTAGAACGTGTCCACAGTAACTCAGAGGTGAATTCTGTGGTCTATTAATTCTCGATTGCTTATGTTGTGGATGTCTCTGTAAATGATCTCTTTAAAACCTGAAAATTGTAGCTGTCCCAGCAGCCTTGTCATACTTTCTGTTTCATTCTCAATGCATTTACTTTGATACTGGGTGGAGATGTTATTCTGTGAGCCTTAAGATTTCAGTCTCTGTGGAAAGTAATTCAGTTTATTTTCACAGATTTGAAGACGTGCTTGAGGACTGGACAAAGATTGTGAGTAAATTTAATGTTCATAAAACATATCTTGTTATAAATAAATGTAAAGTACCTCATTTGGCAAAATATAAACACATGTGTAAAAGTTTTTTTTTCTTTAATGAAATCAAATGATGATCTCTAAATGATGAATATGTGATTAAACTATATATTTTAAACTATATTTTTATTAGCTATGATTTTTAAACTATAATAAAGATGATGGTAAAAGTGATAAATGGATGTAAACGTATACTAAAATGAAATACAACAGACATTTATTCATTTCTTTGGTCATTTAATAATTTAAAGTATTTTATGTTTTTACTAACACTTTATGTAAGATTTTTGGTGGGAAAGAAGAAACATCTACCACACCACCCTCACTCTATTTCTTCTCACTTCCAGCTCCACATTAATCACAGAGTATCCATATAGTATATATCAACACCAAAATTAAGATTCTTAATAAAATGTGAAAAAATTGTATATAAAGCAAAACCTGTTTCACATTATATGAATCTCCATTGCTTCTTGAATACTTGATACAAAAGTTTATCATAACATGAGTTTGAGATGTTTGCCCTGCTTTTCATTGTCTTAATGCTTACCCAACAATATTCATGATGGTTAACAGACAGAAATGTTGTTTAAGGCTTACAGACCCCTCTGCTACAGAGATCTCAGTTTGTTTTAGAGGAGCATTTACAAGGAAAATGGTAAGAAAATAAATTATTTGAAGAAGTTATATTTACTATAGTAAATAGTCCTATATGCATTTAAAAAAATGTCTTAAATCTTGTTCATATTCTTTTCATTTTCACACACAGGGATAATGTAAATGAAATTTCTGTTTGTATATAATAATGTGTTGGAGATCTAAAATAAAAGACAGACAAAAGTCAAAGAGAAATACTAACACATGGAAATGTGATAACAGGGATTCATGGGAGAGCTTTCTCATGTCTGTGATCTCTCTCTAGGGATCATCTCACTCTAACCGCAAGTCTAAATCACACAGATCGCATGATTCATCCAGGTAAGTGAGGTTATGTATGGATGTTTTTTTTTACTTTTTTTTTTTTTTTTACTTTTTTTTACTTTTTACTGAAATATGATTTACATTCTAAGTTTTATAGCTCTGCATAACTTCTGACATTGCCTTTTTTTATTACTTAAGGCATGTACCAGACTCACTGGAACACACTGACATCTGTACTTTTTCGGTATAGTGTAAAACATCTTAAAATATTTCTTTACAAGCCATATATTAGAAGTTAACTGAAAAGAGTGCGCTTTATAGGGAGGTTTTTCAGAGGACACAGGCATCTAAATCTGTATAGATGATTATGCGCATAAAACCACTTCTTGCCTTTTTCATATTTTATTTTAGGTGAGCAATGCGCTGGTTCTGTCACACGGTAACAACAACAGCATCCAGAGGTCCATTGTCATACCAACAAACGGGGCAATGACACGACATTACAACAACATTGAGGAAAGAGTTGAAACATATCAATGTGTAGTCATGAAGAACGGCCGAGCTGTTGAAACTGAAGACATCATGTTTTATTCAAATGATTAAAGGTAGCTGAAAAATAAAGAAAATGTTTTTAAATAGAATGAAAACGTGTGTGTGTGTCCAGTTTAGCTTTTTCCAAACTTCTGAGTCATCCCATTAACTTAGATGTAGGCTAATGACTTAAATTGTATGAACTTGTGAGGGGCGATAAGATATCTGCTGTGTATTCTCATCTCAATTCTTTCTTTTGTGAAATCATAAACTGATTTGGAAGTTCATAATGTGTACTTTTAGAAAAACTGCAATTTAGTATCTTTAAATTTTCATGTCCTTCATTTCCCCAAAACTAGAATAAATCACTTAATTGATCACTGTAACATTTCCACCAATAGCTATTAGCATCTAATCCAGTGCTTTTGCTTTACTTTTTTTATACAGTTAAGTATTGCTGATTATTGAAAATAAACTGAATAAGTTGCCCTATCACATATTGTTCATTCAAAAGGGAAAATAGTAGTTTTATTAGTTTAAATAGTGCAGTAAAAGTAAAATAGTATGTGCAGTATTTGGACTTTGGACAAGGATAATAACATCATGTGCTAAAAGGGTTTCTGGAAAGGCAATAAAAACATGTTTACTGTAATCCCTGTTTGACATGAAGGAAATGGGTAACCAGAATGATATTGCATTATTTAGCTTCAGGTCACATGTCACACTTATGTACTTATTTATGGCCTACCGGTATTTCAGCATCTATCATAAACACTGTCATTTCTAAATGATATTTCAGTCTCATTTATACTCCTGACATCATCATCAGAAAATCTGTAAATATATTTACTGAAATATTAAGAGGTAAGAGTGTAAATAATTTGTTGTGACATGGTGATGGCATAGGAAAATGATTGAATGAGTAAATGTTTCAGGGAGCAACGGTACATTTGAGTGCATGATCTCAAGAGTCAGCTATCTAACAGTCAATTTTATATATCAGCCAAACAACAACACAAGGACTCCTGCCTAATATTCATGTGTATTTTTAATAGTGCTCTGATTACAATGATCTCACAATATTTACTAAACACTTGCATGAAATTGTGTCTGCCATTGCTACAGCTGAGGAGAATGTTTTGCCTTGTCGAGTTCTTGTATCTTGTACTGCATCTCTTTCAGTTTCTCTTTTGACTGCTCAGGAACATTTCCACTGACAGATGGGTGGAGATATTGTTATTTGAGACTTACTTAAATCTCTGTGGGTCTCAAGTAATGTCAGTTTGCATTTAGAATTTTGAAGAAGAGCATTAAGGAAAATGGTAAGAAAATAATAAATTGCATTTTACATGCAATTTTTTTTTTTCATTTATTTAATCATAAACAGTTGTTTCAATTAAGAAATTTCTAAAAAAAATAATGGTTTAAAAAATATATTTATTTTTTGTTCATAATGTTGCAATAATATTTTGGTAATTTAAAATAAAATTACATAAAGCAAAGAGAAATACTAATGAACTACAAGAAAATATTTGATAAAATAAAAGGCATTTCGATTTCTCATGTCACCTGCAATCTTTTCTTAGGCAACATTATCAACATACTGTCCTCGCTGCGAGACGTGTAAAGTAAAGATTGGACCAAACAGGTATGTATATTTGTGGGGTTATATGTTTTTAGTGTGAATAGGAAGATTTGTTTTTACCTGTGAAAATATAAATGCTTTAACATACTCCAAGCTGCATCACTTCTTACACGACTCATTTCTGAACTTAAGGTATAGATGCAAGTGTGACCCTGAGGAACAGCACAACCCTTTTACTCTGGTAACAGTGTCAAACAAATTCCAAAATATTTCTCTACAAGCAAATTATAATTTTTTATTTTATTTGAACTTTAGGAGCGTGTTTACTACAAACCCAATAACAAAAAGGTTCAGTCAGTATTAAGTTACAACATGTAGAAAAACGTTTCTTATTTTCTATTAAATGCACTGCAGGCATTGTTTCAGTCAAACAACAGCATCCAGAGGTCCATGGTCGTACCAACAAACGGGGCAATGACTCGACATTACAACAACATTGAGCAAGGTGTTCAAACATATCAACGTGTAGTCATGAAGGACGGCCGCGCTGTTGAAACTGAACATATCAGGTTTTATTCATTAGATTAAAGGCTGTGTAAGTCACCACATCAATGTACTGATTCATGTAATGAAATTCAAAGTACTTTATACGTTTTATGCTGTGTATTCTCAATTATTTCTTTTGTCTGCAAATTGAGTTTCATTTGATCCATAATGTGTTGACATGTTGCCATTAAAACTTAATTGAACTTTCAGAAAGCAGTTGAGTTGCCTGATAGTAAAAGAAACTGATCTCAAGGCTCCTAGACAGACAGAACAGAAAGAGATCCAAAAAATACTTTAAGAACCATTTTGAAAAAAAGAACTTTTCAAGGTATTTAAAAATATATTCATTACAAGGAATTAGAGAGGAATTTACTAATTAAAGGCTGCTTGAAAATAAGGAAAATGTGTTTTTAATGTAATGAAAATGTCTTTCTGTGCTGTTTCATATCTTATGAAGTATAGAATATCCTATACATAAAATTATGATGACTGCTGTATGTATGCTTCATCTAAATTATGATGTTAATTCTGTCTACTGACTATGTGCTTTACTATACTGTAATTTGTTATGGCTTTTTCCAAACCTCTCATGAGTCATGACATCAACTTAGTGCATGTACCGGTTGATAAGTGAAATGCTGTGTATTCTCAGTGATTTTTTGACAGTAAACTGAGTTATGGACGAAAGTCCATAATGTGTTACCATTGCCATTAAAGTGTACAAATTCAAGTCCCACCATTAGCTAACTATTAACATCAAATCCATTTAGCTATTTAAATCAATTCAATTCAATTCAACAACTTTATTTATCCCCATAGGGCAGTTTTAGCCTACCAGTCGTATCAACAAAACAAGAAGACAACACTTAGTCAACCATTCAGAAACACTGTCAATGACATCGTTGACATGGCAAGGTAGCGCCATCCTGAGGGCATTAGACAGAATTCCTGACCATAATCCATAAAACCAGCAGATAAAAGACAATGTTACAAGGCTTTCAATAAATTAATAATAAAAGTTTCATAAGATCCTCTGAGATACATTGAAAGAATTTAGCTTCCACAACAAGTGGATTCTTTGTTGACCCCGCTTAGTGATTAACTATGTTTCTGTCGAACTTGTCCCAAGTACTTACACGTCTCTACAATTTCAACATTTTCACCATGAATGATGCTGGCTTCTGGGTTAGAACGGTTCTTTCTAAGATCAATGATTAACTGTTTAGTTTTTGTCACATTAAGGTCCAGGAAGTTATCATCACACCAGTTCACAAATTGTGATAAGGAACTTCCATGGCCCGATTGGGCCCCCTGAAGAACTGACAGTAGGGCAGTGTCATCAGACAATTTCACAAGGTAGCTACCCAGTTGGGAAGTCCTGCAGCTATCAGTGTACATAATAAAGAGCAAAGGAGAAAGGACACAGCCCTGCGGAGACCCTATGTTTGAAGTGAGGATACTGGACATGTGGCCATTCACACGCACCTGCAGGAGTCTGTCTGTTAAAAAAATGTAAGAGCAACAATAAAATCTGATCAGGTAAATTAAAATAAGAGGCCAGTCGCTCAATTAAAAAATGAGGCTGCATCTTGTTAAAAGCTGAAGAAAAATCAGCAAATAAAAGTCTTGCATGTGATTTAGGTCTTTCAAGGTGCTTGTATAATCTATCTAAAATGAAAATCTTAGAGTCATCCACATCTTTCCCAGCTTGACAGGCAAATTGTAGTGGATCTAGTTTGCCATCGATTGGGGAGACAATTTCATCTTTCAGTATTTTCTTGAAAGTTTTCATCACAAGTGATGTTAGTGCAACTGGTCTGAATTCTTTCAATTCTCTTGGATAATTAGATTTAGGGACAGGTATTATAATTTATGTTTTCCATATGGCAGGAATCTTACCACACTACACATATGTCTACAATTGTATACAATACACATCTGAAAAAGATTAACACAAAACGCGGCCAGCAGCTTTACGCAAGTTTACTTTCTTGAAAAGATTTGTGACATTACCTTGTTATCACTAGACACTTCTTTGGAACCAAAGATTCCCGCATTTCAGAGATATCATCTACAAAATCAGACCTTTCAAAGCGAGAAAAGAAAGAATTAAAACCATTTGCCAAGTCAGCATTATCCAAACCATTTACATGAATGACCTGCTTGGTCTCACAGGAAGACTGATTGATTTTATACCTGCCCATACAATACAGACTTTCGATTTTATTTCCGTAATTCATTTTGGCCTTCCTTATTTCGACCTTAACTTCTCTGGAAACTCCTAATTAAACTCTCAATGCCTTGATTTTTTTCATACAGGTAAATGTTATTGAGTATGCCTAATGGAAAAATGACTAGATGCTGATTTGATATGAAACAAAGTCTCATGAGAGCTGCCAGCTTTCGAATTCTGTCAATTTTACAAAATAAAAACAATTGAGCCGACCGGTTTTGGCGCTCTTTAATGTGGCGCGTGAGATCATTGTAGGCCTATTCCTCTTTACTACTTAACAGAACGAAATAAACATGAATGAACATCAGAAAATATGTTGAAAGATAGTCCAACTTACCGAAATCCGTATCGTGACTCTCTTGTAATCTCTCAATCAGTGTTTCAACCACACGTAAAACAGCTTGCAAACAATGTCACGTAACTCAGAAAAGCCATTCGTTTACCATTAACTTGATAGTCAGCAAGACCGCACTCGCAGTCGCCACTAAGTGGACAGGAGTGAGAATTACAGTTACAATTCACAAATTAGATCAACCTCAATAATCTGTCAAAATGACGGATGGATTTCAAATTTTTCCGTCACTGCTAAAAAAAAAATCGTCATTGACGAAAAATGTTCGACCTTTGGACGAAAACGAAATTTGCGACCTGTGTTTTTCTGTTTATAGCTTTATTGGAGATGACTAAATCTATTCATTTAAAAGATGGGCAGCCTACACACCTACAACAAATTTCTGTTAAATTATTTCCTGAAAATGGTATCCTACCTTTAATCACTAATGACAGGGAAAGGGAAAATTAATCTTGGAAGTAGGCTATCAGATGAATTAATGACATGCATCACAAGACAACTAGCTGCAAACAAATCTGTCAGTAACATTTATCCTCTGTGACATTTTGCAAAGACAAGCTTTTCATGGTATTTTAACCGATTAAAGGCTGTTTGGAAAATAAGGAAAAATGTATTTTAAATGCTGTTTGAAAAATAATGAAAATGTGTTTTTAATGTAATGAAAATGTTTTTTTTTTTCTTTCTGTGCTGTTTTATATTGAATGAAATACATAAAATGATGACTGCTGTATGTATGCTTCATCTAAATTAGATGTTGATTCTTTCTGCTGACTATTTGCTTTAAAGCCTTGTTCTGGCATGAAACTCTAGATTGCTCAGGCTGATAGGTCCTTAACTAATTTTGTAGTGATCCCATCCATTTCTATATCGCGCAGCTTATTGGTTGCTTTTGCATCAGCAGCCAATGAGCTGCGGCTCAACATTCAAATACTGATAGTGTTGCTGTTAGCAGTCTGCAGAGCCCTTTCAGAAACCCTCCACCTTCCCCAGCTCCACCTGTATAGATCTGCTACGGTTATTTTATTTGTTACATGTGCAGCAGTAGCAACGATATGTCTTAAATGCTCAGTAATGTCTGTGAATGTTTTCGCAATAGCAAGTCTCTACTTGCTCTGCCTCAGCAGCGTAGCAGATCTATTCAAGACCAAACAGCATTGCCATATCTATTACCATGCCAATCTCTCAGAGAGTTGTCATGACAGAACTATACTGTCATTTATGGCTTTTGTCAAACCTCTGAATCATCACATCAGCTTAGCATGTAAGGATTTATCAATGAAATGCTGTGAACTTTTGTTTTTTAGTTATTTTTTCATACAGGTAAATTTGATTGTGTAATGAAAAGTGACTAGAAATGACATCCTGTTAATTCATATGTATTTACGGTATATTTCCATGCATGATCATCTACAGAAAGACACTGATCTGAAGACTGAACAGAAAACAAGAAAGATCAGAAATCCTTTAGATATAATCATTTTGCAAAGATTTTTTTTAACAAGTTATTCATTTCTAGGAATTATATAGAGAGCTGTGATGAATTATGGAAACAAATGGGATGACAGGGACCTCTGGTGGTGGAACAGAGAATTCATAAGAGAGGAACTGGACATTTTTTAAAATTGTGATTTCAAGGCTTGGAAAAGTCATAAAATAAGTCAAATCTCAAAAAGTCATGGACATTCCTACAGTGAATACACATTTTACATACTGCTCTAAAATATTTCATCTGCTAGATTTGTGAAAAGCAGAAAATGCTTGCAAGCCAGTGTTTCTGTTTATAGCTTAATTGGAGATGACTAAATCTATGAATCGATGAAAAGATGGACACACCCTCAAATTTATTTTAAATGATTTCCTGAAAACTTTTATCTTTTATCTCTGATTACTGGAAAGGGGAAATGAATCATAAAAAATTGCATACAAATCTGTCAGTAACATTTATCCTCTGTGACAGATACATTGTCAAAAGCTATGACATTTCCCAAGATCTTTTTTTTTTTTTTTTTTAGTTTCAATAGCATGACTGATGAGTGAAATTTTACTATTCTTTAAAATGTTCAGTGTCAAATCCATCTTATAGACATTAGTGCACTTCTACTGCTATCCTTGTAAGAACAACCAACAATTTAAAAAAAAGTCTGTCTGGAAATCAATGTGTCAATTCCTCTGAAGAAAATTTGAGTAAATAATAATAATAATAATAATAATAAAAGCTGAAATACGAAGGTATAGTCGCAGATGAAACCAGAACTTTTAGAAGTATTCCTCTAGACTCGGGACATTACAAATGTTCTTGACAGTTTTTTTCTGGCATGCCTGTCTCATTTCTGATACTTTTCTGTTGTTAAAGAACTGTGATTACAGTGACAGACCTGCTTTTCAAAAAAGTGGAACCACGAGCCCGCAGGAAAAAACGAATCACCCTGCTTTATCATCTTTAGCTTTCAAACATTTCACATTTGCAAACAATCCATGAATTCCTTGATTGATTATTGCTTCAGTCCCCTTTGTATATGTTTTCAAAGTTCAGTTACTTTAAAAAATAATTTCAGACATTTCATTAGATGAATGGGGTGCAATATGTTTAAAAGCACAAACTCAAACTATAAATACTCGTTTAAGACTGTTACAATATAATTGAATAATGAGAACTTATATCACACCTGTGAGATTAAACAAATTTAACCCTAGTATTCCTGATTTATGTTTTAAATGCAATAATTTCCAAGGCACATTTTTTCATTGTGTTTGGGAGTGTGGTGAGGTACAAAAGTTTTGGAGGAAAGTGACTCAGTATGTATCTCAATTTACTACTACTCCTATCTCTTTAAGTCCGGTAATATGTGCATTGGGTGTCTTTGTGGACAATTGCTCGCTGCCCGAAGAGAAAAAACTGGTGGATTTGTGCCTACTACAAGCCAGGTGTTCAATTGCCCTTTGCTGGAAGAATACAAGTTGTCCTTCCCTTGGACTTTGGCTGAAAAACATGATATCCAGTTTGGCTCTTGAGAAGCTTGCGTATGTGATCAAGGGGAAGTCTTCTGAATTTTACAAAATTTGGGAATGTTCTTGAGATTTGTTAAAGAAGGTGATATTGAAGAGGCTATAGATGTGTGAAGTTGTAGTATGCTTAATGCTCAACAGGAGTGTATGATATAAAGCACTGTATGTTTACTTTTTTCTTTCTTTCTATGACTGCCAGGGTTAATGTGGAGGGGGAGGGATTTGAGTAAGTTATGTTTGTATTAAGTGTATGTTTTGTTTGTGTGTTAAATGTGTTGTAAAATTCAATAAAAACATATGTCAAAAAAAAAAAATAATCATTTCAGTTTCTTTTACAGATAGGTGGAGATTCTGTTATTTGAGGCTTCCTCGGTTTACTGGCACAGCTCTGCAGAGGAGCGTTAACAGGGGAGATGGTAAGGAAATAATACATAATTTCACAGGGTTCACAGGCCTGTGATTATCCACAATGAAACCATCATACAGGTGCCTTCATATACATCTTGGGGTCTCTTTTGATAATTCACTGACATGGAATATCCATGTAGATAATCTTTGTAGTTGGTTACAACAACGGTTGCACTTCTGACGTCGTCTGAGACTTTATGGTGTGGATCAAGGGTTTATGATCATATCAGGCAGTCTTTGAGAGCTTAATTAGATATAACATTACGTCTGGTTTGGGAATCTGTCCGTATAGTACTAAACTGTTCCGGATGATCCACACTGCTTGGAAAATGATTGGAGTGAAAGAACAGACATCATTGCAGACTATTTATGAACATATACTTTAACACAAGCTAAAAAGATTGTCTGTGATCCATTCCATGTTTTGTATAAAGAGAATGAGTTGCTGGCTTCTGGGAGGAGGTTTAGGGCTCGACTGAATCAATTTAAAAACTCATTTATTCCGGTGTCTTTTTTATTTATTATTGTCTTGTTTGTTAATTATTGTGTATTATGTACTGACTCCAGCATGGGTGATGGCCCAAAACAAATTTCCCCTGTGGGATAATAAAGTTGTATCTACCTTAACTAACTTTTGTATTAAATATTGAACACTTTAGAATACTGTTCCGTAATTAATGAATAACTACTCAGGAGCAAGTGAGTAACACAATATTAACATTCCAAAAACTACTAATAACTAACAAGAAACTCTGATTAACGAATTAGTAGTTAATAGAGCTCAATTGGATGTGGTAGTTCACCATTGGCTAATCAGTTTTTTTCATACCATTCAGAGAACTACTAAGAACTTCTATATTTAGGTTCATAATTAATGGGAATAATGCATGTATAAAGTGAAGATCACGGAAACCCACTACAGTAATGACTCAAATATGACCAAATCCTTCAGAAGGAATGACTTATTTGGATCATGTATTCTAAAGTTCAAAGCATGATAACTCCTTTTTATTTACTGAAGTCAAGGAATTACTATCCAAAACCTTAAAAAAAAACTCAAAAGCTTACAATGACTTCAGTCATTACTGAGTTATCATTCTTTTCACTTTAGAATACGGATACAAAAAATAATCAGTAGTTCCTTCTGAAGGATGTAGTAAAACTTGAGTCATTACTATCCAATACATTACAAAAACTTTAAAAGCTACGATTTCAGATATTACTAGAGAATTATCATGTTTTTCACTTTGAATATAATATTCATTACCAAATATATATATATACCAAGCATATATATATATATATATATATATATATACTCAAAATAAATCTAGAAATTAATGAAATTCATCATCAAATTATTAAATACAATTCAGACATTCAAAAACAATTTAAACGTTTACAGTCGACAGTCGAATCCATCTGAACTAGAGACATGTTGGACTTCTGATGCTTTGAAATGCATTGAAAAAAATGTTCTTGTATCATGGAGAAAACAACCAACATGGCTTATAAATGATCTTCATTGAGTGTTTATTGTGTAAGTCAAATTCCCTGTACTGTATGTTTTTTTTTGTCTTTCTGTCTGTCTGACTGTCAAGACGCTGTTTTCGAGACATTTGTTACAAAACTGCACTTGCAGTGGTAAGTCACACAAACTGTACTATTTTTTTTAAATAATATATTACATCTAGGCCTACATTACAAGTAAATTTCACATCTTAATCTAGAAATGTGACTGAATCAGTTGTATGCAAACCCATAGAATTTAATTTATTGCTCATCAATTTTTGAGGTTATTGGTTATCATTGGCTATCATGGCTCTTGATTGCATACTGATCATTTAAAATTCTTTGAAATACCACAAAATTGTTATTTTTTTTTTTTTAAAGGTTCCATGTATATGAACAGTTCTTCAAGGATTATATATATTAATTTATTTTCTTTCTCTACAGCTCAAAGCCAGTCATAATCACCCGCCTCTGTGAAGGCCTCGGACCTCACCAGGACCTCAAGCCTGACAACATCATGGATGCTTTGTGTGTCCAGGGTTTTTCACAAACAGTTGTCCTGTGGACAGATACCCGGTCAATGATGTTTTCCCCCTCACATGATTTAAAGCCAATTTAAAATATTTTGAGGAATTTTTCTGAAATCAATCTGGAAAATCAGTCTGAGGAATCAATCTGAAATAAAAATAAAAATCTTTTTTACTGGTTGCATCCTCTCATCATGAGTGACTCATAAACTAAAAATCCCAAAATAGTATACTCTTATCAGATAATACAGATCAGCAGAGCGTGTCTCATTCACAGGTGGAACACAGCACTTATCGGCCCGTCATAATTGACTTAGGACTTGCCAGATTTCAGAAGAACGGCCTTTGCTTTGACACAGAAGGAGGCAATTGGTGTTCCTCCTCTCCGGAGATTTTCCTAGCAGAGCTCCTGATCGTGCCCAGAGCGAGACTCCCTCCCAACAGCACCTCTGTGCTTGCAGCCATGAATATGAATCCATATGATCTCCCGGTCATGGTGAACAGACTTGTTTTATTCAGACCTATGGCGCAGATCTAGGACAGATTGTTCAGGCAGGGAGAATGTGGATTTTGTTTACTAGCTTTTTAGGGAATGTAGGAAAAGCTTTTTAAAAGATTCTCACGAAGCTTAGATTGGCAATGAGTTTATTACTCAGTTCAGTAACATTTAATTAGCCTATTAAATAAACCAATATTATTAAAACGAGCAACTCAACTGTTTGCCACTGTTTGAAAAATAAATGATCATAACATTTCAAATGAAGCCTGTTTTTATTCCATTAAACCGACACTGATCATAATCAAACAATATATGGGATATATAAATATATATATACACACACATATATATTACTGAATTGAGTGAAATGTAAGGAGTTTGTTTTCTAAATGAATAAAAAGCTATTTGACACATTGGTTGAGAATTTGAAAAGGGGGATCTTAACACATAGGCCTACTATAGTGTTTCACTTTCAGAAATATTCTGGGAAGAAAATGTTACTGCTCAGAAGTTGCTCTTTCATGCCTCAGAAAGACTTAATGGAGATTTCATGCGTGTTTCAGATGTTTCTTTAAAAACAAAGTGGCAGTTTTTTCAGTTTGTTGTTCAACCACTAGAGGGTGTGTTTGGTCACAAATAATGATCATCCAAGCTCCAACTGCAGGAAGTTGGTTTGTTAATTGTAGATATTGTTGTAATAGACAAAGAAGAAAAAACAGTATATTTTTTTAACATATCTGTATACTAACATTAATCATAAGTACGAATATGGTTTTAAAAAAAACGATTTGCTGTTTTTTTCCCCAAGGAATCTTCTAGGTGTATAATTCTCTTGAACTTTTGAGGAAACTTGTCAGTTTAAAAAGAAATGCATTCTTATGTAGGCCTACAGTCTTGCTTGTTTCTTGTGTCTCCCAACCTGTTTGATAACATTTCCCAGAAGTCAAAGCAGGGGCTTAAACCTACTTTCCAGTAGGAAAACTTACAGCATACTTTTCATAACATAACGATGGGAAAATAATAGATAATGAAAAAGCTATTACACATTATAACTAAAAAAAATCTTTCTTTCTTTCTTGCTTACAGAATGAATACATGAATACATATATGGATGGATGGACTTGTCTTTAATTGTTCCAAAAAGCATATTGCATTTCAATAAAAGCAAGAACATTTTAACTTTTGTATTTATATTAATCGATTCCATCTGTGTTTAATTAGCTTATCAGTTCTATAGCACAGCCTTGTAAAAAATAAGTATACTTCAAGTTCATTTTATATGCTTAAGTAAAGTTAAAGTAGGCCTATACGTAGCCTAGCATATTAATATCAATTTACTAGAAGTATGCTTGTAAGTGATCTGTTTCAATATTTGGGACCAAATTGGCCCATTTTAGTGTATAAAAGTATACCTTAAGTGTAACAGTAGTAAAATTTGAGTAGCCATATATCTAGTTTATCTTCGTTTTTAGCCTACGTTACATTAAATTTAGGCTAATTAACACTAACCCTTTTGTAGTAAATTTTAATTAGGCCTACAATTGATGATCTAGAGGATATTCATGTCAGTGAAATTTATGGACAAAATCATACGCAGTGATCTACGCCGTCGCTAAGTATTATCTGCTGAATTAGCAGTGCGCGTTATTTGCAGTTCGTTTTTCCAACCGCCAGAGGGAGTGTGTGAACGCTTATTTGTACAACAGCAGAACTTTCAGTTAAAGGTGCATTGCTTTGAACGAGAATGTGTTTGTACATTTAAAGTAAATCAGTAAAAATGTACATTGATTGACACATATATTTATATGTGAATAGTTGATGATCATTTCACTTAGATAAAAGTGATCACATTTAACAAAACAAATTGTCTACGAAAAAAATAAGCCACCCTCCAACCTTGACCTTGCCAATGTGACAAAAACAATTTATTTGTACACTACTAGTCAAACGTTTGGACACACTTGACAATTTATGTTTCTTGCAATCTTAAAAACATTTTCATATAAAGGCTGCTTAAACGTATGAGATAGTTTTAAAACACATAATAATACATAATACAATAACGACCTAATAATACAAAGTAATATGTCTTAATTCAACCTTAACTGTTTTTTTTATTTTTTTTTTTTAAAGAATGGACCATAACCAAAAATTGTATTGCAGCGGCCAGCGGGCAGTGTCTTCCATCACCTGAGGGTGTGAGCATCATGTGACAGTGAGAATCTGAATCATCACTGGGGTGTGTCAGTGGTGAAGCACCTCTAATGATTGGCTCACACAGGAGAAAGAGTGCCAGAGATACATTACCTCATAGCAGAGGAAAAAGAGATGAGCTCATACTCACCTGACTCATATTCCCAGCTCACAAAAGCATTTACACTCAATGTAAAGACCCGAGTGTTTATGAGAGAGAGAGAGAGAGAGAGAGAGAGAGAGAGAGAGAGAGAGAGAGAGAGAGAGAGAGAGAGAGAGAGGAAAGGAAAGGGGGAAGGGTCAGTCATAGTGTTCAATAGCAGGAAGACCTGAGTGCATTCTAATATCTCTTGAAATATAAATGATAAACCAAGGAATTGCAAAATAGAAAATAAAAAGGCATAAATGGAGTTAGAATATCTTAACAAATAATTTATTATTATTATATACTATTATTCGTTGTTATTTATTATTATTATTTACAAATATATAAACACAAATCACGTAATCCATATTAAGTGTGATTGATTAATTAATATTGAATTTATATCATGTAATATCAGTATCAGACCAAATGCTGAAATTCTTATTCCACGTGCTTGCATTATTACTTTTTATTATTCTCAACAACAACAAAAGCATCATGAAAAATAATAATGCAAGCAGAATTTCAGCATCTACTCTGATAATATAATATAATCAATCATAATTAGTTGACAAAACATACATTTTTTCCTTATTAAAATTACAGTTTTGTCAAGAAAAAATAATTGTAATATATTCTATTATGTATTAGTTAAGTTTGAGGTATTAGTGCTGACTGATTCATTGCATTGTTATATGACACCACATTACGGCATGGCATGCATACTGACAAATGCTCTGCTGGATGATGTCATATTAGGTCATCATTTACAGTATGTGGGTGTAGTAAGTACAATATGAGTATATGCAAACATATTGCTTCTGCGAGGCGAGAGAATCTTCAGCACAGACTTCAAAAGATGTTTCCAATGACTAGACTTGCAGGTTCTGAGTTGAAAGACAAAAGGGGGACTTTATAAACAAAAGACCCAGGCCCACAGACAGGCTGGGCAGGCCAGGAAACATGATCTGTTATCCATTGTTGATATTGATTTAGGCCTTGGGCTCCCAGTAGACACCATTAATGGAGGCAACTGACCTTTTGGACATACTGACTGTCACTAAGGTGCTGGCTCTGATCCAGAATGTGTGAGAAAGACCCGTCCTGTACATCTTATATTAGTGTTGCCATCTGATCGACTGATGCTGCAATGATCTCCTTAGAAACTTCGTGTGCCAAACTGTTTGACCGGCCAATTAAAAACACCAGAAAACTGTAGATGCTAAGGATAAGAGAGCTGATCATTTGCCACGAGAAGAATCTTTCTTAAGAAATTAGTCGAGTATATCCTTGCCTTTGGTGGTAAAGAAATATTACATTCTGTGATTTTCTATAGTCAACATGCATGTAAATCAAACCAGCTGCAAGATTTTGCAAACTGCACTACAGTCTCATGTTACTTGTCACTATAACCAATTTTTTTTCACCGCTGATGCCATGCATACAGTTATAAGAATTATAAGTCTAAAACTGCATACCATCCACACACACACACAAATATACTGATATGTGTCTGTTGCAATTTTAGAGCATGTGTTAATTATAACTTCTGTTGACCAACATTTTTATGTGTTTGAACTGTTACCTAACCCTAGTTTGCCTATAAATCATATTTAATAGGTTTGAATGTGACAACTTACCCCATATAGTGTGATTAGATGCCCTACTTCAAGGTCAACACATGTTAAATTAATTAAATACTTTTTGCATAACACATGCATTTTTCAAAACTATAGGCTATATATATATATGAAAAAGCTTTTGGACAGAAATATATATATATATATATTTCTGTCCAAAAGCTTTTTCATTGTATAACTATATCAGTACAGATTAGTAACTGATTTTCACAAATAAACCCACCCTGAAAATATTCACTGGGTGTAAAAAGTGTGACAAGGAGTAATTAATTAGCTTGATCGCCTATTAACAAAATGTTTTTTTTTTGTATCAGTTCTACAATTCAAGCTACATTGTGTTTGTATTATTATTATGACTGTTCTTATTCTTATATCTGCTGTTGTTGTGGCTGTTGTTGTTGTTCCATATTTCATCTTTGCCGCCAGGCGTGGCATCATGAGGACAGTGGCGTCTGAGGTGGAAACACGAACGCTCTTTGTTCAAGGTTTGCCTGAGATGTTGCTAGACACGTGCTCTCTCTCTCTCTCTCTCTCTCTCTCTCTCTCTCTCTCTCTCTCTCTCTCTCTCTCTCTCTCTCTCTCTCTCTCTCTCCCTCTCTCTCTCTCTCTCTACCATAAATGTGCAGTGCAGATCCTGCAACGTCTGTGTGATAACTCCCCTGTCTCTTCTTCTTCTCGCTGGCCGTGTGCTCTTCCTCTCAGTGTAACAGCACTCCATGCGCAACGGTAGTCCAAACAACTCAGTGACCCGCTGCAACCAACGGCAAACAGGGTGGGCGGACCCCCGAATTATGTCAGTTTAACTCTTTGATTCTAGGGAAATACTGGGGACAGATGTTTCAGTTCATATGCTTAAAAAAAACACGAATATTCTCCGGAAAATGTCGGTCATGATATGACTCTCCATTGACCAAGTATCATAACAGAACTGAATGATGAAAGCAGCTGGTGTTGTTTTCAGACGCACATGTGTTCTCATTCTGGCACGCCTCTCCTCACAACAGAATACGATCGACTATGATGTTGAAGCCTAATATTTACGCATAAAATTATGTTTTGGATTATTCATTAGGAGTGAGTTGTGGGTTGCTACAAAGGAGTCTGAATTGCAACGGGATGGATGGATGGACGGGTGGATGGATAGATGGATGGATGGTGACTGTCTCAGCGAGGCAGGGCATGGCAAGCTGTTTGAACATTTATTCTTATATTTCTCAAACTGCATCAAAATGCACTTTAAATACTAACACAATTTTGTAAAAATGTTCATAAATTAATTTAAAAATAGCAAACAATTTTCATAGTAGGCTACAAGCGTAGTCTTATGTGTAATGCAGTACTGCACTGGTGTTCACATTAACATTTTTATGAATGATGGTGACTCACTTGTGGATGATAACACACTTGTTGAGCTTTCATAATAATTAAATTACACCATGCAAAAAAACTAAACAAATGGCTTTTTTTTTAAATGTCCCATACATGTAACTGGATAAATAGTAGGCTACTAAAATAAAAGAAAATAGTAAAATAATAATACAAAATATTAAAATATTTGTTTCTTTTTTTTCCTACTTATTAAAAAAGTGGAACAAAAACAGTTAGGCTGTTACAATTTTGTTTATTGTTACTTAAACATAAAAATAAAACAGTATCGTAAAATAAAATGAAATATCGCTCAGTGTCATAAAATCGATTGGGAATACATGCTGCAACGGCTTGCCATAGGCGAAGACTGAGCGAACCAGACGGGGTGGAGCATCAGTTAGCCTGGCCCTTCTCGGCGCAGACATCCTTGTGTCCCGTTCGCCTTCTGCGTATCGGAACCGGAGAGGGGGCTGGTCTGTGGGAGGGACTAGCGCAAAGGGGGGACTTGGACCAGGAGGGGGCGGGGTGGCGGCGAGGGTGCTGTTTCTCCAGTCTCTTACCAGTGTCTTTGTCTCACACTCTTTTGTTAGCCATGCCTAGCTTGCTGGTTCTAGCAGGGATCATGGAGAAAAATGGGGGCTACGGCGGGGATTTAGCCGGCTCCGGGTTCGGTAGCGAGGGTCTCCTAGTGCCGCCCGAGGAGGAGGAGGATGATTCCCGTGCCCTTAGAGTTGCGCTGGGCCAACTGTCGCTGCTGGGTCTTGGAGAGGGCGAGGACGGGGTTCCTGCGGGTGGTGGTGGAGGAGTTCAAGACAGGAGTAACAATAACCACCACAATCACATCCCATCTGAATCAGGGATGTTACAAGGGAAGAACAAGTTGTGCGCCCTGTACGAGAGCTCGCCGACCGAAACCAAAGGACGGGGCTGCAACATAACGGAGTGCGTCCCCGTGCCAAGCTCCGAACATGTGGCCGAAATAGTGGGGAGGCAAGGTAAATACAACGATGCGCACTTTCACATGCTTTCAAACTCGTTCTCCAGGGTGTGCGGCTCAAACTAAGTGTGGAGCTGTCTTAACAAAGAAAAAGGGAGTGGTAATGCTTTTTAACGTGTCTGTTTTTGCCGAGCTGTGCCACTATTTCAGCGCGTAGATGTCATATACATGGGCATTTCCTCTTAGCTTTAAGCAAAGTTACCAGCGGGTACGAGAACAAAGGCGTTATTCCACATCCACGCCTTCAATGTCAGCACGCTGCTTTCCCTTTGTCGTCTGAGGGCGCGTAATTCTGTTTTTTTTGAAACAGAAAATGGAACGCGTGTGCGCTCGCTGGATACAATGTAACAGTCAACGGTCTTTGTTGACTGGATACATTGTGTCATTCGCTCCTTCGCGCGCCTCTGTAGTTCCTGCGGGCTTTCATATGCAGCAGCAGCACCACGTTGTTTATGTTAGGCTACCTCAGACAAAGAGGACTTGTCGGATAACTTAAGTCCACCGCTTATCTCCTTAATATCGCGAAGCTCATAAAAGTGGGTCTCGTGAACAACTAAAAGTGCTGAAATTCTGACAGCGTTGTCAGACAAAGAAGTGAAAGTCCTTGTGTGCTTTGAGGGCAAAGCTCGCGCGGGGTGGGGGGGAGGGTGGGGGGTAGAGATACAAAATGGGAAAATTGTATGGGAAAATACAAACATGACTTGGCGGAAAAGTTATATTTTGAATGTGTGATGATATTTGGGAATAAGTTGAGGAGGCAATCTCGTGTAGTTGACACTGTTGTCTCACTGTGATTAACAAGTCACTTCATGATACATTGAAAGCACAGTATACAGTATTCTAGAAAGCCATGTTGCATTTGGTCCTGGAGAGACAGACTATAAAGACTGTATTAGAGTCACGCCCCGTCTACCAGTACAACAGCCCTGCACTCAAAGCAGGGGGTCAGGAAGCCTCTATGGAGCATACAGTCCATTCATTAAAAGTGTAATATCGTACCCAGATGAAATATGCAGTAATAAACGTCCCCTGCATATAACGACTTTGTCTAGTAAAGTGGCCTGCGTGTTTCAGAAGTGAACGCTTGAATCCAACTTGGGATGCAATGAGCGCGTGGATTGTAAGTTGCTGATTAAGAGGATTTGAAATGGGGTCTTTACCTCATTAGTTACTGATATAACGGCCACATCCTGAGCTGAATAACTAGACATTTGTTTGGCCTTTATTAGGTTAATTTAATTGCATTTTTCTATGAATAGATTTGGCCTGATAATAACAAGCGAGAGTGATGGCGAAAAAAGCAGCACACTTATGTATCCTTGTTATCGCCATTAGTTTGGAATTTGAGCTGTGAGGTTCCAGTGCTTTGTTCACCTGCAGTGGCTGCCATGCCTGTTAGGAGATGTGCTCCTGCAGCGAGGGGGACGATTCAGCGGCGGGAGGGAATCTGTGCTCCCCGCTGTCAGTGCTAGACAGTCCATCCAGGTTATTTTTTAGCTTCTGCTCTACACAATGAGGCATGAAACCAGTGTGCAGAGATCTATCCACTGAACAGGCCCCTGGGCGGAGAAATCCACCCCACTCTTGATAAGACACCACTGAGGTGCTAATAAATACTCTGGTGCTGTACACGAGGCGGATGCTGTGGAGCACCACACCTTGTTATGAATTCATATCTCAACAATAACTTTATGGGGTATTTAGCTTGCTCGCAATGCAAGAGAATAGTAGGGGAATTTACATCTGAAAACACATTTGACACATTTGTTTCAGTGCTGAATATCATAGTACCTGTGACTGTCTGTTAGCACATGGCACTCTTGCAGAGGAGACGTCATTCAGACAACTGGGATTTTTAAGAGCTATTGTAATCGCAGGTTTTTTTTAAAAATTCTATTAGGATACGTAAACGCAGACTGGATTTTTTTTAATGTGCTAAATGGGATTTATTATGGTAAATACTTAAGATAATTTAAAGCCAACACATTTCTTTCTATATTATGAATAAACAGCACAAATATTACTGAGACAGTGTAATGCACCAAAAAACAAAGCCGTTGTTTTAATCGATTTGTACAGTTACCACAACAGAGAAGAGTGAGCAGCCATTTCTAAATTCACTTTGGGCCTCATTCATTAAACACGAGCAGAAAATTTTCAGTGTACATTGTATAATCAATAGTTTTATGAACAGAAACGACAAAGAAAGAAAGATTAACACACATTTTCTTCTGTTTGTGAATTTGGTTCAGTGGGTTTAATCAAATACAACAAATTGCAAGACAATTCAAATTTTTATTATCAAAAATTGTACTTTAGTATATTGTGTACAAAAAATAAGACAATACTAATTTTTACTACCAAATAAATTTATTTGAATATATTGTTTACAAAAAAAGGAAAGGCAAATGCTAATTTTTATCATGAGAAAAAAAAGTGTATTTGCATATTTGGTATAATGGTTACAAATAGAAAAAGCAAGGGCTGGCCCAGACTGAACTGCTGACTTTTGCTATGAATCTGCTGCAGAATTTTGTATATTCGAGCATGGTAAAAAGATAAAACACAGTCAATGATAAATTGTGTTAAACAAAGTAACCATACCTTTAATGAGAACTGAAAACACAATCAAATTATCCAAAATGTTTAAATAAATTACACTTAAGAGATGGAGAACATGAAGAACTTTGTGAATGAGTTCTGCTGCAGATTCAGAGCATGGATGACCTTTTGACCTGGAAACCAAGTGTTAATTGACAGATATTAATAGTACCACTACTATAATATTCCTTCTCCACTCAACAGGTTGCAAAATCAAAGCTTTGCGTGCAAAGACGAACACCTACATCAAGACCCCCGTCAGAGGCGAAGAACCAGTCTTCCTCATCACCGGCCGCAAAGAGGACGTGGCCCTGGCCAGACGTGAAATCATCTCTGCTGCCGAGCACTTCTCCATGCTGCGGGCCTCCAGGAACAAGCTGGGCGTCTCGTTCAGCGGCTCACCACCTGCACCACTCCCTGGCCAGACCACCATACAGGTGCGGGTGCCCTACCGCGTCGTGGGTTTGGTGGTCGGACCCAAAGGCTCCACTATAAAACGCATCCAGCAGCAAACGTGCACTTATATCGTAACTCCAAGCCGCGACCGCGACCCGGTCTTCGAGATCACCGGCTCCCCTGGGAACGCCGAACGGGCTCGGGAGGAAATCGAGGCACACATTGCTTTCCGCACGGGTGGCCTGCACGACCACAACAATGAGAACGACTGCTTGGGCCCTGACAGTGGCAACGGGGGCCTGGAGAGCCGCCTGCAGCAGGTGTGGGGGCTCCAGGGGGCCCCGCGCAAACCGCTTGCCAGCAGCTACCGCCAGAATTTCTCAGACACCATGGTCGGAAGTAGCGGAGGAGGAGGGGGAGGAGGAGGAGGGATTTACAGTAAAGGTGACTTTACCAACCACGGCAACGGGGACAAGCCGTGCTCTTACTTCGGCTCGGAGGGCACTCAAAGCTGGGGCGATCCCGACTATCCCAAACAGGTGGCCTACTATGCCCAGCAGCGCTCCAAAAGCTTTGGAGGCCTGCCTCTCCCTCTGACCAGACTGTCGCCGGGACTGCCCGAACCGTGCGGCACCAACAACTCCAACGCCGTGGGGTCTCCTCACGCCCAGGCCCGCCGTGCCCACAGTGAGCCCACCGCCACCACGGTCACGTTCACCGGACGTCTCCCCGTGCCAGATTCACCGCCTGCCGTGGCTCGGGACTGCATGACCTGCTTTGAGAGCAAAGTGACGGCCGCCCTGGTCCCGTGCGGTCATAACCTCTTCTGCATGGAGTGCGCCATCCGAATTTGTGAGCTAAACCATCCAGAGTGCCCTGTCTGCCACACCCTGGTCACACAGGCTATCCGAATATTCTCTTAAAGAGTTGTTTTTTCGTTTTTTTGTGCTTTGTTTTTACTCTGTAGTATCAGTTTACTTTTAATCTTTTTTTATTTGGCCAGTATTCACTTTTTTATTTTTCAGAAAACACAAAACCAAAACAAGCAGATATTTTAGAACACACTGCTTGCTTTACTAAAAAAAGAGGAAGTATTTTCAGATTTTTCTTTTATATGTACACATATATACATATATATTTTATAAAAGTTTTTTTAAAAATGGAAAGAACGTAGTTCTTAGCATGTTCATTTTTGTTTTTCTTTATTTTTTTTATTTTTTTTTACTGGTGCTGGTTTTTTCCACATGCTGTGTGGACAGTAACAGGAGAAATAATGTGAACATTTTACACTTTTCCTTTGCTGGGGAGGTATAAAAAATATCATTACAAGTTTATTTCCTAAGATTGGAGTATAGTTTTTCATCCCAGCATCTTCTGCAAATGAGCTAGTATTCTTTTTTAAGGTAAACTAGAATCTTAAATCTTTGCACCTTAAAATTGATGTAAAGTGATTGTCAAAAACATTACATTGCTAGATATCTATGCGAAATAGATGGTATAGAAATGGCCAATATGGGCTGATATATATCCGACCTGATGTCGGTGTGGCTTTAAATTTGGATCATGTTCTAAACAACACAATTACACAATTAGTATCTGCTTTGCTAATCAATATTTGAACGGGTAATTGACGAGTAAAACAGGGAGTTTCTCTTTTTTGGTTTTCTTTCTGCACCAGTCAGCCTATTATGTGATGCATCTAAAAAGGTCTTATTAGGTCCAATACAAGAAAAGAAAATACTGTTTTCAGAGCAAATTTATTGGTCAGCTCACAAAAACTTGGAATTCATCGAGCGATCTGTTGTTCAAAAGGTCTTTTCCAGGATCCTTTTTACTAATGGTTTTTATTGTCATTTCTGCACTCAGTATGTTTATGATTTTTCTTTACATCAGTTTCCACACATTTATTTGGTAGAACACTGATTACAAGCATAGGGCATGAGATGAAGAACAAAACAAAACAAAAAAAGCTGAGGGGGCGATTGAGGGGAGGGGGTTTGTAATCTGATCCTGAATAGACCAAATAGACAAAAGCAAGCAAGACTTCGAGCACAGTACAATGTAAATCACCCACTCACGAGGTCCTGCATTTGAGTTGCAAAGCGTCCTCTGACTGTCTGTCTGTACTGAGGCAGGTGTTGCATATCGTACTTAAGATTATGGGGTTTTTTTCTCTAAAAGGTCGGGCTGTCAGGGGGGGAATTCTACTCTAATTCTACTCGCTGCTCCGTGCATCATACGCTGTAAAGACTACAGAGCTCCTCCCAGAGAGTATATTGTTTTGTCGCAGTGGTGGTACAATCCCCGGAGCGCCCCAACATGGCCTGCCCTAGGAGGAGCTGATAATTAGCCATACATCAGAGTCCAGGTGCAAGGCAACTGCTGTAGGAAGGAGGGGTGGCGTACAGTGGCGTGAATGAGGATGGACGGGACGCCACGCAGGGGGCTAAACTAGGTGCAGCTGGGGCCCATCCTGTCGATCGCCCTCTCTCTCGCTCTCCCCATTCTGGTATTCCCAATGGGGAGAAAGGGGGCCTCTTTTGTCCTGCCATGGGGTGAAAAAAAAATTCAAGAGCAGATTTCATTTCAAAGAGAAATCCTGGCGTTCTGGGTAGAGGGTGGCGAGATGAACCCAAAGCATTTTTAATTTAACTTACCGAATCTCTCTGGATTCCTCGTTTAATGTGCACGAGAGGCAGGCCGTCGAAGTTTCCATGGAGTCTTCCTTCATGTGCGGGACATCCTGCCGTGACCCCCTCGAGACAGCCCTGCCAGTGCACGGTCACAAGTAGCCAATCGCAGAGCAACCTTGAACTCCACAATAAAATCAGACAATTGTAATTGACAAGAAAGCAGGGGGGAAACGCCCAATTTGGTGGCCGATCATGCTGAATCAAATTACACACACACTGCCTGTCTCATTGCAGGCTAGGGGATTTCGGAATAGGGGATTAGAGCATTCGGAGGTTGGGAAACTGTCTTTTTTTCCCTCTCGCTGGAAGGCTACTACAAAAGAATGGAGCCACTGAAAATGTACTCTGTTTGAAATGGGTCAGTTTTTCCCCCATCAAGCCTCTCTGCGCCATTGCCACATGTGCACGGTGTTAGAAGATATGCTAGGGTAAGCTTGTGATTGTATTTAACTTACTATAGCGATTTACCTTTGAGCCATTAGCATCTTAAATATTAGTTCTGAAAAACTTTTGACGCTCAGTTTGACTGTTACAGTAGTTTTTTGCCTCGTCTGATTTGATGTATTACGGCCGCATTAGCGCCTGACAGTGTTTTTGTTTTGCTCTTGTTTATGAGAACAAGTACTTTCTGTAAGTGTCAATGTAATAAGGTACTTTCTTTAATCGAAATATATTTCAAGTCCCTTTAAGTAACTCTCAGATTTGAGAAACGAAACTGAAAAGGCTTAAAAAATTAAAGCTCTTAAAAGCACCTTATTTTTAAGAACGCAAACAGCATTTGCAATCGAAAAGCCAGTCCATTTCTCAAATGGCAAATGTTACCGTTATTATTGCACTTAGGTTATATTTTGGGTTAGTTGGTTGTATTTGCACGGATAGCGCATTTTGAACAAGTCACTTAGCGTTATTTCTAAATGTCGCAGTCTTTAGAAAGAGCATCTTCTTTTCCTTTAAATAAAAGGACACCAATACTACGGTAGTGAATAGAGGTTTTTCTTAGCCTTTTTTTCTGGTTCTTCAAATCCCCAGCACTGATCAGGGACAGACGCTCATCCATTGAAGGAATGTATGATTGTGCATTTCGGTCATTTATATATATTTATATATATATATAAACCAAAAGCATTTTGAAAAAGGAATTGATTATGCAAACCGTAATAGCTCGAATTTCAGAATCTGATCCAGAACATTTGTCTGGCTATAAACCACATTTTGTTCTCCTGCCTCTTTTAAGGTCACCAGGTCAGTGGACGCAGGAAACAGCAATAACTATCTTAATACTTAATAAAACAAGATATCAGTTCATCTTTATCTAAAAATGCACTGTTACATAAATGCTTTGCAATGATTGATAACCCTAAGAATTGATTAAAGCCATGCACATTGTATTTACACAATTAAAGCCCTTTTTGAGAGCGAAACAATAGCAGTAACGACTTTCCCCATTTGAAAATGCAGCGCTTCAAAAGTTTAGTTTCTTAATCAAATGTCGCAACTTAAGAGTGATGATATTGTTCAAAGAATGTAACCTGAATCAATAGAGAAGGTTCTGTTGAAGTATTCAGAGGGAGATTTTATTCAATACAGGCTTTGAAAGGGAGACATTTTAACTGTTAAAGACTTTATACAGCCAATCACAGCAAAACCTTTTTTAAGTATTATTTATTTGATAGGAATAAGACTATATTTATTGACATTTAGGGAGATATATAATAAAGACTGACTACCATAGGCATATCATTGAATATATTTCACTATATAAGCAATTGTAATAGTCTTTAATAGCCTACATGCTAGTTTGTAATATTACGTAAGGCATCATCCCAATAGAAATTAAATAAATAAAAATAAAGTGTGAAGGTAATGATGCCCCATAAATCTGAAAGCAGTTCAGAAAATACATAACCAAAAATTAGGGTTATCACAATCAATTAATTCATATATAGTTTAGTTTGTAACATTTGCTATGCCTATACTGAATGCATACAGTTATGACAATATAAACATTTCTACACACCCTATTGACAGGATACACTGCATGTAAGAGCAGCTCATAAGAAATAAAAAATATATTTAAAATCCATATCAGAACGGTCTAATCATCTTCACTCCATTAATTTCAACTGGAAAATTCTTTCATAATTTCAGAATGACAAGGGCACTACTGTTATGCCTAATCCAAATAAGCGCTCATGCAAGAGCCATTCTGATCGAGAGGGGGGAGTGGTCACAACGTGCGACAACAGATTCACAAGGAAAAGTGGTCCAGTTTAGGGTCTAACAGGTTTAACAAGAATGTGTTGTCTAACGTGAAGCTTAACATTAAGAACCACTGTGAATCGTTTCCGCTTCTGCTTTTTCGCTCTCAGTAATTACGTGGTGTTGTTAAATAGTTGCAATTCAACAGATTCTCTCGCTTCTTTTTGGTTGTGCATGCTGGAAAATTATTTTACAGAGCATTATTTACCTTTGAACAGCCTGTGTAGATAAAATATAACAGAGCCACTTGTACTACAGAGAACTTTAGTGAGGACTACAGCTGGTGTTTAAATGTAATGCTGTACAATGATACCAGTTTATTTTTCCAAACATATTTCTCTTACCCATCATAAAGTATCTAATGCACAAATACCCCAATTTGTTCAGTTTTTTTGCTCATATGTTTACACACCCCTTGCAGAATCTGTTTAGGTGCATTTTAAGATTGTATTTTTTCTTTAGTGCTGCCCTGATGATGCCATATACAAAATATTTTACACTAATAATTCCCTTCAGAATTCACATACTCGAGCATCAATGATTGTTTGCAGCCTTTTGTGAAAGCTGCACGAGTCGCTCAATTGTCCCGAGTGTCAAAGCTGAAGATCAAGATCATATAGCCGCTGTGGGGAAGAACTCAAATGTGCAGAGCATGCTGGGAAACCAAAGAACTTGGGGGATGTTTGTCAAGAACAGTGCGCTCAGGACAAACCAGAGACTCAAGACCATCACTTAAGATTACAAACATTCATTGATGCTATAGATGAGGAAACGCGTGATATTAAACAAATGTGAACAATTTGTGGAATTTCTTAAATATCTGCATTAGGGATGTGCTAAAAATAAAAAAAATAAAATGAAATTTAAAAATTCTTCAAGGGGTTTGCAAATTTATAAGCTGAACTGTACCCTTACTGCATTCCCATAACGGATATATTTGCATTTTTAGATTTGTTCATATTTTCTATACGCCCGACTAGGCGAACAATATATGTGTTCTTACATAGCAGATAGCGAAGCTGCATGTATTTATCTGTAAACACTGCAGCGTCCGTTCCATAGAATCACCAGAGAACATATACATGATGCACTTAAGCAATTATAATGCCTTTCAGTATATAGGACAAAAGGGCAAATAATGTATTTGAATGTAAAAATGGCCACCCAACCAATGTCTAATTTTGCCTTTTGTTTCTTTATCAAAGTGAGCTTTAAGTTTAAAATTCATGGTTAGAGAAATACCACCATATCTGTTTAGGTTCTTCCTCACAGCATTTATACAAAGCAACTTAAAAGGGAAAAAAATGTCTTATAGCTCTTTCGTAAGATTCTATTTTGCTAAAATGCATTATTATTTCATAGACAGAGGAAGAGGTCAGTATCTGGATGTTATTTATGAATATCTTTAATGAAGCAAACATATTTATAAGTAACTTCAAGACGTTTTGTTTTTTAATTAATAAATTAAAGTTAATATATTTCTAAAATGCATGAAGTTGATTTCTACTAAAATGATTAAAACTATAGAATTTTTATTTATGAAAGTTAGAAAAATCCTTCACACTTCTGACAGCATAAAACGAGTGGGGTGGGGTTTCAAAGGCTTATATTTTAAAACGTCAGATACGTGCCGTTTTAACATGTGCATTAACAATGGGATTACGGCAGAAATATTTTATAGCATTTGGGGGAATTTTAGTCACTTCAACTGTGCCTCAATACCGCGTTTTTGCATACTAGAAGCACTCAGAAGTGTTGTGTACCTGTCCTTTAACACCTCATAGCTGAGTGAATAAAGGGTCCCTTCCTTTTTTTATTAAATTGCTTTGTTTTTAAATGCAATTGTTATTAAGCGATAACAGGCTGAAGTATAACAGGGTGAAACAGAAAAATGATTGTGCATAGTAATACAAGCAAAATTCAACTACACGTAATGACGTTCCGATTTCCAATCGTTTAAAAATATGCATGACAAAACTTAAAAAACAACAAAAAAAAAAATACACTTTTTCTGCAAATCAGACATTCCGTTATCATATTTGTTTCCAGATATGTGAGCGGAATGCAATTTCGAGCACACTCACAGTAATACCGTTATTTGCATGTAACTTGTATCATCTCTTAACTGGCAACCTGTTTTGTCACATACAAATGAGGCTCATGTACAAACTACACTCAAGGGCTGATGATTACAGTTCATTATTACCGAGAGTGTCTCAAACACGTCAAAGCGGTGAACTATTGTTTACAAGATTACACGGAGAAGCATAGTCTCTCAATACTTACTTCATGGTGAACACACATCTCGACTTTGTTTTGGCTCTGTGGTGGCAATGGTAGTTGTGTAGTGGTTTCAATTTCAGTCAGACAGGAACATGGGGGGGGGGGGGGGGGGGGTGTTTAGGATGGTCATTGATGTGACCTCGCTTGGGATGAGTTACTCCAGTCCGACAGTCTGTATTTGGTAGCTTCCAGCACAGTAGAAGTGTTTCATACAGCTCTCATAGTGGTATTAGTGCATTAGTTTGGTCAAGCATCTCCTGGTACTAGTGTTCAATTTATTGTTGATAAACGAGGGGTTTGCCATATCATAGACGAGGCTAGCCAACACTCCACGAGTCGTTTTAATTTCATAATTCAGTATCGTGTCTACACGGGGCACGCAAACTGCAGGTTTTTTCCTTAGAACATGTTCTTTGTGACCTTCATTTTTGATATTTGATCAATGTATCTATGCCATACTAGTTTTGATTCTTTGGTTACTTTCAAGAAATTGTATTGTAAATGTTTCTAATAAAACAAACTGAATAATCGGTCACTGCTACCCTGAATTCTGTTGGTCTCACACCTGATGATTTCAAACAAAACTGATTTTATTCATAAATGTCATTAACATACACAGAAAATCAACAAATGTTTTAAAAATAGGTGTTCATGGGTTCCCACATTCATGGAAATATCTGGAAGTATCAGGGAATTAAAAAAAAATTCTGGAAAAGTCATGGAAATTAATAACATTTCATAAAGCTCATAAATATTTCATCAACTAGAAATTGCTTGTTGTGAGTGCAATCTCTCTATACCATGATTTTACTTATCCAGTATTCAAGAACGACTGGAAAGGTCATATGGAAGTCACTGGTCAAAAGATGTGGGAACCCTGAAAAACACACAAGCTTCCGGGTGTCTATGTAAACCCAAGTTAAAAAACCCAACAGCCGATAAACAACCATGTTCATTGAAAATGTATAAATGCATTTGCCATATTCAGAGCCTTTGTTCAGGAGTCCCACTGGGAAAAGAACAGGCACGATGACAAAATCTTCCCAAAGCAGTAATTATCAACGTCTCCAGCTAAACGGCTGATATTCAGCATAACAGATTGATCGCATTAGCATTAATCTTTCAGGCAAGGCATTTAGGGAAGCACCTTGTGTCATGTATTTGAACAAATTACAATAGTACTTAAAAAAAAAAAAAAAAAAAGCCAAAAGCACGACCCCGACAGGCCCATCCTGAGGCGAGGAGAATATAAACGCCACAGCAAGCGAACGCAAAGATAAAACTACACCAAAAGCATGGAAGACAGAAAAGCTGGGACAGTGAGTGAGATCTCAAGAGACCTGCTGCTCTTCGGGTTACATGTAGCAGATAACAAGGGTGGCCAGAGAGGAATTCACTTCCAGTAAGAAAACCTCAGCAGTGCATCACAAGCCATCAGTTTCCCTGCCTTGCAATATAATATGGTCAATGTACCCAATGATAGAGAACCGAATCCCACCTGCCACTCATTTTCCAAGCAGAAAAAAAAAAACTATTAAGGCAACACCCAGAAACCAGCTTATAGCAAAAGTAATCATGCAAGTGTGCACTGAGCCACAGAAAGTACAACAAAAAGATATAAAGCAGAAAAAATGTCTGACCTGCATCTGTACTTTGAGTAGGGATGGGAATCGTACGTATTTAAAGGAATGGTTCAAAGAAAATCAAAACATGTATAATAATTTGAGAAAATGTTTAATTTATAGATGAACTCTTCCTTATGATTCTGGTTCTTTTTCAAAGAAAATCCAAAAAATGGACAATGTTTGATAAATGTATATTACATTCTTTACCCTCATAACAAATCTATTGCGAAATTATGAGAATTTCATCAGAACAGTAATAAAATGTATTATAATATATTACATAATTTTTTGGGGGAAATGGGGCTTCACATTAGAAATATATACCACAAAAAGTGAGTTTCCAAACTTTTTTTAAAAGCGGGAAACAAAAATCATGTGCCTGAAAGTTTACTGCTGATTTTAATGCACAGCTGACAAGAAATAAGATGCATAATGATCGCAATGCCATAGGACAAGTTTAATGCAGCTCTGATGCATATATTGTATATTTTATGCATAGTTTATTATGCTGATGCAACAGAATGCATACATTAGAAAATTGATAACAGACATATAATTTGGTGAGTTTTGTTTTTTGAGAACCAGATAACAATTCCCAACCCTGAATCTGAATAGACGACACTCTTATACTCGAACACCACAGCACATACATCTGTCTATTAACCTATTAACAGTACTCTGATCCACAGAAAACACTCCCAGCGCTTGTACAAATGCGTGCCATGACTAGGAGAAACCCTTGAGAAAATCTGAAAAAAAAAAAAAAACATTCACAGAAGCATGACAAAAGAAAGCAAAAATACCACAGTAAAACAAGATCATATTTGCATTCAATAAATACAAAAGAGCCGTTACAGCGGCGTCTGTGTAAGAATTGACCGAACAGGCGCTATGAGGACCAGTGTGAATTTCTCTGGAGTAGAGATGCATGAAAAAGTTGTCAGACTACATCTGCGGTGGCACACTAAAGGAAAAAATATATAATTTAACTAGTGAATCCCTATAGTGATCAGAAACCATTCAAGAGTGATTTAAAGGTAGCATTACACATTCTAAGCACTTTTTTCTCGTTTTTCCTGCTCATTGTTTGTAAGCAGACTGTCAGTGACAAAAAGAGCGAAGAAAAAAAAAAAAAAAGAAGAGCAGCCACATCTGAGCGCCAGCTACCTGCTCATTTCTAATTAGTCTGAAACAAGAAGCATGGCCTCTTAGTTCTGAGAAAATGCTTGATCCATTGAATTTCAACATCTCTTATTGTCCAATTTTGAAGATTATTACTCACTGATTCTGGGCATAACCAAGTAAGTCCGTTACATATATTAACCACACCACGCGCAGGGAATACAACACAGCCGGACGGTGACGGTCAACCTCGCAGCCCAGCCTAACAGAAGTTGTCGATTTTCCCCGGATCCCATGGCGGCGCTGTAGCAGCTCAGTTATTCTGACAGCAGGCGCCCTGCTTGCCAGAATTCTGTGTAGGCTGTACAGTAATGGGAACCACTTTGGAGCTGGGGGAGAAGCTGTCCTCACCACGCCCTGACATCTGCCTCTGGGACACGATACGGTAGATTTCTGTGTGAGAGAGAGTCGAGCAGAGATAGCGCCGTTACGGAGAGTTACCTGATAAAAGTGATCTAACAAAGTATGTTACTGACAGTGGAACAAATTCAGCTGCGGTTCATTGTGACACATATGAATAATGTAACTGTGAAACACTGTCTGGTTGAATAGAGGTACTTCCCAGGCCAAACAAAAAATTTAAAATAAATCAAAAGAAAAACTGTAAAAAGAAAACCAGTATTTTGTATTGTTTTATAGAACTTTTAAAGTTTGACCTCAAAACACAGTTTCACTCATTCACAGGAATAGCTGAGTATTTCTGTGGCTCGGAGTTTGCTGCCATCTAGAGGCAATAATTAATAACACAGACAAGCACTCTGGTTTTGGATTGTATACTACAGTACATCTGATTGAATCTTACAAAAACTGGCAAATGTTTCCCGTTTTTTTTAATAAAACTTTATTATACTAATTTTTAAAAGACATTTCATGACAAAGCAGAAATGTTTAATTAAGCAGATTTCCTCAACCCCAAATTCTCAATGTAATGACAAAATAATGATATTTTTAAAAACATAAATTTTTAGAAGTAGCCAATTGTATTTATTATGCTTTATTACTTTTAATTAAAAGCTTTTCTGCATGATTTTCATTTCTGTACTACAACAATGAGAATTGGGATTTTTTTCACATAGTAATGACAATATATCTAGGTCACATTTCACCCTAGAATTAAAATATTATCATTTTTATTATTATTATTATTAATACTATTATTGTTAAATATAATAAACGTCATTTGAAAATAACCCCCAATTTCTCATTATGGCAATGCATCTAAATGTTTCACTTTTGGGTGTTTTTAATGCTCATTATTCATGTTTTTTTTTTTTTTTTTTTTTTTTTTTTAATTCTGTTATACAGTAAAATTTACTGTAACTTATTTTTTGTTTTTAAATCAGTATAAATTAAAAGGCAGCACAAAAAAACACTATGCATAAAATGCTTCTATTTAAGAACTACTTTTCTCATTACAGTAGTGAGAATGTTCTTAACGAAACATGACAGCTTTAATGAGATGATATGTTCAGGGCTGACCTGTAAGAATGGTCTGAAAGGCAAGTTCAACATTAGAAGAGTCCAGCGCTGAGGTCTCCAGGAAAGAAAGTCCATGCTTCTCTGTAAAACACACACAATTCAACAGAGCACTTCACATCTCCTAAACACACACAAATAAATATTTTTGTTTATTTTTACTTTATATCTTGCTTCTCAAATACATTATCAAAGGAAAAAAATGGTATAAATATCAAGACAGCATATACCCTAATTCTGAAATAAACAAGTAGCATGCAACATATATAAAAATTATTACTAACATTCAGTACTTGAGATAACTGAGAAAAAAGGTTAATAGTTTAAGAGCGTGGCACTAGCAACACCAATGTCATGGGTTCAATTCAATTAGCATTTGAAAATATATAAAGTAAATATAACAACATCTGTGTCTTCCGTGTCACATGATCCTTCAGAAATCATTCTAATATATTGTTTTGTTCAAGAAACATTTCTTATTATTATCAAAGTTGAAAACAGTTGTGCGGCTTCATATTTTTGTGGAAACTGATTTTTTTACAGGATAGAAATTTTAAAAGAACACCAAGAATTTATTTTCCACAACCTTTTGAACGGTAGTGTACAATTCTCTGTCCCACACGTGACATAATAGGTCTTTCTTATATTGAAATGTTTAACTAAAGGCAACCATTCATTACCATCTTGGGTGTAGTTTTATTCTAACTGTATTTAGGTGTAACTTAATCAATTATACATTTGATTTGCCAGAAAATGACTCAACTGAAACTCTTAATAATGAGTAGCATAAGAATTACAGTTCAAACTATCTTCCCCAGCACTAACCTGCAAACGCCTTGGCTTCATCCATAGGAACAGCCCTCAGATGGCGCAAGTCGCTTTTGTTCCCTACTAACATGATGACAATATTGCTGTCAGCATGATCCTGCAGCTCCTTCAGCCAGCGTTCAGCGTTTTCATAGGTCAGATGCTTGGCGATGTCATACACCAGCAGGGCTCCAACGGCACCTCTGTAATACCTTTGAATACACACATTTAAAAGATGCATTCATTTTGGGTTTTAAATTATACACAATTTATTCCACAACCTAAAGTGCTCAATAATAGTGTGGTTATCAAGAAGAATGTTCATGTGATTATTACTGTTATTAAAGTCTTCATCTGATGTGAAAGTACATCAAGCACAAGCTCATTCAACTGCTCCTTAGTACATGGGAGCCTATGGCATCCCATTATTTACTATACGGTAAAAACATCAGAGCCTGTCATTTTTTACTTGAATGTGCAAGGCTTCTGGGGTCAGTCGCTTACAGTTATGTTAGCTGTGAAAAACAGTCAGCTATGCTGTTCGATTTTGCAAGGTGGTATTTGTTATCATACAAATTTAAATGGCTTTACCGTTTACTGCACTGTGCACGTACATACACAGAAAATAGCTTCTATTCTGAAAAATAAGATGGACATGGCAGGCCCTGAAAAGTTATGTATACATTTATAGCTTTTCTTTTTCACTAAAATGCCTACAAACGGAACTATTTTGTTTCAAATCAGAATGAATGAATTTAAATGATTCATATAGCACATGAAAGATTTTGACATCAAGGATGCCAAATGAGACATAACATTGTATCTTTATAGATGATGAAAATGCCACAAAAATGGATGAAAATCATAAAAACTCTGCCTTCATATTATGCTTTTTGTCTCTGTTTGTGTATACTTTCCAAATGTTAAAGAAATTAAGGTTCAGCACGCGCATTCCCACAGATTTTTGTTAGGTGTGATTTCTCAGGTAATAGGGACATGTTACATGTTTATATGCGTGCGTGTGTGTGTGTGTGTGTGTGGATATTCAAAAATGGACATAAATTAGCGGATCTCTTGATTGATTTTATGAAGACACTTACGCTGATGTGATGGCCCTGTATCTCTCCTGTCCAGCCGTGTCCCAGATCTGGGCTTTGACAGTCTTGCCCTCCACATGGATACTGCGTGTGGCAAACTCCACCCCGATAGTGCTCTTGCTCTCCAGGTTGAACTCATTGCGAGTGAAGCGAGAGAGAAGGTTGCTCTTGCCCACACCAGAATCGCCAATCAGAACCACTGCGGATGACAAGGACACCGGTGCGTGAGATACACTAGCTCAACTTTATGGTGCTTTAATGTGTGTGCTATTGACCCTGGAGACACACATGACTCTGTGAGATCTCTTTCAAGCTGATTCTATTTGTGTGCTGGCTAAAACCGCCATGACTCCACCGCACAATAGCAATTAGAGTCGAATGTTTCACACACAGAGGGTGTGTTTCCACAAAGCTTTTAACAATAAGTGAAAAGGGCAAGACCAATGAGCAACTGCCTTCTCCACCCACACAGACTTATGAAATACTGGGAATGTCTCTCTTCCGCTGATAGAGGCAAAAATGGAATAGATATTATTGAGAAATCATATTTACAGTTACACTACTGCTCAGGTAGTTTGGGGCTAGTAAGATTTTATTAAAGAAACAAATACTTTTATTTAACAAGGTTGCATTAAATTAAAGATTTTTTTACATTGTTATAAAAAGTTATCTGTCAATTTTGATCTGTTTCAAATAAATGCTGTTCTTTTGAACTTTCTATTCATCATTGAATCCTGAAAAAACAATGTTACCGTTTCCACACCAAGTTTGAAGCAGCACAACTGTTTTCAACATTAATAAAGATAATAGGCCTAAATGTTTCTTGAGCAGCAAATCAGTGTATTAGAATGATTTCGGAAGGATCATGTGACACTGAAGACTATGAGTAATGATGCTGAAAATACAGCTGACATCACAGAATGAATTACAGTTTCAAATATATTCAAATAGAAAAGATTTATTTTAAATTGTAAGAATATTTGACTATTTCGTTATTGTGTGCCGCCTTGGTGAGCATAAGAGACTTTAAGAGATAAGAGAAAGAGAAAAATTAAGAGAAAAATTGTCCGTATAATTCATGCCTGAGGTTTCTGAACTTAAAATGTATTTACCAACCCTTGTGTCCTTCCAAACTTGTCCGTAGAACACAATAAGTGAATCATAAGCCTGGTTTCACAGACAGGGCTTAGATTAAACCAGGATTAGGCCTCAGTTCAATTAGGACATTTAAGTAGCTTTTATAAACTTGCCTTAGAAAAAAAAAACATTACTAGTGTACATCTTGAGACTAAACAATGGCACTGACATATTTTAAAATATGAAATATAAAATATTAAAAAACAACTCAAACATGCATTTTAGCCTTAGTCTAGCTTAGCTTAGTCTAGCTTAGTCTAGCTTAGTCTAGCTTAGTCTAGCTTAGTCTAGCTTAGTCTAGCTTAGTCTAGCTTAGTCTAGCTTAGTCTAGCTTAGTCTAGCTTAGTCTAGCTTAGTCTAGCTTAGTCTAGCTTAGTCTAGCTTAGTCTAGCTTAGTCTAGCTTAGTCTAGCTTAGTGGGTTAATCTTATTTTTCATATAAAGACTGGCAACATAAATTAAAAATGACACACACACAAAAAAAAACTCAATTCTAATAAATCTATTCTCAAATCTGTATATTAAACTATCATGTGACGTTCAGTTTGGACATGTGAGAACCAATCGTTTTTGCCTTCAAGAATTTTGAATTTTTTACATCTAAACGTGAAATTCAATAAGATTTCAAAGCTTCAGCGTATGCAAGGCTCATCAGTGAATAACAACTTGCATTTCAGTCTGTTCGTCACACAAAGTTATTGAATAACATCACAAGACCAGAATATGACATGGTGATTAAATGGTGATTAAATAATGACAATTTTCATTTCACCTAAATGTAAACCAATCTTGGCTAATGCTGTCAACATACTAGCATGAAAGAATAAAATCCACCAACAAACGTCTCGCTATATTTGTTCTAATGATAATGATCTGAGTTAAACACACATGAATGCACTTTGACAAAGACTTTGGTTGTTTTGAAACTAGTGAAAGGGCAGAGAGGTGATTTAACAGCACTGATTGATTCATGATCAAACAGCCAAAGGTGCACAGGCATCTTTAACACCAGGACATAATCACCACAGAAGTTAAAGAGGTCAATATCATTAGTATTCGGATTAGTCAATCACTATATGGAGAAATTCTTAAACAAGACAAATGGATGATCTAATCTTCCAGATAGTTTTCCCTGTATTAGGAATCTAATCAGGTCTTACCAGTTTAACTGTGCTTATACTGCTCACGCTATTGAATGAACCCTCAAAATCAGTTTTACACACAAAAGACAAAATGTGTTTTCCTTTTCCATGTGACAATTGCATTAAAATGTTCAAATTGTCCGTTTCCATATCATAAGACCAAATGTCTGATTAAATGTTAATCTCAAATGTAGATTAAATTATAACACATTAAGAGAAACCAATCATGTGGTGTTATATTATCAAGCAAAAAACGACACATAGAAATGATTAAAATGTAGCCTATATGTTAATTGTATTCATTGTATTAATTGTAATCTATATGTTTAAGTATTTGCCATGAAAATCCATATTAACAGGGTAGTGGAACAGGTAACTTGCTTCTCCCTGCTGTAAAATAAACATTAGCTGGTTGACCTGCCACCATGTCCCACAAACCAGCTTGTCCACCTTATGCTGGTATGACCAGGTGTTTTTTTACTAGTTCAAGGTGGTTTACCAGCTATTGTATTGACCTACTTAGAACAGTTGCCATGTTGCAAACCACAGGTTGAATATGCTAAACTGTGTTTTTAGAATAGAAAAAGCAGACTTCCTATAACAAAATAGACACATGCAGCATTTGAAGACGACATGCAGGAGCTCATCTGAAAGTCAGCTGTTCTGGAAGTGTAGTAGCGTAGCCTACTCACCTTTAAAGAGATAGTCATACTCGTCCTCTCTACCCGTCATGACTTTAATCTTCTCACCGGCTTAATAAGAACTCCGTGTTTTCAAATATTAAGACTTTATGCTCTTCGTGAGAACCACAATGTGCTCTTATATTTATTACAAGGCCAAAAAAACTTTGTTTATGAGACGCATCAGCTGATCACGAGCACTTCATTACACGCGCGCACTTCATAAGTTTAAGACAGCCAGAACCAAAAATAATATATCTCCTTTTGTCGACAGTCATGTAATCGTCCAGCAAAACAGATCCCTGATTAGTCTAAATTACACTTTAATACGATGTTGCTGTGCTACGTCAACCAAGTTTCGCCCTGCTGTCTCATCTTAAGGCACACACTTACGTCATCGTACTGAGATGTAGCCCCGCCTTCCCGGTGATCTGATTGGCCAGAAACACCTTCTATCACTCGAGTGTGGCTCTGTCACCCAATGAAATGGTTGACTGGGCTTCCGCACAGGTGTGTAACGTCACAGGTGTGTCTTTTATAGTTGTCAGGAAAACACAACGTATAATAAATTCAAATACAATAAATGCACCTTTAAATAAAAACATACGGAATAATAAAACACGACGTAGCCTGTCAATACAGTAAAAAAAAGGCTTAAAAGAAAACGTTACAGGTGTGTGTAAGATGACTTCTTCCTCATTCCACAGCGTGACTTCACTCATGAATGATTGGGCCTGAAAATGCCACGTAGGAGGCACGAGGAGGCAGGGCTGCGCACCATTCCTGACTGAACAGAGAATGCCCTTTAATTTCCTATTCATTTATAAAATCGTTTAGCATGTGCAGGATTATGATGCATGTGTTAGTATAGGAAATAAATAGAAACATTTGCTAATTTAGTTGTTATAGAACAAAACCTTTACAATGTATAAATGACTTTTGATACAATTCTTATTAATATTTTTATATATTTAAAGTGCCATTAATGTGAAATACTAAATACATTTCTATTTAAATTGTATTTTGACAATTTAGTTGAATAATTGAACAACCAATGACAGACAAATCATAATCCAAGTAAAATAGATTCATTTGAAAGATAAAATGATTCTGTGACTTATAGGCATATGAATATTTACACATTTAATTGCCCATATTGTAATTGAAGATGTCATAATAGCAACACTGAAAATTGAATGATTTCACTCAAATAACCTGTAGGTTTTAAGGAAAGCGAAGATGACTGAAATGTACATCTAATTCATGGAATACCGAATAATATCCCCATTAATTGCAATAGTTATTACATTTATAAATAATAAGTCACAACATGCCACTTGGGACCTTCTGTGGCAATTCATAATACAGTGTCATAGATCACTATTTTCCAAAGACACAAAATTAGATCAATTAACCTCAAAACTCTTTTGCTTGACTTGATCTCACAAATGTTGACATCTGAGATCTCATCTATATTCAGGAGAAAAAAATCTTAAAAACATCTTACCCTGACATAGCCTTTATACTATATATACTGTATATATATATATATATAGTTTTGATTATTTCCTTTTGTTGTTGTACTTTATAAATTTTTCAAACTGCACTTGAAATTCATTGTGGAAAAACAATTCAGACATCTTTTTCTTTCAAAGTCCTGTTTTATTTATTATTGAAAAATTACATACTGGATATATCTTCTTTTTAGCTTCAACAACAGCAATTGATAACACCTCCAGCATCAGTGATCATATTATCATAATGATAATGACAAAATAACATGCCAAAATGTCAAGCATTCATTACAAATAATGAACATAAAAATCAGCACTTTGCTTATATAAATATTTTATATATTTTTGAATAGCCCAAAATATTGATTTAGTTCTGATTAGTATTAAATAATGAAAACAAGTTATGTTTTTTAAAATGATCTTCATTAGGCGTGTTAAATTAATGAAATTAAACTAATGTGTAAATAGAAAAATATGTTCTTTCCTCAATCTTATCAACTAATTACAGTGAGTTATTTATCCAGTGATATCAACAAGTCGAGTAAGATGAATTGCTTGTTGTATTCCTCATTTGTAAGTCACCTTGGATAAAAGCGTCTGCTTAATGCAAGTAAAAATAAAATAAAAATTGGCTTGACATTTCTAAAATAATACAAAATATCCTATACTAAGAGGAAACATAGGAAACATTTTTTTTATTAAAACATTTAAATATAATGTAAAATTTACATGAATCCTTGTAAAACTTGACAAATATTAAAATGCCTAATATTTAGGAATACAAATATGGCTATGTCAGACAATGAAATGGATTTCCTTTTGCTTTTTAAGCTTTTTCTTTCTTAATAATAGCTCTACTGCAGTACAAGCTGAATTCACAACTCCATTAGGACCCTCGTGAAGTCCTTCTGAACATCCAGAATGTGGTTCTTTCACATGTTCTTGCAGCAGGCCTTCTTCTCCTGTGTGTCGTCTGCTGGAGCATTAGGTTGGGACAACGTCACGGCATTGATAGAGCCTCGGGTCACTTCTTTGCTACTCACTTTTTTATGGATTTCTGAGAAAAACAATAATGACAACATGATAATGAAGCAAAGTGCTTGTGTACACCAGGCATATTTCCAGCCTGACTGAAGAGGAGAAATCCAGAGGGCATTGAACACATGTAAAGTAGCTACATGTAAATAAGGTCTGATGTGTTCAAAATACACATAGATATACCTCCAAGCACAGTGTTGAATGCTGCCTCAACATTTACTGACTCCAAAGCTGAGGTTTCCATAAACAGAAGACCATTCCTTTCTAAAATGAGAGAGAAAAAAATGATGATAATACATTAATAAAAATCAACTTGTGGATGCTGGAATACAAATATATACTGAAGTCAAATAAAAAGGTCGCTGTTAGGATTTAAATAGGCAAATGTTGAAGAGTCTATGATTGGATCGTCATTGCAGTGATTATTATGTTTGGCAACAGTTCTTCTAACCCTAATTGATGGAGTGTGAAGCTTTTCATTTCTTAAACAGCCATGAAGGAAGACACATCATGACCATATTGCAGGATGACAATGTCAAGATTCATCAGGCTCAATTTGTGAAAGAATGGTTGGGATGGAGCATGAAGAATCATTTTCACACATGAATCGGCTCCTCTGAATCCAGAGCTTAAATTCATTGAAAGTCTTTGGGATGTACTGGAGGAGACTTTACAGAGTGCTGGACTCTGGCATTGTCAATACAAGATCTTGACCAAAAGTTGATGCACCTCTTGATGGAAATAACATCAGAACATTTATTTCCAACAAGAGGTGAATTGTAAAGTCTCCTCCAGCACATCCCAAAGACTTTCAATGAATTTAAGATCTGGACTCAGAGGAGCCGATTCATATATACAGTATGCATAAAATTGTATATATATATATAATATAAATAAAATAAAGCAGTTTTCAAAAATGACCTGCAAAGTCCCTTGCGTCCTCTGTTGGAACCGACCGTACTGCTGCCAGGTCCGTTTTATTGCCCACAAGCATCACTACGATATGAGCATCTGCGTGATCGTAGAGTTCCTTCAACCAGCGCTCGGCACTTTCATACGTCAAGTGCTTTGAAATGTCGTAGATTAGTAGGGCTCCAACTGCTCCTCGATAATATCTGAAGCATAGGAAGCCAGATCATATCAGGTCAGGTGACTGGATTTACTTCCTTTTCTGAATGAATAGAACACTGTCATAAAACATTACGTCATATGAATGAACTTGATTTAGAATGACAGGTGAGAAATTATTTGAATAGCAACAGGTGGTGAAATAAACTGTTACAAATATACACTACCTTTCAAAAGTGTCTTCTAGTTTTATTCATTATAAGACTTTTATAATGTTGCAAAATATTTCTATCTCCTTTCTTTTCCTCAAAAACAAATCCTCAAAAATATGCATCACGGTTCCTACAAAAATATTGTTTGAAAAAAAAAAACAGCTTTCAACATTGATAATAATCAGAAATGTTTCTTGAGCAGCAAAACAGCATATTAGAATGATTTCTGAAGGATCATGTGACAGTGAAGACTGGAGGAATGATGCTGAAAATTCCGCTTTCTATATTAAAATAGAAAACAGTTATATTTAATTGTATTAATGTTTTTTTTACTGTATTTTTGATCAAATAAATAAGCATATGAGACTTGTTTAGAAAAAAAATCTTACCAACGCAAACATTTTGAATGGTAGTGCATAAAAAAAAAAAAATATATATATATATATATATATATACATATATATATTATAATTAAATAAAGTTAAATAAAAAAAATTTATTCATTTTATTTTTATTTTATTTGAGCTCCACATCTATGGTTAACATTAACTTTTATAAAAAAAAAATATGGTGAATTTTTGGGTGAATTAGGGGCGTATTTGCTTGTTTAGCAGCACCATTTGTAAGGTCCTTAAATGTTGTATGCAAAACTCACGCAGAAGTGATGGCCCGGTACCGCTCCAGGCCGGCAGTGTCCCAGATCTGAGCTTTGATGGCGAGACCATTTAGCTTCACAGTTCTTGTGCTGAACTCCACTCCGATGGTCGTTCGGCTGTCATGACTAAATTCATTCTTGGTGAACCGTGACAGCAAGTTGCTCTTGCCAACACCTGATTCTCCAATAAGAACCACTGCAACAAAAAATGGAGGTGCATATGAGTCACAGAGTCTACACTCTTAGAAAAAAAAAGATTCAGTATGGTTCTATTTATTTACTTTTCAAGTAAATACCAAAACCGGTTCAATATAAGGTGGAATGTCTTAAATGATTGCAAAATTCTTTCATGTTTTCTGGTTATTTAACATTTTTCTAGTGATAAAGCATGTTTACGACTTGTTTAATTCCTAAAATTGAACCAAAATATAAGATGATTTAAAAGAAAATTAATTCATTAAAAATAAATTCATTAAATTATCCCATGATGGGAACCCCTAAAATGCTTGACAGAAGCCTTTAAGATTCTATATAGAACCTTTTATTCTAAGAGTGTATAGAAATGCTACCAACCAAGACTTGTAAACACTGAAAACACTTATGGCGTTAATCGCAAATGTTTAATGGGTGGGTTCAATGAGTGCCTTATGGCAAGAGGACACTATAGCATGACACCAATTCTTGGTTGCTAGCATTTCTACACTCTTTAGCAACACTGTTTGTGTAAAATCGATGATTTGTTGCGGATTAAAGGACCAGACATTTACAGACTCGTGATGCAATTGTCCAAAATGTAATGTGTTGTCTTGGACTTTTTTGAATTTAAGAAATTGGGAAATTATTTGATAATAAGGAGTGATTCTGACTTTAAATTCTGATTGGATAATAAGCCACATTCAAAACATTTATTATTAACGTATTTGGCAGACACTTTTATCCAAAGTGACTTGCATTGAATTCAAGATTATTATTTAATGTATTGTCTTGGAATCAAATTCATGACCTTGGCATTACAAGTGCCATGCTCTACTGTTTAAGCTATGCCAGGAAACCATAGAAAGCCGTTGTAAAATACAGATAAATGCACACAGAAACACACTGAAAGACAACAAATGGAATTGCCTGGTATTTTTCTGCAAGGACATTGTTCATTATACAGACATTTCCTTTAACTTTAAAGAACAATGCAATGTGCAATTGAAAATTCCTTCATTTATATTTATTGGGCCCTATTTTACAGACTTATCTGAGAGTGAAAGGTCATGGGTTGAAGTCCCAGAGACTTTGGATAAAAGCTTCTGCCAAATGCATAAATGCATCTCTATCCAGTGAGAAACGCTAACATCACTTCTCCCTAATGTCATACATATATTTCAGCCATTTAGTGAGAAAATAAAACAGGGGTTATTTATCTTTACAATGTTCCACCATTTTACTCCATGTAGGTCATGTTTCAATGTAATTAGTATTCTTTTAAAGTACAACATTAAAGGTAGGGTAGGCGATTTGCGGAGAGGCTAGCAATAGCGAGCTAGCTTTGAAAGAATAAGATCCCACCCTCCGTTCAAAGCGTCTCCAAAGCAAAGCCTCCTTCCAAACACATGAAACACATACAGCAGGGAGCGAACAAAAGTGTCAAGAGAGACAGCGTTTAACTACCTCATGTCTCAAACACATAACATTACAATAATAATGAACATAAACTTAAAAAGCACTGACCTGTAGCACCTGACTGCTGCAGATCATTTCGACGTTGATAGTGTTGCCATTGAAACGCATAAATTCGAGTTACGAACGGCTCCGAGTATAACGTCACGGGTTTCCATCTCTTCCACATTAGGGTTATGGCGTGAACGCAGCACAAGCTTGTTGTTTCGGTTCAGGAGGAACTGTTAAAAGCGGCTGCTGTTTCGGTTGCGGTGCTCGGTGACTGACGTCTGTCTAACTCATAGCATGAAACGCTCTGATGACATGTGATGTCTGCGCGAGCAGATGCGTGGAGCTATGAAAATACACACGTTGACAGGCAGGTAAGATATCGTATCTTTGCATTCTGACCGAATTCAATGATTGGACGAACATTTTATGGTCCTACGTCTCCCACAGACGAGATTTTTTTTTACACATAAATATATTTAGACCACTTAAAGGGTTAGTTCACCCAAAAATGAAAATTCTGTCAGTAATTACTCACCCTCATGTTGTTCCAACCCCGTAAGACTTTCGTTCATCTTCGGAACACAAATTAAGATATTTTTGATTAAATCTGAGAGCTGGATCACTCCTCCATAGGCTTCTTATCGAAACTGGCCGGCCCAAAAGTTATGAAAGACATCATTAAAATAGTCTGAGTGACTACAGTGGCTCAATCTTCGACGAGAATACTTTTTGTGCGCAAAAAACAAACAAAAATAACGACTTTATTCAACTACTCATTTCCTTCCCTGTGGGCCTTGAAATTTCACGTAGTGGAACTGCGCAAAGCTTCTGTGTTGTACGTCACACGCATCACACACATGACCAGCGTTGGCCAATAGTGAGCCTACGTGTGACGTACAACACAGAAGCACTGCGCTGTTACACTATGTGAAATCTCAAGGCCCACAGGGAAGGAAATGAGTAGTTGAATAAAGTCGTTATTTTTGTTTGTTTTTTGCGCATAAAAAGTATTCTCGTCGCTTGATAAACTTAAGAATGAAATCAAATTAAGACTTAATTTGTGCTCCGAAGATGAACGAAGGTCTTACAGGGTTGGAACAACATGAGGGTGAGTAATTACTGACAGAATTTTCATTTTTGGGTGAACTATCCCTTTAACTCAGTGATCGCTTTCAGGGTGTGAAGAGACTTTCATTCAGCATTACAAAAAATGTTTCTGGAACAAATCGCCTACCCTGCCTTTAATGTCTTATGCAATCACACATCGGCATCCTGATTAGGAAATTGTCCAGACGTGCTGTTCATTAAAACTTGCGACAGAAGTAGATCTAAGCTTGCATCATTTTGCCAGGACAAACCCACACTGGATGAACAGTGTGTCAGTCCCAGTCTAACACTTCACTTTATGAAAACCCTGGTAATTGTAGGTGCAAACAAGAACGACTCAAACGAGTCAGAAGTAAAGTCAACACTCCACCCCTGCAGGACAATTATGACATTATTTTATCATATCATGTCAGTAAATGGGACAATTATTGACATAAAAATGAAAAAGTGTTAGAAGAAACGCACAAGGTTTAAGCATATTATAGTAGCCTAGAAGTACGTTAACTGATGCACAACTCTGTTTGTATTGAAAGTTTGATATTTTCATGTCATTTTTTATCAAACCATCAGGACAGGATATAAACATACTAAAGCTGGCCCTTCAAATGATCACAATTTCGCTTCTTTTAAATTGTTTTCTTTAAGTACATAGTGTTTTTGCTGTTTCAATTTAACCCGAAATGAAACCAACACACAATACAGGTCATTTTAAGTCGCAGTGGTTTGGTGTCATTTGTGCAGATCACAGTTTCACAAAGGGCTTATTCAACAGGTACAACTATTTCCCCTCCTATATTGAGTAACAGACCTCAGTAATCTAGTGTAAACAAACCCTTGTTGTCATGGAAATCAGATTTCAACCAACCTATAGGACAGCATTTGCTTTTTGGTAAACCAACCCTCAGACCTTTACTTAAAGACAGAATTCAATTGCAGGTATTTCTAACCAATGATAAAACTTTTTTTTTTTTTATAATATAACAATGTGCAAAGTAAGTGACATTCTCTACAAGTACTGCAAAAACAGTGGGATGAATGCATACTGATAATGAAACTAATTTAACTTCATCTGAAAGACAGTTTAAGTTTACATTAGATTCTGTTTATCATGCATTACCACCATAACTATAAAGAAGTGTCAAATCTTACCTTTGAAAACAAAGTTGTAAGCCTCATCAGACCCCATATTGCCACTCTTGTAAGCAGATCTATCTTCACTAATCTAGATTAATGCTGCATGAGTCAAAATCACAAGGAGAATCAAGAATGATAGTTTCCCCGCTCTATGATACAGAGGCAGACCTAAAAGAGCAGGAAAAAACGGTACTAAATATAAATGAAATCCCACTGTTTATGGTGGCCAGTTCACTTGTTTGTACAAGGAACTAGCTCTGTTATTTAGCCTGGCAGTTCTGCTATGAGATGTGCCGTGCCTGGGGAAGGTGGGCGTGACTTTAGTTGCGCTCGAGTCAGGTCAAACAGGTAAGGCGAGAACAGGTGCAGTCACATGAAACTGGGTGCAATCGTGTACCTGCTCAGCCAATGAAAAGACGACATACACACCATCCACAACCAATCAATTTCTTTTAAGCAGTCTCTCCGAAGATCAGGAAGACATTTGCCATGGAAGAGCCCCTCCCGTGGTACATATTTCAATTTACATGGTTGAAACATCATTGCTTGAAACACAAATATTACAATTGATATAACTGATATTTTATCTTTAGCCACATTGAAACATATACAATGTTCAGGGGAATAAAATGCATTTAAAACATTCCTGATTCTGTAAGTTTTTGTTTCAATTAATATTATTTCAGACATAATAAAAAAAGTGCTTTAAATAAGGCAAAACAACAACATGTAACAAAAAATTTATTTATTTCATATTTTTGACGCAACACTATGGAAGCTTGTTTTAGCCACAGAATAAAAAAGGTAATTGCGACTTTTTATCTCACAATTAAGTTTTTTTCCCCTTGCAATTTCAAGTTTATATACAATTCAGACTTTATAATTCACAGTTGTGATTTATTTGGAGAAATTCAGAGGGGATTTTCTTTTTTTTAAAAATGCCTTTACTTTTTTCCCCTCGCGACTGAGTTTTTCTCTCACAATTCGGACTTTCTTCTTAAAATTGAGTTATTAACTCGCAATTACCTTATTTATGTTTTTATTCTGTGGCAGAAGCAAGTTTCTATAAGACACAGCCTAATCACTGACTGTAAAGAGTCCTGAGACATAAATAAAAAAACAAAAAGGAAAATAAAAGAAGAGAAATGCAGTTCAAATGTATTAATTCATGTTTATGCAAATACTTATTTTGGGTTTCCCCGCCACATAATTTGATACAGCAATCAACTTGAGTATGCAAATAAATAAATCCATAGATATTATTGTATAAAGGCCAAGATCTTGTACTCAAATCCACACATCAAAAGTACATCCTAAGACGCTGCCACTTGTGTTAGTGGTTCCTCAAGGTACTGCACTAAAGCCTCAGCCTGTGAACATAAAAAAACATGACTGTTCAGGAAAAAACATAAAACCTAAACTTGAGCCTTAGTTATTGAGAGTTCACATCTCACCTTGGCTTTAAGCATCCCAAATCCGACGGTCTCCTTGGCATACATGCAAAGCAACAAGTTAGCAACACGTGTAATGGCCACCCTCCCCTCCTGTAATGACAGAGAAAATACAGTGCATTATAAAGAAAAATGATTTATAAAGTATTATTTCTGGTATGGTTTAATTTCTAAAAACAGATTATAACCCATGTGTTTAGTAATGGCCTAAAGTAGCTACTGTGTTAAATTTGTGCATATCTTGTATAATGCATATGTTATTGCACATCTCAAAGATCAGCATTCACAATAATTTACTATAACCCAACTGTACAATTTCATTCCTACCATACAATCCATCAGAATGAATTTCAGTTTGTCCTCATTAAAGGCCTGGTGTCCGTTTTTGTCGTAAGCCGCCCAGATGTTGCTGGCAATAGCTGCAGTGACTCTTGCATCGGTGTCTCCATATCCAGAATACGCCAACAGGGAGCCTTCGTTGTTCAATAACCTAAAATAAAACACCACAAAAACACTTCATTTTATATGACTTTGACTCATAAAGAAGCCAAAAAATTATATGAACACCAAATGACATCAGCAACCAAAATTGGACAGAACCTCAGTTTTATTCATCATTTTTGATCAGTGACTTTTTAAATAACTGTAACAGGGTGGTTTTTAGTGGATGTATGTCAGTCAGTTCTCCTTGAGTTCAAACAGTTAAACAAAAAACTTGTGTTTTTTTAGATATGATTTAATTAAGTGTGTGCTCTCTCTCCCTACATATATATATATATATATATATACAGGTCCTTCTCAAAATTAGCATATTGTGATAAAGTTCATTATTTTCCATAATGTAATGATAAAAATTAGACTTTCATATATTTTAGATTCATTGCACACCAACTGAAATATTTCAGGTCTTTTATTGTTTTAATACTGATGATTTTGGCATACAGCTCATGAAAACCCCAAATTCCTATCTCAAAAAATTAGCGTATCATGAAAAGGTTCTCTAAACGAGCTATTAACCTGATCATCTGAATCAACTAATTAACTCTAAACACCTGCAAAAGATTCCTGAGGCTTTTAAAAACTCCCAGCCTGTTTCATTACCCAAAACCGCAATCATGGGTAAGACTGCCGACCTGACTGCTGTCCAGAAGGCCATCATTGACACCCTCAAGCAAGAGGGTAAGACACAGAAAGACATTTCTGAACAAATAGGCTGTTCCCAGAGTGCTGTATCAAGGCACCTCAGTGGGAAGTCTGTGGGAAGGAAAAAGTGTGGCAAAAAACGCTGCACAACGAGAAGAGGTGACCGGACCCTGAGGAAGATTGTGGAGAAGGACTGATTCCAGACCTTGGGGGACCTGCGGAAGCAGTGGACTGAGTCTGGAGTAGAAACATCCAGAGCCACCGTGCACAGGCGTGTGCAGGAAATGGGCTACAGGTGCGCATTCCCCAGGTCAAGCCACTTTTGAACCAGAAACAGCGGCAGAAGCGCCTGACCTGGGCTACAGAGAAGCAGCACTGGACTGTTGCTCAGTGGTTGCATGTCATTCGGAAATCAAGGTGCCAGAGTCTGGAGGAAGACTGGGGAGAAGGAAATGCCAAAATGCCTGAAGTCCAGTGTCAAGTACCCACAGTCAGTGATGGTCTGGGGTGCCATGTCAGCTGCTGGTGTTGGTCCACTGGGTTTCATCAAGGGCAGGGTCAATGCAGCTATCAGGATATTTTGGAGCACTTCATGCTTCCACCTGCTGAAAAGCTTTATGGAGATGAAGATTTCATTTTTCAGCACGACCTGGCTCCTGCTCACAGTGCCAAAACCACTGGTAAATGGTTTACTGACCATGGTATTACTGTGCTCAATTGGCCTGCCAACTCTCCTGACCTGAACCCCATAGAGAATCTGTGGGATATTGTGAAGAGAAAGTTGAGAGACGCAAGACCCAACACTCTGGATGAGCTTAAGGCCGCTCTCGAAGCATCCTGGGCCTCCAGAACACCTCAGCAGTGCCACAGGCTGATTGCCTCCATGCCACGCCGCATTGAAGCAGTCATTTCTGCAAAAGGATTCCCGACCAAGTATTGAGTGAATAACTGAACATAATTATTTGAAGGTTGGCTTTTTTTTGTTTGTACTAAAAACACTTCTTTTATTGGTCGGATGAAATATGCAAATTTTTTGAGATAGGAATTGTGGGTTTTCATGAGCTGTATGCCAAAATCATCAGTATTAAAACAATAAAAGACCTGAAATATTTCAGTTGGTGTGCAATGAATCTAAAATATATGAAAGTCTAATTTTTATTATTACATTATGGAAAATAATGAACTTTATCACAATATGGTAATTTTTTTAGAAGGACCTGTATATATACACTACCGTTCAAAAGTTTGGGGTCAATTTGTTTTTTAAAGAAATTAATACTTTTCTTCAGAAAGGACGCATGAAATTGATATAAAGTGACAGTAAAGACATTTATAATAATGCAAAATATTTATTTTTTAATGAAATGCTTTTCTCTTGAACTTTCAAAGAATCCTGAAAAAATGAATCACTGTTTGCACAAAAATATGAAGCAGCACAACTGTTGTCAACTGTGATAATAATCATAAATGTTTCTTGGGCATCAAATAATTATATTAGAATGATTTCTGAAGGATCATGTGGCACTGAAGACTGGAGTAATGATGCTGAAAATTCAGCTTTGATCACAGGAATAAATTACATTTTAAAATATATTCACATAGAAAACAGCTGTTTACATTGAAATAATATTTAACAATATTACTGGGTTTGTTTTGTATTTTTAATCAAATAAATGCAGCCTTGGTGAGCAGAAGAGACTTCTTTTAAAAACATAAAAAATCTTACCGACCCCAAACTTTTGAACGGTAGTGTGTATATATATATATATATATATATATATATATATACATACGATGTTTTAAATAAATGGAATTCGATATTTAATAATCTATTGCAGACATTTCGCTATTTTTAATTACTAATCACGTTCGGAGCTACTGCACGAATATGACATTTGTTAAAGATTTAACATGCAAGACAACATTATCCAAAAAAAAAACAATTACACAAAATACCTAAATTGAACATGTTTTGAATAACATAAATGTACATCATTGTTTCATATACCAGTTATCTGCCAGCTAAAGCTACTGATATGAACAAAGATTTAATTTCATATACTTACAGTGTGCTTTGAACTCCACTGGTGTTTGCTTGACTGAGTACTTGTGTTAAAGCTTTAGGACGCAACATAGTTTAAATGAATAGAGGAAAGATGCTAATAAACGTTTAAATTGTACGCGAGATTATAGAAATAATTTCCAGGAGCACAACAAGAACATCAGCTGACTTCTTCCTTCCGCACTGATGGTTCATGGGAAATGTAGTGTCATGGGAAATGTAGTGTCATGGTAGTGCTTAAGAAACTACAAAACCGTGGCCTAGACTAAAGATCACTTGGAGAGAGAAACCCCCTCTAAACAAAACACGGATGATTTATTTACATGTTTTCGGGGCATTATTAAAATAAAGGAAATAAAGTGTTATTTGAAGGCGATTTCTAGTCATTTTTGGACGCATTTAAACTAATACTTTGAAACGTTTATTAAAACGTTTTCGTGTATATTGGCGATGCATAAATGCGTTGCCAAATATTGTCAGTACTTTTGTATCGGTCTGACAAGAATTCATTAAGGTATAGTGCTACTTTGGATTCCAAGCAAATGCGCTTTCTTTATTATCGAGTGTAGTGTGCTTTAACCACTAATCTAGAATTTTTAAAAAAAAATTTTTATTGATGTTATACTTGCGTGTTAATAGAATATTTACTTTAGAGACCTTCCAACCTTTTGTCTTTACTTCCATTGGGAAATGAGGGCCTTCAGGACACAGCAGCACCAAGTACAGCCCTTGGTTAAAACTGTGAGGGGAATATCACAAAGGGATTTCTTAGATTCAAGTTTGTTGCAACTAGCTCGCCCCATTGTGTCACAACCTGTTTATAATTTACATGCACATTCATAAATATAAAGATTCTTTATTTGGCTTCTGTAGAGAACCCTCAACATCAATAGAACCTTTCCAATGCACTAAAGGTTATTTATTGTGGGGAAACAGGTATGTGTTAGATTATTAAAATGTTATTCACACCTTTATTTTTAAGAGTGCGTGGTTTCAAGACTTTGACCAATGAACTTCCATAATTTTTAAATAATCTTTTAAAAATCATTTTTATAATAACTGCACCCACAAAAAAACAATTTGTACAGCTGAGCATAACAGATTCTGAATTCACTATAAGATTTACCATAACTTTTATATGGTTAATCTTATAACTTATATCTAAAATTAAATTTCCAAGTATTTCAAAGGCCAACTTCTCATCAAATGGTGTGCCAAAGTACATTACCAATGTTATTTAAAGTAGCAATATTAATGCTTAAAGCGTTGTGATAGCAGAAATAAATGCATATACAATGTATCAAGATGAACAAATGACGTTTGTGTAACCTCCCCTAATTTGACAATACCTGCAACCCTCAGGTGAATTAAAAACATTGTGGTTATGAGAACATGATCATGCAATCCTTAACCCATTATTTCTAAACCATTTCAAAAAGCATTGCAAAGAGTGACTCACATTGGACAAGACAAAATCAGATGTTGGCTTAAAGGAAATGCAAACCTCAATTAATGTATGTTTCTGTATTGTAATTCAAGTATAATAAAAAGTGGATTATGGATGTGCAGCAAAAAAAAAGTTGAACATTTTAATTCACATCAAATCTCGATTAGTATATAGCTGTTGGTTAGCACTGAGAGAAGCTAGCATCACTATCATGCTGTAACCAGTTTTTGATTTGCCAGAGCAACTTGAGGATGATGTTTCCAGTATACAATACACGTGTGTTCCAGGCACTAGAAGACTCAAATGTCAAAGCATAAAGATATGGTCAAAACAAATGGTTTCTGCGTTCGCCACTGCTCGTTAAGCTGAGAAATATTTTATTGATGCTTTGTTACAGCCTTAACCATATGACAAGCCTTTACGGTCAATTGAGGTACACTCCTCACAAAGGCAAACGACTAAAGAGATGACTGAACATCTTTTCCAAATCTCATCTCCAAAATTCATTCCTTTTTTCTAAAATAGCTGAAGTGTAAGCAATCAGAGTCAAGGTGTTATAGTGCTCCAACATGTTCATGTCTATTAGATTTTGATTAACACATCAAATGTCAAGGAACGCTCAAATCAACGTCAACCGAGGAAGGTGGAAAGGGAGTAAAGGGTAAGCTCTACATTTCTGCAATAAATACTGGTTTGATCAGGCATGAATTAGAAGAAATAGAGAAATTAAGGAAACCAAGCATTCTCACAGAAGACAAGAATCTCTCCGGCCTCAGAATTCAAGCGGATGGATTTTATTCTCCTAACCACCGAGTAGTGCCTCAGGTGAGCATGTTCTAATTGTAAGGAATGGTAACTTAAACTTGGTTCAGCAAATGTAAGCTTTGTCCCATCTTTCTAGGGATGAGGGGTTAGTGTGACGTCATTCCACAACGATTCTGGTTTGGTTTTTTTTTTTGTTCAAGGAAACAAATTTGAAACCTCTTTGCTTTGATTCAGAGATCAACTGATCGAAGCAAAAAAAAAAAAAAAAAAAAAAAAAGGAAATAAAAAACAAGATTGGAGTAATTGGAATTCTGTCTATGTAGGGCTTGTCAGATTTTATGTGATGAAGGACTATGAAGGACTTCTGGTCTCCCTTTGCACGCTCTCAGCTGATGGAATTAAGAAGGCTGGGAGCCGAGCAGTCTTTCGATGGCGGCATTGATGTCCCCCCCGGTGGCGATGAGGGCCTGCAGGTTGGCTTCCCTGTTGATGAAGCCCATGGCACTCAGCTGCTCCAGCTGTTGTTGGAAACGCACTTCTGGAGTCGGAGTCTGCAAAGCAAAACAAAGTGAGTACAACCAACCATACTCTTAAGAAGTGTAATTAACAGTAACAACAAAGAAACAGGAGTACCGATGCACTCCCTCCAGCAAACATCTGTAACATCTGTTGCATGAGCTGCTGCTGGGCGGGATTAGCTCCAGCAGCGGCGGTGGGGGCGGGGCCCTGGCCTGAGGGCGGAGGATTCTCAGGAGTCACATTCACACCTGTGGGCAGTGGGGCAGCAGGAATCCCAGCAGGCATCCCAGCAGGCATCCCAGTAGGCATCCCACCAGGCATCCCAGTAGGCATCCCACCAGGCATCCCACCAGGCACCAGACTACAAAGAGACAAGACATTTAATTGGGAAAGAGCAGATATGGACATACTGCTTGTTTAATTGTTGGATCTGACAACTAATTGTTTACATAAATGGAATAACACAAACTTGCTTAATAGGCAAACATGTGTGCTGTAATCTAGAGGAAGCTGCATTTACTTGATGACAAAGCCAAGAGGGAAATAACTAGTAGAAAGAGGATGTGTTCTCTAAGGTTTCTCACTCTGTAGAGAATGTAATACTAGTAGCTAAGCGATATAATTTCAAAAAAGATTTTTCTGGAAAAATAAAATACTTCAAACTATCCAATTAAATATAAGAATTTAAAAATCCAATTCAGGGATTCATTTGGATTATCATATCAAAATAGTGTTTTACATTTGCCCTGTATGTTTCATGTTTTTTTAAATGGTGGTTGACAAATTAATACTGCACCTGGGCATGAGACCAGGGGCTTCGGTTTGAAGGGTTTGCAGTCCTTCCTGGATCTGCATTAGGGCTCGCATGGCTCGAGGATTTGTCATGACAGAAAGGGCTTCTGGGTTCTGCATCTGTAAGGGAGTCAGAAAACAAGTCAGTTAGCACATGAAAGTAAATTAAACCCAAATCCAGTCACATAGCCCAAAAACACAAGCTAAAACAATCCCAACTGGACACACCTGCTGCAGAAATACAGGTAGCTGCTGTCTCATTTGATCCTGCAGCTGTGGATTTCCCGCAAAGAGAGGGTTGTTCATCAATACCTGAAAAATGCATTTTTATTAGTACCAGAAGATCATAGCAAAACTTTGAGAACTACCAAATGATGGTCTTGCTACCTGTGAGGCAACGTCAGGATTCTGAGCCAGGGACTGCATCATGGTGCGCATATAAGGAGCAGAAAGCATGTTCTGCATAAGCTGAGGGTTCTCAGAGATCTGTTGCATTAGGCTTTGCATGCCAGGACTGTTGAACATGCCTAACAGTGAACCACACACACACACACAAAGTTTAACAAAATCAATTCATTTGAGATGCTTTGTAATTCTACACAGCAATGTAAATTACACCCTTTTATGCAGTATTTGACTAGAATAAATCATTTATTAATTTGATTTATTGACAAAAAATAATCTGTGCACATAAATTATCTGCTTGCAAATTCTCCACAACAAATCCTCAAAACAATGCATGCAGCTTGCTTTACAGTTAAAGACGAATGTTTACATAAAATGCTATTACCGTTTCCTAGGCTAGAGGAGCCGATGCCCAGAGGGTTGGACACACTGGGTGTGGTTGAGCTCGTGGTGGAGCTGGCGGTGGTAGCCGTCCCAGAGGTGGTGGTGGTGGAGTTGGTGTCAGGGGGGCCCCAGGGATTTGGCAGGGGCTCTCGGTTTTCTGTCCTGGAGGGCTGTACTCCAGAGTTTTCAGCATTTCCACCCAATGCCGAGAAGGGGTTATTTCCAAACTATTCAAGTGAGGATGCAATATATAATTTACTGTTAATATTAAAATTAGAGTTACTATTTTCGGCGACAACCCATTTTTATTTTTTATATATATATATAAAATGTTAAAATAAATATATCTGACCTGTTCACGTGCAGCACTAAACATTGGCTCTTGAATGTCTGTGTACATCCTCCGAAGAGCATTATAACCCCCGGGAATACTCTCTAGGTTACTAAGCGCCCGGTCCTGGTTACGCATCATCTCTTGCATCATGGCTGGGTTCCGTGCCAACTCCATTGTCTTAAAGAGCAAAAAAAAAAAAAAAACACAGTGTTGTAAAATCAAACCAAGCTAAATTAATGTGTCCATTTAAATGCTGTAGTACATTACCAATTACATACCTGTCTCATGAGCTCTGGGTTATTAAGCATGTGTGAAATCTCTGGGTTACGCTCCATCAGTTGCTGCATCTGTGGATTGGCAACTATCATCTGCCTCATCAAGTCAGGGTTAGACATCATGCTCTGCACAAGTGGGTTCTCCATGATCTGAGACAGCATCTCAGGGTTAGACATGAGCTGTCGCTGCATCTGCTGCTGAAGCTCCATGAAGTTGGCAGACCCCATACCGAGGTTGGACAGGCCTGACAGGTCACCAAACCCAGCTGAAAACACACAAAGACAGCCAGAGTCTAACAAAAGCAAGATAAAAGTGCAGAATTTTCTTACAATGAACTGCATTAGGATCCACAGCATGTGTCTTAAAAACAATTATTTTTATGAAAGGAACTAGATTAGGAGGTTAAAAAAAAAGTCTGTCAATAAATTGAACAAAATTCTCATGTACTTTTCAAGAAAACATTGTGGAACTACACTGAAAACAGAAACAATGCAGTGATCCCCAATATAAACATTTAAAAACGGCATTCACGTAGTATTTATGCATGTACATACAGAATAGATCACTACACGATCACACCAATCGCAATTTACATGAAATCGCACTTAAATCGAGAAGGCTTATCGCGATTTTGAAATCGCAAAGGCTGCGATTATTTTTTATGCGCAGCTTGTCATTGATGTACAGCTCTGTAAACGCTGCTCCATCTGAAAGCACTGTGAGTTTGTCATCTATAATGTGCATTTGGAAAAGCAACACACGTCATACATCTTTTCAAACATGAGAAGCATTTATGAACCTCTTGTCCAACCAAAGACAACATTTAATAACTTGCTTTTACCACAAACTCACTTCATAACGACAATTGAGCATCCTTCTGTGAGATGTGGCTTCTTATAGAGAATAAGGCAGTCATGTGTTTATTAGTCATGTTTAATCAAATGCTATTACAGTATAAATAAAGATTTCTTATTAATATTTAAATTCAAGATTTTAAATGGGTCATATAATGGTACATGCACTTTTACAAGTTGATTGTACTGAAATGTGTGTTGGCAGTGCCTGTACACAGCCATAATATAATGATAAAAATCCATCCAGTGTTTTTGTTTTAATCTCCTTATATGTTTTACCCTGCCTCAAATTGAGACGTTCGATATTGTGACGACACTAGATCGGACGCCCCTCCCACGATTGATAATTGACAGCAGCGTTTCAACACAGACCCGCCCTGAGCGAGCGGTCACCGCAGTCCGCCATTGTTGATACACTGGAGCAGAATGGCGTCTAAGCGATTGTGTTGTTCTGTTCTTGGCTGTAATAAGGAACACAGCAGTCATTTTAATGTTCCTAAAATCAAACCGCTGAAAACGCAGTGGCTGAGTTTTATTTTTGAAGGGAATATTCCCAACGATCTACGTAAATGCTTTTGTTTGAGCTACTCATTTCTAACCAGACTGCTTTATAAACGAGGGTCAGTGTAAATCTGGTTTTGCTAAGAAGCTGCTCCTGAAAAAAGAATCAGTACCAACTATTTGTGTTCCTGCTGCACCTACAGAAGAAGTGTGTAACATTTTATTAACCTTTAAATATTAATCTTTGCAAATGATCGCTTCACGATGAATGCGGCTAATGTTTACACTCAGGGTAGCCAATATTACGGCATGTTTTCTATGTAACGTTACGACGGTCAATATAATTCATAATCCCAAGTTTATAATGAACAAAACGTTATGGCTAATGTGTTATTAAAAACTGTACGCAGATGTTAAAGTTAACGTGGTAACTAAGTTACAATTGGTTTACTTGTCTGTTACTGATTAAGAAGTAATGTAAAAAAAACCTGTTATAACTGCATGAAGATGAATGGTAACAATACCGGGAAAATACTGTTTTAATATACCCTGAACTGTTGTCAAGGCAACACTCCACGAGCGTTGTGTCAAAACGCCCCAAAGAACAGAGGGGCAGAGTGAGCAAAGCTCATTATCATTTAAAGGCATATGCACTGAAACGGCATGCTGAAAACAGAGCTGTTTTTGACCAGGTAAAATGAGTGTTTTCTTGCAATACTAATGAGAATTTTTAATAAAAGTATATTACAAAGTTTTCATTTAGACCCTAAAGATTCATATTAACTTGAACAAAAATTATATATTATTATATAACCCCTTTAAATTAAAGTCTACGTTTTTAGAATTGTTGTATGTGCTTTAGCAATTTTTTAAAAATATTAAATTTAAGTACAATTTAACTACTATTTCAGTTATAGTAATTTTTGTACTTTTTTCAGACAGCCGCCAAGGAAGTATTTCTAATTTTATTTTGTTTAAATTTTACACATCTTTGTTTTTCAGTTATATTTTCAATTATTTCAATTAACAAAAACAATTTTCAACAGGTTATTTAACAATAACAAAAATAGTCGCAACACAAAACACTACAACAATATTTTGGAATTAAATTAAAAATAGACTCAATACAAACTTAAAAACATAATTCACCTAGAATATTGGCTGGCTGTGACGGGTTCGGGGACGTCCCGACACCCTGGGGTGTGCCCAGGTTGCCGGCCGGGGTCGGGGTAGCAGTTTCACCGTTGTTGCCCTCTGATGGTCCAGGGCCAGAAGAAGCAGAGGTCTGCGAACTACCACCACCCGAAGTCCTACAAGCACAAAACACCCTAAAGGTGAGCCACTCAAACTGCATAGGCATTATCTTACAACACATTATGGCTTTGCATATGAAAAAAAGGTTGTTTTGACGCTAACAGCAGGTCCTCTTACTTTTGTGCGGTTTTGATGACCAGGTGCACCGTGAGTCCGTCTTTAATGCCATGCTGACCGAGTGTGTCTCCATCCTTCAGTATCTTACCGGCAAAAATCAAAACCAACTGGTCTTGCTTCGCCTTGAATCTTTTGGAGATTTCTTCTTTAAACTGTTAAGAGGTCGAAATATGCGGGTTATAAAGTTATACATTAAATCAAATCAATTCAACCTCACTTCTGAATAACAGCACGGTCTCTTTTATTAAGCCTAATCTCGTAAACATCAGCATAAAACAGCAATTAGTGGAATAAACTGACACAAACATTGCAGCATAGCACCATATTTCAATGAAAAGTAATTTAACATGCTGTTTAGTCTATCTATAAAATCCTGAAGTCAAAAATACTAAGCAAAACAGAAAGAGCGCGACCACAGATGACAGACTAGAACCTTCTAACGTTACATGAGCAGGCCGTTTCTCTAACGACAACCGCGAGTTAGAAAACGCCACTTTACATGCGTTATAAAAAAACAAAAAACAATGAATAAGATGCTCAGAATGACCGCATTTAAGTAATATCAAAAGTGAAAGTCATTCGAAATATCCACTGCGAAGATTTTCGGCTCTGGCTGTTCGTCGTCAATCGTTAGCTTATCGGCTAAAGCTGTTAGCCGCTAGTGTAACGAACGCCCGGGTGCCAAAAACAACACGAAATCGCGAAATAATCACCTGTGCGACAGATGAATCTTCGGCTATGGCTATTTCTTCTTTATCCTTCGGTGTTTTTACGGTGACCTTAATGATAGTTGCGCTAGCGGCGGCATTTTCTTCAGTGTTCGTCTCCACGGCAGGATCCGTGCCGCTATTCTCCGCCATCTTTACTCTTCTTTTACTTCATTACATCATCGCACCAACAAGCATCGGGGAAAAGTGCTGCAAACGCCGTCTGATCCACAGCGCCCTCTGGTGGTGTGGCGTGTCATCGACTTCACTTACTGCACTCGCTGTATGAAATCACTCGTAGGGTGCTTCCTCTATTTCTTATTTGTACATCCTCGTTTCCTATCCTCGCGTCTCAGCTCCACCCCCTGTAAGATACGAGGGAAGGCTGAAAGGAAAGAAAAGGAGGGCGGAGGAATCAAATTAAAGCTTTTTTATATACATTGATTGGAATATACCATCTACTTATACCGTCACTTCACAGCATTATCAGCAGCACTAAAAGGATCTGCCCTTGTGTTGTTGAAGTTTGTTTATTTAAAAATCATAATAATCATCATAATAAATAATAATAAATCAAGATACTCTGTGCAAATATGTGAGATGTGTGGTTTACATAAACTGCAAAGGTAAAATTTAAATTAAAATTATTGTGATGATGTGAAGGGGGAGGAGAATTGATATGTGCGTCACGTTTAGTCAATAAAACACTTCCGCATAGGATACACCCGTGGTATCCTTGCTCATGACTCAGGAAGCCTCCTCACTCCTCGCGGAGCAATAGAGAGCCTAAGTCCCTCCCCTCCGCTTCCGGCTCATGGGACCTTATTTCGGAAAAAATATGATGGCGAGAGACAACGTATTTTTTTATTCCGTCTGAACTGTGCCCTGAATTACACATATGATGTTTGTCAATTTAAAAGATAATTATATAAGTCAAGAAAGTCGCATTTTGTCATAAAACAGAAGAGTAACATAATTGTATGTGAAAATCGCTCAATGAACTACATCTCTCGTCTCGAACTATACGTCACCAAGCTCGTATGTGTGCAGTCTGTTACAAAACACACAGGCATGACGGCGTAACGTTACGATTATAACGTTAGACTATAGAAAAAATGACAGACGTTAGCTTCAGTAAAGTTAGCTTCGGGTCCGACGAGGTCCGAAAACCAGTCAGTAGCCTATCTGGTGACAACCATTTGGCTCACGCAGTGGAACACATCTCCTTCGCATAGAGTTGATCAGGTTGTTGATTGTGGCCTGTGGAATGTTGGTCCACTCCTCTCCAATGGCTGTGCGAAGTTGCTGGATATTGGCAGGACCTGGAACACGCTGTCGTATACGCCGATCCTGAGCATCCCAAACATGCTCAATGGGTGACATGTCCGATGAGTATGCTGGCCATGCAAGAACTGGGATGTTTTCAGCTTCCAGGAATTGTGTACAGATACTTGCAACATGGGCCGTACATTATCATTCTGCAACATGAGGTGATGGTCATGGATGAATGGCACAACAATGGGCCTCAGGATCTCGTCACTGTATCTCTGTGCATTCAAAATGTCATTAATAAAATGCACCTGTGTTCATTGTCCATAACATACGCTTGCCCATACCATAACCCCACCACCACCATGGGCCACTCGATCCACAACTTTGACATCAGCAAACCGCTCACCCACACGACGCCATACACACTGTCTGCCATCTGCCCTGCACAGTGAAAACCAGGATTCATCCGTGAAGAGGACACCTCTCCGAAGTGCCAGACGCCATTGAATGGGAGCATTTGCCCTCTCAAGTCGGTTACAATGACGAACTGCAGTCAGTTCAAGACCCAGATCAGGACGACAAGCATGCAGATGAGCTTCCCTGAGACGGTTTCTGCAGAAATTCTTTGGTTATGCGAACCGATTGTTGCAGCAGCTGTCCGGGTGACTGGTCTCAGACGATGGTCGAGGATGAGAAAGAGCGTTGAGTGTTGTCCAGACTGGATCTGGCACACTAGAGGGTTTTCCATTTGCCTGGTAAGAGAAAACATTGCCTGTGATGAGGACAAAGTCCTCAGGCCAGACCAACACGAAGACATGATGCTGAGACGTGAATCTGTCATTACTGTAACTTTGATTTTGCAGTTGCACAACTCTTATGGGTGTACTGTAACATGCTTTTCATTTTTCATTTCATTTCTGTATTTTTACAGTATGCAAGTGCTGAATTTACAGACATTCAGTACTATACAGTATTCAGAACAATACTATACTTGCAGTGCATACAATATATTCACCTACTGTAAGTTGCGATTACTATAATGTTCTTATACCTAATTGCAAAAATGCTGTTTAATAATCATGCATGTTCTAGCACTATTTTGTGAAGGGGGAACAAAAAGTTATGAATTTACATAACTAACATTTGGGCCATTATTATTTTCTGATGCATAATTGTTCCTCCTACAGAACTTGTCTTTACCTTGTGGGAAGGTTGAAGTCCATCACCTCCGTCTTCAGCATGTCTCTGACAGTGTCTCAGGTTGAGGGAATGACAGTCATCACTATCACGTCAGATTCTGGCTTCTCTGTGTTCTGTTTCACGGTATAACAGGGAAGCTTAAGGAAATCTACACAGCTCTTGGAGTGTGTTAGACACAAAATACACCTGACACGTGCCATGGTTGTGGCCATTTTAAGTGTTAAATGTATATGACTAAAATAAAATATTTTGAAAATGTTGCCCAAGAGCCCAAGCCCAAGACTGGTTGCCATATTGTTCTCTTGTTCAATAGATTACAATTAGCGTCATCAATATTGCGGAGGGGATTGTGTTTGCATGCTTTGAGTTCTGCTATATAGCCTGGATACAATATCCCAGGAACCTTTTTGTCTCTGAAGTGTGGTAAGACTTGGGTCTCATTTTGATCATTTTGATGTTTCTAAATCAGTTCATGTAGACAAGGCAAGGCAAGGCAAGTTTATTTATATAGCACATTTCATACACAATGGTAATTCAAAGTGCTTTACATAGAAGAAATTAAAAGAATCAAAAGAAATCAGAATAATTAAAACAGTTTAGAATAAAAGATAAAATACAGAAATAATCAAATGAAATCAGAATAATTAAAACATTACATAGTCTGACGAGCAGTGGCACAGTGCTCATTCAGTAAATGCATAGGTAAACAGATGTGTTTTGAGTCTGGATTTGAATGTGACTACTGTAGGAGCACATCTGATCTCTTCTGGAAGCTGGTTCCAGCTGCGGCTGGCATAGTAGCTAAAAGCACACTCACCATGCTTAGAGTGAACCCTTGGTATTTCTAGCTGATGTGATCCTAGTGGTCTGAGTGATCTGTTGGGTTTATATTCAGTGAGCATATCTGCAATGTATTGAGGTCCTAGGCCATTAAATGATTTATATACCAGTAATAATACTTTAAAATCAATTCTATATGTAACTGGCAGGCAGTGTAAAGACCTGAGGACTGGTGTGATGTGTTCATATTTTCTGGTTCTGCTCAGAATCCTGGCAGCAGCGTTTTGGATGAGCTGCAACTGAGTTATGGTCTTTTTAGGAAGGCCAGTGAGGAGTCCATTACAATAATCCACCCTGCTGGTGATGAAAGCATGCACAAGTTTCTCTAAGTCTTGACTGGAAACAAAGCATCTAATTCTTGCAATATTTTTCAGGTGATAGTATGCTGATTTAGTTATTGCTTTGACATGACTACTGAAACTAAGGTCTGACTCTAGAGACACACCCAGATTCCTGACTTTGCTTTTTAGTTGTTTGACCCCTAGACTGAAGGTATGCGTTCACCTTGAGAACTTCATCTTTGTTTCCAAACGCAATGACTTCAGTTTTGTCTTTGTTTAACTGAAGAAGTTTTGGCACATCCAATTTTTTACTTCATCAATGCATTGGCAAAGGGAGTCAATGGGGCTGTAATCGTTAGGCGATAGGGCTAAGTAGAGCTGTGTGTCGTCTGCAGAGCTGTGGTAAGAGATTTGGTTCTTTCTCATTATTTGTCTCATTGGGAGCATGTACAGGTTGAATAGGAGTGGCGCAAGAATTGAGCCTTGAGGGACTCCGCATGTCATGGATGTCCACTCAAGACTTATGCTCTCCTATAGTCACATAATAACCTCTCCCTTCTAAGTATGACTTGAACCATTTTAGGACTATCCCAGAAAGCCCGACCCAGTTTTCCAGCCTGTCAAGAAGTATGTTGTGATCGACAGTGTCAAATGCAGCACTGAGGTCGAGTAGTACTAGAACTGATAATTTACTTGTGTCAGTATTTAAGCGAATATCATTTATTATCTTTATGAGCGCTGTCTCTGTGCTGTGATGCGGTCGGAAAACAGATTGAAAGTTGTCAAAGTATCCATTCGAGCTTAAGAATTTGTTCAGCTGATTGAAAACAACTTTTTCAATGATCTTGCCTATGAAAGGAAGATTTGAGATCGGTCTATAGTTGTTTAATATGGTCTTATCCAGATTGCTCTTTTTCAGTAGGGGCTTGACAACTGCAGTTTTCAGGGAGTTCGGAAAACTCCCAGAGAGAAGTGAGGCATTTACCACTTCTAGGAGATCTGCTTTTAAGCTGTGTAACACAGTTTTGAAAAAAGATGTGGGAAGTGCGTCAAGGGCGCAGGTTGATGTTTTAAGGTGCTGTACTATTTCTTCCAAAATTTTGCCATCAATTTCTTTGGAATCAGACATAGTGACTACTTTCTCAGGCTGTTGTCTGATCTGTCTGACCCCAGCGCAACTCAAGGATGTGCTGATCACCTTTCTGATATTATTGATTTTCTCAGAGAAGAAAGAAGCAAACTCACTGCACTTGCTCTCTGAGAGCATTTCACTGGGAATCTGCCTTGGGGGGTTTGTCAGTCTCTCTACAGTAGCAAAAAGAGTGCGTGTGTTGTTTATATTGCTGTTTACAATATTTGAGAGGAAAGTCTGTCTAGCTTTACCTAGTTCCTTATTGAAAGCATGGATGCTGTCTTTGTAGATGTTATAATGGACTACAAGTTTTGTCTTCCGACACATGCGCTCTGCTTTTCTGCATTGTCTTTTCATATTTTGCACTGCTGTTGAGTTTCTCCAAGGTGCTTTCTGTCTGCCATTCTTCTTCCTGACTTTCACAGGAGCAATATCATCAATTACACTCTTAACTTTTGAGTTAAAAGAATCAAGGAGAAAATCAACAGAGTCAGCAGATATGCTTGGTGTTAAAGATATTGCCTTCATAAATAGTATACTAGTGTTCTCATTTAAGCATCTTTTCTTCTCAGACACAGATCTAGCTTCAATGGCAGGAGAGATCAATATATCAAAGAAAATACAAAATGTATACAATGTCTTTTCAAAAAGTAAACTATAGACATTTCATTCGATTTATTCATACATTTGAAAGCATTGATATATTTCTTTGTTTGCTTTTGTTAGTTCATAGTAGTTGGAATGGTGTGCATTCTTCACGCTATATAGTTTCCTAGTCCTTGTCTGGTGTCTATTAAAGCCGTATCTTACATTAAATCTGTGTTTATGATATCTGGTTCTGTTCTGTTTTATTTTATTTTATATAGATCGTGTTTTACGGCTGGTCATCATAATGATTCTACTTATTCAGAGGTGCACTCGATATCACAGTTGTTGTTCTGTATTCAGTGGACCTGGCAATACTCGATACTGCAACTACAATTATTATTCAACTATATTCTATTCACTGTATGATGAATCACCTTTCATTACAGAGAAACAGAGGATGGAAATGTGTTTAGATGGTGTAAGTCTTAAGACACCAAATGAATATTGTAAATATTTTTACAACAAATATTTTGTGAACTCAAAAAAATTAAAATGATGTAATTTTTATAGTTGACTCTTTACCCACTTGTAGATTATCATGAGAGGACTAGATATCATGATGATAGTGTTGTCAGTCCTTCAGCTCTGTGTGACCATCAGTTTCTGTGTTTTGACTGGGAAAGCTTTGTGCAAGAAGGATGAAGATGCAAAGGTACTGTATCATCATCATCATCATCACTATCAGTCAAATCCACTGTGATCATGACCGATTCTGAGAGCGGCTCTGTGTGTTTGTGGTTTTGCAGTCGGTTTTGATGTCACCATCTGCAATACCAAATCATCAAGCTACGTCTTTATTCTTACCTTTTCTTAAAAATAAATAAATAATACTTTTAGAAAAATTGCCACTTTTAGGCTTCTTTTAAAAATGACTTCATCTTGCCCTGGCTTTCATGATTATTTTTTTCACCATACAATATTTTTTAGACACACTGTGTAGAATAAACTTATACTACTATGTAGGCTATATTGATTTCTTTTTATTATGTTTTTATTTATGGTTAGTTATTTTAGTGCTTCAACTTATTTCAGTTCATTGCCAGGCAATATTTCTAATTTTATTTTATGTTTTTAATCTAATATATTTATATTTTATTTCAGCTTTATTGTAGTTAACAAAAATGTTTTTAGTGTCAGTTTTAGCTGACGAGTCTTCAGTTTTGCTTTTTCAGGGACATGAAACTTCATCTGTCTTTAACTTGCCAGTATGTAAGAAGAGGTTTGCATGTATCACCACCAGGTGGCTTGTGTCACATACAAGTCAGCCGCTGTAGAAAATGTGAGCCAACAGAGCCCACAGACAGTGCCAAGGGAAAATGGCCCAACAGGCTAAACCCCAGCATTTGGGTTAAAAAAAAAAACTCATAATGTTTTACTGTGTTAATTGCTGTTATGGATTCCTGCAGCCATATATCACTTCTTCTTGCTTTAGTGGTATCAGTACTAAAAAGAGTTCTGTACTTAAATGATTAAAAGTAGTTTCTGGATGTCCATCAGGATTTGTGAGGTATTCATTTACTTTTTTTCTACAGTAATTAATGTTTATTAAAGATATATTGTAGTCCACAAAACATTACCAACACGCATAATAAATAATTTTAGTTGTCAATTATGTAATCACATTCCAGCTGAAACCAAAGTTTGATGCAACTTAGAAATATAGAAAAAAATAGTAATAGTGAATGTACAGTATTTATGATGGTTCCAGCTGAAACCTTTAATATCCATGTTCTGTTTAAAGAAACTAGCATAATATTTGTATTGCTTTATTCTCTGCTAACCACAGTCACTGGGGTAAAGTTTGTAATAACCTCTGTAATAACTAAAACTTTCTGCCTTTAATATAAGGAAGAAACCACTTGCTTTGTGATTGTTTCTACTTTACTTTCCTATTCACTATACATATACAACTCCATTAAAGCTGCAGTCCGTAGTTTTTCCTCTTTGTCGCCATCTCTGTTAGAAATCTGCAATTACAGTTATTCGCAGAATTATCAACTTTACGTGGGTTGTGCCTCGGCGTGTTTTGAGGAGAATGTGAGGCCGTCAGTCACCACGCCAGTGTGGATTCTGGCATTCGGAATCACAGATTCTGCTTTTTGGAAGTATGACCAACATAATAACTTTCACCGGAAAATGTCATCCGAACAAGTAAGTAACATACACTTTTGTTCTGACCAACTAAGGGGAAAAAAAGCACTGCAGCTGATTAAATCTAACGATCGCTTGTCATATCACGTCAAAACGTGCAAATTATACTTTGTTCTCAAATTGTTAATGTTAACAACATCAGCATTGCGTGACTACATTTAATGCCCTTCTGATATTATCCTTGTTTTCGCATGGGACGGTTGCAGTGTATTTTTTTCTGTAGCCACTCCGAAGTCCAAAGTCTTTTGCATTTTAAAGCAGGTGAATCTGCAGTTGTCACTGGTGATTGTCGTTTGAACCTTTCTGGATCCTTCATCAAATTAATACATTTAATTATATCAAGTGCTGTGAGAACAGGCTATAAATCTCCACCTCCAACATCCTCACACGCAATATAGCCTACTAGCCGAGACACCTTCTTTATGTGTACAGATGTGACGCAAAGACATGCTCGAATTTCCTGAGGAAATCCACCAGTACCACTGGAGTTTAACACATTATTACAAGCTACCGTTTAGAATCGAGCTAAGGCAAGCAGATAGTTTTGAACACTGGCTGGTTATGTACTTGCTCAAAAAATTATTTTGGATAATTTTTAACCCAAAAAAGTTACGGTCTGGAGCTTTAAGCTTAAAAAATTAAAGTGCAATTTTTATTTACTAAATTTATTTTCATTCTTTTATAGGTAATTCAAGCCTTTATTCTGCCTTTAACAATACGTGCTTTGTGATTTACTATGTCACTACTTTTAAGTGATTCAGAGTGGTCGAAAGATACATGTACATGCTAATACTGTGTGGTCACCAGACCAGAATAACAGGTAGGGTTAGGTTTTTTAAAATTACAGAAAGAAAAGAATGTATTAATTAGGAAACCCTTTAGGGGCCATGGATGTCACATAACTCTCCTAACCCTACCCAAATGTTCCAAAAACATCAGTTAGTATATGATTTATAAGCTGTTTTCCTCATGGGGACCAAAACAAAATTCCCCACAAGGACAAGGATTTAAAAAAAAATTCCTCATAATGTAGGGTTTACCTGAACCAAACACACATACACACACACAATCTATAAGCTGTTAACACAGGATATAACATCAGTGTCAGGTGTGGGTTGATGGATGAGACAATGACTCAAATGCAGAGCAATGGAATTAAAACAAACAAAAAAAAAGCAATAAAAACTTCACATAAGACTAGACAAAAGCACATGGTGAGGGAACAAACACCCAGACCATGTGCTCATAATGGACAATACAAGACAAAAGCATATACATTTAGGCATGTAGACACGGTCAAGATGATCTGCTGAAGTTCAAGCTAAGAATCAGAACGGGGAAGAAAGGTGATTTAAGTGACTTTGAAAGTGGCATGGTTGTTGGTGCCAGATGGGCTGGTCTGAGTATTTCAGAAACTGCTGATCTACTGGGATTCTACTGCTGATCTACTGGGACCCAGGAAAATTGGAGAATACCATCTACCCGCCCACACTTTGAACCCCTTAGTGCAAACTGAGCATCATTAAAACACCACAGCCGACATGAATATTGTTTCTGATCATGTCCATCCCTTTATGACCATCTTCTGATGGCTACTTCCAGCAAGATAACACGCCATGTCACAAATCTCAGATCATCTCAAACTGGTTTCTTGAACATGGCTGATGCTCTATACTCAAATGGCCTCCACATCACAGATCTCAATCCAGTAGAGCACGTTTGGAGGAACGGGAGATTCTCATCATGGACGTGCAGCTGACAAATCTGCAGCAACTGCTTGATGCTATTGGACCAAAATCTCTAAGGAATGTTTCGAGCACTTTGTTGAATATATGACACAAATAATTAAGGCAGTTCTGTAGACAAAAGGGGGTCCAACATGGTACTAGCATGGTGTGACGTGGCCAGTTTTATTTGTTATAGTTTGCTTTTCGGCAAATACATCAGAAACGCACATTTTGCCCTCTTTATGAAACCCTTGGCAGTCAGTTCTCAGCATGTTGGACATGTCTGTACTGCTCTCAGTTCAGTGTACTATTGGAGTAACTGGAGCACTGAATGAGTTAGGCATAGGATCATATACACCGGTTTCTAGTGGTGGCAGTAGTTCCCATGGAAGATTCAGTTTTAATGAAGATTCAGTTTTAATTCAGAGAATGAGCAACGAAGATACGAGGCGAGGGACAATAGTAGCTGGCAGAAGTTTGAATAGGGCACTGTTGTGGATGTGGCTTGGGAGAGGCTCCTGAGAAGCTGTAGGAGAATTTCAGGTGCTTTCCTCTGGGACACGTCTTGCTGTTGTGTTCATGAACTTGGAGTAATGAGCGAGAGTCACTACTACAGCAGTGACACTCGGGAGTTGCTCCTGTCCGAGCTGAAGATGGACCACATCTCCCAGTTAGGTCCACACATGGAGTCGTGAGCTGGCACTGCTGCGGCAGTGCTGCTCGGGAGTTGCTCCTGCGGGAACTGCCTTCGGAAAGCATGACATAGTGATGTGTTCACTATAGTTGTGAATAGACACTGCTGTTGCATGTCATTTGCAGGAAGTGCCAGGGGCAGCTGTATTATTTATAATATTTTACATTTATTTTAAATAATGTTTGATGTGTCTTGCTGCTGTACTTATCGACGTGAACGGGAGTCAATACTGCAGTAGTGATGCTCAGATTTGCTTCTGCCTGAACTGAAAATGGGCTACGTCTTCAGTTTAATGTCTACCACGTGGAGTCAAGCGGAAACTGCTGTGCATGGCAGTGACTCTCAGGAGTTTTATATGGAAAAGCATGGCCGAGTGAAGACAAGGAGCTGTTAATGGGTACGGCTGCGACAATGTCACTTGAGGGAAGCAATTTATTTATTTTTAAATGAATTTGATGCATCTCGCTGGATTCTTCAAAATATCTTCTTTTGTATTCAGCAGAAGAAAGAAATTCATACAGATCTATAATAATAATAATTTGTTACTTTATTATTAAACCTGTATGAATTTCTTTCTGCTGCTGAATACAAAAGAAGATATTTTGAAGAATCCAGGTTTAGAACATCTCGAGGGTGAGTGAATGATGTAGAAGGATTTGATCGTGCTGTAAGTGTAACAACAATATATTTATATTTGAAAGATTTTGGATATCTTAAAGTATATATATTAATTTGTGTTCCGAAGATGAACGAAGGTCTTAGGGGTTTGGAACAACATGATGGTGAGACAGAATACAATTTTTTGGGTGTACTAACCCTTTAAGAATGAAGCCTTACCATTCAGTATGCGAGTCAGATGTTAATACGATTACCTATATGATGGATTCAGTTCAGTGAGTGATTTCAGTGATTTGTTGCACTAATTTGAACCAATGTTTGGAACCCGTGGGGATGGCTCAATAAAAGAAGTAGCTTGCTGGAATGTTTTAATGGAATCAGGTACAGTGTATACGTTAATGACAAGGTGACTTCTCAGGCAAAACCATGTAGTTAGAACCGACAGCATGGGAAGTACGGCGCTGCTGAAAGCGTCGCAGAAAACACTGATGTAGTAATCATGATGTAGTATGTGTGGAGGCATAGCAGAGATGCAGAGGGGAAACGCTCGTTGCGTTACCGGCCCATGAGAGAGTCACGATGAGGTAAAATAGAACCCATCGTGTAGATTTTTATTCTAGGATTAATTCCTTTGAATTTAAAGGTGCTGTATGTAACTTTTTCACTCTACGAAAGCATAAAATACCATAATATGTCTGCAGATATTTAGGAAACATGCTGAGTTCACATACTTGTTTCTCTGAAAGACACTTCTACAGCCAGTTATTTTACTTTGAAATGTGCGTTCAGTGTTGGAATGTCTGTTTTTGTTTTGGTCTGTGTGATCTCACCCACTGCCAGTTCACCCAATAGTATTTCGACACCACAGGATGCCAGTTGGCAGGAAACGCCGCATATTGCAGCCAGCAACGGAAAACAACTATCTCCGATATTTTGAATTTGGACTGCAGTACCTATTTCAACCACTAGCTGTCCTTCTTACAGACTGCAACTTTGAGGATTTAAACAACATGAAATTGGTCAGTTTCCATGTGGCAGAATTAAGGTAGGAACTTCTTCTGGCTGTAAGTTTGATATAGCTTAGTTTAATATAGATCTGATATAGCAATAAATGGGAGCTGTAGCATGTAGCCTAACTATTTTATAGCAATCACCTATTAAAAAGGCAAGTCATAAGAAAAAGGTGGAATTGTACTATGAAAAAGAAAGCTGTAAGACTGGAAAAAATAGTGTTGTAGAAATTTTAATAGTCATTTATTCCTAACAGATATCATAAGGGATTGAACCTATTCAATGTGTAAAAGTATATGTGTGTACGTGCTTGTGCGTGACGTTTCAGGAATATATGGGACAGGACATCTTGACCTTAGGAATGGTCAAGATTTGGCTAGTTTATTTCAGGGCCAGGATGTATCTTTAGTAGAAACTGAACAGCAGTGGGGACCTTATCTGAGTGGGTGAAAGGGTAACTGCTGTGAGGAGGAACCTTGAAAAGAGTATAAAGGCTGTCTCATGTCTTCCTGGTGCGCGTCACTCACTTCACAGGGTAACTGCTGTGTTGGCGACTGGGCCTATTCTTGCAAGAATAAATACTTTCTTTTTTTATTAATTTGACTCTGAGTGTCTCTTACGCAGTGATGATGTTTAACAGAAGTTTTGCCACAACAATTTGGTGTCAGAAGAGTGGGATTCCTTGGAAGTGCCTTCTGGACCTGAGAGCGGACGGTGTTTGGCCACCTGGACTGAGCAGTTCCAGCTCTACCTCGTAAGTTTCAGAGAGAGGGGCCGACCGCTATCAGGGTCAGGAGGGGCTCCACTGGAATCAAATGAGAACGAACCCGTGGCAATCCAAGACATCTCTGGTAAGAGACGGCTAAAATATTTTATTTTGGGTTAAAATATTATTCAATTGTGGGTAAAACCATAGTGGCTGGGTCTGTTCGTTTCTGTGGTGTAAGTCAAGAGCACCGGTACAACACTGCTAGGAATGTGCGAAAGTGCGTATTTGCGAAACAAGGCACTGGGTGCGGTTTTGCAAATCGAGTGAGCTTCGTACGGCAGTCAATTGGGGGTCGGTTGAGACTTACGGGCGGGTCAAGGGTTAATGCAGTGGGGCTAACTGCGTGAGGAGCGTATTTGCAAAATAAGGCACTGGGTGCGATTTTGCAAATCGAGGGATACTCACGTAGCAGTTTACTGGGAGTTAATCGATCCGTCAGGAAAGCACTGGGTGCGCCCTGCCTGGTCTGAGGGTAAGTGGATCAGATCTGGAACTAAAAAAATCCACAGAGTAACAGAAACAGCCAGTATGGGAAAATCTCAGAGCAAGATTGCCAAATTTGACACACCGTTTTTTTATCAAATGAGGAAATATTATGAGGGAAAATGTATGTTAGACATTGAGAAAAAAAAAAAAAAAAAAAAAAGGGAAAAAAAAAAGTCGAACTGCAGAGAGAAATAGGGTTTTACTTATGCATCCAGTAAATGGATGCATGACATTAGATGTCTATAGAACTTAAATTTATGTGATAAGGATTGAAGTAGCAAGCAGCAATAAGGCTGTCTGTGTGAAATAGAGTGATAGAAATAGAGTGGAACTGTAAGTGAGAAACTTGATGGAAGAGGAAGTGAAGGGAAAACAAGAAGGTTGGTGTGTGAGATATGTGTGTGTGGGGATTGTAGTTAAGCAATCATGTACTGGTTAGATAATGAAGGAACTGGCAAGTAGGGAAAAGAAAGGAGAGGATACAGAAGGAACTGGCATGTAGGGAAAAGAAAGGAGAGGATACAGAAGGAACTGGCATGTAGGGAAAGATTGAGAAGACATATAGTGGAAACCTATATGTCATGAAAATAAAATGACAGAATTTATGGAAATTATAGTTTTATAAAAAACGAATGCATATAGCCTGGTATTTATGATTGTAGACGATGTCTGTATTTAATATCTGAGGAGTGACTGAGGGTCCAGCTATGCTGGGAGTACAGCAACAGTGTTTGCTTATTCAGCCCGGCTTCCGGACGTTAAATATATACTTGTCTTGTAATCAGTGTTGTTGCTGATAATACCAAATTAGTCAAATGTAAAGACAACTTTGACCAAAGATTCTGGAAATCAATAATGTATAATGTCGGATATTTGTTGATATTAAGTAATTGACGCAAAAGATGTCTGTTTTATAATGGAAATTCTGGGTCAGGGATCATTTCCCTGGACAAGTATGACTAAAGTTAAATGAAAACTTTGTGCAAACAACTTATGCAGCTTAAGAAAATTGATGTGCGGCCAATAATAATGATAAAGATTATGATTCGGCTATTGGGATTGAATCCGCCACTGGTGGATTGTAAAGGAATACAGAGAACTGCTTATCAGCTCTGTTTGCATTCCTGAATGGGACACACTGCTTCAGTGATGTGCAGTAAGTTGGAGCAGACAGAGAGTGCTTTAATTGTGGTCAGCAGGACCATTTAACACGTAACTGTAAATGCCCACCGAGAAGGTGTTTGAAAATGTGATAGTGACACATTTCTGGTAATAATGTGGGTTTGAATGTAGATCAGTGTTTAAATGACGACATTAACATTTTCGTCTGAAAAGAATAAGAGATAAAAACAAGGTCAAAAGATTGAAGTCTTAAAGTGAATTCTTTTTGAAGAAAAGATTTATAATAGTAATTTTTTTGAAACAGTGAAACAGTTTGATGAAAGTTGCAAAATATATAAAAGTAACTAAAGGGATGATTGTGTTTTAATTCAACATTTTGAGAAGGGTTCAGGTTATATAGAGAGACAAATCTCACGGATGATTTATAATAACTGCAAAAGATGCAGAGTAGCCTTGTCAAAGTTAGTGTGAATCCCGATTGGAGAGTGATAAACTCCTAGAAAAAACGTTGAAGTCAGATATTAAGCTATGGTAAATGAGAACTAGAATAATTATTTGTATTTAAGATCAAATAAGTAGAAGTAATAGGCTACTGGATTAACAGTTGTTAAATGTAAAATGTGTTCTGTTAGTGTTTTGACCATGAAAGAACTAGAAGCTGATGTTTTGCTTTCAAAAGATAAGTTTGTTATTGGCTGTAATGAAACAGCTCGCTTATCTGAATCTGATGTCTGCTGTGGCTGAAATCCACCAGTACGACAGAGACTCACTCTGAGTGGAAATTTCTAATGTCTAAATTCCATGAGATATGGGCAAAAGACAACTATAAAAATGTTTATTTGGAAACACATGTAATTTCTGGCAAATATGCCTTAAGCTGGGATAGAGTTAAAAGATGGTAGATAGAGTTTGATGTTAGAAGTTTATGAGAGTACAGTGTGCCAGTCCTGAAAGTCTAAAAATCTCTCTCAATCATGTCAGCTAAAAGCTGTTATTTGAGCCTGTGTCATAAGTAATAAGCTATTTATAGTAAAAGCACAGTGTTTCGGTTGAAAAATCAGACACAGAGATGTTAAAATAAATCATTGCCATTAAGTGGGCAAGTTGTATTTGAGAATGTTTTAAATGTAAAACTGAATGACTTTAAAGAAGTCTGTAAAATAATGATGCAGATCTTAAACGATAGAGGACCAGTAACTTCTTTAAGTTTCCACCATGAAACAGGGCCGAAGGCTACGTCTACAGATGTACAGTAACAGTACACTGAATGTATGGCTGTGATCTAAATTCACTGAGTATAATCTAAGTAGCTAGGTTGATGATTAAGATGGTTAATGGATTTAAGTGATTAAATACTGCTGTTATTAACCTGTCTTCCTGTGTGAACACTATTAGGCAATCGGAATGGCTCTGGTGACTCTTGAATGTGCCTTTCCTAAGCTCCAGAAAACAGCTGAGTTCTGTTGAAGAAAACTGATTGTGTGATGGGAAAGAGCGGTCACCAGTGTGTACGAGTGGCTACTCAATGACGGGATGATCTTCCTGGCCAGGGGACAGCCCAACGCAGGGGGTCACGAACACTGGGCACCTCCGGATGGAGGTGTTATACGTGAGAAAGGTATGAGAGTTGAGGGCTGATTACTGGAGGCCACTGGGATCAGCAGAGCATTGAGAGGTGAGATGCGCTGTGAGGAGTTACGGCAGTCTGACCCAGAAAATGTGAGTTTCCTCTATACCACTCGCAGGAAGAAACCGCATTGGTTGTATGGCTTGTTTTTCATTATGACAAGTGTCTGCAACTATACCAGGGGGACAACACCCTGAGGAGAAGAAAATTATAGGTAAAGAGCCAATGGCCTTTCAAGAGCCAGCTGACCCAGGAGGGGATTGCCATTATTTGTTGTGGAGACAGTAGCAAACTTGTATTATAGGCAAGAAAATGTACAGAAGTGTTGATTTTTAACTAATATGTCTATAACATAGTCTTAACTCCTGAAGGTCAGTAGACATGGTGGTGACTAAAGATGAAGACAGCTTTCGTAGATTCAAGAAAGGTGTGCATAACAAAGATGAATGGTCAAAGGTTATTGTAATGAATTTAAATTTTGTCTAAATTACAGTCTTAGAAGGCTGTGGAAAATACTATTTGTTAATAGTGAGAGAGACTGCCTGAGTTGGAGGAAGGGATGGTAACTGTGTCTTTCTTTCTTTCTTTCTTTCTTGTATCGGCCTGCTAGAGCAAGCTGAAGAAAAATAATGATAAGGAACCAAAACAACCCAGCTGCCTTTTCTAAAAATCAAATGAATAATGAACAGACATGATTTGAAACTGGTCAAGATACCATGTAAAATTAGGTAAACCTAGAGGAAAATGTGAAGTTTAAAATCGTACTTAAAATTTAAATCTTTTTAGAGACGATATACTGAAAAGGAGCAGTTAACATGCGTGTCTAATATGTGTGTGTGTGATGGTGACAGCACTTTGTCTTGTATGTGACTGTGTTAGTTTGGGGTACTAATACTAAGTCTGAATGGGGTGTATATTGTGTCATTACCCACTAGGATGGCTTTTGGCAAATGACAAATTTTAAAGGAAGCTGCTAATTCTGTTAGGTGAAAAGATGATACAGAACATAGGACGAGCTTTAAACTGATTGGTCATCAAGCTATGTCTGGTATTAATTACTTTTGTCTTTATGATGTTGATTTGAATTATGTTCTGGATCAGTTTAGGAATTTGATGTAAATTGGAATTGCGGAGTTGTAGATTACCATCTGCCATGGGCTGAGATAAATGAAAATGTTATAGATTTGATGGCAACAACACAGTGGCATATTGGCTAAGTCAACATGAAATTAGCAAGAGAGCCGCTCACATTTATGAGTATTGTGATGAAAAGGGGGGAAAATGATTGACTGACATTGACCAAGTCTGTACAGCACGACCTGACCTGATAGAAACAATTGATGACTTTGGAAATTTTTGTAGATGACTGACTTGAGAGACCAAACAACAGGCCTGAAAAGCAGGATTCGGTGTGAGACTCAGGGCCGTTGCCCTTCAAATACTTCGATAAGAAGATGAGATTGTGGCTTTAAGTGAAGAACGTAATACTTTGTTTCAGAGACAGAGAAAGATGTCTGGAGGAAATTTGGCTGAAGGACGCCGTTTGGGTTGGTGTTGATGGCAAATCAAATTAGTTTAAATTGATGCAAGAGTTGAGTCGTGCATCAAAAGGGAGATGGTAAGGATTGACAAAATATGGGTTACTAAAGGACAATATATGTTTGGAGGACACTGGGTTTAATTGGGTAAAAGGCCGTTCCAAACAAAAGTTGCTGTCTGTAAGTGTGCCGCACACGCTGATAACAAAATTGCAGGACTGTTTCAACAGGAGACGCCAGGGCAGATGCAGCAGCGAAGGCTGCGGCAGCACAGCAGACAAAAGAAACTACGTGTACTTTACTATCTGAAAATAACCTCGACATTTGTTTTTCTCTACAGATCATGCAGACTTTTGATACAGGGCAGAATGTGCCCAATAAAATGATGGCTATGGATGAATTTGGCTAACTATCCTGGCCTGGGTTATTATTGTAGGAGAAAGGTTCCACACCTGCGCAGCGCATAACTTAAGATTTTCCTTTTGCAGAATGTCAGGATGGATTGCAGCAAACAGAACTGATTCTGTTCCAAATATATAAATATTGTGGTGGACATGAGCAAAGTGGGTTGAGTGTTTTTCAGGGGAAAAGGACCCCGAGTGCTATTAAATGAGCAAGAAATTATCCGGTGATAATATGTTTCAGGCTGTTGATTCCACAGGTCACACCAAAAGGGACGAGCGGCTAGACAAGCATCACTAACAAAATAGTTAAGGTCTCCATTCACAGGTGACAGCAGGCAAGGAATGGTTCATTCCAGTGGGGGTGCGGTCGTGATTAAAAGGGAAGACCTTGTAAGGATCAGAAAATGGTTGGAGAGTGTGACACCTGGGTCCAAGCCTCTCACCTTAGACAACACCAACAGGCCTCAACCATCCAATAGAGCAGAAAGTGAGGTTTAAAGAAGACGGTGCTAGTAACTGTCTGCCTCGCCTACGAGGGAAAGACCATTGCAACGGCACGCAAAGTGTCACCCTGGCGAACACGAACAAGATGATCAACACACCTGGAGGAACCAACTGCCAACTGACGGTTTAAGTTTAACAAGAATCTGTTTTTGTGATGATTTTGATGATTTTGTTAATGGATAAAATTATAAGACTTCTGTGGTTAGATTTGTTAAACAGTGGATTCAATAGAGCTTAATAAATTGAATTAGAAGTGAATAAAATGTGGAGATGGACATAAATTTAATGGAAAAGGCTTAATGGTAGGAGTTAGGATTGTATGTGTTATGATAATTTTGTTATTCATGGGTGAATACGATAACAGAAACAGGTGAAAACCTGTTGTCTGTTCAATTGGTAAAAAAAAAAAAAAAAAAAAAAAAAAAAATGACAGTCTATCCCAAGGATTAACAAAATTATGCGTCAGGTAGCGGAAGCTACAGTGAGATGTGTTAAATGTATGTTCTGTTTCTTTTTCTTCTATTCTTTTTTTATTTTCTGAGAAAGATTAAGGGCAAAGATTTAAAGAAGGTTACAAACAGCGGTCATCCGTGTTACGAGGTGGCGTACAAGGAGAGGGTTTGAAATGAAGGATTCTATTCTACTTTTATTCTTTGTATTTTTGATGACCTGCTAAAATAACCAGTGTGAATTGATGGTGTTGTTTTCCTAAGTAATCTGTACACTATTTCTTATTTAATTGAGGTGACTGAGGGTTCGATCTAGGTCGAGAGTGCAATAGCAGTGCCTATTCATTTAGCCCGGCTTTAATTAAATTCTTTACTTGCTTGCTAATATTTAAGGGACTATCCTTGCAAAACAGCCTAAGCTTTTTCTTTTCTAAATAATATTTCACAAATGCTTATGAAGAGTGATCAGTTATGCGAAAACCAGAGATGAAGAGTAGCGTGATGATATGACTTAAAATTTGTCTTTTTGTTTATTATTGTGATTATGGTTAATCAGAATGATAAAAAGTGGGGAATTGTTGTAGAAATTTTAATAGTCATTTATTCCTAACAGATATCATAAGGGATTGAACCTATTCAATGTGTAAAAGTATATGTGTGTACGTGCTTGTGCGTGACGTTTCAGGAATATATGGGACAGGACATCTTGACCTTAGGAATGGTCAAGATTTGGCTAGTTTATTTCAGGGCCAGGATGTATCTTTAGTAGAAACTGAACAGCAGTGGGGACCTTATCTGAGTGGGTGAAAGGGTAACTGCTGTGAGGAGGAACCTTGAAAAGAGTATAAAGGCTGTCTCATGTCTTCCTGGTGCGCGTCACTCACTTCACAGGGTAACTGCTGTGTTGGCGACTGGGCCTATTCTTGCAAGAAAAAATACTTTCTTTTTTTATTAATTTGACTCTGAGTGTCTCTTACGCAGTGATGATGTTTAACAGAAGTTTTGCCACAACAATAGTTAAAGAGATAGACCTGACCACTGGTCTATTGGCGCTTTTTCACTGCATGGTACGCCACGGTTCGGCTCGGTACGGCACGCTTTGGCGCTTTTCCACTGCATGGTACGGTACGGCTTGGTACGGCTCACTTGTGGCGCTTTTCCACTGCATGGTACGGTACGGCTCGCTTTAAATGGTACCACCTCTGTTGAGGTTCCAAGCGTACCATACCGGTACTAAAATGTGACTTGCTTGAAGAAAAAAGAAAGAAAAAAAAACTTCCAAAAAAGAAATGGCTGAATCGTGTTCAGTGGACGAAGTGCAGACGTTCATCTCGTTGGTTGCCGAGGAGCAGGATAAACTATAACGATCGATCAGACTATAATCCCACCCACTTTGAAGCGGTACTAAATGCAGTGGAAAAGCAAACCGAGCTAAAGCGAGCCGAGTTGGCCGTGCGGAGCCGAGTCATACCACGTAGTGGAAAAGCGAAGCGAGTCGAACCGTACTGAGTCGTACCATGCAGTGGAAAAGTGCCATATGAGACAAAGGAAGATAGGCAAATATCTCCTACCCCCCACACCTAAGACTCACATTAGAATATACATGGTTTAATGTGAATGATTATCATTGAGTATTGTGTTTAGTATCATTTGGAATGTCTCAGAGTGAATTTTTTAGAAGTTTAGAGAAACTGGCACACAAAGGACTTCCTACCCCCCAAGTGTCACGGTAGATGTATTCTCTGGTCTCTTCTAGTCTCGTGTTTATGTTGTTGTACGAATGCACGTGCGGGTGGGCGTGAATGATTGGCATTTCTGATCCGCTCCAGCTGATCACCATCTCATCACCAGCTGTAATCAATCCCACGGCTCTATATACTCTTACCGCTGTTTCCTCATCATTGTCAGATCTTGTCTCGATCTCGATGTCGGTGTTCCTGTTCGTCGTCGTCGTCGTCGTCGTCGTCGTCGTCGTCGTCGTCGTCGTCGTCGTCGTCGTCGTCGTCGTCTTCCCCGTTGTCGTGTGGGTTTGGGTCATCAGTTCTTCGTCACCCCTTCACTGCACCTCATCACGGGTCCTGACCATCTGAGTCCCTGCGTCATTCACCATCGGCTGTACTGTGTTACCTCAAAACTTATTAAAAGAGTAAACTCGCTTTTGTTTCCTGCAGTTCTTTCGGCAGACATGACACCAAGAGGTGTAACCTCTGAATGCAAATTACCATTGTTAGCATGTTTCCATGTGAAAGAGTCTCTAGCTATTTAATGGAAGGCAGCGAGATCGGGGCCCTTTCTGTAGCCAACTTCAGATCACCCCGTGAGGCTGAGAGTCGCCGAGACGTCTCATGTATAATGTCGGGTTTGCATCTCTTTCTCTTATTCTAGAACATTCGATGTTATTGTATTGATTATCTTTGAACTAATTATGAAATTAGCATGAAGCATTTACCCGACATAAATTGTAAACATTTGATTTTATTCTAACAGACCTTGTTATTATTTTCATTAAAGAGTTAAAAAGAAGAGTCAAACATTCGTTCACATTTAATGATGCACGGATATCATTAAACCTTTTCATTTATGGAGTCAGATGAAATAATGAGTTAATACATGAGAAAATGTATTGCATTTAAAATCCCTTTGCCATGAGAAAAGATGGAACACGCATGAGACCTTCCCCGCTAATCGAATGGCGCCATTGGATCGATATAGACGGCCTTACAAAAGCCATAAGAAAAAGGTGGAATCGGTCGCCTTTACAGTCAATATTAAAAGATACACACACAAGCTGATATATAAGTTCACACAGAATTAAGGCTGTCAAAATTGCTCAAAAGTCACGTTGGAATATTCCCTAAAAAAACACATATATTCGAACATCTGGTTGCGCATTACGTCAATAACAGAACAAATGAAATGAATACTAAGAGACATAACTACTTGTATAGGTAGTTTATTTAAGTTTCAACATATTTGACAACGTATTAACTTAAACAAAAACAAGTAAATCAGCTAATGGCCAAAACCGCAGACCTTACTCTCGCAGGCTCTCTCTCTCTCTCTCTCTCTCTCTCTCTCTCTCTCTCTCTCTCTCTCTCTCTCTCTCTCTCTCTCTCTCTCTCTCTCTCTCTCTCTCTCTCTCTCTCTCTCTCTCTCTCTCTCTCTCTCTCTGCGCATTACGGTTTAAATGAACAACAATAAAAAATGTTGAGTGCTGATCAATAGGTTTGTGCAAGAAATTTAAGGTCGCGACTCTTGTCCTAAATATAGCAGGCTTCATTCAGTGATTGAAACAAATATTATTTACGTTAATTGAAGTTTTACAGTATATAGAGCCGAGATTGAACGCTCCGAGCGAGCTGTGCTGTGGTAAACTGCTGCTATAATGGCTATTTCGGGGGCATCTGGCCACGCCCCCTTGGCGGGCTCTGATGTAATGCTAGCTCATTAGCGCACACGTTGGAGGCGCCCGCGCCATTGGATGTGCAGTTGCCGCAGCACAGCCAATGAGTGAGCCAGACACTCACTGTGCTAGCTGTGCAGCTGGAAAATGCGTTTTACATGTTAAGCTTCAGAATTTTGCCACTTGTAAAGCAGACAGCCGCACCTCTGCTACCGCGGGCGTGTTTTTCAACGTTCGAATATGAATTTTCACCTTCAAAATTCTGTTTTTTAAAACTATTCGAATATATATTCGAATTTAGAATATTCGTTGACAGCCCTACACAGGATATAACATCAGTGTCAGGTGTGGGTTGATGGATGAGACAATGACTCAAATGCAGAGAGCAATGGGTCTTTAATGAGATCAGAATTAAAACAAAAAAACAATAAAAACTTCATAAAGAGCACATGGTGAGGGAACAAACACCCAGAACATGTGCTCATAATGACAAGACGGGACAAAAGTATATGGCCAATAAAACAAGATCAACATCCCTGTGCTCAGGCAAAACTCAACACATGAGCATCTGAACTGGGCAGAAAGATGTGATTCCTCACCATGTGCTAAAAACAAAAGACAAAAACATGGAGCACCAGTATCTGGATCCCAACACTGAACCAGACAGTTCAGGAGTGCCAGGATTCAGACACCGTGTCCCAAACACACAACAGATTTTTTTTTATTGTCTGATTTTAGTTCATAAAAATGAGCTAAAGCTAAAAAAAAAAAAAAAAAAATTAAAAAAAAAAAAAAAATATATATATATATATATATATATATATATATATATATATATATATATATATATGAGCATGGGTGAGATACAATACTCATCTGGATTGAAGCAGAAAACATTCAGTTTAAGAGTAAAATAATGACATAACATTATTTAATATTTGAATCACAGCTTATATTGTGTTTTGACATCGACAACCCAAGTGGATTTTCCCTCAAATTTGCGACTAGTTAACTTTCTAAAGAAGGCGCAATCGCTTCTCGGGTCGACATTAACACACTGACAAAATTGTATTCAGAATTTAAAATATGATATTTTGACACCACTTTTTATTGAGTGATTGTGTAAAGGTGTTCACGAGATACCAACCTTTCACGAACTTGCTTTCAACTTCAAACCCTCGTTTTCATGGAGACGCGGTGTGCACGAAGGGGAGGGGCTCTGCGCGTGTGTGTGCGCACGTGCGTGGACGGAGCGTAGACGTGCGTAGACGGAGGTAGAGCAGGGAAAGAAAATGCAGCTGAACGAATACACTACGTGTTTTTAATTACGTTAAAAAATTAAAAAATTAAAGACATTGACAAAGACGAAAACTAAGGACATTTACTCCATAATTTTATTTTAGTTAGTTTTGCCAAACACACATTACAGTTTTAGTTAGTTATCGTTTTTTTTGTAGCCTAATGCCTCGTTTTTATTTTTATTTCAGTTAACGACAATGTTAACTAGGTGGGAAAACATTGTCGTTAACTGAAATAAAAATAAAAACGAGGCATTACAAAACCTAGTTTTCGTTTTTTCGTTCGTTTTCGTTAACGATTATAATCTTGGTTTACACTTGGCACATGCGACCCTGTATCCGTATCCACATACACATTGAAAAGACAAGTGTAAACGCAGCCTATAGACATACCAGAAAAGAAAAAAAAAGATTGCATGTTAGAAAATTCACATTTTGCATATCTACACATGACCATCAGTAATAATTCCAGACAGTTTATTACAATTAACCATTTTGTTTACATAATCTTACATGTTTGTATATACACTCACCAACCACTTTATTAGATACACCGTTTCAACTGCTAGTTAACGAATAGCCTATCTAGTAAGCCTATCTAGTAATCTAATCAGCCAATCACATGGCAGCAACTCAAACTGAGAATAAGAATGGGGAAGGAAGGTGATTTAAGTGACTTTGAAAGTGGCATGGTTGTTGGTGCCAGACTGTGATGGTTGCTGAGAGACGAGGTGGAAAGACAATCTGCATGACTTTCATAACAAAAGGCAAAACATCAATAATCCAAAACAGAAAACTGAAAAAAAGTCCACATGAAAAGACAGGAACATCCAGGAACTCCTGATCCAAAACACAAACACGATCCAACAACGACTATAAAAACACAACTGAAAAGCACAAGCTTAAAAACACAGAGAAATCAGTGATAATAAAAGACAGGTTTAACTAATGACTGAAACTAAACACAACACGTCAAACCTTGAAGCAGATGAGCTACAGCAATAGAAGACACACCGCTGACACTCCTGTCAGATAAGAACAGGAAACTGAAGCAACAAATCACATTGGCTCACTAAAACTGGACAATAGAAAATGTTATTGTCTGGACCTCCACTCGGAAGGAAATATAGAGAACTTTATATTCCGCTTGGAACTTTAATCGAATACTCTTGAACTAGACCAACCAAAGTGACAGGACCCTGAAACTCAGGCATATATTGCTGGTGCTTGTAAACTGTCAAATGAAAACAAAATGTAGGGAGTTATGAATGAAACGTCTAGATAAAATATGCAATAAAATAAGAAAAAAATTAAATGTATTACCATTGCATTGATGCAAAAAGGAAGTGGATTGACGCAGGCAGAAATAGCGTGTACATATTGATATTATGTATAATAGATTAGGTTAATGGCCAATTTTAGTGGTGGCCAAATGACACTTTAAAATCAATAAGAGCTATAGAAATGTATATTAATACTCACAAGTAATTTAAAACACTCCGTAATTCACATCTTGATAGCACGCAAGGCTATTTTATAAAAAAAAATAGCCTATACACTTTATTTTTTGATTAGTTGGGCATTCTACAGCCTTTCATCAAACTTCTCAACACACAACCCACCTCGGGTTGTTTTTAATCAATGCACAAATCATACAAAAAACAAATCAACACTATCTGTAGGCTACCTAAATTCCGATAAGGTGGGCAAGGCTCAGCCCACCCCTGCCCTAGATCCAGCCCCAAGTGCAAGTGTGTCAACCCCTCATTTACACTGACTAAAAGAAGAGGCACTTCCTTTAATGTGAGAGAAGAGCAGACACAAACATCTCGACAAGCAGCAGGAAGAAGAAACCAGTGCTGATACACCAGACACCTGACATTCTTAGAGACACAGAGGAAGGAAAGGGTAAGCTTCATCTGTAATTGTATTTTCTGGTCCATGGAATTCACAGGGAAATGAATGATACCATGTTGAATTCCCGACTCCAGAAGATATTCATAAAACCAGAATAATATATTTTGATCAACTTGACGTAAGCAATTGATAAGTAGGAAACAGCAGACAACTGTACATCATTTCATGAATGTATGCAAGCCAACTAAAGTATTGGTAAGTTGTTCAAAATAATGAGAAATTGCTTTCCATGTATAGTGACCAGATGGTATGGAGGTTGAACAAGAAGTCTGAAAACGGAAGCCCCTGAACCGCAACGAAAAAAAAAAAAAAATATATATATATATATATAGAGAGAGAGAGAGAGAGAGAGAGAGAGAGAGAGAGAAAGAGAGAGAGAGAAATAGAGAGAGAGAGAGAGAGAGAGAGAGAGAGAGAGAGAGAGAGAGAGAGAGAGAGAGAGAGAGAGAGAGGCTATTTAGAGGCTAATAATTACGAGATTAAAGTCGAAACACTAGGCTACGAAAATAAAGTTCAAAGGAAATTCTACATGCTTAATCTACCATGGTATTACTAGCCTATTTGTTTTAGGACGTTACAAATATACTTTGCCGGAAAAGAATTTACAGGCGAAAACACTTTCAGACTGGATCCGGGCAAATGATTGGATACAGAATGATGCACTTAAAATGTATCCAGAAAGGATTTACGGTGAAGAGGGAGACAGTACGGTTACTGTTAAGTGTTCTCGACCCAGATGACGTTGCCTATAGACGAGCACAGAGACACGTCTTCGAGTCAACGTGCCACATAAAGTCTGGACCATTGTGGTGCCTTTACCTCCTCCGGCGGAGTCTTCGTGCTCGTCTATAGTCGTCCTAAAACAAATGGTAATGCCATGTTGGTAGATTAGCACCTGTACAATTTCCCTTTAATGAAAGCCCAGATAAAAGTAAAAAGCTTCCCAGCAAACACATTTACGTCTGTGGCACGTTGCATTTCTGCTATGGCAACGGCGCTGTCTGTGCTCGCAACATTGTAACAACGTAGCAACTGAGAGACGACGTTCTGACAATTACATTTTTTAATATGCTAGATATAGATATCCGATCCCCCATTTAGCATGTTATGTTTTGTGGTTACTTTTTAATTAGTCATATGTTAGATAATTATATACTTTTTAAATAGCCTATTGTTTATTATTATTATTATTTATGGGCCTAACAGTAAATTAATTATAATCAACACCTGCAAGTGTACACTTTGAAGAGTAAAAATGACATAAGGTTATCTAATTCAGCTTTATTAAGCATTTGGTAATCAAATTGCACTTCCAAAAGTCATACATTTGTGAGAAAAAAACATATTATATACAGGGAGTGACTAACGGAGCAGATGAGAAATTAATGAGACGACAAATCAAAGAAAAAATAAACAGGTCTGCGAGCGGTTACAAGCATTTATCATTTTCAAAATTATAGGCTATATAATACTTAAAATGACACTAAAGTAGAAACTATATTTGAAAGAAATCTTTAAGTATATTCTGCCTATACTTGTAGGCTATACTAAATCTTTTGATCGAAATATATATAATTATAATTAAGTAGTAGCCTACTCTAAGTACTTGGCTTGTGGCCTAGTTGTGTTTACTCTTGATTTTTTAACATAATTTTACATACTGTCTTATAAACTTACATTGTTTGAAAAAAAAATATTTATTAAGAAATTAGATGTAGGCTATTCCTAATTCTGAGTATCTGAGTTATTGTTAGGTTGTCATGTTGGGTTCTTAAATCGAATAAGGCGCAGCAGGGTAGATTAACCCTTTTATATTAACATCACTTTACATTTTAATCACTTCACCCCGAACTCACACCACAATCTCGTGTCCCCCTCTACCGCCCCCTGGTGCCCAGGAAATGTAACAATATTATAGATCACACCACATAGGTTAGTCCACACTGTAGCGTACATAGGAATTTACTTTAAATCTTAATAAAATTATCTTGATGGATACTTATTTTTTTGTAAGGTAAATTATACTTCGTTTAATAATTTTAGTTGAAAAACAAGGACATTCATACATTTTAAGTGTGGCTTAAATGTACAACTATTTAGCGGCAATTATATGCAAATATACACCAGGCCAATGGCCAACCACATGATATCAATGAGTTCTCTTTGCTCCTTTCGACTTGTACCAGAACTAAAACACTGCAGAAATCGACACTATTTTCTGGATGTCCATCAATATTATTTTATCTTTTTGTTTGTGTTGTTACAGTTACAATTGTTTTAAAAGGTCAGCTAAATTTAAACTAATGTAGTTTTTCAGTAAAAATAAAATAAAAAAGTAATAATAATAAAAAATGACCATTGTTTCCTCCAAATATAATTTCTGTGTAAATACATTGATATCACCTCTGTACCGCATTAAAACCTCTTTGTAAATGCAGCTTTGTACTAATGTATTTTTTTATTCTGTGCCAACCTCCGACAATTTAGAAGATGGGAGTAAGGAAAATCCTGTGTATCCTGATGCTGCTGTAAGTATAAAAAAATGTAATTAATGTATTTTTAATATTCTCAAATTGGCTAGGTTGTTGGGGTTTGGTTAATACAAAATAGGGGATTGCTATTTTATATTTATATTAAATATTGATCACCACAAGTGTTCAGTAAGGAATTTAATATAAAGCTATTTTTACAGATCTGTGTCCTCATGCTTTCAGTTTCTTACATTGTTATGTTCATTGTGAACTCCTGTAGGCAGGTTGATGATGTAACGATGTCCTTGCCCTGAGGTTCACTACATTCGGATGTTGTAAAAAAGCAACAGGATTTTACATCAAATTTCATTGTGCACCACTGATGTCAGAATTTCTGCCTGCGTATCCTGAATTCCATTTAAAAGTAGCCTGATTAAGAGCCTGCCTTCCTGCCAAACTAAATTTGATTTCTTTTTGGATTCCTCTAGTTTTTGACTCTAAGCTGAAGTCTGTTTCTGTATTTCCCATTGCATTTATTCATTTGGCCCTTGGCAGACACTTATTCAAAGAAAATGCAGCACATTCAAGCTATACATTTTATTGGTGATGAAGAACTAGTGACAAGTACACTGTTGACCTGGTATTCTGATTTTTTTTCCCACAGACTCCACAAGAGTATTCAACAAGAAGTGTTTAGTGATGAGAAAGTACTCAATCTCCCTGCAAATTATAACATTGGCTGGATGGAAACTCTGGATAATGAAAAGTTCATTTCTACCCTCACTATTCCTGGTACCCATGAAGCCATGGCTCTTTATGGAGGACCAGCAGCAAAATGTCAGGAATGGTCACTAGAACCAGCTAAAAGCTGGGATACGCTACTTCGACCTCAGAGTGTCAGGCGATGAATTAAAAATTATGCATGGACTGTTTCCCCAAAGTACATCAATGTCAGAAGTTTTCCACACAGTCAGGACATTTTTAACTCAATTCAGAAACGAGGTAGTGCTTCTCAGAGTTAAGCCTGTTTTATTTAAGAAGGACAAAGTTCAGAATTTAGTTGAAAACATGATTCAAAATGATAAAGATATCTGGGTTAAGCCGTTAAATCCAAAGATTGGTGAAGTAAGAGGAAAGATTGTTTTTGTTCAGAAAAACAGCTTTAAGTTGGGTATTATTTAGTCTGAAACTGACAAAAAAGGAGACTATAAAGTAACTAAAGTTAAAGCCAAAGAGAGAATGATTGAACAGCATCTGGAAGAAGCTGCTAATCAATGTAGAACGGGTTGTGCTCTGAGTCTGAGCTACTCGAGTGGCACGAGCTTAGGTACATATATAACTGTTTTTTTATTGCCAAAAAAATTGGCAAGGGAAATCAATCCCTGGTTGTATAATCATCTTGCAAAGGAATTTCAAAAGAAACCCAAGCCTTGATCATGGACTTTCCAGGTTTTGACTTGATTCAAAAGCTCATCGAATTCAATAGGTCTACCTAAGATTTTTCAGTTTTTACTTTTTCCTATGGGTTTATCAAGAAATGTATGTTCTTGTTTTTATCAGATACTTGACAATTGTGAAACAGACGTTTTAACATTCTTAACTGTTTGATGTGGTATGATCATTGTTTCTAAACTAAATAAAGCATTACAATTTCAATGGCTCATTAGCTTTTTGTTAAAGTCAACAGGAAACCATAATTAATTACTTTTTAAATGCATGCTCTTGGTATTAGCTTCCATTACTTTATTTATTAAAGCATGAAGGAAAGCGGCACGATTTCGAGTGGCTACTTGTTGTTTGGCGCATATATTAGTGAGCCTTACACAAAACACAAATAATCCACACTATGCATTGTTTGAACAAAGCAATAATTTATAAGGCTAAAATAAAAACCGGATGCATTCCAATCCAAATAGGCCTACATGAGAAAGCTTCTTAACATGTTAATAGATCATTTGCAATGTACTCATTTGTAAATTTAAGTTATTTTGACTTGGAAACGTCACATGTGATGTATCTGTGAACCCCCAGTCTCACTCTACTACCGTAATAGCAATAAACAGCAGATAGATGGCGCTGTTTGAATGAATACAATAACCAATTATTTACAGTGCATTTCAAATTCGCCCTAAAACCGTTAAATCTTTCTTTTATATGATTCAACATTGTGGAGTGATTGTAAGACTGGTTATTCAGGGTTCTCAAGTTTTATGAAAAGCTTGGAGTGAGATCACATGCGGTTAGGGGAGGAGCCCTAATGGAGCCCCGCCCCCCCCCCCCCCCATTTTACCCATTGTTCATAATTAACCAGCACAAATTGAAATTATAACAATTGGTAAATCTGATAAATGACAGAGCAATTAATCACATCAAATATACTCTTTAACGTTATATTTCAAAATTACAAATATACAAAAATGACAAAAATATAAGAAATTGCTCCAAACTGTTTGGAAAAACAAATCTTTTTGCATTTTGAAAGTGTCTAGTCGAAATGGTATAATGATTTATTGTGTGTGTGTGTGTACACAAGAGTATACACTCCATCTTATAAAATAGTAACTTACTTTTAACAATAACAACATTGCTTACATCTCCCATATTAAACAGTAATTCAAGTCATCATGAACAATATTCCTGTTATATGTGTTTGAAGGCTATGAGGAAGTCACTTATGGGAAAAAACAAAACTCCGCCTTGAAAACAAACAAGCTGAGTCTTGCCATCTTTATTCTGGACTGAGACTCGTATGGACGTGCCATAAAAGGTGAGTTTGAGTTACCACTGTGTTTCTTAAGATAATGAACAATAATATAATGAATTTACCAATATACTGAATGAACACCACAAATTCCTTATAGAAAACATAAGCAGTTTTTTGCCCTTTTTCACCTAACTTGATTCAGGTCTAAATTTGTTTCGATAATTAAACATATTTATCTATATTGTATTTACATACTATCATCTTTATAATTAAAAGTGTTTTTAAAGTGTTAAATGTCTATGCTTTGTATCCTCCAAACCTGATATAATGAATGTAATCATTTGTTGTCCTTATTGCTTCATGCAGCAAACAAACAGGAGGATCAGCCATTGTTACCCGTGGAAAGTATGTCTATGACAGTGTCTCAGGGTGAGGGTTTGACGGTCATCACCGTCTCCTCAAACCCAAAGAGCAAATGGCCCGTGCTGTGTCAGATTCTGAGACTTCTGTGCTGCAGTCCAGTGTGTTCTGTATCTCCGAATATGAAAGGAAAGCTGACGAACACTCAAACAGTCCTTGGGGTGAGTCAGACACACTTATTGCAAAACACACATTTTTTTTTTTGATTTTCAGGCCTTGTCATTTTAGGCTACTTTGGATAGATTAAATTTAAACACTATGACTCGGTTTCACAGACAGGGCTTAGATTAAGCCAGTGTTAAGCCTAGTTCAACTAGGGCATCTACCAGTAAGTAGCTTTTATAAACGTGCCTTAGAAAGAACAAATTTCTAGTGAAACAATAGCACTAATAAGTCAGTGCAATTTTCTTTCAGTTAAAACAACTCAAACATGCATTGTAGTCTGGGATTAGTTTAAGTCTTGTCTCTGAGACTGGGTAGGAAAGATACGTAAGATTTAAGACTCTTAAAAATGTTTTGCAACATTTCAAATTTGGTCGCAGTTGGTTTTATCAGTATAATGTATTAGAAACATTTAAAAACATCAGACAAAAATATAACATGCCGTTTTTGGATTAGTCAAAATTATTAGTACCAAGCTGCAACTTTTAGAAAAGTCACATTTTAGCTGCAAGTATATTTATGCAATCTAATTAAATTAAAACAATATACAACAAGTCGTGAAGTAATTAGCCTGTCCACAGTGAAAGCAAAAATTTGATTAGTTGGCTTACAATGTCCTTGTGCCAAATATATTCTTATTTTAAGATTCTTGATAGCTGGTGGCTTAAAAATATTGTTCTCTTGTTCCATAGATTGTGCAGATGATAGTTGGTGTCCTTAATATTGTGGTGGGGATCATGTTTATATGCCTTGGCTCATACTGGAGCATGTATATGATGGCCATGGGACCCTTTTGGCTCGGCAGTATGGTAAGACTTGGGTCTCATTCTTTTGATTCATCCGAAATCTAAAGCAAATTTGAAAGAAAGAAAATGCACAATTGTTTTTGTTTGTGTGCTTTTGTCTATTAGTTCTTAGTAGGTGGAATCGTGTGTATTCTTGCAGCTAGGTTTCCCAGTTCTTGTCTGGTAAGTTTCTATCAAAGGAATCTGTGTTTTTGACAGTTTCAGTTTTGCAAGTTTAAATAGCTGTATAAATAGCAATATATATATATATTTGTGTTTTACAGCTGGTCATCGGAATGATTCTGAATATAGTCTGTGCTGTACTGGCTATCACAGGTGTTGCGCTGTATTCGGTGGACTTGCAAGCTGATCATACTGGATACTACTATGATTCTTGTCCCGAACGCTACAATTCTTATTCAGGCTATTCAGACTATTCAGACTATGATAAGTATAATCGTTACCTAACGCCTACCCCTGAAGAGAGAAGTAAAAAGGAGGCCTGTCTGTACTACAAGAATCTCATTGAGGTAATGATTCTTTAGATGGTGGAAAGACAAGCTACTGTTCATCAAATCTTCTTCCAAACATACCATTTAAGGATTAGTTATTTTCCAAAAACGCAAATTTCTAGGTCACTTCTTTCCATGTAATGCCAAGCTCCAAAATGACAAAAAGTACCTAGGGGCACTATATTCCAGGTCTTCTGAATAGGGATTTAAATTTCTTACAAGCTTTATGGATGATTTTCCTTTTAATAAGTTGACACTAAAAAATCCCTTTCAAGGAAAGTCTGTTTACTTTTTGCAATGTCTCCGAGCAACTATAGAGTGCAACTAGAAAACCGGAAGTGTCGCCTTTAATCACAGGAGAGATGTTTTTTTTACCTTAACCGAACAGCTTCGGAGTCATTGGAATGGTTAAATAACTTTTTTCGGGTTGAATGGTGGTTTTTTCGCACCCCCCATCGCATGTGAGCGTAAAAAACACACTTGCAACTTTGAGCCGCCGGTCGCAGCATTAGGAAGTATTGCGTGAGGTAGTACTGCGTGATATCAGGTCTCACGATGTAAAGAATTGCTTTACGATAAAAAGAAATCTGCTAAAATTCTATCATTATTGCGCTCCCTCACACTGTTCGAACTCGAATGAAGACGACGTTTTAAAGAATGTACCATCTACTTTGATGTCGTTGATCTACTAGCCTCTGGTATCTGAGAGTCGCCAACAAGTTTTTCGACAGTGTTGTCAAATATCTATCCCGAAGCTGTAGGGGGAGCTCTATAGAGAAACCTGCGAGCAAGAAGCAAGAATACAGCGAAGAAATTCACGAAACTGCATAGCCCTGCTTTAAAAATGATTATGATATTGAAAATGATGGAAAATTGGAAATGATATTGATTATATAAATAAAAATAATATATTTTAAGTTTATTGCAAAATATGCAGGTACATACAAATATTTAAGTATTTTTAGAGCGACTTGGTTTAGTTATTCGCAGTGCTTAATGGGAGTGGGCGGAGCTAAAGAGCTGTTTTGGAGCAACTCTCTGATTGGTTATAGTGTAGTTTTTACCATGGATTCATCTGTTAAAAACGATTATTTTAAAAATAAGTTGCAATAATGTGGGCTGAAACTCCCACAAAATCCGACATTTACTGTCCCACAAATGTTGTTTCTTGTGCTCAAATAGAGTTAAAAAAAGCTTATTTTTCAGGCTATACCGGGCCAATACGCACGTGCAGTCCTAAACGCTCGTCTCAGAACACTGACTATAGCGTCCCAATTTGCGTACTTATGCACTATTATATGCCGTTTTGTAGTATAAATATTACAAGTAGTGTATTGACTGAATATTCCCCACCAAAAAGTAACCTTTTTAACTATAACCTTATAAAATTCATACACTACACGGCTGAGTACATAGTGTATGTACATAGTGTATAGTGTCTCATTTGGGACAATTGGCAATTGACTCCATGTAGCATGTTGCACTTTCTCCCATTCATAAATAATATGAGTGCCATCTTTGTGTATCTCAAAAACTTTTTATTTACCCACCTCTAGATGATCATGAGAGGACTAGATCTCATGATGATAGTGTTGTCGGTCCTTCAGCTCTGTGTGACCATCAGTTTCTGTGTTTTGACTGGGAAAGCTTTGTGCAAGAAGGATGAAGATGCAAAGGTACTGTATCGTCATCATCACTATCAGTCAAATCCTCTGTGATCATGACCGATTCTGAGAGCGGCTCTGTTTGTTCATGTGTGTTTGTGGTTTTGCAGTCGGTGGAGGATCCAGAAGTTCACAAGCCGCTCCTGGAAGACGCCACTGTCGCTCCAGCGCGTTAAAGAGACAAGAATAACACTTAATAAACAGGATTTTTTTGTAATGGAATGGGATTTCATGTCTCAATAGTGAAGTGACTTAAAGCAGATGCCCTCTATCTGCAACACTGTACTCATTAAATTACATGTTTAAGTAGACTTATTTTTTCACCTTTAAAAAGTTGCTCTCGCTATATAAAGATTAATGGGTGCTATACCTTTTATTGCCATTTTCAATTTTGTTGTGATCTTTGGGGCTTTTTTTCTTTTAAATAAATGATTGGAACATTGAACATTGAACGATTGAAGCATCAACCGTTTTTGTGTATTTATTGCAACTTTCCTATCACTTTGTGGAACAATTAAAAAACCTATATGTATTTATTTCACAAATGCTTTTATCTATAGCAGTGGTTTGCAAATTTTCAGGCCAAGTACCACCTGTCCCTTTCAAGGATATCTAGCCTGTAGTACCTCCTTTAATCAATCCAAAGCAACCAAGTACAACCCTTGAGCGCAAAATTAAAAGGATAGCTCACCCAAAAAAGTCTGTCATTATTTTTTTCATACAATGAAAGTCAACCCTACATAGAATGTTATTTTGGACTCCACTAACATTGTATGGATTCAAACAAAAATCTTCTAAATATCTTATCTTGACCTGAACATAAACCAAATTTATATTCATATTTTGTTTATAATATTAACATGATTATTAACAGATTGCTTTATAGTTAAAATAGTATAGGCTACCCATTTGTATGGAAAAGAAAAACGTTGAGTAGATGCACCTATTTTTTTATTTATTTTTTTAAACTTGCAGGAGAAAAAATGTGGTTGTGTGGGTTTAAATCCTGTAATTAACTAAATAAATCCAGAACAGGGTTTAGATGAGGAAATGATGCCTCATGAAGCTCTGAGGACACGAGAAACTATTCAAAGCCACGGAGTATCGTCTTTTATGTCTATGTGGTGTTTAATATGCTTTAATACAAACCGTGTGCAAATTCATAAGTCAACACCATTACTGAGGATGTTGTTCTTGAAAATAAGAGAGTATAAAAAAACACGGTTAGAAATCGTCTTTGTTTCTTACGTCACAAACCTTAACCAACCATGTCACGAGGGGGCTTTAGCATAATATCATTAACAGCTGCGAAGCAGGGGAATCTCAAAAAAGGCCAGGTTATCCCGGTATATTTTGCTGTTGATATTAAAAATCATGATATATCTTACCTTAAAATCAAAATCAACCTTAATTCTTGCCCTGGTCACGTCTCGTCTAAGCTGACAAACAGACTCCAACTTGTTCAGAACTCTGCTGCTCGAATCCTCACTGGTTCCAGAATATCTGAACATATCACACCTATCCTTATCACTCTACACTGGCTCCCCGTGCACTACCGTATTGAATTTAAGTCCCTCCTCATCACCTACAAAGCACTCCCTAATCTTGCACCCAGTTCCATTTCTGACCTCTTACTATGTACCTGCACGCTCCCTCAGCTCTCCCACGTCTGGCCTTCTTGTCACCCCCACATTCCGCCTTTCCATCATGAGTGCCAGGGCCTTCAGTTGCTCCGCACCAAGACTTTGGAATGCCCTCCCCTCCCACATTCGACAGGCAGACACAGTCAATTCATTTAAAAAAACGTTAAAGACATACCTTTTTAAGAAAGCTTTACATTTTTTAATATACAGAGTAGGCCTACTACATTGTCACAGTAACCCTCTTCCGACACACTTTTTTATTGCTCTTCTGATGTTCTTAGCACTTTTCAGATGTCTACTTTGTAAAATGTACAACTATGAAAATGAATGTTTTTTTTAATGTCATTCCCTCTTTTATGCCCTCTTAACCTGTAAGATGTCCTTGTGTGTCTAGAAAGGCGTCCGCCAAATAAAATTATTATTATTATGTACAGTATAGCGAGTGAATTGTATATGACGTATACTACGATGTAATGAATATGCCTTTCTCCACTGACGTCTCCACTAGTTTCCTTTTGTATTGTTGGTGAGTACTTGCTTTTATCATGTAAGATCTATAGTTTTTGTGTTTTATTGGTTTTTTTTAAACACTTGTTAAAGGACTTTGTGACTTATTTTTGAAAAGTGCTCTACAAATAAAGATTATTATTATTATTTCTATTAATATTATTAATAATTTTGCAATTGCTGCATTTCATTACAGATCAAAACAGTCAAATTTCCTACATTTTAAAATTAGGACTAGGACATGCACAGAGCGGCTGAAATGATAGTGTCTGTCAGTTATTATAACATTATGACAAAAACAATTGTCTAAATTATGTTGCATATTCCTCAACAGTTCTTGTGCTGATATCACTAGTTGACATAGTACTATTTTTGGAAATCATAGGCTTTATTGCGCAGATGCAAGTGATGCAACGCCGTCAGAGCCGATAGAGTGTGTAATTTCAGTACCAAATAATTAGGTCAAAAACGATTTAATATACTGCAAATAGCCTATTAGTTTTTTATGTTTATTTATTATTTATAATTCATTTAAGCGGCCAAGGCTTACAAGAAGGCTGCGCAGCCATTATTCTGACGTTCAGAGCCTGAGAGGGGCCTCGCATTTCAAGTTCGCACAGGGCCTCGCACCCCACCTGCGACGGCTATACTTACCAAGACCTGACCAACTCTCCACTCGTTCTCTTCACACCATATATTTATGTTTCTCCGATAGGAATTATTTACATTTCTGTTTGGCTCCTCATCTATCTCACGCCCGGGAGGCTCAAAATTGTATGGCTATATGGGCCATCGTAAGTTTGATGGGGATTTTGGATCTCCTCAGACTCAAAACTCTCCATACTTGAATATAACTTTTTTGGCACGTCTCCCTATTCTGACGTCACAGCTAAGCTGTTTTAAAAATATGATCTTGACAGAAATGGCTATAAAGCTTACTGTAGGGCAATTACAGTAATAATTTTAATGATAATTACATTTTCACTCAGACATCTAAACCTTATTCAATATATCTAAAAACATTTTTTTTACCTGACATAGCCTTTAACCAACCACACTGTGCCATGTGATGTAACTATCAGTCAAACATACAGCAGGAAACAACGTTAAAATAACCTAAATATAAAATTATGAAACTTCACTTTGCCCTCAGCCAAAACGATTTGCCAGGGAACAAATTATAGATTAATGAGACCAAAGATCGCCCGTTAGATATAGCCTACACAAGACGAATTAGCTATATCTCATGTTTAACCACTAGACTAGAGACACCCGAGCCAGCGGCAAACGTCAAAAGCACTAGCCGAAGTAAGGCTGTTCCAGGCGGGGTAGCCTACATGAGAGCGCTGAGCGCCCGGTGATCACCTGGATTTCACAAGTCAGATAAACGGCAGATCAAAATTTTAAATAGGAGCTATCTTTATAAATAAACCGCAGATTTGAGCTTTAAACGACTACATTTTCGACTGAAAAGCTATTAAAACTACATTTCGTGACGGTGACACAATAACAGTAAAGTTTGTATTTTTAAATTTCGCGGGCTTTCTCCTCTGAACGTTCCTATTACTAATTATATCGTGACCAAATACAACCAGAAACAAATGTTCAGTCTCGATTATGAAACGTAATTCCTCGAGAGCCGTTTTCAATTGTGTGGCGATTTGTACAGCCCCAAGCAGCACACGAAACAGGCATTTTTCTCAATTCCCGGTATAAGAGGTATGGGAAAGTTGCCCTCCGCAATATATGGCGGCGCCGTTGACGTAAGATCCAGCGACCAATAGGGCGTCTATGTATTTATTATGTCTATAGACATAACCAAACGAAACAACCCAACCTGTATCAGATCAGGAAAGTCAACTCTCAGTTATTCATAAGGTGAGTTTTGTGTTTCTTAAAATCTGTGAAATTCACGTGCTGCTTAAAAAAGTACAATGTAAAATTTAAAAAAGTCAACAGTGACTTGAATCTGAACAATTTGCTTTTATAGCAAACATTCGCAAGTGTATGTTCACTTCCTTCTAAAAAACAAAACAAACAAAAAAAAAACACGTTGATGCGGTCAACGAGAAACCGACAGTCAACAATGCTTTTGAATAATTATGAATATTCCAGAATTTGTTTAAAAAGGTGAAATTAAATGTTATGAATTCACATAACTATCATAAGAAAAATGTATTTGGGTGGTTGTGAATTTCTGGTGCATGAACTTGTTTCTCTTGTCTTTACCTCACCTCCGTCTTCAGCATGTCTCTGACAGTGTCTCGGGTTGAGGGAATGACGGTCATCACTATTACCTCAAACCCAAAGAGCAAATGTCCCGGACTGTGTCAGATTCTGATTTCTCTGTTCTGCAGTCCAGTGTGTTTTGTATATGAGAATATGAAAGAAAAGCTGACAGACTCCCAGAGAACTTTTGGGGTGAGTGTGAAACTTGCACTGACTGAAATCTTGATTTCATATAAAAGATTTAAGATGCTTAAGTATGTTCCTGTATATACTCTTGATTTGGCATATCAAAATTAAAAGCTGGAGGTCCATCAACTGGCACATATATTGTTCTCTTGTTTCATAGATTGTACAGATAGTAGTTGCAGTCATGAATTTTGTGTTGGGCTGTTTTGGCTTCATCTTCTTTTTTCTGACTTCTGCGTGGGCCAGCAGGATGGTAAGATTTTTATGTTTCTAAATCTGTTCATGCTGTAAAATGAATGAATGGGTGTGTGTGTGTGTGTGTGTGTGTGTGTGTGTGTGTGTGTGTGTGTGTGTGTGTGTGTGTGTGTGTGTGTGTGTGTGTGGTCCAGGTACACCCTACATTATGGAGACAAAATGTCATTCCCCCATGAGGAATACAGCTTATAAATCATTCTAAATTATGTATTTTGATTTTGAAAATATAAAAAAGCGTAACGTTTTCTGTGATGTTTAGGGTTACTGGATAGAATATACAATTTAAATTGTCGCTTGTGTTTGATTCACTGATTAATTGCAAAGTTTAACCATCATAAAGTTAATATTTATTATAATTTGCATGTGTTTTGTCTCGCCAATTTACACATGTAAACGATTCTAGCGCAAGAAAGAAGGAAAAATAACTAAATTCAGTGTGCGCGCACTGTTTTATCTGCTCACAGCCGCACACAATTGGGATTTAAGTCGACATTTATGTGATTAAAGTTCAGTTGTCGTCGACTAGTCGCTGATGGCGTCATTAATGAACAAATAAGCCTGAAGCTCGATCTGAGACTCTAAAGCGGGTTGTGTTGTACACAGTTATAGCATATGATTCAGCGCTGCCACAAGGCTATTGCTCCTACATACATTTTTTTGTCTTGGGATTGTTGTATTTCTCAGACTTCTGCTCTTTCTAAATCATATACAGATAAAGTAGCACAGTGAAGATTTACATTTATATGAATACATTAGTGAGAGAGCGATTGAGTGTGAATTAATTCTACCTGGCAGCGTACCTATTCTACCTCTATTCTAATTCTACCTCTGTACTAATAGTGAAGCTGTAGGTTTTAGTTTAGTTTAGAATTTTTCAGGTTCTAAGCTATTTTATTGATAAATCACAGAACAGTGTTGACAGTAAGTATCTGCGCTACTGAATGTTTCTGTGTACATGCGATCTGGACGTGATGTGCGAGTTACCTTACTTTATTTGTAATTTTGTTATCAATGCTCTTAATTAGTTTATTTGCTGTTCTGAAAAATGATCCGTGACTCAAAAACCGTAATATGATCCGAACCGTGAGTTTTGTGATCTGTTGAACCACTAGCTGTAATGTCATGATTCATTACTGAATAACAACCTAATTTTTGGTCTGTTAGTTGGATTTATGATACTTTTTTTTTCTTCCTAAATTTTGGATTTTGACAGCACCCATCTCCTTTACTTTCCTTATTTGTAACATTTTTTAATTCTTAAAAATTCTTTGTATTCCACACTGAAAGAAATAGTCACAGGTTTGTAATGACTATGTTATTGTTTAAATTCACTTTTTTGCCTTGATTAGAGCTAGTGTCCATACTGTATTTTAATTGGTTTTCTTTTAATGACTTTACACACTGATCTTTTTCTCTAGGAGTCCTTCGGAGGACTAAATATTACAGTGATGGTGTTGGCGGTTCTTCAGCTCTGCGTGGCTGTCAGTTTCTTGCTTTTGACTTTAAAATCTTTGTGCACGAGGGGTGGGAGTGCAAAGGTACCGTATCATCACCACAATTAAGGCCTGTTCACAGCAACGATAACTATAAAATGTATTGACCATTCTAAATCTATGAGAATGGGAACCACAATCTAAAACCACAGCTGTAACAATAGCAACACAGAGGAACAATATTGTTGGAATCACTTTCAGAACAATTTTTTTTCCCCAGCTGATGAATGATAAAAACATTGACTGCCAATCAGAATCCACCTAACTTTAAAGAGGCCATATTATGCCCTTTTACAATTGATTTTTGAACTCTACTAGAATAGGTTTTCATGCTTAAATGTTAGTTTAATGCTCTGTTTAGTTCCTGTCTCTATGAAGCCCCTCCTTCCGAAAAGCGCAATGTGCTGGACCACACTGGACCAGTGTGTTGTGATTGGTCAACTGCTTGTGTGTTTCGGAAATGTGATGCCTCTTACCTGCATTTGATCTGGGGTGGATAAAAACAGCGTCTGTGTTTAAGACTTGCGCTGTGTTTAACTCCGCTTTTAGACACACTTTGAATTGCATTCAACTTTACCAAGTGGCCAAGGGAAGTCTCCTTCATTTTTGACCGACGGAGCTAGTTTACTCATGTACACTTCATGTAGATCCATAGACCACAATGCAACACGATTGTGACGTCACAACAGCAACTCGCAGTGCTCGCACTTAATTCAACTGATCAAGGGCTTAGGGCGTTCCATTTAAACCTATTACAAGGGTTCCACTAGTAGTGAGCACTCATGCAATGTAAGCAATGACATACATCTGAGTGAATGAGAAGTTAGTGAGGGGCTTTAAAAAGTAGACTGAAATGCAGCCATGGACATGGTGACAGCACTATACTTACGCAACTCAACCAGACCTCATCCCTTTTTTTCGTATGCTTTGATGGGAATTATTTAAATGAAGAATATTGTGACGTGTACATTCCCGGAAAAACACCTCAACACTACATTCGAGGCATTTCAGGGAGTTCACAAACAGTGACACTGACTGATGTAGAGTATAACTCCACTTAGAGTGACTTTGTGCTTTGTAACTTAACTTTGCAGAGCTTTTTCATGCTCAAACAGCAACATTACACACTACAGAAAGATGAAAATATAAAAAAGCACAATAGATACTCTTTAAAGAGCTTGAGAATTTAAAGCAACAGAAAACACCACAGCACGCGCTTATAATAAACAACGTTATAGTTTGTTGGTGAGGACGCTGTATGGTTATCGTTATATCATTATCATTTCTCCACTGTGATCATGACAGTTTCAAAGAGCTGCGTGTGTGTTCATGTTTGTTTATGGTTTTACAGTTGGTGGAGAACAAAACTTCAGGAAGTGGAATATGCCAATATCCATTTCCATTTGTTCACAGCTGTAACATGACTCTTACAGTGTCTCAGGTGAGCGGCTGACACCATTACCTTAAACCCTAAGAGCAAATGGCCCATACTGTGTACTTTATGCTACAGTCCAATGAATTCTGTATTTCAGGATATTAAAGAGAAGCTGGCAGACACCCACACAGCACTTGGAGTGAGTTAGAAACTTAGATATTTTTTAGATCAGATTTACAAAACGGTTCATACTAGGTGTTTTGTCATGTGCAAAACTGGTACAAACATTGTTCTCTTATTCCATAGATTCTACAGATAATAGTCGGTGTCATGAATATCACAATGGGTTGTTTTGGCTTTGTTTCTTCTTTTTGGATCGGTGGTGTGGTGAGACTTATTTCTCATTCTGTTTCTAAATGAGTTCATGTACAATGAGTGAGCACATTCAAAAAGTAAATTATATATGACATTGATCTTGGTTAAGGACATGTGGCTTTCAGAATGCCCTACATTTATAGTTTTATTTATTTTCATATGATATTTACTAGAATGAAGTTGTAATTCACATTTTGATCATTCCATTTCTTTAGAATAATGTCAAATCAAGCATGTTTGGATGGACCAATGTTTTATTTGTTTGCTTTGCCTTTTAGTTCCTTGTTGTTGGAATCATGTGTGTTCTTGCAGTCAAGTTTCCTAGTCCTAGGCTGGTAAGTGTGAATCAAGAGTTTTTTTGTTTCTGTTTTTTTTACCAAGCATCAGTAATTTCTATTGTTTGTGTTTTACAGCTTGTATTTCTAGTGATTCTGAACATCATCAGTGCTGCACTGGCTCTCACAGCTGTTGTGCTGTATTCAATGGACCTGACAATGGAAAACAGTTTAGGCTGTGTCGAAGGTCATTATTATCCATCTTATCCACGTGCCCAAGGAGAGAGTAACTTTGAGACCTGTTTGTACTACAGGGATCTCAATCAGGTAATGATTTGATTTATTTATCTTTTTCAGATAGTGTAAAAAATTGTTGTAAAAATATTTGTGTATTGTCTTTTATAATTTTTTTAAAATAATAAATACACTGATGTCTACCTCTAGATGATCATCGGAGGACTAGATATCATGATGATAGTGTTGTCGGTCCTTCAGCTCTGTGTGACCATCAGTTTCTGTGTTTTGACTGGGAAAGCTTTGCGCAAGAAGGATGAAGATGCAAAGGTACTGTATCGTCATCATCACTATCAGTCAAATCCACTGTGATCATGACCGATTCTGAGAGCGGCTCTGTGTGTTCATGTGTGTTTGTGGTTTTGCAGTCGGTGGAGGATCCAGAACTTCACAAGCCGCTCCTGGAAGACGCCACTGTCGCTCCTGCATGACAAGATAAACACAAACACATATTTTTATTTGAACACATTTTATTTGTTTTTGTAATTGAAAGTGAAATGATTTATGTTGCCATCTGCACCATAGACGTGAAGTTACATATCTGAGTATTTTTACAAATATATTTGGTTCTTTTAGAAAGAAAAGGGCTGCTTTTTAAAATAAATGATATTTTTGAGCATAATGACTTTGGCATCAATGCCGTTTTTTTTCTTTTGTAGATGACACATTCTTTTTTATATACAGTGAGGAAAATAAGTATTTGAACACCCTGCTATTTTGCAAGTTCTCCCTCTTAGAAATCATAGAGGGGTCTGAAATTGTCATCGTAGGTGCATGTTCACTGTGAGAGACATAATCTAAAAAAAATATATCCAGAAATCACTATATATGATTTTTTAACTATTTATTTGTATGATACAGCTGCAAATAAGTATTTGAAGACCTGAGAAAATCAATGTTAATATTTGGTACAGTAGCCTTTGTTTGCAATTACAGAGGTCAAACGTTTCCTGTAGTTTTTCACCAGATTTGCACACACTGCAGGAGGCAGAAAAGTTAATGCATTTGGCTATTCATTTACACATCAACAGCATTGTGGTGCCTGAAAATGCAAACTTTAAAAAAAAAGGGTTTCAGAGTGCACATTTTTGAAAACGATACCCTTATTGTCTTTGCATAATCAACAAAAACGTGAATTTGTGAAAATAGTGACCTCATGCTTGTTACGAGTTCAGTTTTTCTTTACAAAGTGACATCACCAACTACTGGCCTGGCAGCATAATACTGCGTTTTAAGTCGTTTTCAGGGATCCGTGTGAATGAGGGTCATTTTGACAACGTTGTCGCTTGTACACAAAAAATGCAAAGGAAAACCTTTTCCGTTTTTAGTACATTGTTGTCATGTAAATGTACCTTAAAAGAAAAAATACAAATATTGAGGGTTTGTTACGTTCGGTAACAATCATAGACACAGCGTACTGAAAATGATGATTAATTATTGTGCGTTGTGATTTTTTATTTGTTTTCATCAGCAATGTTGTTTGTCTTTAGTGACATCAGACTATAAATCTGTTTCTTTAAATTTCAAGAACAGCAACATTCCAACTGAACAAATGAAACTTGAGCATTACGAGAATTACTGTTTATTTACTGTTTATTTGTTGAATTACTGCTCCGCCTTCAACAATCCAGGATAGAGTAAACTGACACCAAAATACCTTTCAAGGACAGTCTGTTCATTCGGTGGCCATATTTGCAAGACCTTTGTACACCATCTTGGTATATCTAAAGTCTTAGCTTGCACAGAATCACACATAAAGCAAGTCTGATACTGTGTTTCTGAAGATCTGTGAAATTAACTAATGATCTCCATAACTAATTGCTTTTCTGGTGCATGAGCCTTGCTTGTTGACTCTACAGAAATATATTTTTCATGCAATAAATACACAGGAGGTTTTATTGCCATTATTACCTGTAAGAAGGTTGAACTCCTCCACGTGCATATATTGCAGTCTTCAGTTTCATACTGTAGATCAGAGCTGCATCATGTCTCTGACAGTGTCTCAGGGTGAGGGTTTGACATCATCACCGTCTCCTCAAACCCAAAGAGCAAATGGCCCGTACTGTGTCAGATTCTGAGACTTCTGTGCTGCAGTCCAGTGTGTTCTGTACTATATCTCAGGATATGAAAGGATGGGGGTGGATGTTCACACAGCACTTGGAGTGAGTCAGACACTTACACACACACACGCACACACACACACACACACATGCATATATATATACATATATGAACTAAATTAATAACTTTTTTAAAACAATTAAACATCACTGAACTTACTTAAGATGGACTGTGACGCTATTTTCTTCAGGAAACAAACTTTTTTGCATCATTCTCCTGTTATCTCTGTAAAGCTGCTTTGAAAAAATCTGTATTGTAAAGCGCTATATAAATAAATGTCACTTGACTTAACTTGACTTATGTTCAATTTTCTGAGATATTTTCTTTGTAACAGTTTCTCAGTCTAACTGTTAAATATTTTTCTTTTATTTTATAGATTGTACAGATAGTTATTGGAATCATAAACATTGCATTGCGTTCTTTTGACTTGATCCTCATTTTCAGTGCTGCTTTTTGGCTCGGTGGTGTTGTAAGACTTTCTCATTCGGTTCAATATTTGCCATATTTGCACACACTGCAGGAGGCAGAAAAGTTAATGCATTTGGCTATTCATTTACACATCAACAGCATTGTGGTGCCTGAAAATGCAAACTTTAAAAAAAAAGGGTTTCAGAGTGCACATTTTTGAAAACGATACCCTTATTGTCTTTGCATAATCAACAAAAACGTGAATTTGTGAAAATAGTGACCTCATGCTTGTTACGAGTTCAGTTTTTCTTTACAAAGTGACATCACCAACTACTGGCCTGGCAGCATAATACTGCGTTTTAAGTCTGTGGCAGCGGGGGCGTGGTTCCGCGAAGTCCGTGACGCGGGAGAGGATCGGGAGACAGGTGCGGCGTGAGTGGGCTAAGTGTGAATGACAAACACCTGTGTCTTGTTTCAGTAACTGGCGTGGGGAGACGGATAAAAGCCACGAGGAAGGAGAAAGAAGGGAGATGAAAACCGGACGAGTGTGTGCGTGGAGAGCGAGAGAGAGTGCGAGCGTGAGAGCGAGAGTGAGACCTGTCATTTGTGTTTATGGAAACCAGCGCGTGTGGCGCATCCTTTGGTTGATATTGTTTGCTTGTTTATTTTGTTTGGGACGAATAAAAATCCCCTTTTTTCCTGAAGCCGACCCTGTCCTCTTCCTTCCGCGTCTACAAGAACATTGACTGTTACACTGGTGCCGAAAACCCGGGAAGGAAGACGGAAGCCGCCGCCAGCATGCAGACACCGCCACCATCGCCGCTTGCGGATGTGGTTGCTTCCCTCGCGGCCCTCCACCAAGATCAACATCGGGCCCTGGTCGAGATGAGGACCGATCTGGAAGGCCGGTTCCAGTTCCTCGTCCAAGGCCAACAGGAGGACCGCGAGAGGTTCCGGAGCTGGATGGACCGGGAGGTTCGGCCGGGTCCAACGCCGCCGCCGGCCGAGCACCCCCACCTGCCTCTCAATAGGATGGGCCCACAGGATGACCCGGAGGCGTTCATCGACCTCTTCGAGAGGTCAGCGGAGGCAGGTGGGTGGCCAAAGGAGCAATGGCCGGTGCGCCTCATCCCTTTGTTGACCGGGGAGGCGCAGGCGGCGGCCCAACAGCTACCCGTCCAGAACCTCCTGGTTTTTGATGACCTGAAACGAGCCATCCTACAGCGGGTCGGCCGGAGCCCAGAGCAACATCGCCAGCGGTTCCGGTCCCTGGGCCTGGGCGAGAGCGGTCGACCCTTCGTGCTGGCTCAACAGCTCCGGGACTCCTGCCGCAAGTGGCTCTTGGCTGAGGGAAGCGACGTCCACGAGATCATCGATCGGGTGGTGCTGGAGCAGTTCATCGGCCGTCTGCCGAGGAAAACGGCCGAGTGGGTCCAGTGCCACCGACCGGCGTCGCTGGACTTGGCCATTCAGTTGGCGGAGGACCAGCTGGTGGCGTGCTCCAGGGTCGGCGAGAGCCTCCCCAATATGTCGCTCTCTTCCCCCTTTGTTTCTCCCTCCCCCTCTTCTACCTCGTCTCCTCTTCCCAGGTCCCGTCCTCCCGGACCGTTCCGCGCCCCTCCCCGGGGGGGGGGGGGATCTTCACTGGATCCGGCGGAAGGCCGGAGACCCCAGCCCAGAGGCTCGGGGTTCACTACCGGGGGGGCGGACCCGGCTTCCTTTCCCTCCCTCTCCTCACGCCAGTCACCTACCCCACTTCCTGCCTCTAGAGCGGGGGGGAGGCCTGGGCCGGCCTGCTGGCGTTGCGGGGACCCGGACCATTTTATTGACAGGTGTCCGTTGATGGAGGTGGGGACAATGATCCGGGTCCCGGATGCCCCGCAGGCTGCCCACGATCAGGCTGGCCGGTACCAGATACCCGTGAGTATAAAGGGGGGTACCTATCAGGCTCTGGTGGACTCAGGATGTAACCAAACCTCGATCCACCAAAGCCTGATTCAACCTGAGACATTGGATACGAGCCGCATGGTTCGGGTAAGGTGTGTGCACGGGGATGTGGTGAAGTATCCGCTCATGTCGGCTTTGATTAAATTCAGGGGGCAAAAGCATAGGGTGGAGGTGGCAGTTAACCCGCACCTCAGGCATCCGCTGATTTTGGGAACTAATTGGCCAGCCTTTACAGAATTATTGGGGTTATTGTGCGCGGATGTCTCTTGTGGGAATAAAAAGCAGGAGAGCGGGGCGGTCGTGCGGTTGGGTGAGGCTGAACTGGGACCTCCGGGACTGGATCCAGGGGATCTGAACGTTATTGGGAGACAGATTCTCCCAGAGCGTGATGATTTTCCCCTGGAACAGTCTCAGGATGAGTCGTTAAAACATGCGTTTGAACAGGTCCGTACCATCGACGGTCAGCCTCTCCAGCCTGCTCGACCGCTCACTTATCCATATTTTGCAATTTTAAAAGACCGGTTGTATAGGGTGATACAAGACACTCAGACAAAAGAGACTACAACCCAGTTGTTAGTACCGAAAAGCCGTCGGGAAATGCTTTTCCAGGCGGCTCATTCAAATCCCATGGCGGGACATTTAGGACAAATAACGACACTTAACCGTCTCATGGCCCGTTTTTTTTGGCCGGGCATTCACGAGAACGTGCGCAGGTGGTGCGCGGCTTGTCGTGAATGTCAGCTGGTAAATCCGCCGGCCGCCCCAAAAGCGCCTTTGCGCCCCCTTCCTCTAATCGAGGTCCCCTTCCAGCGAATTGCGATGGACCTCGTCGGGCCATTAGAACGGTCAGCACGGGGACATCGCTTTGCCCTAGTCATAGTGGACTATGCAACGCGATATCCTGAGGCAGTGGCACTCCGCAACATCTCCCCGAAAAGTGTGGCGGATGCCCTGTTTCGTCTAATCTCCCGAGTGGGGATCCCGAAAGAGATCCTCACTGACCAAGGCACGGCGTTTATGTCACGTACGTTACGCGAACTTTACGAGTTATTGGGCATTAAATCGATTCGCACCAGCGTCTTTCACCCACAAACGGACGGCTTGGTGGAACGATTTAATCGCACATTAAAGACAATGATCCGTAAGTTCGTTCACGAAGACGCCAAAAATTGGGATAAATGGTTAGAACCCTTGTTGTTCGCTGTGCGCGAGGTCCCGCAAGCCTCCACGGGGTTTTCCCCCTTCGAGCTCCTTTATGGTCGTCAACCCCGCGGGGTGCTGGACGTGCTAAAGGAGACTTGGGAGGAGGGACCCTCGGAGAGTCGAAATGAAATTCAGTATGTCCTGGACCTGAGAACAAAACTCCACACTTTGGGGCGGCTCTCAATGGAAAATTTGTTACAGGCTCAGGACAAACAGACCCAGTTGTACAATAGGGGAACAAAACTGAGAAAATTTTCACCGGGAGATAAAGTCCTTCTATTGCTTCCCACGTCAAGTTCCAAATTACTCGCTAAGTGGCAAGGACCCTTTGAGGTCACCCAGCGAGTCGGGGATCTCAATTATGAGGTTCTTCGAACGGATAGGAACGGGGCGCGTCAGATTTACCATCTCAATCTCCTGAAAAAGTGGAGCGAGGCGGAGTCAGGGATGCTGGCAACGGTAATCGGAGTGGAAGAAGATCTCGGGCCAGAGGCGAATGTCAAATCACCATCGCTCGCTCTGGCTCCGGGCGGAGATCATCTTTCACCGTGCCAGCTCACTGACGTTGCCAAGTTGCAAGCGGAGTTTACTGACGTGTTCTCGTTCCTACCCGGTCGAACCAATCTCATTCGGCACCACATTGAGACCGAGCCGGGCGTGGTTGTGCGCAGCCGGCCATATCGTTTACCTGAACACAAGAAAAAAGTCGTTCAGTCGGAATTAGAGGCGATGCTTGAAATGGGGGTAATAGAAGAATCCCACAGTAACTGGGCGAGCCCGATAGTTTTAGTACCTAAACCCGACGGCTCGGTTCGTTTTTGTGTGGATTACCGCAGGGTGAATGCTGTATCGAAATTCGATGCTTATCCAATGCCCCGGATTGACGAACTGCTTGATCGGCTCGGCACTGCTCGTTTTTTTTCGACACTGGATTTAACTAAAGGATATTGGCAGATCCCCTTATCTCCTATGTCTAAAGAAAAAACAGCCTTCACGACGCCGTTCGGATTACACCAATTCGTTACGCTTCCGTTTGGGTTGTTCGGGGCTCCGGCCACCTTCCAGCGTCTCATGGACCGGGTTCTCCGGCCACATGCTGCTTATGCCGCTGCTTATCTAGACGATATCATTATTTATAGTAATGACTGGCAGCGCCATATGGAGCATGTGCGCGCGGTCCTGAGAGCGCTGAGACGGGCCGGCCTAACGGCCAACCCAAAGAAGTGCGCGGTTGGGCGCGTAGAGGTCAGGTATCTGGGATTCCACTTGGGTCACGGGCAGGTGCGTCCCCAAATTGATAAGACAGCAGCTGTTGCAACGTGCCCGAGACCCAAGACCAAAAAGGAGGTGAGACAGTTCCTGGGGCTGGCGGGATACTATAGAAGGTTTGTGCCTAATTATTCGGACCTTGCCAGCCCGCTGACTGATCTCACTAAAAAGGAGTCGCCAGATCCGGTTCAGTGGACGGAGCAGTGTCAGCAGGCTTTCACCCAGGTAAAAGCTGCTCTATGTGGAGGGCCGCTACTACAGGCTCCTGATTTTTCTCTCCCTTTTTTATTACAGACCGACGCGTCGGACAGGGGGCTGGGTGCAGTCCTGTCCCAGGAGGTGGAGGGCGAGGAACGGCCGGTGCTGTACATTAGTCGCAAGCTCTCAAAGAGAGAGACTAAGTACAGCACCATCGAGAAGGAATGCTTGGCCATCAGGTGGGCTGTCCTCACCCTCCGATATTACCTCTTGGGACGGGAATTCACCCTCTGTTCGGACCACGCGCCCCTCCAATGGCTCCACCGCATGAAGGATACCAACGCGCGGATCACCCGTTGGTATCTAGCCTTACAACCGTTTAAGTTCCAGGTGGTCCACAGGCCGGGTGCACAGATGGCTGTCGCTGACTTCCTCTCCAGGAGGGGGGGGGGGGAGGCTGCAGGCCGGACGGCTCCCCGGCCTGAGACGGGCGGTGGGGGTATGTGGCAGCGGGGGCGTGGTTCCGCGAAGTCCGTGACGCGGGAGAGGATCGGGAGACAGGTGCGGCGTGAGTGGGCTAAGTGTGAATGACAAACACCTGTGTCTTGTTTCAGTAACTGGCGTGGGGAGACGGATAAAAGCCACGAGGAAGGAGAAAGAAGGGAGATGAAAACCGGACGAGTGTGTGCGTGGAGAGCGAGAGAGAGTGCGAGCGTGAGAGCGAGAGTGAGACCTGTCATTTGTGTTTATGGAAACCAGCGCGTGTGGCGCATCCTTTGGTTGATATTGTTTGCTTGTTTATTTTGTTTGGGACGAATAAAAATCCCCTTTTTTCCTGAAGCCGACCCTGTCCTCTTCCTTCCGCGTCTACAAGAACATTGACTGTTACAAAGTCGTTTTCAGGGATCCGTGTGAATGAGGGTCATTTTGACAACGTTGTCGCTTGTACACAAAAAATGCAAAGGAAAACCTTTTCCGTTTTTAGTACATTGTTGTCATGTAAATGTACCTTAAAAGAAAAAATACAAATATTGAGGGTTTGTTACGTTCGGTAACAATCATAGACACAGCGTACTGAAAATGATGATTAATTATTGTGCGTTGTGATTTTTTATTTGTTTTCATCAGCAATGTTGTTTGTCTTTAGTGACATCAGACTATAAATCTGTTTCTTTAAATTTCAAGAACAGCAACATTCCAACTGAACAAATGAAACTTGAGCATTACGAGAATTACTGTTTATTTACTGTTTATTTGTTGAATTACTGCTCCGCCTTCAACAATCCAGGATAGAGTAAACTGACACCAAAATACCTTTCAAGGACAGTCTGTTCATTCGGTGGCCATATTTGCAAGACCTTTGTACACCATCTTGGTATATCTAAAGTCTTAGCTTGCACAGAATCACACATAAAGCAAGTCTGATACTGTGTTTCTGAAGATCTGTGAAATTAACTAATGATCTCCATAACTAATTGCTTTTCTGGTGCATGAGCCTTGCTTGTTGACTCTACAGAAATATATTTTTCATGCAATAAATACACAGGAGGTTTTATTGCCATTATTACCTGTAAGAAGGTTGAACTCCTCCACGTGCATATATTGCAGTCTTCAGTTTCATACTGTAGATCAGAGCTGCATCATGTCTCTGACAGTGTCTCAGGGTGAGGGTTTGACATCATCACCGTCTCCTCAAACCCAAAGAGCAAATGGCCCGTACTGTGTCAGATTCTGAGACTTCTGTGCTGCAGTCCAGTGTGTTCTGTACTATATCTCAGGATATGAAAGGATGGGGGTGGATGTTCACACAGCACTTGGAGTGAGTCAGACACTTACACACACACACGCACACACACACACACACACACACATGCATATATATATATACATATATGAACTAAATTAATAACTTTTTTAAAACAATTAAACATCACTGAACTTACTTAAGATGGACTGTGACGCTATTTTCTTCAGGAAACAAACTTTTTTGCATCATTCTGTTATCTCTGTAAAGCTGCTTTGAAAAAATCTGTATTGTAAAGCGCTATATAAATAAATGTCACTTGACTTAACTTGACTTATGTTCAATTTTCTGAGATATTTTCTTTGTAACAGTTTCTCAGTCTAACTGTTAAATATTTTTCTTTTATTTTATAGATTGTACAGATAGTTATTGGAATCATAAACATTGCATTGCGTTCTTTTGACTTGATCCTCATTTTCAGTGCTGCTTTTTGGCTCGGTGGTGTTGTAAGACTTTCTCATTCGGTTCAATATTTTTTTTTATTGGCTAAATTAGCAAATGTAATGCGTAAGTTCATACTTAAATGACAGCGAAACACAACATATATACATAGTTATTCTTTTTTCTTGTAATTGAATGGCATTATGTGTGTCCTCCTGTATCTTGATTTGTATCTGTATATCTTAATAGACCTTCTGTAATACCATTAAGCTACATCTTTATTCTTACCTTTTTCAATCTTACCTTATTCAGTCTTTACATCTTTATTCTTTCCTTTAAAACAAATTGTATTTAAAGATGTTTCCTAAATGTTAACTTGGGCTGTTTTTTTGTTTTTGCTTTTTAAGTAAATGACTAGCATCTGCTTTTTTTGGATTTTTTAGACCATAGTCTTCTACCTCTTTAGACTTTGAATAAACAAGAGAACCTTCTAATGTTTCAATTGTTGTCAAGGACATGGAAATGAAGAAACATCTATCTTTAAATTATATTAAAATAGGGGCCAAAAAAAACAACAAGCAAACAAAAAACAAAATCTCTCTGAAGAGGTGTGCATGATTTCACCACCAGGTGGCTTGTGTCAGAACAGAGCCTGCTAAATGCTTGGTTAATAACGTTAGGGCCTAGACTGCGACACAGAACCTTGAGCTAAAATGGTCAAAGTCTCTAAACGTCCATTTTAAATCCTTTACGAGTCACGACCTTTACATTTATTATTATTATTATAAATTATTAATTTTTCCTGCAGCATTTACGCCAGTGTTTGTTGGAACATTGGAAAACAGCTCCGCCCATATCGGGAAAAACTAGGCTGGAGGGTGATGGGAAGTTGTTCCTTTCGAACAGTTCATTTTAAAGAACCGGCTCACAATGTATTCAGTGATTAAATTATGTCATCGCGTTCTACGTCAGCACGTGATCTATGACGTCCCACATACAACGTAAATATAATTTGTATTTGTACATCTTTTGGATGAAAATCTTTTTGTTCTTGTGTTAAAATAAAACGGAATAAACGACTCTTTACTTTTTTGGAAGACTGTCGACTGTTCAGTCTGATTCGTGAATTAATCTTTGGCTGCTACTATCGTTTTTGTGAACCGGTTCAGAAGATTCATTAAAAATATCCGACTCCAACGAACGATTCACTTACGTTGCAGTTTTTGGCCCAGTAGGCTACTGTAGAATTCATTTATGCTGTCGAACACATTGTTACATTTTCCCAAAGTTTCGACATTTCCCTAAAATATAGTTCCTGCACTTTGGACCGTTAGTCACAGGGTAAGTCTGAGTTGTTTCTTAAGAGCTCTCTGAAATAATATAGAAAAAATAAAAATTCTGCGTCACGCTGAAGTAACGTTACCCTTTAAATGTTTTGGACACTTCATATTTTTTGGATTCACACCTGCATTTTGAGAGCAAATTTGTTAAACCTGTGCCATGTGAACAGAACAGCAGTTCAGTTAGATGTTCGTACGCAGTGCCAATTCTGATCGATAAACACTAATACACTACAGCTGTGCCAATAATCCAATGTATTTTAGAATTTGTCTGGGAGGGAAAAAAACGTCCTTAACTATGAATTCTATTAGGATTAGGGCAAGTTGATACATTTGGATTCAAAAGTCCAGTTACACTAACTCTTCTCGTCTCTTGCAGGTTCTCTCTGTTTTATAACTGAATACAGTGTATTAGTTGAATATTATGTTGGACAAATTGTGCTCATCCGTTCCATTTTTGGAATTTTGTTCATCATAATTGTTTTCCAGTTTAAATTTTAAAGGGACAGTTCACCCAATAATGAATTTCTTTCTTCTGTTGAACACAAAGGGAGATATTTTGAAGAATGAAGAATGTTGCCTATCTGTCTTTACACAGGAAGTTTGGCCTTTATCACCTGTGGGAAGATCCATCACCTCCATCTGCATCATGTCTCTGACAGTGTCTCAGGGTGAGGGTTTGACGGTCATCACCGTCTCCTCAAACCCAAAGAGCAAATGGCCCGTACTGTGTCAGATTCTGGCTTCTCTGTGCTGCAGTCCAGTGTGTTTCGTATCTCAGAATATGAAAGGAAAGCTGACAAACATCCACACAGCTCTTGGGGTGAATTGAACAATTAAATATCTTTTATTTATTTTCATTTGAAGATTTTTGCATGTAAATTTTTTTTTATTTGAGGCGTGCAAACTAAATTGTTTATTTTTTATTCCGTAGACTATGCAGATAATAGTTGGAGTCATCAATATTGTGTTTGGGATTTTGCTTGAAAGCATTTGGATATGGAACACCATTACAGACAGTAAGGCTGCTTTTTGGATCGGTGGTGTGGTAAGAATTATTTTACTCATTCTTATGTTTCGAAATCTTTTCATGTGTAGTTTAATTGCTTGTGTTGTATGGCCTTAATTCTGATGCATTTTAATGATTTTGTTTAGGATAACATGAATATCCGGGGGGTCACTAAACCTGAATCCTATCATTTGAATGACTATGTTTGAATGCACTGCGCTTTTTATTTGTTTGCTTTTTAGGTCCTTGTAGCTGGAATCGTGACTATTCTTGGAGCTAAGTTTCCCAGTCCTTGTCTGGTAAGTGTCTATCAAAGCCATATTATACATTTTAGCCATGTTTTTGGACTGTTCTGTTTTAGAAAAATTATTTTGAGCATCACCAGTTTATTGTTTGTGTTTTACAGCTGGTTATTGCAATGATTCTGAACATCGTCAGTGGTGCACTGGCTATCACAGCTGTTGTACTGTATTTAGTGGACTTGGCTAAGGGAAATTATCCACACTGTGAGACTGATTATTATTATTCGTCTTACGTTACCCCTGCAATGCCTTCCTCTGAAAAGATGAGGAGAACGGAGCTCTGCTTGCACTACAAATATCTAATTCAGGTCATAATTATATCTGTTTTATGTATTAAATGGTGTAAGATCAAAATTCCAATCTTAGGGAGGCACGTAATTTGACAAGCTACTAAAGTAGTTAATTATTTTTTTTGTACAAAGTAATTATCTATACTTCAAGTGGGTAAAGAGGTAATATATTTGAAAATATAACTGGAATTATATTTACAATTTAAGGTGAGGGTTGTTGAATGAATGAATTATATTTCAAATTTGATTAAAGCTTGTGTTTCTACTGTATTTCTGTCCTCAAGTGACACTGATCTTTCTTTACCCACCTCTAGATGATCATCGGAGGACTAGATATCATGATGATAGTGTTGTCAGTCCTTCAGCTCTGTGTGACCATCAGTTTCTGTGTTTTGACTGGGAAAGCTTTGCGCAAGAAGGATGAAGATGCAAAGGTACTGTATCGTCATCATCACTATCAGTCAAATCCACTGTGATCATGACCGATTCTGAGAGCGGCTCTGTGTGTTCATGTGTGTTTGTGGTTTTGCAGTCGGTGGAGGATCCAGAACTTCACAAGCCGCTCCTGGAAGACGCCACTGTCGCTCCTGCATGTTAGAGAGAGAGAACAAACAAAGCCACAAATATATACAGCATATACACCGCCTATCTATATAGTACTCAGATGATTTAAAGAAGATTATACATTGATACATGTTTATTCATATAAGGTGTTTTCCTTAAACGTTTTGTTACTTATAGAAATTAAGGCATGCTTTTTGAAATAAATGAATTGAGAACTTTGGCATCACCCCTTTTTATATATATTTGTTCCTTTTGTATTAAGTTTAAAATAATTTCAAGTTTCAAACATTTCTCTTTTTCGAGGATCTTGAAATCAAGTCCCTTTTGCCTATGCAAAGATACAAAACATTCAGAACAGCAATGTCTTGACCTGAATTATCAGTATATCTTTGGCTATTTGCTGTTTCCACCAGCAGATGGTGTTAATATGCTGAAGTGTTGTGCACACAACTGTGCCAAGGCTAATGTAAAGAACCTCAAGCTAAATGTTATCAAAAGTGGGAAGAACTTTCACCATGAACACAAAAAATATATATATATAAATTGAAAAACTATAAACATAAAGGATCTATTTTATAGAGTGTAAATGTAAGCATTCCTTCAATGGACTTACATTTGACTTTGTTTAGCCTACTACCACTTTTACTTGTCATTTTTGACATTGACAAGATTAATATGCTAAAAGCAAATCAATTCTTGTAAGTTATTTTATAATTTCAGCACCTACTTATCATGCACACCTTATTCTATATTGCACTAAAAAATAAATGGACACATTTGTTTTGCTATAATAATTGTCTGACTGTCAGAAGACTAAATAAAGATGGAAAAAAAAGAATATTTAACTGAGTTGAAATTATTTTTGTGAGAATACTGTGAAATGAAAGAAGAGGCATATAATTAGCCCTGCTGTAGAAATCGGTTACCTGTGCTTCCTCTCGCTTACATTAGTTTGTCACTGGGATGTCAGCTGTCTTGACCAGGAGCAAACAAAGGAATTAAGGCATCTGTTTTTAGATCTTCTTCCACAGGTATGTCTGCGGATTACAGTGCTGCTGAATCACTGGCTCCCACTTTTGTTCCTTGCAGAAGATTAATCATAATTCATAACAGCTGAAACCGTCATCAAGAGTCAGAGCTTCAGAATATAGTGATTTCATATGCATACAAATGCACTTTTCCTTGCTGTGTGACATGGTTTCCATGATCAGTTCATTTACAGCTGTCTGGTACTTCTACATTTTAGTATGTGATGATTTACATGCTCTGTGATCTTGTTATTTATAGTCCAGATGGATTTTAAGCTGTTGAACGCTCAAGAAACTGTTTTTCTTGGCTTATTTTCTTGGCCATTTTCCATTCGATTAATCAGAATCAGCTTCTGTCGTTGGTGCTGAAGGGGGCTTCAATGTATATGTAATGAGTGATTATAATCAAGGTATTAATCAATATTTTTCCTTCTAAATATCAAATGAGTTGAATAACTTCTCTGGAGATTTTACTTTAAGTTATCAGTGTGATCACTGAAATGTTCTTTTCATGTATTCTCTAATGTCTGTATTTGATATGAATGCAGTAACAGTGCGAACTCATTTAGCCCAGCTTCCTGAAATTAAATATTGACTTGTTTTGTGTTTGAGAAAGGTCTAGGGGTCATTGAAGCCATAGTTTAAGGGACCATTTCTTTGTTGAAGCATTACTTTCCAGTTAAAGTGTAGCTCTCCTTGAGAGAAAGAACGCATTATCTTTATGTTTTGAGAGGACTCTACTGTTTATAGTTAGAGCCTGGCCAAATCCAACCTTGGAAAAGTTGTGTGTCAGTGTGTGTTTGTCTTCTTGGTTACAGGTTAAGGAACCACTGGCATTATCGGAGATTGACTGAGTTGTTGTTCTGGACATGCTGGCGCCCAGCAACCCAAATCTGTGACCTGGAAGGTCATGACGTGCCTAACTTCAGGGTCCAAGTGTCAGCTGCATAATATATGGAGATATGCTTCCGTCTATCTGTATATGTGTGTGGAAAATTACAATGTTTATCTATTTCTTAGCCAATCAGAAACTACAACTTGAAGCAAGCTTAGACCTTGATGAAGGGTTTAATTGCTGTGATCTTTGTAACTGTAAGCAGGGCGGTACAAACTCCTGAGTCTTGAAGCTGACTTCTGCTGATGAAACTGCAAACTATTTTCAGTAAAACTTTTCTTCAACTTATTATAATTCTGACTCCGGGTCTTCTTTCAAACATCTAGTCCTTGGGTCCTAAACTGTTACCCCCTAACAGTGCCAAACATCAGTTCTTGGAAAGACAGCAATGATAGACACAGAATAGGGTGTGTACGGTGAGTTCCAAAGATACAAGGACTTTCAGATAGTATAAATATAAAGTTGATCTATAAATATGAATTTGTCAAGTTTACATATTGCACTTTTTAAATTGCACAATGAGGTTAATGACCTATGAGGGGAATTTTCTTTTCTTTATGGGTGTTTTGCTGCTCAGCGCCTTTTTATTTGTCTCTATATTTTTGATGCATGACACACCAAATACATTTTCTGTTTGTAAAAACATGAGAATGTGTAAATAATGCCAGCATTTTCATTTTGGGTGAACTGTGGTTTTAAGAATGTGTGTTGGATGGATTAGTTATTTATTTTGGTTTACTGACTTATTGAACTTGATATTCAATTAGTAACTATTTTTCAATAAAATGCCAAATCTTATTTTCAAGCACAAGCTATATCACTGAAAATCTCTGAACAAGAGACATTGGCTCCTCGTTTATTCCCTATGTAGACAATTATCCTTTCTATATTCAGTTTATTAGACCAGGAAGAATCTCAGCATCTTGAGGATTTTCCCATCCTGTTGGGTGAGCTTGTGTGCTATTGGAGCCACTCACCTTATAAACATTTATTGGATCTTTTTCAGGGTGAAATTGGTCTAAAATGAAATTATTTCAATGGAGACCGCATTAAGGAAGAACTAAGGTAACATTGAGATGATAAATGGCTGCACAATGTATTTTTGCATCTCACGTGAAACCGTCCTGATGCACGTGATGTTTTTCTGCGTTCCTGAGGTCACCTGATGGGGCCGGACTCAATGTGAGGCACTGTGGCCAAATCATATTCATGGAAAAGTCATTTTGGTCTGATTAAAATAATCTCTTAAGCTATTTACTAGGATACTAAGTTTATGCTCCTCCCAAGGTTGAGCAAACTGCAGTCAGACACTTTCTTTGTGATTGGACGGGCACATTTCTAGAGGAAATAACTTAGCTAATCGGTCAATTTTCATTAAAAAATGACTCCATATAACCTGACTTGCTTGATTCAAAAAACAAACAAAAAAAACCTGAAACAAAACTTTTTATATTGTTGCCTGCTGCCGTTCTGTTGCTGTAGTACAGGTCATATTAAAGGAGAACTCCGGTCAATTTTAACTTTGAACATTATTTTTTTGTACATTTGGAGTGCTGTCAGTACAGACAAAAACGACAAAAAATCGGTGTTGCCTACACTCTGTTATCCTCTTTTTAAAATTCGCACCCTGTTGACTTCAATGGGGCAAGTTCTAAACCTGCTTTTAGCCTCTTAACATCCTTGATGTGTCATTACAAGTGCACAGCCATGTGAGTGGTGTTATTAAGAGTGACCACGGTCAATCTGACTGCAGTAGTTGTGAAAGATATTAATAAAAATGATGTTAATTCAGCCAGCTCACATACCTGTATTTACTTCCTGTTTTCGGTCGAAGTCCACAGTAGTCGATTGTCGAGTTCGCGCCGCGATCATTGGTAACTAAGCAACATCATATCATAATGTCATAGAATATCATAATATCAGAACACCACACAGCACCGTCATCGGCTGACAGTCTGAAGGGGGTCGCACACCGAACGAGAAGCGCCGCGTCGCGCAGCGCAGCGCCATGTCTTTAAAATTCGAACACATTATTCTCTATGAGTGTACACACACCGGCGGCGCCATTCGGCGTCTGTCCGCGGCGCCCAGCTACGGCTCAGGACCTTGTTCAAAACCCTGCCGCGCCACAGAGCGCCATTTACATGGTTTTATTTTAAATTTACATTTATTTGTCTCAAATCGTCATTAATGTATATTGAGTTCACCCGGTGCCGCAATATACATTTGGTTTTACATAAATTTACAGAAATCAGCAGCGTGAAAGAAAATTGTTGATGTTATCGGATTTACAGGTGAGATTCTCAATTCATTCAGTTAACGGACGCTCTGAGGTAAAGTGTTCAGACTGCAAACTCAGCAATGATTGTATTTAATTATACAGTACAATCATAACATTGTACATACATTATCTTAATTCAATAATCTCCTTATATAACAATATTGCTGGCCATAAACTAAGAAAGTGCGCGTCCGGGTGTGCGATACCTCGAGTTGTCCTAGACGCGACGCGGCTTGGCGCTCCGCTTCTCGTCCGGTGTGCGACCCCCTTGAGTCTCCACTGATGCTTAGTTACCAATGATCGCGCGCGCAAACTCGACAATCGACTACTGTGGACTTCGACCGAAAACAGGAAGTAAATACAGGTATGTGAGCTGGCTGAATTAACATCATTTTTATTTATATCTTTCACATCTACTGCAGTCAGATTGACCGTGGTCACTCTTAATAACACCACTCACATGGCTGTGCACTTGTAATGACAAATCAAGGATGTTAAGAGGCTAAAAGCAGGTTTAGAACTTGCCCCATTGAAGTCAACAGGGTGCGAATTTTAAAAAGAGGATAACACGGTGTAGGCAACATCGATTTTTATCGTTTTTGTCTGTACTGACAGCACTCCAAATGTAACAAAAAAATTAGCTCAATGTTCAAACTGACCGGATTTCTCCTTTAAGGCCCTGTGTTCTTGCCAATGGAGCCAAACACTATGACTGTTTGGAACTCCAATAAAGCCTGAAAACAAGCAAGTCACCCTTACTAAGCCTGCATAATGATGCAAGACTGCACAGAAATAAACCAGTGAGCCAAAAGTCCCTCTGAGATCCCACATACCCTTTAGCTGAGTAGAAGTGAAAGGAAGTTGAAGAAAAAAATAAATAAAATGTGCACAACGAGATTATTTTTAAGATTATGTGTACTATACACAAATTCATTTGAAAGAAACCGAGATGTACAAACTGTAGCTCTTTTCTGAAATCTTCTGAGCTATGTAGACAGGATTTTAAGATTTATATTCTCATGTAAACATTCATCAACTCACACATTAGTTGTGGTAAACAGAAGCTCAAGCACTTGCGAGAACCAATGAGGTTCATTTTCTTGTTAAGCAGCACGTTTGAGCTTCCGTTCTCGCGCATCAAGCTGGTTCGGTTGAGCTTCTGTTTATGTTCGCTGATCAATGTTTATATGTGAATAAAACCCATAAATTAAATCTTTTCATCAAATAAAGCGATCGAGTCTTAAGAAAATTTGGAGTAAGCCTCTCAATTCACATGGATTAGTTTTATGATCTCTTGGTAGTAAGTGGTAGTTGCGTAGCTGTCAATGGTGAGACAGAAAGCTCTCAGATTTCATCAAATAGATCTTCATTTGTGTTCCAAAGATAAACGAAAGTATTATGAGATTTTGAATTACATGAGGGTGAGTGTTTAATGACAGAATTTTCATTTTTGGGTGAACTCTTCCTTAAAAGGTGGTTTGGATGCTGCCTTAGAAGATAGTTGCCTATGTTCACTAAAATTATATGCCTTTAATATATTACCAAATTATTTTTTATTTATTTTTTGTCAAAAATAAAAGTGCACTCTTAATGAGAATGTCCCTCGGCCTAAATTTTAAATGCCACTTGTTTCTGACAAGCAATTGCAAATGTCAAATCATGGTTTGTTGTTGTGTCTTCAGAGAAGGAAATGGATGGAATTTATTGATTTTGAAAGTATCTTCATAGCTTTTGTCCGTGGTACAAGCTGTCAAGTGTGGTTTTGCTGGGCTGTGACGTAAACTAAAGTCTTCTGGCTAAGTTGCTACAGCTGCTACATTTACACTCTCCAGATGTGTATGACGACGAGGACATGTGGTGAAACGCCACAGATGTCTTCCTCCATGACCAATGAAGCAGCTGTGCTATAGGGAATGTTAGAGGTCTGTTCAACGAGGAGACGTCTACAATTTAGTGTGCATAGTACTTTGGCTAGATTATCATAATTATTGCCTTGATTGAAGTTCTATTTTCAATTTTAAGGTGTGCATTTGTTAAATGTTTTTTGTTCATGCTTTGCCATGATTTGCTTCACAATCATTCATTTATTATGTATTTTAGAATATTTTCACATCTATAAGCAGAGTTAGTCAGACACAACCTCTGAGATCAAGACCAGATGCTTTAAGATAACGGCCAGACCGAGAAGTTTAAAAACTCTGTCTATACATCAAATGTCATAGCAGTGTTTTCATATGAATTTGTAGTTTGTTCAGTTATAATATCGTCTTTGCTGTTAAATATAACGCATTTGCATTTTTTGTTTTCTCTTCTAGGTTTGTTTTTGACCACTGTCAAAGGGTGGGACAAATCCTGAGATAATAATAGATCCGTTTGTGGCTCCTCTGCATAATTACAGGGTTTGATGGGTGTTTCTCAGTATTTCCGCACCCAGTGAAACATGAAGTTGAAAAGAGGACGTACAACATCACAATTGTCCAGCAACTACTATTAGTTGTCTAAAAGAAGATTCCCATAAAACGAAAACTGAATCATAATTTTCCCCATGTACAACAACTGATGCAACACCAACTGAACTGGATTGGCATTTTATGAAGGAAATATCAGTGCTAAAATATAATGGAAATATAATGCTGACATTTTCAGAAAGCTTGCGTTTCAGCCTTAGCTCTGTGTAAATGAAATGCCAGATCGTTTCACGTTATCAGTCAGCTGCACACGGAAATCAACTGTAGAGTCACTGTGCAGTGTAAAGATGGCTATAAATAGTTCAGTATATGCAAGGAAGACAATACCAATAACTATTCATCAGTATGCATGCATATGCAGGTCATGATCACTCTAGTTCAATTTTAACTGCTGAACATAGCAGTCTATGGGAGGCTTTCAAACTTTTATCAAATATTTTCTTAAATATATGTGTACAAAACAATAATATAGCACATCAAAGACTTAAATAATCTACAAAACACTTCCTGGTGTTTGGTTCAGAACAAACCAGCGTAATGTTCGAGTAACATCAGTACAGTGCTGCCTTCCAAAGACTGCAGAACAGATTATGTATGGGAATGTTTTCACTATCTGTGAGAGCTCAAGTGATCAGATTTAATCAGAAACAGTGTGTAACAGAATCTTTGATGTGTCCAAATCCAATAATGTGGCGGTGGGGGGGGGGATTCTGTATCTCTGCCATGAAAGTTTGAACAGTGAGGATGTTAAACACAAAAAAATTGTAGACTGATTGATGCAGTTTGTTTATTAAACAATATCAGAAGAAAAATGTAGGTTGTACATCTTGTCAGCAATAAGTGTGCTCTCAACCAAATGCTTTGTTTTTATATATATTCTATATATGTTTCTATATATCGTAGACTATTACGCCAAAGAAAACATCTGACCATTTTACTTTTGAGTTTAATTTGGAATCATCCATTAGTGAAGTAATTAGTCTTTGAATCGACTTAGAAGCTTTGACGAAGTTTTATTAGACTACAGGAATGTTATTGCTGTTCAGTGCTAAAATAAAGAAGCAGAGATTATTTATCATTCAAACACACTCCTGTTTAAAAGTTTGGCGTCTGTGAGATTTTATGTTTTTTGCAAGAAGTCTCTTATTCTCACAAATGCTGCATTTATTTAAAGCTGAATTTTTAGTGTCACATGATCCTTCTGAAATCATTCTAAGATGATTTAGTGCTCAAGAAACATATAATATATTATAAATGTTGAAAACAGCTGTGCTTTAAAAAAATCATATTCTTTAGAAAGCATTTATTTGAAATAGAAATCTTTTGTAACATTATAAAAGTCTTTACTGTTACCTTTGATCAATTTAATACATTCTTGCTAAGTAAAGTATTAATTTCTTTTAAAAAATACTGATCCCACAGTTTTGAATATTGCAGTTCAGGAACAACAGAGCACTCTTGTCACTTGTGTCTGGTTTAACTTATGGCCAAGAATTGCCCACTTAGACAGAATCAGACCGTACCCACATGTAAGTTTGTTTTTACATGTCGTTTAGGGATCAGTAAATCTGAAATAGATTAACGCTGCCTTCACGTGCTATTGGAAATGTCCTACTTCCCACTTCGTCCAAGCTTGCATTCAAGTGCTTTGTTGTCGTAAAGAACCGGAATCATTGAGGACACCAGGTTTATTCTTGCCTATTTATTGTGAAAGCTTATTAAAGCCAAAATGATATTTAGTATCCCATTCTTTGACAATCATATAAACATTCACCATGCTAAGTCAGCTTGCAGACAATTCTGGAATTTCAGTCAAATACAGGCTATATTTGCTATGTAAAAAACATAAAATACGCTTCAAATGATTATTCATATATGTAAATATGCACTTTAACGTCAAGACAAGGCGATGTAGCTGTTGTGAAAAAAACAAACAATTAAACTATAGCAATGACAGCAATCGTTCTCCCCTGCGCCACATTTAAAGTTTAGGGCAACCCCAACTCGGAAACTTGGGCATCAAAATTATCCCTAAGCTTCCCAGTGGTAAATATGACTTGAGATGGTGTTCATGTCCAGTTTTGAAACTAGTATTTACAATAATTCCGATAGCACTTGAAGGCAGCATAAAGCACAATAATAGATTGCATCAGAGTTTTTTTTTTTAATGCACATCAAGCAAACACATTCAGTACTGATTACTCAGTCAAACAAAACAAATTTTACTAAAGTTTTCCTGACCCTTTAAAAAAAAATTTTTTTATTTTATTTCATTTATTTGGCTATTTATTCAATTTTTTTCACTATTGTTGCTTTGTGTGCTCCTTGCTTTGTATATTATGTTAAAAACTTACAACAAAGTATTTAAAAAACAAAACAAAATAAATATAAAAGGTTAACCTTATAAGCTCAAGGTTATGAATATCTAGATACCTAGAAGTGTTTTTGTCAAAGATGTAAAAGCTATAGGAGAACTTTGTCAAATCTAGTAATTAGTTATTCCTCAAAGTGTTCGTAACTTTTAATCACATTTGTGCAAACATTTTGCATACAGTCAGGGAATGTGGACGGTCTACTCTACTTGTGTTACCAGCCTAAATGATAGGCTACCATCACCCAGTATACACTAATAAGGGAGTAAAAGCCCAAATTTGATATTTAAAACAAATTTGACATATTAAAAGTGTCCATTTATAACTTAGATAAAGGCTAATATGGAAAAAAGATTAAAAAAAATTGTACATTGGCTGAATTTGGTCATTAAAAGTCAACCTTAGAAAGGTTAAACACTCTTTATAGTGGTTTAATGGCGTACACATCCTCCAACAGCTGTTTAGCTGTTAATCATAGTATTTCTATTTCCCTGCCTAGTTTAAGCAGAATGAAGAAAGACATAGAAGTTCTTGAACTCTTCAAAGAAGTGCAGCTCATCAGAGAAGCTGCTGGAGAAGCCTAGATCTTTGCATGAGGTCTTGACTGTGTGGACCACAGAGAGAGGGATTGTCTCAAAAAGCATTTCGGCCATCGGCGTCATCGTGAGCTTCTTCTGCTCCAAGACCAGGCTCTGTATCCGGGCTTTATTGACGGGTTCAGGCGAGGCACTGTAGGAGACCACAACGTTTAGCTTGTCATCTGACACCGGCACCTGAAAGCGACTCTTTCCCGTCAATCCCTGGAAGTCTTTCTTGTTGGTGAACAGGCCCGTGGGGGAGTTAAAGATGCGGACTGACCAGCACACCCAGTCATACTTCTTTTTCAGGTGCTCTACCAGCATGTCAGCCAGTTGCTGGTTGCTTTTGTCGCTTTGGTCTCTCACTATACGTTTGGCGTCCAGCTCAGCCTGCGACGGAAAGCTGTTGATGCAGTCTTCAATCACGACGTTCATTTTAGACTGGACCACATTCATCTTCTCGCTCCAATCTTGAAGTAACTTCTCCTCGTCGCCGTCGCCTTTCAACGCCGCGTGTCCCAGTAAAGCGATCAAACCGACGCAGAACAATTTCTTGAGCGTAGCGCAGAAATCCTCCACCGACCTGCGGCTCTTCTGCTCGTAATTCAGAGTGATTTCCAGAACAGACTCTCCTGAGAAGTTATCTCCGGTTACAGCATTATACAGAGTGTGCAAGTTTTTGTCGCCCCCCGTCCTGTTGAAGTGTTCCAGGAACGTTTTCTTTCTGACATCTCTGAATTTAGGTTTTGCATTCAGGACGTCCATGAATTTACGAAATTGGTTGGTCAGATTCTCCTCCACGGAAAAGTAGGTGGCATCTATCCCGCTCTTCTTGATCTCCTGGTTTATCTGCTGCACCTCTTCAGAAACAACTTCCAGACGCTCTCGCACCTTCTGGAACTGCTCCTTCATGTACTCGGCCTCTTTGCTTTCCACGTTATCCAGCGCCAGCTTCACAATCGGAGCTGCGATGGAGAACACAGGGAACAGATCTCCAGCAATGCTGGCCAACACTTCTGCGCCCTGCTCAAACACTTCCATCACGGTCTCGACAACATCCTTCTTCTGCGCAACAAGTTTCTGCAGCTGCTCGGCCATCTTTCAGTTTCAATAGCAAAAAAATATTCTCTGTGTAAAATAAGATCAGTACATAATTAGAAATTTACTATTTAAAGGGGTCATGAATTGATAAATAAAATTTTTCTTGATCTTTTGACATATAAGAGGTCATTCAGCTACAAAATATAATTTAAGTTTCAGAACTCAAAACTCCCAGATTAGTCCGAAAACAGCTTTTATTGAAACCAAGCTCAGAAAACCACTTTTCGGATTTTATCACATTATTACAACGAATAAAGATCAACGCCTACATCATTGCCTCTTTAGCCCCACCCACTGATTCACGCATGTCATGTAGTAGTAAATATGAGAGACGCAAACATGATTTACTCCAGCAACAAAACGATAGAGATGCCTCTGAGGATTGCCTCACAAGATGTTTTGAAGTGCCAAGTTGTGTAAAAACAGTCTTTACATTGCCTTCATTGTGATCCTAAAAATTAAGAAAGCGATTATTTTTTAACAAAGTTCAAGGTTCAAAATCAGTTTGTTCATTTCATTTTACTTTGGATTCGTTTTTAAACACAGTTCGACGCAGGCTTTTCAGAGAGACTAAATAAAAAAATGATTGAATAATTAATAAAAGATGATGCAGTGAAGACTACATTGGATCCGACAGTAATGTCGCAACACACAAGTGTGAACAGTGTTCTTACCATGTGTAACTACTGCTTTGTCTGATACAGATCGTTTGATATGTACTGAGTATTTATACAGTAGCGCCGCAGTCGAATAGTTGTGATTTGTTGTTCTTTCCTTTGCTTCGTCATTTATGTGATTAATGAGTTAAATAATCGGATGCGGAAGAAAGCACGTAGAGAACGCTGCTTTTGTTATTGTTTGGATCGAGGCCAATCGCTGTAATTCTGAATAAAAGCTTCAGTGAGCGAGATCATCTGTTTTGTCATCAGTCAGACATTATTACACGTTTCATTTTATATATCAAAATATCAGATATCGCTGTTTCCCCCGCCCCCTCCTCCTCAGACTCGAACGCTCACGCGGATTGCCAGTTTGAGGACATGCAACAGGAACGAGTGCAATTGACGACGAAAACGGAGGAGACTTATAGACTGTAAGTTAATGAGTTGATTTATCCACATTTTAATATGCTCTCGTTTATAGAGATTTTTAGATGGATATCGAGGCTTTTTAGGTTGTGTGGAATCTGCAATCTCTGGCCCAGTTTGTTTGCTCGTTTCCAAAGCTGGAATACTATTGGGTGAACTGGCGGTGGTCGAGATCACACAGACCAAAACAAAAACCCACTGACAACACTGAACTTGTAAAATAACTGGCAGTAGAAGTTTTTTTCAGAGAAACGAGTATGTGGATTTAGCATGTTTCCTAACTATCTGCAAAAATATTATGGTATTTTTATGCTTTAGTAGAATAAAAAAAGTCACATACAGCACCTTTAAAACATGATGATACTGCAAATCAAAATGTTTACGTTTTTCACTTTATCGAAAGGATGAACTATGATTATAAGAACGACAGTGTGACAAACAATGGTACATTCATTCATAATTCCGTTTACATTAAATAAACACTTTGTCTTTTGTCAACTTTAACTGTGGTAATTTCAAGTACTTCAACTTTATTTTGCCTCAATCAAGATGTTATATGCCTTCATTTTTGGTAAATGTTTCAAGTATGTAACGAGATATTTTTCAACATTTGAAGTTTTCAAAACATTTCCACACGTGTAATGGCGGGGATATTGAAAATTATTTTAATATGCCAAACTGTTACCAATCATAGCAGTGGGTGTTTACTTCCAAGCCTTGAATGCGGCACGCCCATCAAAACGGTGTTCGAAAGAGAGGGTCAAAAACAGGATATGAAATAGCTTCTCATTTAAAAGACTAAGCTTGTACATTTGTGCACATGCTATCCAGTTTGCACATTTTTATACATGCAAACCTTTAGTATAGAATGGTCTTGTCTCCTGAGACTGGTATACGGAAAGAATCTTACATGTGTCAGTCTTCGTTTCTTCTGAATCTTTAAACGGTCAGTGTGAATCAGGGTGGGCTTGCTAAAAAAAGATAAAGGAAATGAGAAATGTTTTAAACAAACCATAAAAGCAGCAACACAACCTCAACAACACACACCAGGTGTATGTACACATGCTAAAAGAGGCTCTCTCATTCTGACAACCACACCTTCACTTACATAAAAGACATGGTCCAGATGCATTCATTCAATTCAAACATGCACTAAATGAACTGGCAAATAATATAAGAACATTTAGTCACACAGTATGCAATATGCAACAATAAAGAGGACAACCATTTCAATTGGAAACAGTTCAAATGGATTTCCCCTTTTCCATAATAATGATGCAACACTCTTTAAGTAGCTTGTTAGGTCATTATAACTTCCTAAAAGTCCAACGTTTGGACATACTTGACTGACTTAATGTATTGTGATCTACAGCTTTGTGCTTTATACGAGTTGTTTTATAAAACAAAAGAAACGTTGTTGTTTAATCTTTTTAATGTCTTTTTTAGCATTATTTGAAAATGTGGAAAAATTAACTGAGTGTGTGCAACCTTTTGACTGGTTGTGTAAAATTGAATAAACAGAATGCTGATACACTATTCTCTTACATAAAGTTGTCTGAATAAATCTTTTTGATATACCATAAAATGGTACGTTAATTAGGGTTGTAATCACCAAGAATCAGGCGATGCGATTTGTATCACGATACAGGGGTTATGATACGATACAGTGCGGTATATTGTGAGAAAGGTGATATATTGCAACATTTCTTGTTTTTGTTTTTTGCATAAAACCTGAGTAAAATTTTTATTTGCATTTATATCACTAATCACTATTGTTGTGCAATCTAAGTAAAGGGAAAATAGCAAAGTGCTTGGAAGATTCTTTAGGTAATTTCCAGCAAAACAACTGATGATTTTCCATTAACATTTCTGCTGGACCAACACAGGTGTGGGAATAATTAGCAGGGTAGTTCAACTAGCTGAGCAAGAACCTTTTTCCAAAGCACCTCAGCAGTAACCATGGAAACAAGACAAGAAAAACACCATCTCAGCTTCTCTCCAGACACACACACATTATGCCCTTTTTAACTGGGCACTACAAAATTCCAGTGCTACAAAATATCACTAATTCCAGAAATTATGTTACTTACAAACCAAAATAGACTTGTATGCACATTTAAAATGGTAAAGATATGTTGGCATGCCATGGATCACACAAAATGAATGACTAATTTAATACACTAAGTGGGGCCATTAGATTTTATCCTCACCTGAACTCTTACACGTATGAAAAGTCCTGTGGGTTACAAATCAAAATATCACCATTCCAATAATCAGTTTTTTTTGTTTTTCATCGTTTTAGCTATAGTTAGTGTAGTTGAAAATATGTTACAAGAACATATGGATATAAGACATCTGATGAAACTAATCTGTAAACAATTATATGATCAATAAGTTATGACAACAAGGGTTTTATATTGCTTTAACTCATTAAAATAAATTAAGCAATTTTAAGCAACTTTTTTTATAAGTTATACAAGATCCAACTCATTTTTCAGTTAAGTCATTTAAATGTATTTTAAGTTCAAATGACTTAAATATCCAAGTTGATTGACAGCAAAATAGTATTGGGAGAGATCTGACCCACATGTGGGCCGTGTGGAATCCACGTGTACCAGATGTGGGCCGGCCGGATCTGGGCCAACACTATATGTTGCTGTCTGGGTTTTTATTCAGTGTAAGATTGATTCATGGGCTGTATCCGAAATTGCTCCATTTACCCTTAAATAGGGCACTATTTGAGGGGACAGCATTTGTAGTGGTGTCCGAAACCATAGTGGACGTTATTGAGTCAACTCATTCCATCCCACAATGCAATAACGAGGGTGCAACCGATGTACGCTCAACAGCTAGAGAATACCCATAATGCACTGTGAGAGTTGCGTGCTGAATGAATTTTCGCAGCTCGTCAGGAGATGGCACCTACAGCTGAATCAAATCATCCAATTTCCAAACTGCGCTGGTCCAGCGTATTATCATTCAGGTATAAATTCCTTTTTAATTTGTTATTACATTGTTTAATTAAAGTTTATATGCGAGTTTCCATGGCAGAGTTTAAGATAAATCTTTTCATTAGGGATCAGAAAGTTTGGTGTTTCAAATTATTATTATTAAACCGCAAGCACAAACTGCAAAATCGGAAGCCCTTGGCGCACTCAGTGTCCGAATTCACTCACTCGTTTTCATCAACTCCTGCAAGTGGACTAACTTATATTAGTGGAGTAATAATGTAGGGAATAGTGAATGAGGGTATAGGGGGAATATCGAACACAGCAATGGTCTCAGGCCGACATTGAATACTTGATTATGATTGGCCAATCATGGCGGCCCGTCAGATATTATTTTCATAATAACCGTTGTTCAGGGTATATCTGACTGCCCGTCTATTAAACTTCTGATTTCTAATTGTGCTTTTCGTGGTTTTTATAAATAATTTGATTCGAATAATATTTCACAAGTAGCCTAATATTTGTATGTTTGTTTGTTAGCAGTCGTGGTAACGTATTCCTATAATACGTGGGACAGTAACGTTACACTAAATTTTCGCAAAATAAACGGCTTTATGAAGATACAATACGACCCCTGTCGCGCTTTATTTTGCGATAACGACGGACTGACTCAAAGCTGTCCCGTACCTGCACTGACCAAGCTTGACATAAAGGTAAATCTGTTCTCGTTTTCCTCCCCTCAGAATACAGATTCAGTATTTCATAACCACATTTCTACCGCCACATATGCAGAGATGTTCCCTTAAGATAAAATGTAGTTAAAATAGCAGGCTGGCAAAGTTAATACAATGATTGTTGACAAGAAACACTTCCTGGTTTAACGTTAGACTGCAGCCTACGATCACTGTCAAACAAACCCTCTGAGTTCTTCAGAACGAAAACAAATGAGTTTAAATTATAGAGAAGATCGTTTTTTGCCTGAATTATCGATCGGATATGCAACTCGCTCGTGTTTAAAACATACCGATGTCGCGAGCTGGTGGAAATGTCACAGTCAGGCGGACAGTAGACTGTGAGAAACGCCCTAAAAGCTTTTCATGAGCAAAAACTGAAACCACGATGCACAGAGACCAACGAAACCGTCGTTGAATTGAACTGACGTCTTGACTAGAGAACAAGTTAGATCTGTTATGAACCAAACTCACCTTCTACCTTCCAATCGATCACAAATGGGATAGAATAGAATAAAATAAAGCAAAAGTTCACGCTGATCAGTCTCACTCAACGTCTGATCATGTGCTGGTTCTTCTCTTGTGGCACACCCTTCAACTACTACACACTGAAGGAATTTCAAGTATTGTGCTTTACCCCTTACAAAATTTACCATTTTATCATAGTTTCCAGCAAAATTCCAGTGTATATTTTTTTGTTTATGGTGTGAGAGAAATATTTAAGTATTGCCCTAAAAAATAAAGTTTCACCAAAATAGCCTACCATAGTACAATTTTTGTTAAGTTGTAAGAGAATGAATGAAGTATTGTCCTTTATTGTTCTTAGAATTTAGGCTACCACAGTATCCCCCCAAAAAATCCATAGTTCAGTTTTTGTTATTGTAAGAAGAATTTAAGTTTTGTCCTTTCATTTTTGCAATGGTATTGCTATAATTCCCATGACAAGTTCATAGTAAGATTTTTTTTAAGAAAACCTTATTTAAAATATTCAGTCTCTTGTATAAGTCTCCTATACATTACCCTTAAAATATGAACCTTATTCAGCTAAATATTTTATTTATGCAAGCGAAAACAAGGCTGTGACATTGAAATACAGTAGGCTATTTAATTAAAAGTAAGCTGGAATATCTAGAATAAGGTCCATAACTGTAATGAAAAAAACTGTTGATACTTTGAAACAAATTTCTAGATCATATAGTTGTTTTATTTGCGATTACATAATATCATAAACATGAAATGGACATGATTCTTGGTTACAGAGAATAGCTATCTAACTAGATTACTTAGTATATTTTTTCAGAAAAGACTACAATCTAAACTTTAAATGAAAAGATTTTTGATTGTAAACACCACAACTAACAACAAACCTGTTGGAGTTTTCGCCACTCAACTGGTCTTTTAAAAGCATTCCGAACTATAAAATAAAACAATTTACATCTGAAATGTATGCATTTATGTTTGGTCACGATATCTTTATATTCCTTTTTTGCCTTGACATGCGAAAATAAAGTGAAGAACCAGCAATAATATACTTTCTCGTATGTCCACAACAACAATTCAGTCATCAGTTTGCTTTACCTAATGCTGGATAATTTGATACAATTTTTAAAATCAGAAATATAGAGAAGACTGATTGCCGTTTCACACATCTATTCAGAATGAATGCACAGGTATGCCCTTTTGTGCCTCGCAAAGTAGAAACATTCTGGCTGGAAGTTGTTTTTCTCTTCTACTTTCTTATAGCAGCTAATGGCATGGACCAAAGTGTCGGGAAGAGTCTTCCACAGCTCTTGAGCCACAGACTGCATGTTTCCCTTCAGCTTCTGTGCCTCTATCTGATCCAGCAGCTGGCCCTTGTTGAGGGGTTTCGGGTCTGCACTAAAAGACACCACGATTCTGATGCTGTTTGGGGTCAGAAGATCAAAGAAGTTTCCACCTCCACCGCTTCCATGGTACTTTTTGCCAGCGAGCCAATTCCAGAAGAATATGCCACTGTGATTGAACACCCGAACTGACCAAGAAACCCAGTAGTATTTCTTCTTAAGGAGATCCAGTATTAATCCTGCAAACTCTGGGTCAACCCTGGCTTGTCGCTCCAGAAGTTGATGCTCCACATCCATCTTGGCCTGCAAGGGGAAATTCTCAATGCAGTCATCCACCGCCGCTTTCATGCGTGTCTCTACGTCTTCCATGCGATCCTGCCATTTCTTCACTATGGCCTCGCCTACCACTCCCTCTGTCAGGGCGGCGTGACCCATGACTGCTATAATTCCCATGACAAATATCTTCTTTAGCCTAGCACAGAAATCTTCCACTGGCTTTCTGCTCCTTTGCTCTGTGGTCACCACCGTGTCCAGTATGGCATCTCCGGAGATATTCTTTCCAGTTACAGCATTGTACAAGGCATCAATGTTCAGATCGCTATCTGTGTTCTCATACTGGCTGATGAAGTTCTCCTTCTCCTTCTCCTTGAACTTGGGCTCAGCATTGACAAAGTCTTGAAACGTCTCATACTGACTGATAATATTCGCCTCAAAGTCAAAGTTCTGTTTGTTCATGGATGTCCGCAGCATCTCCAAAGCGATTTGGTTGTTTTCATCTTGAATATTATTGAGTTTCTGGTTAATCTTTTCAAACTGCTCAGCAAGGAACTTGGCCTCCTTCCCATCCGGGTTGCCGAGGATCTCGGCTGAGGCCAAAAACACGGCCTCCAGGATGGGGTGGAACTGTCCCACAGTGGTTGCTAAAACCTCGCAACCTTGCCCCATGATTTCCACTCCTTTCTCGATCTTGTCCTTGTTCTCCAAAACCCATTCTTCCACCCGATTCATCCTGGATCAAAGCAGAGAGGCCTTCTTATCCTTCTTACCCTTGTCTGTAACGGATCAAGGCATATATATCATAAAGTGGAAGCCACAATATAAAAATCAATACTGAAATCAATGCAGCTATTTCTAAAGGTCATATTTGTTTGCTCAGGATGAGACCTTAACAGTAACCTGAGATGAATTGGACAGCCAGACCACAGGGGCAGAAATACCAGAGTGTTTGTACATGTATACATGTTTTCCATGGGCTCAAGCCATTTAAAAAAAAAAGAAAAAAAGGAAAAAAGTCTAGTCTTGTTCGGGCATGTCCTGTTCCACCTTCCACCCCGCCAGCTAAGTCTCCGCATATTATACAACAATAAAGGCAGATCATTGAGATCAGGTGTCTACTATAAGATTTAAAAGCAAATATGCTAAAAGTTTTTTGTGCTTCAAAGCACAGTTTATTATTATTATGAGCACACTGTCGGTGTGAATAGGAGAGCTGCTCTCTCCTCTGGAGAATAATTCAGCATTTAAAGCCCATATGTATAGCAAAGCAGATGTTTTCAGGAGGGATTATGGGTGGGAGAATATATTTGATGACTTTAGCTAGCATTTCTGGACATTTCTGGGCAGTTTGATTACACAAGGGAGATGATCTCACACTCGTATCTAATTTCCCAAGACTCAATATACAGAAAAAAAGGCACACCCAGATCTGAAAAAATCTGAAACCAATACACTTGTCCTGCGGTGAAACCATGTTCTACAGCTGGCAACAAAATGACTCAGATTTTCTCATATAAATAAGCACAAATAAGTATACAAGACTAATTTAATTTGGCTCCTGTTCAATAATGTCTTAATGATGAAGTGGATTATGTGAACAATTATGAGAATTCAGTTGCTATTATTATGAATGATAAGCATGTAGAACTCATATTTGGAATTTATGACTCAACAATTAATCCTTTAAAAGAGCATTCTGATCTCAATGGAATTAAGAGCAAAACAATACTTACTGAACAATACAATGGTCCTGATTGTTTCAAGTCCTCCTTTGTAAGAATAATTAAGATGGCTTTGAAATTAAAACTCCAGGATGTGTCCGATTTCAGAAAGAAAACGACTTCATAAAAAGATGAATGTAGGAAAATAGTTTAAAAGAAATCCAGTCTAGCAATTTGAACAAGAAGACCCTGTTTTTGATAGTGAAAAAAGGTAAGGAACCAACCAACTGATTCTGAAAAAGACTCGTTTAAGTTCAAAGCCACGTCCCTTATTTCTATCCAAATGCTGCAGTCAGTCAGTATATTGATTTAAGCACAACATCCAGTATTATTTGGCCATAAAATGGCAGGATGTGGTACTTAAGTCAATATTGACTATCATTATCACAATGATTCTCACAAAGTGTCATCTCCAACTGTTTCCGACAAATGATAATTAAAAGCATAGATCACTGGCTAGCTATTTTTATTTGTGTATTTTTTTTATAAAATCCTTGGCTCTATTAAGTTTTTGAAGTTGTGCATATAAAATAACAAAAGATGAAAAAAGAGAAAGGGAAGGATAATGCATGGAAATGGACAAAGAGCAAAAAAAAGGAGACTCACCGTTAATCTGGTGAAATGTATAGATGTGTTCTCTAGTGTTCCAACAGAGTCCAACTGTGCCTAAAAGCAGCAGCCTCCCAGGGTCCACATATATATATAGACTCTGCCCTGCGGCACTCCCCCTTCAGATTAACTCCATCCCCTGCATGAATTCCTCTGAGCCCACTGAAGAGATGAGGGACAGGCACACAGCAGCTTACATCCTGTAAACATTCCTTCTTTGAGAAAAATCAGCGTGTAGTAGTTAAATAGTCCTAGAAATGCTTAGTAGAGCCTTTCCCTGCATACATGCTGCATACTCTGCTTTTCTACATGGGTTGTCATGGGTACAGGCGCTAGCAGTGGCCAGTGCACATACACACACACACACACAGATATATTTATAGGCCTATATATATATATATATATATATATATACATATATATATATATATATATATATAGTGATTACAATTAATCGCATCTAACATAAGTTTGTTTATATTATATAATATATATACACATATCCACACACACACACATATATATTATATAAACCCAAACTTTTATGTTAGATGCGATTAATCAATTTGACTGCACTAAATGCCATGTTTGTCACGTATTCAGGCTGTAGACTTGTAATATACAAAAATAGGAAAACAAGAATATACAATCTAAGAGTTCAAGGAAATGGCCTAAAACCAAAAAACTAACGACACAATGCTGTTGCTATGTTACTATATTTGTGCTGTAATAAATAAAAATCACAATGACATATACAGTATAAAGATGTACTGTAGAATTGTGAGAATCATCCATAGTAATTTGCATATAATATCACACTCTGAATGGCCCAAACACTAGTGGATACCATGCATTAGAAGGCAAAATTATTATTATTAAAAAAAATGCAAATAAATAAGTTGTAGTCTTCACATTGTCCTTCTTTTAGGAGACTTTGTGGAGCAACACTTGTCAATCTGAAATGAGTGTGAAAACAGCTCTTGGGGGCACGATGCTTCTAGGATCTCTTCCGTCACACTGCTTTACATGGCAGAGAAAGACTCTACTGTTTTCAGCATGGCAAGCGGACAAACCCAGTGGCTTTGTGCTGAAGCGGTTGCTGGGACACACTAGCATGCAATGATTTGTCTGTAGAAGGACAATAAAAGGCTGTTGTGGATTACAGCGGGTCTGGCATTAGCATTTCAAATCTTCATGTCACTGTTAGATCTCGCACTATGCAAATCAGTTGTGCTTATAAAGGATGACGTTCCCTCAGTAGCTCAGCAGTGGGTGTGATCGCTGATTCGCATGCTTGATAAACAGTCAACAGGGCCCTGGAGTGTGTTGTGGCATATTTAGTAGCCATACTTTTCCAAACAAATTACTAATGTCCATAGTTAGTTCCTAAGAATTAATCTTCACATCCCGTTTTATTTGGGATACGGATATGAATGATGCCTCCAATTTTAGGTTGTTGAGAAAAGATGGGCTTCTCTAAGCAATTGCCAACTGTAAATTTAAAAATGTTAAGTTTAGGGAACATGTAAAATGGTCTTCTTTGTTAACTGGCCTCTTTGTCTAAAATGCATAAATCATCCATAGACAATAAGGCAAAGACAAGACAAAGTGACCCTGTGCTGTGATAAAACCCAAACAAAATGGATCAGGCAATAACATTGGATTCACATAATGATTTCTGTGCACTTCCATTTTAAATTCACAACTATGTCACAACTATGAATCATCAGTGTTGTTGAGCATGAGGACAACCAGATGACAAACTAAGGTTAAATGACAAATGATCATAAATTCCCTCCAGTGGCCTTCATAGGACAATACAGCCACACATTAATGAAGATCTGCAAAGCGGTGACCTTCTCCTTTCATCACTGTCTGGGCTGTAAACACATTTCCCATTTGCATAAGGTGGAGGTTTTTAAAGGGCAAAGAGAGAGATGCTTAAGAAAACCTGCCTGAAATCAATAGACACACGTGAAGCCAGACAAAACACTGATACACAAACTCAAGATGGGAACTAAAAAGTTGTCTGATTTAGCACACCCTTTACTTTACAAGATATATATATATAAAAAATATATATTTTTACTGCAGTTACTATCATTTCCTCTGAAGCTCGTTCAGACCAGAGGAAACAGAGATATTCAGGTCTGTCATTAAAGCAGTGTTCATCCTTTGCCTTTTAGCGAAATTACATGTTTTTCCATAGTTCACTGAAACCTCTCTGCTTATGTCCTGCGACCTGGACGCAGCTGTTCCCTGACACTGCTTGTTAGAAAATGAAAAGGATCAACAAAATAAGAATTAAACCCAAAAGACTTAGGTGGCAAAATATGAACACAACACAGCATCTTATTTGCATTGGATATTTCCTCATTCATATGGTTGATCTTGTTTGCCTCACATGACAGAATTTGATAGTTGACACATTTACAATGAAACATGATCCAATAAAATATTTCACCAGAACACACTTCAATTTGCCAACACAAACCTGTTTATGTCATTCTTGGAAGACCAACCTGAATGATCGTTTAGATTCAGTCAAGACAAACCTGTCTGAATAATTTCTACTTAACAGTTAGTCAACATAGCCTAAAGCTAATTCCCACAAAAAAATAGTTCCCACAATTTAATCTTACACTCCCCCAATAGGCATGCTAATACTTGTTTATTAAAACAATGTCATTGTCTGCTAGTATGGATTTATAAAACAAACAAAAAATCTGGACAGATTTTGCTTTACAAAAACAAGGAATCTACATGAACCAAAGTGACATCTTGTGGCTACATACATAAGCACTTTACTAATCAGTAAACATCACAGATCAGCATGATAAACACTATAGAATTTACTAATACATGTAAGCTATTTTGTATTTAAGATAAGGATAAAAATATGATGTGGCATAAAAAAGCTAATGACGTTGTGCTATTTGGTGGCGTTTGCTGAGGCAAGCAGCTCGTATCTGTTTTTCAGAACCCCTAAACGTAAGCAATAAACTTATGTTGGGCATAAATCACGCCTCAAATTTTGCATTTAATTCAACACTTAAATATTATTGATAATAATTTCATCATGACGACATTGCAGTGAACTATGCTGCCTTTTTTTGCACACCTTGCATAACTCTCAAGCATTATGTTGACAGATTTGTTGTTGTTGTTCAGACAAAATTAAAAGCTTAATCCATTTATTAACTTTAGGTTAATTCATGACTCATGCTAAAAAAAAAGGGCAGGGATTTCAAATACAGCTAATGGCTACTTGGAAGTCACACCTTAACAAACTATCAGACATGGAATTTGTCATCACAAACGTCTTGTAGAGAAACTCCAGATACTAGAGCTTTAGAAGCCGCCATGCTCCTAGTAGAATGAGCCCTAACCGCCAAAGGGCATGGCTGGTCAGAGGACTCATAAGCCAGAGAAATAGCCTCGACTATCCACTTGCTCACCATCTGCTTAGAAGCAGGAAGACCCTTCTTGGGTGATCCAAAGCAGAGCAATAATTGGTCTGATTTTCTCAACAGAGAAGTCCGGTGAACGTACGTGTCCAGTGCTCACACTGGGCACAAGAGGTTCAACTTTTCCTGGTCCGATGAAGTAAACGGGGGAGGACAGAAAGCCTGTAGCACAATAAGCCTCGGAATAATGGTAGGCACCTTAGGAACATAACCATGCTTAGGATATAAGAATGCCTTGACCATCCCTGGTGCGAATTCAAGACAGGTGGGGGAAACCGAAAGGGCCTGTAGGTCACCAACTCTCTTAAAGGAGAACTCCGGTCAGTTTTAACATTGAGCTAATTTTTTTGTACATTTGGAGTGCTGTCAGTACAGTCAAAAACGACAAAATTCGATGTTGCCTACACCGTGTTATCCTCTTTTTAAAATTCGCACCCTGTTGACTTCAATGGGGCAAGTTCTAAACCTGCTTTTAGCCTCTTAACATCCTTGATTTGCCATTACAAGTGCACAGCCATGTGAGTGGTGTTATTAAGAGTGACCACGGTCAATCTGACTGCAGTAGATGTTAATTCAGCCAGCTCACATACCTGTATTTACTACCTGTTTTCGGTCGAAGTCCACAGTAGTCGATTGTCGAGTTCATGCGCGCGATCATTGGTAACTAAGCAACATCATATCATAATGTCATAGAATATCATAATATCAGAACACCACACAGCACCGTCATCGGCTGACATCTGACAGTCTGAGTCTCCACTGTTGCTTAGTTACCAATGATCGCGGCGCGAACTCGACAATCGACTACTGTGGACTTCGACCGAAAACAGGAAGTAAATACAGGTATGTGAGCTGGCTGAATTAACATCACTTTTATTAATGTCTTTCACATCTACTGCAGTCAGATTGACCGTGGTCACTCTTAATAACACCACACACATGGCTGTGCACTTGTAATGACACATCAAGGATGTTAAGAGGCTAAAAGCAGGTTTAGAACTTGCCCCATTGAAGTCAACAGGGTGCGAATTTTAAAAAGAGGATAACACAGTGTAGGCAACACCGTTTTTTGTCGTTTTTGTCTGTACTGACAGCACTCCAAATGTACAAAAAAATTAGCTCAGTGTTAAGATTGACCGGAGTTCTCCTTTAAGGGACGAAATAGCTAGCAGAACAATTGTCTTCAAAGTGAGGAATTTCTCTGAGACCGAATCTAAGGGCTCGAAGGGAGCCAGAAATAGGCCTTCTAAAATTGCCAGGTCCCAAGCCGGAACCCTAGTGCGAGTTGCAGGCCTCAGCCTCACGGTGCCACGAAGGAAACGAGTCATCAGGGGGTCTCGACCCAAAGATGGACCACCCAGCAGGGCTTGGAAAGCCGCAATGGCCGCCACGTAGACCTTAAGCGTGGAAGGACATAAACCTGATGCAAAGCGCTCTTGCAGAAACTCAAGTACTGTGTTGACCGAACAGTTAACCGGATCCCACTGACGCTGGTGACACCAAGAAGTGAAAACTCTCCATTTCAGTGAATATAGTTTCCTCATAGCGGGAGCTCTGGAGCTTAGAATAGTCTCAACAACCTCGGTTGAGAGACCACTCTCTATGAGTTGGACCCCCTCAGAGGCCAAACCCAAACAGTTTCCAAATCCCCTGCCGGGGGTGCAATGTTGCTGGGGATTGCTGAAAGATAGTACAATATTGGAATTCACTGCAGAACTCCTGGGAGCAGAGCAACAGGGAGAAATGCGTACAGAAGTAGCCTCGGCCACGTCTGCACCATAGTATCCAGCCCCAAGGGGGCTGATTGAGTGAGGGAGAACCAGAATGGACAGTGTGTCGTGTGCTGAGACGCAAACAGATCCACTTCTACCTGGCAGTAAAACTCCCATATTTGCTACACCGCCTCGGGGTGGATTCTCTAGTCCCCTGGCCTCAGCCCCTGCCTCGACAGGGTGTCTGCTCCAATATTCTGGCCCCCTGGAATATACACTGCCCTCAGAGAGCGTATTTTCCTGAGGGACCAAAAATCAGAGGCCACCAACGTGTTTTCTGTCCAGAGCAACACATGATGGCCCCTCAGGTCTGGGAGGAGATGTCTAAACACATTGAAGACAACCATCATCTCTAGGCCGCTAGAACCGCTAACTGTTCTGATTACGCTAGAATCAGCCAGTCGTCTATGCAATTCAGAATGCGTATGCACTGCAGCCTGAACGGGGCCAGAGCTGCATCTACGCACTTCGTGAATGTGCAGGGTAATAAAGCTAGACCGAAAGGAAGTGCCTGATACTGGTGTTCTTTGCCCCTGAAAGAAAACCTCAGGAACCTCCTGTGCTGAGGGAGGATGGAGATATAGAAGTATGTGTCTTTCAGATCTATCGTGACAAACCAGTCCTCGGATCTGATTTGAGTCACAATCTGTTTAAGTGTTAGCATCTTGGACTTGAGTTCCAGCACCGAACACTCCAACAGATGAAGAACTAGTATATGACGCAGTTCTCCATCCTTTTTCAGGGCTCGAAATTAACTTTTTTACTTAATAATCGATCCTGATTTGTTTTCCACACACTTGTCCCTGCATTTTTTTGCCCCTTGGCACTCTCTCCTTGTTTAACCAACTCTCCCGCTTAAAATTTATTGGTATTCGGTGGTGGCCGATGGACACTGTCATCCTTTCTTGCCCTCGTTTTTTTTAAGCTGTGATTTTATTTCCACTGTATTTCATAGCTTTGTAAGATAAAATCTTTCTTTGCTAAACTTAATAATTATTTTGGTATATCGTCATATCAATATCAAAAACTAGAATAAAAAAGTAGCATTAAAAAATTATTTTAACTAATTTTCTACCATATACAATCGAATACAATTAGCAACTAGCTAACAACAACTTGATTTGCACTTTTTTTCTGGTTTCACCTCACTCCAGTCTAAACTAAAAGGTTTTTTTTTGGTAAGTTTTCTTCACATTGTCATATAAATCACCTGAGAATACTGTAGTTTATTAAGGTTAAATCTTCCTAACCACTCTTACTAAAAATAAATGGGGTATGTACACTTACATTCTCATTTAAGATAGATAGATAGAGTCTTTATTGTCCCATAGGGATAATCATTTTCACACATCCTTTTTTCCTTCTTCCATAGCACAGAAATATCACATATGAGGAAACACACAGAACATGTAACACATATCCAAATACATATACAAACACACAGGACCCAGATAAACACATCAAATGTGAAAACTACAAGGCAACTGAAGTGGGAGGTGGCAGTATTACAGTTTGTTCAGCACTGTGATGGCGGTGGGGCCAAACCTTTTTTGAAATAGGCTTTAGTCCAGTTTAGTGCTCTGTATCTGCGACCGGATGGGAGTAGTATGAAGAATTTATTCAGGGGATGGTCTGTGTCAGCTGCTATTGCGCGTGCTAGGCGTGTGATGGCTGTGTCATTCATGTTTTATAGGCTGGGTGTGGGGAGATTGATAATCTTAGAAGCAATATGTGTGATTTTAGTGAGTTTGTTTTTGTAAGTGACGGTTAACATTGTGTAGAAACAGGTTGAGCAGTACAGCAGGGTGGGTTGAATGATGCTTTTGTAAAGTAGGAGCAGGAGATGTGGAGCAACAGAGAGGGCTTTCAGTCTGCGTATTACATGTAGTCTTTGTTGTGCATGTTTCTGGATGGCAGTGACATGTTTCTTGAAGTTGATTTTATTTTCTATAATGAGTCCCAGGTATTTAAAGCTACTGACCTGTTCGATTAGTTGACCGTGGATGTGGGTATGGTTCAGTCCAGGTGGTGATTTGGATGTGTAGATGACCAACTCTTTGGTTTTGTCTGTGTTTATTTGGAGGTAACTGTTCTGACACCACTGTGAAAACTGTGAAATTGAGTCCTGATATGCTGTGATGGTATTGTTGTTGTTGAGTAATCCAACTATGGCAATGTCATCAGCATATTTGTAGTAAGTAGTGATGGGTGATAGGCTATTCCAGTCATTAGTGTACAGGGTGTAGAGGAAGGGGCTGAGAACACAGCCCTGTGGGGCACCAGTGTTGGTGATGATGGTTGATGATGTTGTTGAGCCAATTCTGACGGCCTGCGGTCTATTGCTGAGGAAGTTATTGATCCAGTGAATTAGAAGTGGGGGGATATTTAGGTCATGTGATCTTTTGATGAGCTGGTGACGTTTTGAAAGTCAAATTGTGTTGAAAGCGGAACTGAAATCAATGAAGAGGACTGAGGCAAAGTTTCCAGATGTCTGTAGGTGTTGAAGAATAGGATGGAGAAGGCATGCCACTGCGTCCTCCGTACCTCGTCCGGGTCTGTATGCAAATTGATGTGGGTCCAGGTGTTGTCTGACAGTTGGCAGGATGAGGTGGAGGATTAATCTTTCCAAACATTTCATGATTATGGGTGTGAGTGCAATCGTTCGATAGTGGTTAAGTTCTAAGGGGCGTGGTTTCTTTGGGATTGGTGCAATGGTTGAGGTTTTCCATAGGGTGGGTATTGAGGCTATCCTATACGATTCCTAGAAGATGGGAGAGAGCTCCATGGCACAGAGCTTAAGCACCCTTGCTGGGATGCCGTCTGTTTGCACCTGGCCAACTGCTGTCGGACATCCTCCTCTGTGAAGGGTGGGTGTGTGGGGTCTTGGCGGGGGAGGGCACGGAACAAGTCCTCACATGTGGTAGAAAAGTCATGGGTGTCAAACCGAGCAAAAAAGTTATTTAGGGTGTTGGCAAAGGTTAATGGGTCTGGTGCTGTGATGTGGTTCTGCTTTTGTTCCTGTGCAGTTAGTATTTTGACTCTTTGAAAAGCTTGTTTTGTGTTCATGTTACTGAATTCTTGCTCCATTTTATCTTTATATTTTATTTTGGCTTTGGTGATGTCATTTCTTTGTCTGTCTATTAAGTAGTTTGAGAGTGGCCCAGTCCTTCTGCTTGAAAGCTTTTTGTTTTCTGTTTGAGAGTGAGCTTGATATGAGGGGTGATCCAGGGCTTAGAATTTGGATATCTGGTGATATTTTTTGTCGGAATAGTTGTCATGGTGCAGAACTTTATGTAGTCCGTAATTAGTGAAATCCGCTCATCCAAACATCCCGGAAAAACATCCCAGTCGGTGCAGGCAAAAGAGCCCTGCAACTGTGGAATTGCGTCCTCCGACCATTGGGTCACGCTGTGCGTTTGTGGCTTGATGCGTTTCAGTTCCGGTTTGTATTGCGGAAGGAGGAACACTACATTGTTGTCAGAGAAGCCGAGTGGAGGGTGAGTCCGAGCGCTGAAGGCATCAGTTATATTACCATAACACAAATCTAGAGTGTTCTCTTTTCTTGTGGGAACATCCACGTATTGTTGGAAGGACAGCAGTACGTCACCGAGGATGCATTTATTAAAGTGGATCACAGACAGAATGTGTGTCGTCGCAGCAGAGCATGCGCCGGAAAGAAGCAAGAGGTGTTCTGAGTAACTGTGGTTTGATTTGTTAACATTAGTTAATGTATTAGGCTAACTAACATGAACCATGAGCAATACATTTGTTACTGTATTTATTAATCTTTGTTTGTTAATCTTAGTTAATAAAAAAAATACAGCTGTTCATTGTTTGTTCATGTTACTTCACAGTGCATTAGGCTAACCAATGTTAAATACATCTTTTGATTTCAATAAGGCTACTATTAATGATTAAATTAACATTAACAAAGATTAATAAATGCTGTAGAGATGCAGTTTATTAATAGTTAATGTTAACTAATGTAGTTAATTAGAGTTTAATAAATTGAACTTTATTGTAAAGTGTTACCGATTTGTTATACACTGATTCAGACGTCTCGTGAGTTCAATGTTGGACAGATCAGTTGTTTTAAAGGGGTGGTAAAACACAATTTCACTTTTCTTATTTTAGCTAGTGTGTAATCTTGGTGTTTGTGCATAAACAACATCTGCAAAGTTACAGCGCTCAAAGTTCAAATCAAAGGGATATATTTGCTTTTAAAGAAATCTAAGGACTACAGCAAACGGCCGGTAGGGACTACACAACATTCCTCCTGGGTTGCTGACGTCAGTAACCCCAATATTTACATTAACCCCTCCTCCGAGAATACTAAATAAGGGCGAGGCCATTTTTGCTTTGGAGAAGAGTTGTTGTGGTATACTAGGCCGCAATCCCGTCGAAACGCTGTTATTTTTTATCCAGATTGCAGGTTCACTTTGTTCAGCCTTCCTAGGGTCGGGGGAGTTATAGTGAGAGGATAGAGAGGAAGAGTTATAGTGGAGAGCAGTAGCCATGCCGTCGGAAGTGTGTTATTTTCACCCAGCTGTCAGGTCTTCTGTGTTCGGGCTTCCTACGGACGCTGTAGTTCGTCAACAATGGCTACAAGTTATGTTTGATTATGTTCCAGAAAATTACAATCGTAATTTAGCTCTCTGTGCTTCAACAACAAACTGTTACTAAAGCATGAAGCAGTTCCAACTTTAAAACCAGAAGCAGCAGTATTTGGGCCACAACCTGTAAGACTTAATAATTTTAAATGTATTTGCATGTATAATTTTAGGCGTAATGTTTTAGTTTTGATCAAGGACGTAAACAAATACCAGCGCTGGCTTTAGTAGCCACTTAGTTATGCTATTTCGTGTGTCAATGACATACGCATACAAACATTTTGGACCTGAATTTGTAATTATGTACTAATTTTGTATATGTATTTTCCATGTATACTTTATGACGTAATTTTTCGATTTGATCAAGAACGTAAACCAATGCCAAAGCTGTTTGTTTATAGTAGCCAGTTAGTTCGATGCTATTTTGTGTGTATAAGACAAACGTGTATAAAGTTCAAAAAATTATATGTAATCGCAACAGCAAACTTCAGCTGCTCTTATCAGATGTTTTCACGTTCTGTTGGCATTTTAACACAGTTGCCACATGTACACCTAAAGAAAACAATACACCGAGTAAACTAAGTTTTGTGAATAGATAAACGGTTGTTCCCTTTCGTGGTCACTCTGAGTTACGTCGGATTGACGACGAATGGGGTTTCGCTTTGAACACCTATCGACTTCGAGTATACAAAAACGAGCCAATGGCAAAGAAATGCCATGGGTCTGCGGAATTTGCATGACGTAACTCCGCCCCACCTCGTGGGTATAAAAGGAGGACGCCGGCAACATGCAGTTATGTTTTCGCTTCAGAGCCAAGAGTATCTCTTCACTCCACAGCCATTTTTGACTTTGCTCTACGAGACGAGCCATTCTCTCCGGTGTTGGTGTGACGGCGATCTGCAGCGAGTTCACATTGCCTGCTGATCTGTGCAGTGATCTGCCAGTGAGTGTGTTTTCTCCCTGCTCGCCTCAACATCACAGATTTTTTTCTCCTCTCACAAAAGAGCTCTCACGCTTCTTTTTAAAGACGGCTCGCCCGTGCATTTCTGGTTGCGGCAGATTGGTATCGGACTCTGATGGGCACGAGCGCTGTCTAGTGTGTTTGGGCTTTGATCATGCTTGATCAGCGCTTGTGGGTGATTCAAGTTCTTTCTGTGGGAACATGATCATCGCGTCATTTAGGTCGAGACTCGGTGAACTCGCAAGAGTGAGAGTCCCCTCATCCACCCCCCGATCTTCGGCTGGTGGCCAGGGTGACCTGAGGGTGATGGTCTGGAAAAAGGCGCCGACTCTGTGTCCGTGACCCCAGCCCCCCTCTTCAATGACAGTGCCCGCTAGCGATCAGGTGATTCCACGAGTCTACCTTCGGGTGGCCCCTGTGTTTTCATTTGAAAGCTACAAAGGATGGTGCTATGTCTGTAGCAGCATCACTAGGTGGGCTTTATTCTTCTGGAAGTGACGTCTCGTCACAGCTGCCACCTTCTGGTGTGGTATGGCTGTGCCTGAGTCTGATCCGGAGATGACGGCCATGCTTTCCTGGGACGATTGTTTTTTGGGTAAGGCCGCCGACCCGCGTCCACGGCAAACCCCAATATCTTTCTTCCTGGACGTGCATGATGAGATCTCCACGTCCTGAAAGACCCCCGTGTCTTCTGAGGACCGCTCGTTGGTCTCATTCGCCTTTCCCTCCCCTCAACGGGGCCGCTGCCCATGGGTACACTGGGGTCCCCCCGGTTGAACGCTCTGTTGCGATGCTACTGTGTCCTCAGAGTGCTTCCCGGCGCAATCCTAAGCACCCGTCCGAAGCCTGTAGTTCTTTTCGTCTACACTAATCTGTGGCAAAATCCTATAGTGCCACAGGACAGGCAGCCGCCTCACTGCATCCCATGACCGTTCTGATGGTCTACCTTACCCAGATGCTCATGGTTATGCATGAGGGTGGGACTGACTCGAGACTCTTTAATGAGCTACCAAAAAGCGCGCCGCCACTGACCTTGCTCTCCGAGCGACGAAGGTGGCCGTGCGCTCTCCGAGTCAGGTGATGTTTACCACTCTGGGGCTGACCGGTCTGATGTGCAGGATGTCGGCAGACTCGTCTGCTCGACACTTCCATATCCCAGGTCAGCCTCTTCGGCGGTGCGGTTGAGTACTTCTGCCCAACAGTTCTCAACCACCCGTGAGCAGATTGAGGTTATTCTGCCGACGGCCCCGCCGTCCGCTCAGATCCCTCAGTCTGCCAACCGCCGTTCACCCGGGCTGGCTTTGGAAGACCGTGGGGGGATGCCTTAGCCCTCTCTAGCCCCGCCCCCGCTAAACGGCGGGTTAAGCGGCACTTTTGAGATGGGCTGCTCAGAGATGGGACTCAGTTCTTTCCAGGAGTTGGTAGCAGAGCCACTCCTTTCCCCGGTGGAGGGCTGGGGAAGAACCCTTATTCAGAAAGAACTGACTCTCTTGTCTCTGAGCATACAGTGTTTCGGACGACACGGTGCGCCGCTTCCGAGCCGTGCACCCCTCGTCCCCCACTGTTTCAGAGACGGATGACAGTGTGTGCCGTCCCTGGACCGTACCGCTCTCATCCCCCTCTGTCGCCAGACCCCTGGCAGAGCAGGCCCCCGTGGAACGCTGGTCCTTCCCTGGCCTCCTCTGTCAGGGTGCAGTTATGACCGTGCCCCCACTCTGGGCTGCTATGCCGTCCACCTCTGGGCCGGTCATTCCGCTTCGCTACACCACGAGGGGACGTCGGTGGTTCGTTGACTCCGCTGGCACAGTTCTTGGGAGCCTGCCTAGAGCTTTCCTGTCTGTTCCGCTGGGTCGCGCGAATCATCGGCTCGGCTATGTGATTCAGTTCGCACGGTCTCCTCCCTGCTTCAGGGGAGTCTGCTTCACTATGGTCGGTGGCTAATCCCCTATCATGAGAGAGGAGGTTACTACCCTACTGGCGAAGGGTACGATTGAGACTGTCCCTCCAGCCGAAATGAGGTCCGGGGTTTCGGCCCCTACCTCATTGTTCCGGAGAAATCTGGTGGGTTATGGCCAATCCTGGACCTACATATCTGAAGCGCCCCTTTACAGGCGGCCGTTCAAGATGCTCCTGGCCAAGCGCATTTCGGATGTGTGGGGCCACAGGATTGGCTTGCAGCGATCGACCTGAAGGACGCCTACTTTTATGTCTCCGTTCGACTCAGACCATACCTACGGTTTGCTGTCAGGACGCGCGCATATCAGTACGCTGTTCTCCCATTCGGGCTAGCCCTGTCGAGACAGCCCTTGTTCCTCCATAGGAACACGGGGTTCGCATCCTGAACTATCTTGGTGACTGACTGTCCTAGCTCACTCTCGAGACCAGGTTTGGGAACACAGGGACCTCGTGCTCCGGCACCTAGCTCGTCTGGGCCTTCGGGTCAACTGGGAGAAGAGCAAACTTTGCCCCGTGCAGAGGATCTCTTTTTTCGGTATGGACATCGACTCGGTCGCCATGTCCGCGCAGCTTACGAGCGACCGCGCACAGTCACTGCTGACTTGTCTGAGACAATTTCAGGGCAAGAGTGCAGTTCCACAGAAATATTTTCAGAGGCTTCTGGGGCATATGGAGAATCTGTTCATAGAGAATCTCCCTCCCTGGAGAATGGCGACTCCATCCCCAGTCGGTTCAGCTGATTTGGGACCAGTTCGGGGACGCACAGATAGATCTGTTTGCCTCTCACGACTCGATCCATTGCGACCTGTATTTTTTCCCTGACCGAGGGCACGCTCGGCACGGATGCACTGGCGCACAGCTGGCCGCGGGGCCGCAAATATGCGTTTCCCCCAGTGAGCCTTTTAGCGCAGGTCTTGCACAAGGTCAAGGAGGACGAGGAGCAGGTCCTTCTGGTTGCGCCGTACTGGCCCACCCGGACCTGGTTCTCCAGAACTGGTGCTCCTCGCGACAGCACCTCCTTGGCCAATCCCACTGAGGAGGACCTCCTTTCTCAGGGACGGGGCACCCTGTGGCACCCTCGTCCCGATCTTGGAACCGCCACGTGTGGCTCCTGGACGGGACGAGGCAGGTTTGAGAACCCTACCACCAGCGGTGGTGGCTACCATCACTTCCAATAGAGCGTCGTCCACGAGACACACCTATGCGTTGAAGTGGAACCTCTTCGTCAACTGGTGCTCTTCTCGCCGAGAAGACCCCCGGAGGTGTTCGGTCGGTGTCGTGCTTTCCTTCCTTCAAGATGGGTTGGAGCGAAGGCTGTCTCCCTCCACCCTCTAAGTTTGTTGCCGCTATTGCCGCACACCATGACTTGGTAGAAGGTAAATCCTTAGGGAAGCACGACCTGATCGTCAGGTTCTTGAGAGGAGCGAGGAGACTGAATCCTCCTCGTTCTCCTCTCGTTCCCTCTTGGGACCTCGCGGTGGTTCTAAATGCCCTGCAGAGTGCTCCCTTTGAGCCTTTGCAATCATTGGAGCTTAAGTTCCCGTCAATGAAAAAAAAGACAGCGCTCCTGGTTGCACTGGCCTCTGTCAAGAGGGTAGGGGACCTGTAAGCATTCTCCGTTGACGAAGCGTGCCTGGAATTCGGGCCGGCTTACTCTCAAGTGATCCTGAGACCCCGGCCTGGATATGTGCCCAAGGTTCCTAGCCCACTCCCTTCCGGGTCCAGGTGGTGAACCTGCAAGCGCTGCCCTTGGAGGAGGCAGACCCAGCCTTGGCACTGCTCTGTATAGTACGCGCTCTCCGCGCCTATGTAGATAGGACGAAGTGTTTCAGGACCTCAGACCAGCTCTTTGTCTGTTATGGTGGGAAGCTGAAGGGAAAGGGCGCATGGCGCCTCGCTAACAGACATCTGCAGAGCTGCAGGCTGGGCGACACCTAACACATTCGCCAGATTCTACAATCTCCGAGTGGAGCCAGTGTCCTCTCATGTACTCGGTTCAACTAGCTAGTACTGGACCCGCTCAGGTGTCTTCGCTTGCTCGCCATTCCACTCCACGGACTGGATACGTGCGATATTCTCCTCAGGTGAGCTTCTCCTCAAGCCCTGAGTTCCTCCAGCGCCCCTGATGCTAGCGCCAGTGTCTATTGCCTGTGCGTCGGCTAGGTGCCTCCCGTGTGCATGGTCCCTCCCCGGAGCTACCCCCACACGTGTATTTCCACTGTAAGCCTCTCTGAGCATGTGTCTTTCCCTTGGCAAGCCACCTTGCCAACCCTGGGGTTGAAATATTCCACCTGCGGCTGGACACCCCAGTATTGTCCATATGCTTCCTTCGGGTCATATGTGTATTTCTAAATGCCCCCCCCCCCCCCCTCTGGGTTGGTGTTAATTGCATATTTCCTCTAAACTATGGGATTTGCTTCCCAGTGTACCTTGGTATTCCTGTGTTAAATAGGAGTCCTTCGTCCGTGCTAGTCTCACACAAGGGTCTCAGATTTACACAGGGCACTGGAAGACAGCTGTGAAGGTGGCGTGATTAGACTGATAACCCCATTCGTCGTCAATCCGACGTAACTCGGAGTGACCACGAAAGGGAACGTCTCAGTTACATATGTAACCCTCGTTCCCTGAGTAGGGAACGGAGACGTTACGTCTTCCTGCCACTTCCGTTGTACCGCGGGATCGCCTGAGCTCAGTCTTGGCTCCTCAGCGAAGAAACATAACTGCATGTTGCCGGCGTCCTCCTTTTATACCCACGAGGTGGGGCGGAGTTACGTCATGCAAATTCCGCAGACCCATGGCATTTCTTTGCCATTGGCTCGTTTTTGTATACTCAAAGTCGATAGGTGTTCTAAGCGAAACCCCATTCGTCGTCAATCCGACTTAACGTCTCCGTTCCCTACTCAGGGAACGAGGGTTACATACGTAACCGAGACGTTCATTATATCGATAAAACAATAACTTTAAAAAACGGTATTACATTTGACCGGAGCACATGCCACTTTCGCTCGCAAAGGTAATGAGCGTGAAGTTTCCGGACAACGTGCGCTACGCAGTTTAGCCAATTACAACACACCGGCCCAACTAACCAATCTGAGCCCATTGCCTGTTTCTGAGGGAGTGGTTTCATAGAATCAGGAAGTCAACCGGTCGTTCAAATGACAGAGGTGAAAGCGGCTTACAATAAAGGTGAAATTTATGAAAAATAAGGCTTGAAAAACAAAACACACAAAGACATGTTATATTGCACCTCATAAACACAATCATGCAAAGAAAAAAAGCAGTAAACCACCCCTTTAATTGTACGTTGCAGCAAGGAAGTAACGTTAAACAAATGACAACGCTGTTTGGCTCTGCAAACCAGCTTGGTAAATGCTCATTCAAACCTAACGTTACAAACTTTTTAAAATCTCAACAGCGAACTTGGAATTAGTGTAAATTATTCTTTGATTAGAGCTTTTATGTATTGTTTATCTACATGCTTGTTTATCTATTGGCATGCTAAACATGGTTCTGTGTTTGATTTGGCTAACTTACTGTAGCGTTAAAGCCAATGTTTAGTGTTCGTTTTGGGTTGATAGTTCTGGCAACAGATATTTGGCTACAATCGTTCTAAAAATACAAAAGTAACGGTGCCATACAGTCAGTAACGATCACTATAGATCCGCAGTCTTTACTCAAAACAAAAATCCCTTTGAGGACTGTAACGTTAGTATAATTTGTTAGAACGATTATATGAAATTCTTGTTTATGAATATGAAGCTTATTTTTTGTAATACTATAATAATATCTAAATGCGTATCTAAAAAGTAATAAGACAGAAACAACAAAAAACAAACCTTTCTGAAACGTCGTTTAACAGCCGTTCTTGAACAGGTTCTGCTCGATCATCTTCACTAACATTCTCTGGGTCCGATTGACGCCATTGTTTATAATACACCAAAGCACAAACTACCGATAAAGTTAAGGGGTGTGACGTTTCCGAAAAACGTGCACTAGGTGGTTAGCGAATCACAACACACTGGGCTGGCTAACCAATCTGAGCCCATTGCGTATTTTTAAGGGACTGGCTTCATAGAACCCGGAAACCATCAGACCGTTTTTACAAGGAGGGACAGAGCAGTGTAGAATAAAGGTAAAATATTGAAAAATAATGCAATTTTTTAAAAACTTTTTACCACCCCTTTAACCATTCATTAAATGGAATCAGTTCAAAGGAGTCATTAGTTTGCGAATCGCACTTGTCATTAGCAGACGTGTAGGCTACGGCACCCATTGTTGTGTGATTATCCCAGCAGTTTAGGACATCGCACAAGATTTGTGTCAACACAGAAAACATTTCATCACTGAATAGTTTGTTTTGTTTATTGAAATTGTGGTTTATGTCAGCTGAATGTGCGGAACGCTTTTCAGAGATGATAAGGCAACATTTTTTTTTTTTTGCTCAATTCACTCCCTGCGGTAATTCAGGAGAAAAACTACTATCTGCAGGACCCATAGAGATATATTTTGCAGTAACTTCCGCGCTGCCAAAAAATCTACCAAGGGAACCAGCCCATCGAGGCTGGCCTCTGGTGTAATTGAGACAGCTAGTTCATGGACCTGAAGCATAATGTCAGGAACCACCCGAACTGACTGTTTTCGAACCCTCCTCAGAGGGCGCGAGTCTTAAGCAATGTTGAGTTGACGCTGCGCCAGAAGCTCACTGGAGACCGCTGCGGCTTGAAGCACCAAGGGTGGCGGGATTGGCAGAACAGTCACCTGAGGGCACCGAGATGGAACGGGCCCCGTATAATGAGGTGAACACCGCTCCACCCCAGTTGGGCCGCCCTCACCGGTATGGCGCTTTTCTTTTGAGCCGAAGCCTTCTCAGCGTGAAGAACGGTCCTCAGATCCGGCTTCTGCTTCAAAGGCTTTGGCTGCTGTGCTGCGTATGAGAAACTAAACGGCAGCCCCAGGGGTTTGGACATAACAAGGGAGAGATTTTTTAACCTCCTCTGACTGTTATTTGGCCTTCTGGAAACTCTCGACGACCGAATCAATCGCGTCACCGAAGAGAGCAAAAGGAACGATAGGAGCATCAAGAAGGAAAGCTGTATCTATCTCCTTGATTTCTGTCAAATTGAGCCAGAGGTATCTCTCAGTGGCCACAAGGGCTGCAATAGACCGGCCAATTGTTCTGGCGGTCTCCTTAGTAGCCCTGAGAGATAGGGCTACTAAGAGGTCCATGCTGAACCGGGAGACAGATAGCTCCCAAGCGTCTGTTCTGCCCGGGGCATTGCCCCATAGCCATACTCTCTCAACCCCCTAATATCTGAATATACATGAACTTGGGGGCTGAAAAGACGAGACGAGTAAGGCTTTTTCCACGATCTAGACAGCTCGCTGTGCAGATCGGGAAAAAATGGAAGGCCCCGTGATGGAGGTGAAACAATAGAGGGAAGGAAGCGGACAAGCTTATGTTTAGGACGAGCGCCCCTTTTCTCTGCTGGCCATTCAATATTTAATTTATCTACAGCCTAAGTAATCACCTCCACCAGCTTCTCATACGCTGGGGAAAGAGATGGCGAATCCTCTTCCCCCATGATTGTGTCACTTTCAATGCTCAACACATCTACCTCCTCGGAGGCACTGAAGCATTGGTCTCTCTCCCCGGGCGGAAGAAACCGCGCGAGAAAGAAATGGATCCCTCGGAAAGGGAGGAGATAAGATCCGTGGACCCGTCTTCAACCCCATAAAGAGCTCCATTGGCGATCCCCAGGAATGCATTCTCTGCGCTGCCTCAGCAGACGCGGATCCTGCACCCTGAGAACCGCGAGCCTGGCCACTTTCCTCGAAAAGCGACAGGCGGGAGCGGAGCATGCGAATTGAAAGCTTCTCACAATGCCGGCAATCAGCCCCTTCGAGGGCTGATACCGCATCCTCTACTCCAAACACATCGCACAAAGCTCGTGTGTGTCCCCACTCGTTAAATAACGCGAGCAGGGAGAAACACAGAGTTTGTGCAATTGTTTCACCATAGTGTTTAGATATATATCAGAAAGACAAAAGTACATATAATAGACTGTTTGACACAGATCGCTTGCTGAGGCAACAGAAGCTAATGCCGGTTTCACCGGATGCGCTTTTATCTTTTCCTGGTCATGGCGTCCTGGTCATTAGACGATCATTCTTTCCATTGGACTAGTTGACATGATGGATGCATTCACGTTTGAAGCGTTCCCAAAGTGTCATTGACGCATTGCGAGGCCCCCTCGAAAGGGAACCAAGGCTGCATCCGAAATTGCATATAGCAGTACCGGTGAAAAACAGTATGTGACAGGACAGGAGTAGTATGTCTGAATTCACAGTACACAGTAGGCAAAGTAACCAGATGACCTACTACTTCCTGTGAGATTCTGAAGTGTGCATACGATGGACACTTTACTATCCCATGAGGCCACGGGAGAGGATTTATGAATGGCAGTGAAGCAACGTAACTGATGGTGTCACATATTTGACAACAAGGCAGATGTAGTACGTCCAGATTACATTCATATTATACACAATCATTCTATATATAGGATATACTTTTTTAGCCATTGTGAAGTAATTACTTATTCAAAATAAGTACCTACTCAAGAGTATGCGATTTTGGACACAGCCAATATTATTTAAGCATGACTAGTTGTCTATAACTTTTTTTTTAAAGCAATTAATACTTTTATTCAGTAAGGACACATAAATCAAAAGTGACAGTGAAGAAATGTATAATATTGTAACAGATTTTTATTTCAAATAAATGCTGTTTAATCAACTCAAAGAATTCTGAAAAATGTATCAAAGTTTCCACAAAAATATACAAAATATTTTCAACATTGATAATAAATGTTTCTTGAGCAGCAAATCAGCATATTAATGATTTCTAAAGGATCATGTGACACTGAAGACATAAAAAAAAACGGTAAAAAAAAATGCTCTATATCTACACTGCAATTCAACCAACCAGATATTTACAATTTTTTCACACCTTGCTTTTTTAAAATGTATTATTATTGGCATGAGAGTGAGTCTCTGTCATGGAAGGGAAGCAGTTGCTTCCTGTGAGCTGAAGGAGTGTTGTGGGAGCAGTGTATTGACAGTCTGTCTGATATACCGCAATGCTGAGGAGGACACACACACACACACACACACACACTGTTTAGAGTCAACGGAGCGGAGGAGTTGTGCTTATCTCACCACAAGAGAGAAACCAGTGAGACGGAGAGAGATTCCAGAGTGCTGACGTGTCCTCAGAGACACACACGCAGCAAATGATGTGCTGTACGACATTGAGCTTGAAATTTTAGGAGAGGAATGCATGTTTGATAATTCAGTAGTTACCATAACCATTCTATGAGGACAACTACATATTCAGAGGTTTTATAGCACAACCAGACGCATCAGAAGGATAAATCCAGTGCGGAGGCTGAGGGTGAGCTGGTGTGTGTCACAGTACAAATGTTTTAATGTTTTTTATTAGATCAGGCCACTTAAAGGCATGAGGCCAGTCGATGGTCCACGAATAGGTAATGTCATTAGCTCAGGCTGTGATTGGCAGATGCAGCCAGAGTGAGGTATCATGGGATTGATCTGCCATCCCTGGCAGAACTATAAAGCTGGGTTTCATAAAATCACTTATTGGTTTATTAAATATTGATATTGACTTTCCTAGAGTAGGTTGGGCCTTTATTTTCATCATAGCTAACAACAAAGTCGTAGTTTGTAAAACTTCTGTTTAAAGTATGTATTTGAACTGTTTTAAGAACTAAAACTTTTTTTTGGGTGGTTCATTTGATTAGTTGTCATTACAATCTTGTGTTTGGTTATGTTAAACATCATCCATTACTTTCAGTGTGTTTCAGCGCCATCTGCCAGCAGAATGTACATGACAACAAACAATGTTTTTTTGTTATTTAGAATAGAAGGTACAAGCTTGTCACTATGTCATACTGAAATAAAATACATTTGTTTTGGTTTAATAACAGACAGGTGTGTAAGCCACTTAACCTTTATCAGAGATGAACACCACCTGGATCAATAACTCCAACCAGGACAGAAGCATCAACCACTAATGAATACACACTGAAAAAAATAACCTGTTGGATTAACATAAAAAAAATATGTACATCGGTTGCACATAATAAAGTTAGGTTTATGCAACATGATTTATATATATTAAAGCTACATAATTTATGTTTGTTAAATAAACATGATTTATATATGTTAATGCTACATAATTTATGTTTGTTAAATAAACATGATTTATATATGTTAATGCTACATAATTTATGTTTGTTAAATAAACATGATTTATATATGTTAATGCTACATGATTTATGTTTGTTAAATAAACATGATTTATATATGTTAAAGCTACATAATTTGTGCTTGTTAAACAAACATGATTTTAGTGTTTTTCCATTGATATATGCTGTGGTTTCAATTAAACGAACCTGATTAGTTAAATGTGATTAAAGTCAGCTTTATCTAAGTACATTAACTAAATTACTGTACAGTTTAAAAAGCAGTAGGACAAGCAAACACATTTCTTGAATCAAATCGTTGTATTCTTTAAGTTACAATACAATTGTCTCACAGTAAGTTCTACAGAAGCAAGTTTTTCTGTGTTAAAAATAGTTTAAATTCCATGAACAATGACAGCATATCAGTTATACTCATTTCATTTTAAGTAAAAGACAAGACACAGTCAAAAGATGTTGTGGAAAAGGTGAACAGTAATGACCATTCAGATACAGTAAAAAACAACAGAACAGTAATGAGTATCAAGTAGTCCAAAGCTTCCCTTGACATTTTTGTTTTCGATTTTTAAAAGCATAAGACAAATTGATTTTTTTTAACAGTACAACAAATTTTCCAAAGTAAGTGCTGAAGTAGTAAGCCTTCTCTGCTTGTTAAAAATTGCTTAAACTCCATGAACAAATGTCAATGAACAATGACAGCATATCAGTTTTACTCAAATCACTCTACTTCTCACATCACTCTACTTCTCACATCACTCTACTTCTCACATCACTCTACTTCTCACATCACTCTACTACTCACATCACTCTACTACTCACATCACTCTACTTCTCACATCACTCTACTTCTCACATCACTCTACTTCTCACATCACTCTACTTCTCACATCACTCTACTTCTCACATCACTCTATCACTCTACTACTCACATCACTATACTACTCACATCACTAAACTACTCACATCACTCTACTACTCACATCACTCTACTACTCACATCACTCTACTTCTCACATCACTCTACTACTCACATCACTCTACTTCTCACATCACTCTACTTCTCACATCACTCTACTTCTCACATCACTCTACTTCTCACATCACTCTACTTCTCACTTCACTCTACTACTCACTTCACTCTACTACTCACATCACTATACTACTCACTTCACTCTACTACTCACTTCACTCTACTACTCACTTCACTCTACTACTCACATCACTCTACTACTCACATCACTCTACTTCTCACATCACTCTACTACTCACATCACTCTACTACTCACTTCACTCTACTACTCACATCACTATACTACTCACATCACTCTACTTCTCACATCACTCTACTACTCACATCACTCTACTACTCACTTCACTCTACTACTCACATCACTATACTACTCACATCACTCTACTTCTCACATCACTCTACTACTCACATCACTCTTACTTCTCACATCACTCTACTTCTCACATCACTCTACTACTCACATCACTATACTACTCACTTCACTCTACTACTCACATCACTCTACTACTCACATCACTCTACTACTCACTTCACTCTACTAATCACATCACTCTACTTCTCACATCACTCTACTTCTCACATCACTCTACTACTCACTTCACTCTACTACTCACATCACTATACTACTCACATCACTATACTACTCACATCACTATACTTCTCACTTCACTCTACTACTCACTTCACTCTACTACTCACTTCACTCTGCTACTCACATCACTATACTACTCACATCACTATACTACTCACATCACTCTACTACTCATATCACTATACTCATATCACTCTACTACTCATATCATTATACTCTGAGAAGGTGAACAGTAATGACGAGTATTAAGTAGTCCAAAAGCTTCCCCTGGCGTTTTTGTTTAGCTTTCATTTCTGGGTGGAGTGTCCTTTTAACCAATAGCTTTAACCAAAAAAACTATACACATGTTAAAACAACCACAAAAGAAAAAAAACAGTGGTCAACCTGCTCGTATCAAACAGAGTTAACTTTTGAATAAAGCAAGTTCATTGTGAGTGTGTGAACTAAAAAAGAAATGGTCCTTATTCCAAGAGATAGGAAACCTTGTGTCCGCCTGCCATACCATGAAAACAGCTCACTCATAGTGTTTCTGAGAACTTGAGCTTTCTTGGATAGAGTGCAGCCTTCCAGCTCCATGACTATCTTCTGCAGTACCTCAAAGGTACTTTTCATTTCAGGTGGGTAGTTGAGATTTAAGGCATACATTAGACCAAAAAGCATTGCCGTAGCTAATGCAAAGTTATCCAACCCTTGCAAGATGTTCTGGCCTTCAAGGACAATCCCAATGTCGTCAGATCTGTCATGGCATTTGAGAACGTAGATTCCCACTGTGGTCTCCTCTGTGGAATTTTGAATGAAGGCTTCGTCACCAGCCTGGAGAATGCACAGACAAAATGAGATTCTACAGAACATCAGGCACTGCTCTGGGAATATTATAACAAATGTAATTTCAATCATTTAAATGATGTAGATATCATGAAACATGTTAATTTGTATATAATGAGAACCAGACAAGACCAAGATAAACAGATGACTGATTACTGTTAGACCTCAGTTCTAGGATTGTGGATGGTAGTCCTACAATTTTCGAGCCAACATATCCAATTGTGCAGTGGTCGGCAACCTTATGGCAAGCAGAGGGATAATCACAGAATGGTTTGTAGTATCTGTGCTCTAGCGCAGGTTAAACTATCACTTTATTAGTATTTGTTGCACCTAACTTAATAAAACATGCTATGTGACGGTGGAATGATTACCTCAAAATATATGTCCATTTCAAGGGACTTTATTTAAATGAAATACATACACCACTTCAGCTATTAACACGGGCCAATGGTTATCCCTCCTTAGCATGCATGCCATAGGTTGAAAACCCCTTCAACAACAAAAGCTACAATTTATTAAATTGTATATTTTGGCAAATGTCTTAATTACAGCTGCACGATTAATCGTTATTTTATATATTAAAATAAATATAAAGTTTATATATATGTATATATATATATATACACACACACAGGTGAAACTCGAAAAATGTGAATATTGTGCAAAAGTTCATGTATTTCAGTAATTCAAATTAAAAGGTGAAAGTTAACTAATATATTTAGTATATATAACTATATACATATGCATGATTATACTTTTCAGAGGGCCGACATTTCTGTATTGAAAATCCTTTTTTTAAGCATTTATTAATTAGAAAATAATTACTATTTTTCGTTTTTTCATAAAAAGCAACAACAGTGGCTTTATGTAAACAAACAAGCATTTAAAGGGTTACAATTCTGAACATTAATAAATGTTTGGTCATTATGATTAGAGCTGATGCTGGTTAAAAAATGATGTCAGTGAAATTGGAAAAAATATATAAATCTATAATATTTTTATGACGGTTTTTGGACATGGACATTTTTGTCCATAATAAACCTGTGTAACTTTTTTTTTATTGATGCACAAGGGTTAATGAAATCATAGTCTTTTGAAGGTTAATAATCACATTAGGCAGTATCGCGATTTATATTTTTTCATCCCCAAAATATAAGATGCCTTAAAATGATCGTTTGTTATACCATTTAAGGTAGCCTTTTGTAGCCTATTGAAGACTTTATTACATTTAAGAAAACTGATCCACAGTGACTTTTTTATTCGTGCTCCAAAATACATTTTACAGTTCGCACACATCTATTTTTAGTCGCAAATGCGAGTGAAATGGTTGCGCTGTCGAGCCATTACTTGGATAGACTAAATGATAATTCCAATAGCACGTGAAGATCATTAGCATTAGAGAGCCAAGCATCTCACTGCAACTGGAGCTAGAGGCGTCAGTTGCCATAGAAACCGTTTCAGCTGTACAGAGTCGCACAGTATAATTGGCTGGGCTTTTATTTTTACATTTTACTTGATTTCAGTTAAGACCATGTAAGACTGGTGCGGATTTGAAATATGTCAGTAAAATGTGAGTGTGGCAATCATTTTATGAGATTTCAGGATTTTCCAATCAGGGAAATTAAGTCGATTAACGTTAGACATCAAGTTCTGCAACATCCCCTCCCCCACCCAAGTCGGCGCAACTCACTCCCTGACAGGATTTTCCCATTCGTTGGAGGCTGCAGAGTGAAATTACTTTCTTTGAAAGAGAATTTGCAATAAACGCAGAATAACAAGTAACGTTATGTTCTTTGTGATCAAGTTTAAAAAGGTATAACGTTAACGTTACAGTTCAGCCAGACGCCATTTTAACATTCTGTAAGTAACGTTAACTTTATATATCCCCTCCTCCACCCAAAATTCATTGGCGCCACTCACTCCCTAACCCGAATTAGTTGTCATACACAGAACAAATACGAATAAATATGTCTTAATGACTGTACACAATTTGAAAAACCTTAATGCAAGTCATGATATTAAACGGGATACTATTACCGTTAACTAACTTAGCAGCTAACGTTAACGTAACCTACATTTGAACTAGGCCTAACTTTTACCTATCCCTCAAATCAGTAAGGTAACTTGAATTAAAAACGTTCCCTCAGTGAAAATAAGTTCAAACGGACTACTAACTGTTACTCAATGCCATTTTAGTTCAAGATGTTAATTACCTTCAGACTGTAGCTTTCCACCACGATAACTTGCAGATTCCACTTCCATCCAAAGCGAGAGAGAAAATGGCGGACGGGCGAGTGTCGAGCAGAGCCGTTAACTGAATTTCCTTTGCGTGTTCCCGTGGGGGCGGAGTTTCCGGAGAAAACACAACTAATGTATTTCATTTCAACATGATTCATTTTAAAAGGTTGAACATCCTTTAACATTAAATGAATGGCACAACACTAAAATATGTTTAGATGAGAAACATAAAATAATCATGTAGGAAATACGAAATGCATTTAGGCAAATTCAACAATCTCCCCATTGCCATTTTTTCAGGAGTTTATTTGCTGAGACATTTGTTTCCATTCAGACTCTGAAGGAGGAGAACAAGCTGGTTTAGAAAATACAATACATATACATTTAGTATAGTACACAATTAAATTCAAAGCTACCAAAATGTAAAGGTGCCGCATGTAATTCTGGCACCAGTAATAATAACTTAAATAATATTATTTTTGCACATAAAGAAACTTACCTATAACACAAGCCATTTAAGACACATACCTTGAGCTCTAAGTTTGATAACTGTTGATATGCATCTGTAGAAACCATAAGTCAATTTCAACAAAAGTGTAATTCCTGAGAGCTCCACCTGTCCACGAAATCGCACGGGAATGAAAATCCACTACTTTTTTTTACTACAAAAGCTACCAATTCAAACCTCTTCATAAATATCACAACCCTTAAAAGTTGATGTCAAATACATAATCTGACTTTGTTACGATCTAACGTTACCCCACTGGGGTTGTAACACAAGAGTGTGTGTGTAATAAGTCTGGAACAAACTTCTTTACAGGGATAGTTCACCCAAAAATAAAAATTCTGTCATTAATTACTCACCCTCATGTCGTTCCAAACCCGTAAGACTTTTGTTCTTATTTGGAACACAAATTAAGATCTTTTTGATTAAATCTGAGAGCTTTCTGTCCCTCCATTGACAGCTACCCAACTACCACTTTGACACTTCAAAAAGTTCATAAAGACATCATAAAACTAATCCATATGAATTTAGCGGTTTAGTTCAAAGGATCTGAAGAGACTCTTGAGAGGGTACCAGCTAACCACGCCCTTGCCTACAGAGAGATGCGCCTCAGGTCCTTCATCAGATCCGGATACGGCCTGGATCCGGCGGACTGCGGTAAACCTCAGGATAAACAGAGAGACAAATATTAGCGTAGATGCCATCCTTCTTATGAATGTATAGCAATGAATAGCAACAATCGCTTATAAGTCATGTTAATGTGAAACAGGCCATGCAAAACAAGACACTGAAATTAGATTTATTATTGGCTATAACAAAAATATATAGGCCTAAATTTAAAATTTATGTATTTGAATTCAATTTTGTATTCAAATTTCCATTCATGTGGATTGCAGTTTTAACACAAACTTAACATGATGCATATTTGTCAGTCATAATAGTAGTATTAATAAACTAAATCTGTTTTAAATGCTCAATAACTAGGTTTAGATATTTATCATCAATAAATCCAATCTATTTCAATCACATGTTTTAACTATTGAATATTACTTGTTCCACAGCTGGCCATATATTAACCATGTTCATACTTTTTAACTGAATACATTTAATCGTTTCATGAACACATTTATACTGATTTTAAGCAATTTGAATAAGTGCATTTTGAAAATATGATAATTTAAATAAAATAAATAGTAGTTAATAAAATGTACCAGGAAACATACCTGCAGTTTCATAAGTTTAATTTATTATGACTGACAAATATGCATCACGTATAGTTTATGTTGTTTGTAGCAGTGTACTCCAAATGAATGAAAATTTTATATGCAATTTAAAAAAAAAAAAAATACTTTTAGGTCTAAATATTTTTTTGGAGTGTATAATCTTGAAAAACTTTGAACTGACATGAATTTTTAAAGGGAATATTTTAGTATAAAATCCTGATGAGCTCTCTGCTGTGCATGTGTCACAGATCAGAACGACACAGATAGGTAAAGTAAATGAAAGTTTATTACAGCACTCAGAAACAGACACGGCAGGTGAGTAGATGATATGATGAGATGATAAACAGAAAGGAAAGTGAGACGAGAGGCTTGAATGAAGCCATGGATGTTCTTCTGATCTTGTTTGGATTCTTTTGTCTGCTGGTCTAAGAACATTTGATCGTAGGCTACTGATCGGAAACAAGACACACTTTCATTCAAACATCTAATAGTTATAACAATTACATGACTTGTGATCTAAGCATAATAGACACATACAGAGGTTGTAGATACAATATAGGATTAGTTGAACAATGTTTGATTAGAAGTCCGTCAATAATTGTTTTGGGATGATTTTATGTAATTTCGAAGTCTCAGTCTCTGTGGTTTTAAGAGATTTCAAAATAAAGATGAAAAACCGCACTCTCTGGTTACATCTTCATATTTATTAATACCATGTCCACACAGACGCGTTTCAGCCTAAGCCATCATCAGTGTGTGGTGTGAAACACCAAAGAGATTGCTTTATAAACATTCATATTTTGTCTGTAACATAGTGTTTACAATATATTAGCATATAAATGTTAATTTGCAGTTTGTTGCTTATACAAAGACATTTTATTTCAACATATTTCAGTCTATTTTTACTCATCTCAGTAGGCTATACTATAGCAATATAGTTTGGATGTGTTTATGTAAAAATAACGTTTACTGCGCTCTGTACAGTGTTACACCGTACACTGGTGGGCCGTCAGGGCCAGCAAGGCCTTCTCTGCTGGCCTAAACACTATCAGAATCACTGACTTGCACTTTAATATATTTTTTCCATGAATGAGTATTAAATTATTCTCAATAGTCCATTCTCTTAATTTCATAGCTTTTCTCTTGGTTGTGCTGCTTCCAGTAGTGTATGTTTATGTTAGAGCTTTTATCCAATTATATTTCTGCCATCATGTGTTGCCATGGCCAAAGAAATCTGCCTTGGGGCCTTCAGAATCAATAGTGCTGGCACCTGTAGCTTAAAATGAATGGCAATGAAACTGTTGCTTTACCCCCACTTGACCCCGAGCAGGTTCAAACCTACTGGAAAAAATCTGTTATTCAAGCTTATCCAGCTTAACGCAGAGTCACGGCACACTGTTCGATCTGTCCGGGTAGTAACAGAACTGACTGACTGTAATGTATGCCAGGTCTGATTTTGAAGGCAAAAGTCCCGCTGATCTCATTGATTTCGTTCAAAACTCTGTGTGAGAGCATGGGTCAGCTGTACACCTGTGTCCACTGTCAAGCGGACACTCTCAGCACTAAAGCCAAGTAAAACTGATGCCAGAAATGCGACGGGACAGACTTGACTTTCAGCATTAGCCTCGATGGCTATAGAAAAGGTTGTTGGGACTGAAACGCACAGATAACCTGTACAGCTGAGTAATTTAAAGGTAGGGTAATTTAAAGGTAGGTTTCTAAAACACTTTTTGCCAAATTTGTTTAAACTGTCTTTATATACCAATACATATCTAAAATGTACTCTGAAAAGGAGTTTATAATAATAGAGTGTCTGTAGTCCTCTCAGGGCTGAAATAAACACAGCTCATTATTTCATTCGGACCGAGTGCTCTGATTGACTGGGTGACTGTCACTCTCCCTCGTTTCTATGGCTACCAACAGGAGCTGCCCACATGTGCGCACTAGGTTGACTCCCTCATTTCGGAAGAGTTAAGTCTCACAATCATGGCAGAGAAAGAGCAGTCGAAAAAGGTATTTTATTACCTGTGATTCTGACATGTCACTCCGCACTGCGCTCCTCTCCGCACTGGTAAATGCGTCCTCCAGCTGTGCGGTTGGCATTGCGCGTTCAAGTGTTTTGGGGGCGTGGCTTTGGAATGAACTCAGAAGGAAGGGGGTGGGAGTTTCTCTGTTGGTTACTTTCAAAATCCAGCAGTTTTCTGCCAGTTTCTCAGACTTACCTACCCCGCCTTTAAGTCTTTTTGAGGAAAGAAATTAGGATGGATTTTATGTAAAAAAAAAAAATCAGTAGTTTTGGTGAGTATAATGCTTTTTTTGCCCCCATTTTTCCCATGGTGAATCTGATTTTCTTCTTAATTTTTCTTGGAAATGTATGATAAAAACTTTATTTTTTTTTTCAAACAATAATACTATTGTAACGTCTGACAAGGGACTGTAACCCTTGAACGACAAGACAAGGGAGGCTCTACTTCTGAACTTATTATCAGAACGCAAGAACAACTGAACACTAACGCACAAGCCGAACTCACTCGCTCGTTTCTCTCTCCCGGCCTTTTCCCAACTCACCACATTAACCCAATAACTGCCAGTGCAACATAAAAACAGCAATTTCACAACAATTATAGTGAGTCTGTGCACTGCTACATTATAGGCCTATGTCACACTTCCTGCTTCCGAAACGCGGAGTAGGGATACAGAACTTTCCGGTCAACAGTATTTCTCGAAAAGGATTCAGATTATCAGCCATGATGTCTAAACCAGAGGTCTTCAATCTTGCTTATGGAAGGCCGCTGTCCTGCAGAGTTTAGTTCCAACCCTAATCAGACACACCTTAATCAGCTCATCAAGCTCTTCAGGATCGCTTGAATATAAAAAGACAGGTGTGCTGAAGCAGGTTGGAACTAAACTCTGCAGGACAGAGGCCCTCCAGGAGCAGGATTGAAGACCTCTGGTCTAAACCATCCTGAGACTGACCACGAGCTATGAGGTTGTGAAACGAAGGTTTTTGTTCCTGTAGAAGCTATAAGTTCGTATGAAATCAACCTTTTAAGAAAAACGTGTTTTATCCGCGATCTTATGGGAAAAAAACTACACTACCCACAATCCTAAGCGTAGCAGCAACGTCTGCTGATTGGTCCAACTCGCTGTTACCATAGAAACGTTTACCTTATTGGCGAACGGCTAGAGCTATAACAACAATGGCAGGCTACACCCACAGCTGTTGTTGTAGTGTACAACACTGTGCTCTGCATCAGGATGTAGACAGCCATACCTCAGCTTTCACGCTTTCCCGAAAAACGAAACACTGCGCAAGTCTTGGGTTAGGTTAATTAGGAGGGATGAGGGGCCTTCTTTTAATATTCTCCGGGGCAGCACTTTCGTTTGCAGTTTGCATTTCGAAAAGGAGAGCATCTATGTCATAGAAAGTGGTCGGAATAGACTTAAACTCAATACGATACCAACCCGGTTTCCCTGGAATAAGTGGGGGGATAATCAGCCCCGTCGTCGGTCAGTTTTTGACGGTGTTAACACATGCCTTGGAGTAGCGGAGGGCGTTCAGGCTGGTGCTGAGTCTGAGGTGGAGGAGGACAAACATTCTGCCGCCGGTAAATGTCATGAACCTGCCTCAGAACACAACAATACCCACACGGATGTGGACGCAGATACTGTATGTATGTAGTGGATGCTGCTGCTGAAACCATCAGGCTACTGGAAACTAAAGTGAGAGCTCTAGAAAGCCAACTAAGGGACCTGTCCTTTACACTTAACATCAACAGGTACTGTGCAGCGGACGATGAATTCCGATTCTATACCCGCTTTCCGTCTGAGAAAGTGTTTTGGTCGTTTTGGAAATCCATCGCACCCTCAGCTTCCAGGTTAGTCTATTGGAGTAGAGCCCAGAGGACAACTGATGTCATGGCACTGGAGAAACCCAGCCCTAACAGGAGACTGCAACTTGTTGATTAACTTTCTTTACTGCTGTCGCGTTGCTGTTGGGATGAAAGAGAAGGTGATAGCAGACATATTTGGCATCAGCACCACCACTGTGAGCAGAGTCATCATCACATGGGCCAACTACCTGTTCCTTTTTTGGGGGGGTCAGAGCCAATTTGGATGACAAGGGAACGAGTGCAAGCAAGAATGCCATTAAAGTATGCCCAGTACTGTCCCAACGTGCGAGCGATTCTAGACTGCACAGAAATCAGGTGGGAGGCATCATCATCACCCACCCTCCAGTCTGAAACATTTTCTAACTACAAGAACACCAACACCTTCAAAGGTCTGATTGGCATTGCCCCATGTGGAGTTATCACCTTCATCTCAAAGCTGTACACTGGTTCCATATCAGAAATAGAAATCACACAGCAGTCAGGAATCCTTCGTCTACTTCAGCCTGGAAATGCATGCATGGCTGACAAAGGCTTTGTCATTGACCAAATGCTTTCTGAAGCTGGGGCCACCCTCATAATCCCCCCATTTAAAAGAGGTGCCAGGTTCAGCGGAGAGGACACTGAAAAACCCAGAGTGTCGCACGACTTAGGATCTTGGTGGAGAGGGCCATCAGAAAGATCAAAGAATATTATATCTGGGACAAGACCATTCCTTTGACCCTTTCAGGCTTTGTAAATCAGCTGTGGGTAACTTGTTGCTTAATGTCCAACTATCAAGGCCCTTTGGATGTGAAGGGTGATGTCCCAGTGTGACACATTAAAACACACCCTAACTGCAAAATTAGCTTTTTGTCTTACCAACTACAAACTGTTGAGCATAATGAAAAGCACTCTCATCTTTAGTATGCTTTGCCATAATAATAAAAGAAATAATACACATACATGCTGTTGACACATTTTTTTTTTTCACAGAACAAGTCAGTGCATATGCAAGTCATATGCACAGCAGATGTATTTGCATTGGACAGAACAAAAAACATGCTTACAAAAAACAATAGAGGTCATTAGAGAGTTTTCAAAGTGCTCCCAACTCAAATTTCTTGTTAAAGTAAAAAATACAGTTTATAGAATGTATGATATACTAAAATGAAATACTTATACTAGTTAAAGGGATACTCCACTTTAAAATGAAAATTCTGTCATCATATACTTACCCTCCTGTTGTTTCAAACCTGTAAGAATTTCTTTCTTCTGCTGAACAGAACGGAAGATATTTAGAAGAATGTCAAGTAACCAGACTTTGGTTTCTGGTCCCATTGACTTCCATAGTCGGAAAAAAAATATACTATGGAAGTCAACGGGAGCAGGTCACATACGATCTTGCATATTCCAGGTTGAGGTCAAGGTCTCGCTGTTCATCTCCAACAGACAGCACCACAGAGTCAGTAAGGGGTCCTACGAAGACAAGTAACAGGAACTATTAATCATTAAATGCATTTACACATGTCCTAATTAATAAAAACTTACATATACAGCACTTACTTGTGGAGGCTCGATACAGTGTTGATTTGACGCAACTGCGTCCAGGTACCTTGGGTTTTCCTCACCACAAGTTGGTCCGTGGGTTCTGGGCTAATACCCCGGAGCAAAACAAAAACAAAAAAAAAGGAAAAAATGCAGTCAAAAGTTTCAGAGAATATCAATATTTAAGCACATAATTCACACTGTAAGTATACATCTATATACAGGTAAAACTCAAAAAAATTGAATATTATGCAAAAGTTATAATTTTGATGATTATGGCTTATAGCTTTTGAAAACCCCCAAATTAAAATCTCAGAAAATTAGAATTTTACATGAAATCAACTAAAAAAAGGATTTTAAATACAGAAATGTCTAATGAAAAGTATAACCATGCATATGTATATAGCTATATATACACTAAATATATTAGTTTCACCTTTTAATTTGAATTACTGAAATACATGAACTTTTGCCCAATATTCAAATTTTTTGAGTTTCACCTGTATACTTAAGACAGTGTTAGTCACATGTTTTAATACTAGAACTTCAAAAATTATAATTGAGTAGGCTATACAGGATGTTTGGCTAGACCTGAGGGATACACACAAACCTGTGTCCTTGGTCGGTGCCATGACTGAAGCTCACTGGTGCACGACAGAAGCATTTCTCCCCTGTGAAGCTGTAGTGGTGCGTCTGAAATAGGAGTGCAACCACATGCTTGCATAACGCCTCTCCAGCAGCACATGAGCAGGAGCATCTATTTAACTGCACCGGTGTAACTGCACTCGCAAAAACATAAACATCAGTGGGCTTAAGGAAAATTAAGGAACAAATATGAGAACAGAGAATCTGCAACAGGAGATATATAACAAAATCTGCAACCGCTGACATGAAACAGAACAACAGCAGACATGAAACAAAACATTACTATCTGCAACAGCAGATCTGGAGAGAGAGAGTATTTTGGAACAGCAACAAGAAACAATAAAAATAAAAAACATGCACACACTGAACATGCACCTGAACTTGTGCAGGTCTGTAACCATGCTCTATTTCATTAGGAGCATTAACTAGATTTACATTTTAACGTGGTCGGGAAGGTAGTCCTAAGTGTAACAGTTCCATTGATGCACAAAAGACTACGATAAGCGAGTTTTGCATGGATAGAGCATGATTTCAGACCCAGGCATCCTAGCACTGTAACCTGCAGGGTTTGAGGCTCCTCGTTTTTCATAGAACAGTAGCAGTTCGCTCTAACTGCCACTTCCATATTAACTAAATCTGACACTGCAGTAGGAGAGGGAAAAATGATCACACCATATAGCAACCTGTTTGGGCATTGGTAGCCTATGACAGCCACCCAGCCATATTTTCCCCCAAATAATAATTCTCAACTATGTTCTATCAGTAGCCTGGAGCTTATCTGACATGCTAGCGATATTGACATGTACAGTATAGGCAGTGCCTAGCTGTTACCTAGCTATGCTAAACAACATCTTGCCGCTCGTCAGGCAAAGTTTTTGGACCCACTGAGAAACTAAATATGTATTCCTACCAATGATGTAAATCATATTTTTTCGATTAATTAAAAAGAATGTTTCATCTGACACATTCATGTGCTAGCTATATAAATACACTTTGACATTCAAGCTAGCTAGCGACAGCGTGTCAGCGGAATTCTACTGACTTAAACGGCAACAAAGAAAGTGAAACTTATGTAAACAAGCATACACTGCATATTATAATTTAAGGTGCATTTCCCCAAAATGTTATAGAAGTTAAATAAAACAGCATTTTAAAGATCGTCTTTTTATCCTGTTAATCTCTTTAGCCTCTTTTACCCAAAAAGCAATGGATTACTGATCTACAGACCGTAAGTGTATTTTAACTTTCTCCTGTTTAATAAAGAAATGAATTAACAGTTTCTTAACCAAACAGTGCAATGATTTAAAGCATTTTAACTTAGCAGTTTTAACTTTCCCCCTTTTTATGGACCATATTAAGTATCTTTTAAATATATTAACTCAATGCATCAGTATTACATCATTTTTATCATCCTTACACAAACACATGCAAAGCAGAATTTATTCAGTGTACTGAGTTGTGGTGACAATAAATGGGTTATTCCCGAATACCTGATCATCTCTGGTAAAAGTCTCTCACCGGACGCTCTGTAGTAGGTCTGTTATCAACCGGCAAAATCAGCTTCTACTAGCCAACATTTTTACATATAGATAGAAAGACAGATAGACAGACAGACAGACAGACAGAGATAGATATAGACAGCTAGATGATAGAGAGAGAGAGAGAGAGAGAGAGAGAGAGAGAGAGAGAGAGAGAGAGAGAGAGAGAAGAGTTTGCGCTTCCCCATCACGCCTTCATAAAGTGTGTACATGTTCTGGTCATCTTTGTCGTTGATGAAGCTCTCCACGAAATCTTACCTCTTACATGGCAGGTTCTCCGGCTTGGCCTCCACGATCTACATGAATTTGTGGAACTGATTGCGAATGTTCCACCTCGTGGTACTGTTTGTCCAACGTCTCCTTCCTGATTTGCAGCAGGGCTTGGCGGTTCTGCTGTGAAATTTCATCCAGGCCTCGATTCACGCTGCCAAACTCATGTCTGAGTTTCTGAATGTCTTCATCGTCCACATGGTGCAGCACCACCCGGATGAGAGAGCCGGCCACACCGAAGATGGGATTGACCACCGCTGCTGCTGACGAGATGGTGGCCACACATTCCAGAACCTTCACAAGGCCCCTCTTCAGCTTCTCTGGGTCCTCGAAGATCTCAGCCATTGTGTCTGGAGGAAGACTGTCTAAAGCTCTTATCTTATAGTTGACCTGAAGAAGGAAACAGATCACAATCTCAGAGTTAAACAAATTCTATTAAATATACTTATCTACAATGAATCAATGGCTCAATCATCATTTGTGGCTTAATGTTGATTACTGCAAGAATAATTTTATTCCTCATTTTATTTAAAAAAATTAGCAAAAAACAGTGAGGAATTTTTAATGGAGGTAAATTAGGTCATTTTTTTGAGGATTTAAAAGCAGAAATGTAAAGCTTATTTTAAAAGCTCTTACATTAATTCTGTTACAATGTGCACTTTATTTGACCTGTAAAGCTGTTGAAATCATAATTTATACATTTTTTTTTCAGGGGTTACACTGTAAAACCAATTAATTGCACCAAACAAAAGTTTGTAAATATACATGTGTGTATATTTATATACACACACATATATATTAGTGCTGTCAAATTCATTAATCGCAATTAATCGATTCTAACATAAAAGTTTATATAATATATGCATGTATAGTTATTATTATTATATACTATTTGATATATACACACACAGATGTTTATGTTAGATGCGATTCATCGATTTGACTACACACAATAAGAGATTTTCACACTAAATCTTGTTAACATGCATACTTTTAAGTCTTGTGAGTATACTGAAGTATACTTATAGTGAGTACATAAACGTCTTCCGTTATCAGTGCCCCTTTATAACCCAGAAAGAAGTGGAAGTTATAAGCAATATTATGCCATAAATGCTGTTGATTAAACTTAACTTGAACTCAGAATACTCCTTTAAACATTTTTTTTAGATTAGACTCAGCAAACACAGCAAACGGCCTTTGAAACTTTGACAACTTTGCATTTAATGCAAATCAAAGCCATTTCCATATTCACCTGCATTCTGCAGTCATTGTCCTTAGTGATCACATCATGAATTGACATGGCAGAAATCACATTTGGTCATATAACACAACAAATACAAAGACTAACTGCCATATGAGAGAGAAAAAAATATATCCATTTATTGTGCAAAGAATAATCAAACATACGCAAATAATTATATAATAATTTATAATGTGTAACTCACATCAAAGACTCACATCATTAGAAATATATTTTTACAATATATTCAGTCACAATAATGACCAAAACATGCTTAATATTCTTTAAAAACATTTTTTTAGCTGTGATATACAGTATTAAAGGGATAGTTTTTGAAAATGATCCCATAATTTACTCACCCTCAAGCCATCCTATTGTAGGTGTATAGGACTTCTTTCAGCCAAACACAATCTGAGTATTATTACAAAATATCCTTTGCTTCAGAAGGTCTTTATTAACCTGCTGGATTGGTATGGATTACTTTTATGATGGATGGATGCACTTTTTTTGGCGCTTCAAAAACTCCCATTATAAAGGAAATTGTATAATATTACTCTGTGTTTGGCTAAAAGATTAAAGTCATTTACACTTAGGATGGCTTGAGGGTGAATTAGATTGTGATAATTTTCATTTTTGGGTGAACTATCCCTTCAAGAAGAGATTTCATCAAAAAGTCCATTGGCAAGCAGAGAAAGAATGACCCATTTTACACCCCACAGAATTTATTGAAACTCCCTTATTCAAGATTGCTTGTGACATTAAAACTTTCAGCATATTATGAAATGGATTTGTCTCAGCAGTTGTTCAGTGTGACTTCAGTTTTCCTCAGGGCATTGGTCCAGAACTTCTTGCATCTTGTCTTGAATCTCAATGACCCTCGGGCCCCATTTCTTTCTCACTTTATCCTCGTTTTCCTCATTGATGGTGGAGTAGGCCATCAGCCCCATAAGTCCAATGTAAAACAGGTGGGCCAGGTGAGAGCAGCGGGCCTCCATCACCTTTTTGTTCTTTTTACAGTCCTCCAGGTACACTTGTAGGATGGGTCTCCCAAACAGAGCGGTTCCCGTCACACCACGATAAAACACATCTAAGCTCATGTCCCTCTTGTCCTTCTTGTAGATCTTCACAAAGTCCTGCATGTGACGATCTGAATTCTCAGGATCCAGTTTTACTCTTTCCAACATGGTGTTGAATGCACCGTACTGATGCTTGATGACTTCCTCGTGTTTACCGTAATTCTCGTTGATCTCATCAATGCGGATCTGTCGGAGCACCTCCTTGTTCATCTCTGAGATGGTTTCCAGCTTTTCATGGATCTCCTTGAAGTCCTTGCCCATCTCATGGTCTTCCTCTTCCGTGAGGCCTTTCCTGACGACCCCGACGACTGAAGTCACAATCCCAAAGAGAGGATCTATGGAGGAGGCGAAGGAGGAGATTTTCTCCACATAGCACAGCACTTTGACCGCAGTCGCTTTGATCTCCTGTTTTTCTGCCATAGATGGGTCTGAATCTTGGACTTTGGCTCTTCTAGTCTTTCAGTGTTGTCTGATTCTGAAATAAAAGGAAAACTGTATTGTAAATAAAATTATCTTTATTTACAAAAATAGTGTAAATTCTCTGCTTCCAAACCTTTAGGCTTCAGCATTGTATATACTTTACAGAGAGGGCAATTACACAATACATTTATTTATTTTGAAACTGAACCTGCATTGTCAAAATAGACAAATGCTTTGTGGAATTTCCTTCTCTGTTTGAATATACTTTACATTTTTACTGAAATTTTAAATTGAGTATGAATCTTGAGTATAAATTTTAAATGTAAACTTTAATTTCATTCAATACTGAAAACGATCAAATAGTTCAATGCAAAATTTCAAAATGGACAATTTTACTCATTTGTGTGAGTTTTGTATTTTTACGCATATTAGGTTATCAAGCTGTTAGAATAGCAGCATACTAACATTTATCTCTATTGGAATCAACTTTGAGTAGTCTCTTTTATTTGAGTTGCTGCCTATGTAAAGTGTCCCAAATTGATCTCTTTTAAGGTTCAATGACCATTAGATTCTACCTTAAAAGGCAGCGGTTTATATAGCCCGTTATGTATATTTTCTCTTTCTGCGTAAAAGGTTGCTGTCAAGTTCTGAATCTGCTGTGTCCAAAATGGTAATAATCAATTGTACCTGTTTCCTAATAAGTAACTAAAATTGAACTTTCGCGCCACGGACATACCTGTAGAAAGTATCTAAACTTAAAAAAAAAATAAAAAAGGTATAGGCCTATAACATGACATTTTATTTACAGGTTTTTGTGCTTTCAGAAAGGAAGTTCACATTAAGTGTTGACTTAATGTAAACACATTAAGTAAGGGATTATTCAATATACATTAGTAATCAAAAAACGGTTTGCACAGAAATAAACAATCAAACTAGTAATTCAAAGCTAAAACAATACAGTTGATAAGCACGTTAGGTTTGACATTCCAATCAAACCACATGACATAATGAATTATGTCATGCTTGTGGCTTTACTCATGTTTTCCTTATTATAAACAAAGATTTTATAAATGGATTATATAAAAATATATAATTTTTATATAACATGCAATTTATCTTTGTCAGTCACTAAAATAGGCTTCAAGACTGAATGAATGGCAGTATGGCTTGTAAACAGGCTAACACAATTAGCTTAAGATAGAGGTTAGATCAGGGATGTCCAATCCTGCTCCTGGAGGGCCACTGTCCTGCAGAGTTTAGCCTCAACCCCAATTAAACACACCTGAACCTGATAATCAAGGTCTTAGGTATACTAGAAACTTCCAGGTAGGTGTGTTGAGGCAGGCTAGAGCTAAACTCTGCAGGATAGTGGCTCTCCAGGACTGAGTTTGGACACCCCTGGGTTAGATGAACAGCAAAACATATTCGGTTACATGAAGCACCAATATTATTCCACACTCATGTCTCAGGATACACGTTTAAGCAGGAGAATGTTCTAAGCTATGAATCTTACCTTCAAATGCGTCTGTAGCTGTCAGTTCCTAATGGTGCTGCTGCTGTTTTTGTACAAGCAGCCACCATTTCACTGTCCGGTCTGAGAAACAGCACTTCCCTCTTTGTCAAAAAAGGGCAGGGTGTGGGAGTGACTCATACCACAGCAATGCTGATTGGTTCAGAAGGGGGAAAAAAAGCATGCAGCTTTTCCGCAATCCACTTTCTGAAGAACACACACACCCTGCATGGAAAATGGCTGCAATGCGCTCTGCCAAGTTCAGAATTGAATCTTGTCACTTACAGACACGAATGAATAACTAGTTGGAGCAGATGAGTAAATTAGAGAACATTTAGATTGCCTTTATAAAAAAAAAAAAGAAAAAGAGGAAATTCTGATGATGTCTAGTCTAATACTAATGCATGAGTCAAAAAGTATGTGGAAAAACAGTTTATGGGCCATTTATCAAATGATCATTAAAAAATTAAACAAAGAATTTTTTCTTCATTCCGCTTGTGTTTCATGAATAAGGCCATGTGTAAAAATTCAGGAAGCAGGTACGTCCTGTTGTGTGGCTTATCTGGTTAAGTGAGAAAAACACTAAAGCATAAACAAAGAATTTGAATATACGCTGAAAGGAGAGGCGGTCGGGCAACTGTGCGTGTCAGCTGTCATTTGAACAGCTGGGAGAGAGTCAAGTTCATGACAAATGTGTAGTGTGAACTGGGCTTTGTGTGAGTTCATTTTGTAAACAGAGTGCCGGTAGATTACATTGCATAGCTAAGAAAATAATATGCATTGTATGCTTGGAGGAAAAGGTCACATTTTCACTTTATTTAACATACAATGAGTGTCACCTCTAACCAGTTAAGACAGGAAAATGAACTCTTACGTTGCACTGAGAAAGACAGGATGTCCCAAATGGAGATCTTGTTTTATTTTTCCTTCCAAGTACCTGCGGCAGAAAAGAGGGGGGGAAGCATGGAACTTTTAGCAAAGTATATTCATAGAGTTTTGGGTCAGTTCCAGTTTGTTGATATTGCAATAATGACTAGTGATAATCTTGGTACCATCCGTTAGAATGTTATCAGATGTTTCACACAGTATGCTATTGTTTTCCAGCAATGGTGTGTTGCAATTTACAGCAACTGTTGCAAACTAAAAGCCTGGTCTTTTTTGTAAATATATATTCCATTTGACTAACAGGAAACATTCTCAGAACTTAAGCTAACATTCTGGCAAGTTTCACTCATTGAATGAACGTTCTTCCAGTAACGTTAATAGCAGAGGTGTCAAGTAACGAAGTACAAATACTTCGTTACCTTACTTAGAATTTTGGACTATCTATACTTTACTGGAGTAATTCTTTTTCAGCCGACTTTTTACTTCTACTCCTTACATTTTCACGCAATTATCTGTACTTTCTACTCCTTACATTTTAAAAATAGCCTCGTTACTGCTATTTCATTTCGGCTTGTTGTCATTCCGGCTTGTCATCGTTCAAAAAAATGACCAATAACACACACGGTAATAGATCTGAGTCCCGCCTCCTGAACACAGATCGCTAAACTGATTGGCTTTGTGTTTTCTTTCTAACTTGTGAGGGGCTGTTGTTACATTTGGTTGTGCAAAGAAGCGGCAAAACTTCTCAGAAGGAAACCTAGAGATGCGGTAAGCGACGGAGAAATCAACAGTTCTCTGCTCAAGAATACGGGGCAAATCGTGTCGCGTTTGGGGACAGACGTTTTTACAATTCACTCTTGGATGGATACCTGGGGCCTGTTTCAACAAGGAGGTTCAACCAACTCTGAGTTAAAACTTGAACTCTGAGTTGACTTACCCTGAAATGGGAAACTCTGAGTTTTCGGTTACAGATCAGCTGAAATTAGTTAGTTCAATCAACTCTAAGTTGACTGACTCAGAGTTAAGCGTGTGCACCACAACTATAAAAAGCCATTATCAATAGATATTATGAGTAACCATGGCAACAGCACCAAACAAAAAGAGGAATTACTGTGTTGGGTGTAATTAATTTCCAAGTAATCTAAATATTATAATTTAATTAAAGGAATTACTCTTATTTCCTCTGTAATTTAAAATAAAATCTGATGTAATTACATTATAAGCTACTGCATAGACCATAGAACAATTCTGTATAAAACAATTGATTTAACATACATTTTTAAAAGGTATATTTTTAATGTAACCTTCTCCCTCTACACACTTTGGTCAATTCAAGAATAGTTCATGCAATTGTATATTGTTAATTTGAAAGCATTAAAACCTCTTAACCTTCGCCGGAGCGTCGGCGCACTGAAGCGCTTTTTTTAATTTAGTTCAAATTTACTATCAGATTTAATGTTATACCTTGACAAACTATAAATCATTAAAAAGATATAAGACTCGAGATTCAGTATTTGACCAGTATTGTATTCTGAGAAACTTACAGTAGGGGTTCAATCTTCAGCTGGCTGGCAGGAGCCGCCACTGGCATGTCACGTGACCTGTCAGTGACTGGCTGGCAGCTGCCAGTCTGAGCCTGTAATGTCACATGACCTGTCAGTGGCTGGCTGGCAGCTGCCAGTCTGAGCCTGTAATGTCACGTGACCTGTCAGTGGCTGGCTGGCAGCTGCCAGTCTGAGCCTGTAATGTCACGTGACCTGTCAGAGGCTGGCTAGTTGTCAGGCAGTCTGCCTTTGGCAAGTTTCAGAAACCATTGATTTTTGACAGTTTTTGTGTTTTGTGTTCCTCCCTTTCTAGCTCATTTATTATGCATCTGTTTATATGATTATGTTCTTTAGTATGATTGATGTTTTGGGGACTGTTATCCCAATATAACCAGTCAAATGGCCGTGATCAGACTGTCAGCTTACAGACGCTTGCTGGACGCTCATCCAGTCAGTCGCAGCTGATACTACGAGTATAACGCGTTGCCTGACACTCTCGCTGCAAGGAAATAAATTGTTTTCTTATTATGAATATAATGTCACGCATTTATTCTTGTGTATGATTGATGTTTTGGGTACTGTTATCCCAATATAACCAGTCAAATGGCCGTGATCAGACTGTCAGCTTACAGACGCTTGTTGGACGCTGTATCCATCTATTCACAGAGTAGGCCTAACAGTGAGTGAATCTTTCTCTATTGTTCCCTAATGGTTAAACACTTTCACTAATTATATAATTATATTCAATTACTATATTGTGAACTACATTATATATATATATATATATATATATATATATATATATATATATATTAATAATGATTTGCACTAAATATTTAGATAAACTTTGTAACGTCACGTGTGTGCCGGGATCTGACTGTTTGAATCGCCTATCCACCTGACCCCACTAAACGGTGGGATCTTATGACGAAAGAAAGAATTGTGAGGTTTATGGCCACTTCAGTTAACGGGATTAAAAGAACTTAGCCTATAATTTACGTATGCTAAGTAAACAATTGTAAACTATATCAGAATTTGACAGGCAACGCGTTATACTTGCAGTATCAGCTGCGACTGACTGGATGAGCGTCCAGCAAGCGTCTGTAAGCTGACAGCCTGATCACGGCCATTTGACTGGTTATATTGGTTATATAACAGTCCCCAAAACATCAATCATACTAAAGAACATAATCATATCAACAGATGCATAATAAATGAGCTAGAAAGGTAGGAACACATAACACAAAAACTGTCAAAAATCAATGGTTTCTGAAACTTGCCGAAGGCAGATTGCCTGACAACTAGCCAGCCACTGACAGGTCACGTGACATGACAGGCTCAGACTATCGAAAGCCAAATGCTTCAGAATTCGCGTGGATTTGATCGCCGTATAAATATTAAAACGCCGTCTTCATAACGCCGCCAGGCGTTAAATAAGCACCGTCAGGCGATACAATAACGCCACTCGCCGATAGATGTTAAATTTACGCCACACGCCACTCAAAATGCAGATTTGTGAGCTCATTTACATGGCCCCTCCTCTTCTGAGTTTGAGGACTCTACGGCAAGTCGGAGAAGACAATCCAGTTTGGAAGAGCGCGAAAATGGCAAGAATTTGTTTTGCGGTGTAAACACACTGTAAATGACTATGATGTAAATGAATTTTGTTCAAGAAAAAATAAAAACAAGAGCTTAAGATCCGGCGCAGCACCAGATCTAGTCTGGCTCGCCCCTCCCGTTATCAGAGACAAGAAAAATGTCTGTAGAGTCAAATAATTTCAGACGTCTAACTGCGATTAGGAATAGCATAAATGCCCCTAGATTTCCCTTTATGCGATCCCTTAAATTCATTCATTAAATTATTTTTAAATTATATAGGCTATAACAAAGTTCGGGAGGAGCACGTTCAGATAATCAACCAAATCAACACGGGATGAGTTAATCAACTCATTGAGTGAGATAGGATTGAGTAAGCCGTTTGGCTTATTAGGCTACTATTAATGTCGCTGTCTTCACGAAGTGCTGAAATGTCAATCACTATACAGTATCATCATGACATGGCCTAGTCAGGAAAAGAAGACCCAAAAGTGGGAATTTGAAGCAAATCAAACTTTATATTTAGGTTGCCTGTCTGAGTGTGCGACTCCCGGCCTAATGGTGTCCCGCATTAGCCTAAATAATTCGTAACATTAGTTAACTGAAAAATAAAAGCTAAAATTAGGCTAAATAAAATGGGCCTTTAAATGATGGGCATATACAGTATATTAATTAAAAAATTTAACGAAAATTAAAAACGATTCCTTGCAGATTGAAATAAGCTGAATTTGAAGCTCTAAAATTATGAACTGGAAAGAAATAGAAACTTAAACTAAACTTATATATAAATTATATATAGGCCTAAATAATTAAATATAGCCTAAATTAAACGTAAATAGCAATTTAAAAAAACATTTTTAATGACAAAATCACATAACGAAACTGCTTCAAATTAAACTAAAATTACCACGAAAAATAAACTAAAACTAATTCAAAATCAAGATATAAATAAATAAGATATCAATAAATAAAGAAAAATAAATTAAAAATAAAAATAACTGCAGGTCTCCACAGTCACGTTGCCTAAATGAAAACTATGAAAGCCGTGTGACCGGCCAACTGATAAAAAAATTAAAACAAATAACGAAAGAAATTATTCCCTCTGATATTCTGTTTCGTTAATAAAGTTTGATTTGGAACATATTCCTTCTTCATTTTATCATTTCCTGATTATGGCCATGTCATAATGATACAGCCTACATTTCAGCACTTCGTGAAGACAGCGACGTATAATGAAGCGCTTAGAGATCGTGTGATTGCACGTTCAGTTGAATTTGAGAACTTATGCTAAAATTTGCCCTTACAGCTCTGATGTGTAAACCTGTCAAATAAAAATCTGAAATGTTGAGATCTGCACTTGCAGAATCACAAACCTGCATTTCTGAATTTGAAATTATTATCAAATGTAAACTGCAAATTCCAAAAGCAGGTCATTTTGCTATAAAAGTAATATTTTTTTCCGGAACATTTTTGCCTTGTGCTGCAAAGTGCATTTGTTTATATATCTGAGTTGATTTGGGCTCAAAACACGAAATGGGCAGAGAGTTAATGATGAAAGACATCGGGCCCGGATTATCAGAGTAAAACCGATTGAGAGTAAAAGGCGAGTGCAGTCATTTACAGTGTGTTTACACCGCAAAACAAATTCTTGCCATTTTCGCGCTCTTTCCAAACTGGATTGTCTTCTCCGACTTGCCGTAGATTCCTCAAACTCAGAAGAGGAGGGGCCATGTAGATGAGCTCACAAATCTGCATTTTGAGTGGCGTGTGGCGTAAATTTAACATCTATCGGCGAGTGGCGTTATTTTAACGCGTGGCGGCGTGTGATGTTAACTTATCGCCTGACGGCGTTATGAAGATAGCCTGGCTAACGCCAGACCCAATTCTCGTTGAGACTTGGGTCTGGGAACCACATGTACGTTTTCTCGTATTTGAGGCGTGGTTTACGTTTCTCCGGCGCCGTTTATTGGGTGCTAAGCATGTCTGTCAAATGCGCCTGTACGTAGCTCATATGCAATCGTTTCAATTATACCAGATGACGTATGTAGAGCGACAGAAATTAGACAAGGAAGAAGACGACGGGTCAGATATTTTTGTGTAAACAATGACGTTCAGCGACTATTGCCGTTTGTGCAAGATAAACACGCGGTAGCTTCGTGTCTGCTGCCATGTTAAATCCATAGAAATAAACAAACTACTTCGGTGTGCATAGATGTCGTCATCGTCTTGCTCCCTCCCCGTTCTGTGATTGGTTCCCTAAATGAGGCGAAAATCTGGCCCATGGTATCCATACTGCCTTTCAGCGTGAATAAAGTCGCGCTGCGGGAAGGCAGCATGGGGAAACCCAGACTATTATGAAGACGGAGTTTTAATATTTATACATCAAATCCACGCGAATTCTGAACCATTTGGCTTTCGATAGGCGTTTTAATATTTATACAGCGATCAAATCCACGCAAATTCTGAACCATTTGGCTTTCGATATCAGACTGGCAGCTGCCAGCCAGCCACTGACAGGTCACGTGACATGCCAGTGGCGGCTCCTGCCAGCCAGCTGAAGATTGAACCCCCACTCGAAACTTATAGTGACAGTTATGTCTTAATTTGTATCAGGAGTTATGAAATGAAAAAAAGTAGTCGATACCTTTAATATGAATTATGAGCGTCATCTGGTCCATTCATAAAAAACACTCCGTGCTGTCGTCATGACAGAGATTCACAAAACAACGTCCCTGAGGGCTTTTATCTCAACAATGTGCAGATGTGGAGAAAGATTGATATATTCTCATAGATTCACATCATATTTCTATAGACAGGAATAATATTTATTGAATTTATACCCAAATGCGTCGATGTAATCATTAAGATCGCTTCTTACTGAGATGTGCTGTGCTTTCAATTCATACCAATAGCATGAGGGCGCTATATGCACAATAATAGTCCATATATGGATCATGAAGAAGACCCATAGTCATGTGACATTCCAGGACGTCACCTCGATACAGAAAGTAGCTGACAGAGATCGCTGTAACATGCAGATAAAGATGTTTTGAAGACAATAAACATGATTGCAATGATATTTGAGTTACCCGTGTTCTTCAAGCCATGCCAGGTATTTCATAATAATATATTATATTTATAATGTAATGCTAATCGATATATATATATGTATATATATATATATAGAGAGAGAGAGAGAGAGAGAGATAGATTGATTGATAGATAGATAGATAGATAGATAGATAGATAGATAGATAGATAGATAGATAGATAGATAGATAGATAGATAGATAGATAGATAGATAGATAGATAGATAGATAGATAGATTTCATTCGTGTAAATGTGTGCAGGGGAGACTGACACTGAATGGGGCTCGTTTTTGCACCACAAAACAATAGAGGCAATAGACTGAATAGATGACTCAGAAGATGACTAAACATCAGTTTGCTTATAGAGTCTAATCAAAATAAAGTAATTTGACATGATCTTGAAAAACATTTAACTAAATACAGAGTTTTAGACTTATCATTTTCAGATTTTAAATATAAAATGGTCAGACATGTGGCTTTAGCTGCAGTGCATTTCTGCTCCAGGGCCAACTTCAATTTTATTTTCATGAAGATGTTTCATAAAAATGAATTTCTAATAACTTTACAAAACTTTGAAGCTATTTAAATTGTTTTTTTCATTATGACAATAATTAATTCTACATTTACAATAAACTACCAGGTGTCAGCTTTCAAATGAGATCATACTTGTGCTTTTAGTGCAAAGGGTTCATGAACTGTATCTGTTTCAGTTTGGGTATGTCATTTCTGGGGATTTTTCAAAAGTGGGCTTGCAGTTTAACAGGTTAAAAGTGCAGTTTCTTGTCTCTCCTTGTATTGTTCAAGTGATTGAGGTTGATATGGGATTTACAAAGTAATTAGTAACAAGTAGACCAATACATTCTAGAGATAGTAATTATTAGCCAACATTAATTACACTGTTGAAGATGTTATTTGTAGTTAGTAATTAATAACTATTTTAGAGTAACTTACCCAACTGTTATAATATCAGAGGTGAAACTGGAAGAATAGACTATATGTCTTTCAACCTAATTTTAATTTTCATGTTGGCTAGGTCATTAAAATAATGTGGCAGCAACTGAAAGTGAAATATAAAAACATAATTCAATCAGATAAGGCTTGAGCATATCATGGGTGTAGGCTACCTGACTTTACAAACATTTTACATGTTATATAACTAAATAGCATCCAGTGTCTAGCAGTGCAGCAACATTTTTGGCTGAGGGAATTCCTGGAGGGACTTCATCAGAGCCACTCACACCTGAAGATCCAAGGGCCTTCATAAAATGTAAAAGGTCTACATATGTGTTATTTTTTATATAGGGTATTTTGATATTTTCATTTATTTTACTTTGGGTTGGGTTTTTCTTTGTTCCCAACAGATTCTGATGGTAATATCTGTCTTTTGGAGCCTCCGGTCCCAACAGAACCCCAGACAGTTGAAAGTAGCCTACTCAATACACCAGAAATTATGACAAATAGTATTATAAAATGTGCTCAACCAAATGCTCATCTTCACAGGACGATGGAGATGAAGAAATAGTTTCTGCTGCCACAGAGAGGTCTCAGAGGAAATGTTAATGTTATGTGTCTATACACATCAAACAAATATTTGCAAACACAGCCTGTCCATAGGGTAAGATGACCCTCCACTTTAATTTTTACTCTTGACAACAGACGGCACAAAATCTCATCTCAACTCTTTTGATGAATGGCTAAGATATCTACACATTCACATTTCTTCACATTATTTATGTGGAGTAGCCTATAGAATCTAAGTTTATATCTAAGTATAAACGAATATTCTTATCTACCTTATTCCTATTTAATGACACTAATAACACTAAAAACAATTACTAAATATTAATAATATCACTAAAATTATTTAAGTTAGGCCTAAAAACAGTTTTTAGTTCACGAACAGCACAACTCTGCCATCTGTGAAAATCAAAAGCAGCTTCAAAAACTTGTTTAAAAAGAAATATTATTCAATTTTTTTACTGTCATTAATGTAGGTCCACAAGAGAAATATTAAGCCAGTAAATTAAGATGGTCGTCGCTATACCGTTCTATCCATCGTCGTCTCTGAGAGAACGCGGCGTTGAAGCTCAGTCCGTTTCTGCTTTCACTTTCGGGGAGCGCGTTTACATGCACGTTCTTTACCCGATTATGCTGAATAATAGTGCATGCAATCGCACAACAACTATCTGGCATATCGTTTACACCTCAAAACACCAACTTTTATATATTAAAACAGGCGACGTCCAAGATCCTTGATTAGTTTACTGGGTTTCGTTGCTAGAGACGTGCAAAAAGTATGAATATACTGTATGACTATCGCGGGATAAGTGGCAAAAAAATCGTTAGTGTGTGTGTGTGTGAGAGAGAGAGAGAGGAGAGAGAGAGAGTGTGTGTGTGTGTGTGTGTGTGTGAGAGAGAGAGAGAGAGAGAGAGAGAGAGAGTGTGTGTGTGTGTGTGAGAGAGAGAGAGAGAGAGGAGAGAGAGAGTGTGTGTGTGTGTGTGTGTGTGTGTGTGTGTGTGTGAGAGAGAGAGAAGAGAGAGAGAGAGAGTGTGTGTGTGTGTGTGTGTGTGTGTGTGTGTGTGTGTGTGTGTGTGTAGCCCTACATTATAGGGTCAAAATATCCCCACAAAATGGCAATATCCGATTTTTTTTGGGAAAACAGTTTATAAACAGACTAAGTGAAAATGTAAAAATGCAGAAAGTTTTCTGTGATAGGTGATTCTATCTTCTGCTTCATGAAACATGTTAACGCTCAGTAGTAGGGGAGAGTCGGGGCGATTGAAACGCGGGACGGATGAAACAGAGAGATTTCATTGAAAACAACTCACGTCATGTACGTCAAATTTCGTCAGCACGTACAGCACGCAATGCCTATCAAACCCGCGAAAACATTTCTTCTTTACGTCATGCCGTTTTAAAGTTAGAGCCGGTGTTGTGCCGAATTTCGACCCCCTGCCAAATTATTACCCCCCTCGTTGAAGTCAATACCTGATTGCCTAATCCTAACCCCGCCCCTAATCTTAACCCCTTCCCCACAACTAATCCTGGGGGGGGGGGTGGGGGGGGGGGTATATAGGGCTGGGTATCGTAACAAAATTTTCAATACCGATACCGATAACTTGACTTCGATACCGGTTCCTGAACGATACCTTTTTCGATACCAATTTTATGAAAATCCTATCTTGTCTGTGGTAGTCATTCATCTGTTATTTTGCTTGGTGATTTTAATATACATGAAAACACTGCACAATGCAAAGAATTAATGTCTGTGGTGGACTGTTTCAACTTGACTCAACATGTAACTTTTGCTACTCACTCCAGAGGTCATATACTGGATTTCATACGTCTGGCTTAAATAATATTCTTGTTAGTGGCTCTGATTTTGCATTCTCAGATCACAAACTTCAGTTGAAGTTTTCCAATATCTATATCACCACTGAAGAAAATGCTGATTTATCGTAAAATCAATTCTGTGAATCCAACTTCTTTCTCTGATTCAAGGTCTTCTACCTTGTCAGAATGTCTACTATCTAACTGTCCGTCAGAAATCTGCTGTATCTATAATGCTTTGTCTCAAACACTTGAGATAAATGCTCCTGTTGAGGAGACTGGTTGCATCTCGTGCCTCACCCTGGTTCACTCCTGAACTTCGAATGATGAAAACTGAGGGTCGCTGCATAGAAAGACTACACAGGAATACTGGACTCACTGTGCACTCTTTGGCTTTTAAAGAACATTTGCTCAAGTACCGTACAGCCCTTAACGATGCAAGATCCTCTTATTTCTCTACCATTAGGAATTCCACGTGCAGGCCCAAATCACTCTTTGTTTACGTTCTAGCCCCCGAGAAGAGAGGGGATCCTGGGAACGCCCTACTCGGGTCCACCGATGCCGACAAAGGACGTAAGGAGTCATGGTGCGAGAAAAGGACACAAACACCAAATACCATATAAAAACCAAAGCTTTTATTTAGCCACAAAATTAGTGGAAACAATAATTTTCTGGGAAAAAAGGGGAGGGCTGAACGGACCAAAGCAAAGAAAAGAAAAAAAACACCCCTAATCTATGCTAACACCAAATATAATAATAAAAAATAAAAAATGCAACCCCTATCTGGCGCCCTATAACCAAACTTACAGCTGGTGGTCCGCCCAGGTCTAACTGGTGTTTATAGACAGAAGTATGCTTATGGGTGCTGTATACCCCGGGGTAGCGGGGTAATAATCAACACAATTTATAAGAATCCACAAACAAACAAGTGCTCCGTCCTGATGTAACAAGTTCCAAAAATGGAACACAAGCTAAATTTACTAACACACCAAAAACAGATTAAAACTTGTTAAATGTTCTAATCAAAATGTCAGTGAAGTTGTCTAAATTAGTGATGTGACGTTCGGCACCGAGGCTTCGAAGCTTGTATCAAAAAAACGAAACATCTCACAGGAACCGCTGTACTGGAGGAGCTTGATTCTATGGAAGCAGAATAGTCTTAATTATAATTCACGCAAAAACATCGTTCACACATGCGTAGACAATTTCACATGCGTCAAACCTAATTCACTTACACACAAAAAAAATTCACGTGCGTGAAAAAAAATTATTTTCTCAAAAAGCAATTCACTTGCGCAAAATAAAATTATATATTCATAAAATACTTTCCACAAATCCTAAACACAATTCGTAGATATACAACTGTGCACAAAAACCTTTGAATGTTTAAAATGTACGAGTATCGCCTTGGATGCGTGTGTGTTTGAAACTTTCCTGGCAGCACTCTCCTCCTACACAGAGCAGTCGTACTCTTAAGCCAATCAGATTTAAGCTTATCAATCTACCAATCAGTATCACGTGAGGGCGGGCCTTCCTGCATGTTACGTCATCAGCTTTCGACTACAGCAGAGCCTGGACTAAAGTTCATAAGCGGAGGTATGGGTGATTGGTTCATTTCTGTGTGTTTACTGAAGTTAAATAAGTTCGAGATTAGTTGAGGCAATAGTTTATGAACTATTAATTGATGTTAGCAAGTGCTGTGGTAATCAGATGTCCCATATCGTGTCAAAAATGAAGAGGAATGATGCTTGTTTTGTTATATTTTAGCTGCAGGTACAGACAGCTCTCACAGCTACAACAATCACGCTAAAGACTGCAAAACAATAATCTGGTGTCAATACTCAATATCCATCGAGATTGTTTTTTAAATAATGAATATACCTATTTTAATGAGCACCCATTGTTTATTTGTGTATGTTGTTAATTTATTAAACACCTGTTGTTTCCCTGCATTTATCAGGATTACTCACCTTTGGCATGACATCTGGATAGTCACAAACATCTTAATTCATGTTGTTTCTTTATTCTCTTTTATACTTTATTTTTATGTATTTATGTCTTAATTGGTAACACTTTACAATAACGTTTCATTAACATGAACTAATCATGAACTACATGTACACAGCGTTTATTATTTTTTGTTAATTTAAATTTACTATTACTTCATTAAAATCTTGTTAACATTAGTCAATGCACTGTGAACTAATAATGAACAGCTGTATTTGTAACTAACGTTGACAAAGATTAACAAACACAGCAACAAATATATTGCTCATGGTTAGCTACATTGACTAATGTTAACTTATGAACCTTATTGTAAAAGTGGTACCAATATATTTAACATTCATTTCCTTATGTTTTGTGCTGTATTGTCATCTCAAGGTTTTTAGTGTCACAGGACAATGTTGTGAACTATTACTTTTACTTTGCCTTGTAAAACAGTCAAATCTGATTTTATGCTGATCAGAAAAATGTATACTTATCATAGAGGCAATTAAGATCATGTAACTAAGATTACTCAGTAAACTATTCAGATACCATCACTTAATCTCCCAAATCCTCTGTCTGCACCTCTTGTACTATAGGTTTTTATTATTTGAAATTTCAGACCAAAATCTGATATGTCCTAACAGAGAGGTCTACTGATGACTGGATTGAACACAATTCATTTGTTAACTTTTCACTTGATGTATTGCACTTATATACTTTAAAAGCAAAGAAGACTCTGACTGGATCTCACAACTCTGGAAGAGACGTATATTTCGCTGTACTGAATGCTGTGCTTCATGCTTAAGATTGTCAGTTCATGATCTTTATATATAACAGGTACATTAATCATGATCAAGTCATTTTATATATATTTTATTCCGAAATGATTTAGAAACTTTCAAGTTAATAAAACGCTTACATCACATGTAACTATGTCTTTGAATCTTTTTATTCTGACAAGAACATTTAATAATGCATGCATAGCAACCTCTTGTTGAAACAAGTGTGAAAATGGATGGCTTGCAACATAACTGTTTTGAAAGAATTACAGTAGGAATGGTAAGATCACTACTGGTTGTCTGCAACTTTATACATCATCCGTCTCAGAAATCTGAAACAATAAAACTACATAATATGGCAGCTTAAAACAAAACAGATGTCTTCCATCAAATAGGCTACATCATCATCAGTTGAATGTGGTGGAGGACATGAAAATCAATCAATGCTAAAAATAAATGTTTATGTTCATATGTGGACTAAACAGCAGTTAATAAAGTATTGCTTCAACTAATCTCGAACTTATTTAAAGGTCCCGTTCTTCGCGCCAAGCGAGATATTTTATTTAACAGAAGTCCCCTTTCAAAGCCTACAGCGATGTATTTTAGGATTTTGTATTTTATGAATACAATGTATTTTATGAATATATAATTTTATTTTACGCATGTGAATTGCTTTTTGTGAATAATTTTTTTTACGCACGTGAATTTTTTTGTGCGTGAATTAGGTTTCGTGCATGTGAAATTAGGCTTGTTTGAGATGCGCCTTGCCTCGCCTGAAATGTAGTCGAGAGTAGGCGGCTGCAGTGAGAGGAGGAGTGAAAAAAGCGCAGGCAAGCCGGACAGATCGCTCTTCTCGCAGTGGATCTAACACCTGTGAGATTCACACTCGTGCACGGTGTTACTAATAAACTGGATGTAATTTAAGTTTTGTTGCTTGAATATGTTTTTTGTTGCTTGGGGGATATCCACACATAATTTATACACATAAAACATGATATCAGAGTTTTAAAATCAAACATTTTAAAAGAGAACAATACATTACAGTTGTTTAAACCAATGAGCATTAAGCTGTGCCGTCAGCAAGTCGTTTCCCATCATGCTTTTGATCATCGCAGTCGGTAGAGAGCAACTGCGCGCGACTGCAGAATCCGACACGTGCGCCTTGCGGTCGCGAGAGTTTTTTGACACACGTCAGCATGACATCAGAGCAAGGCGGACCGCACTCGGACACATTTCTAACCGGTATGCATCTCGCGCTGATCACCGGTGATCAGTTCTGCGCAGATTTTGCTCATCTCAAACAAGCCTATTGTCTGCGCATGTGTGAATGATGTTTTTTGCGTGAATTATAATTTAGACTATTTTGCTTCCATATTATTCGTCTTGCCATAACCATGTGATTAGTGACGCTTCGTTTTGACACACAGCCACGTGACTGTTTCATATTCTGATTCATAAATAGCGCGAACCCCTTGCGCAGATTTCGAGGGTCATGCGCTTGGGTAGTGAACTGAGACCGAATGAGACTGAAACAAAGTGAGCACTTTTGAATTTTCAGCATGGAACCAGCCAATCGTTTTCAGGTCGTATCCACAAATACAGTAAGCTAATTTTTATTATTATTTTGTAATAAGAATATGATTTTATGAATTGATATTTACATGCAATGTTATGCATATTCAGTGTATAATAATATTATGTTAAATAAAAGGCATACATTATGAATGTGAAAAAAAGTACTCAAGTTAATACATGTGACCTCCTTCTGTAGGTTGAGTGCCAAATATGTTCTCAACAGCTTTCTTATAACAAAAACACATCATCAATGTTGAGACATTTTAGAGCTAAACATGAAAACACATCTTCTGGAAGTGGACCAACATAGGACTTCTGATCAGTCATTCATTTATTTGTCTATTTCTGTATTTATAATGAGATATCTTAAATAGTGCATAGTTATAATACTCATTCAGTTATATTTTACTGCAGGTATCAGAAAACAAATGATTGACGGGGATACTCAAAAGGGTGTCTATCCGTATCTTCGTCTTGCCCTAGAATTTTTATGCACTCCTGCCTCCTAAGTCCCATGCGAGAGAATATTCTCAAAGGCAGGGGAAGTAAATAAAAAAATAAATATACTTAGCCCTCACACTGTTGAACAAGTCCTGTTCCTTAATAAAAATCTTTAATTTCTCCACCAAAGCAGTTCACAAGCACTTTCACAGCACTTCACCATTCCACAATAGATTTCTTTGATTTTGATTACATCTATATGAGCCTTGCCTATGAACTCATAGGTTTAGAACTACGGCTAAAGTTTTAAGGCTGCATTTGTTGAACAAAGCAGAGTTAATTTGTCCTTTATTAATTCTTTCATAAATTAATTCATAGACTCATTTGTTCATACATTGTGTAAACATCAATACTAACAATAATGATTTGTATTGCTTTGTGGTTTTCATAGCACAGTGATTTATTACATATAACAATGGAATAAAAAAATTAGGAAAGGTAGTTTTTCCACCTTTGGACCACAAGATGTCGTTAGTGTGCACCGTGTTGAAAAGCTTCAAGTAATGAACCAATTTAGATACACTTGAGGGGAAAGCCTCAGTGCTTCACAAAACTTCATTTCACTAGTCTAAATATCATAAAGATCCCCACACAGGGTACAAACCAAACCAACAGCAGGAACAGAGAGAAAGAACTGATCCAAAACTGGGCTTTTTAAAGAGCCCAGCCAGCTGCAGCCACTGATGAATGGGAGGAGTTCCAAGTCCCAATCAGCCGTTGAACCACCAATCAGCTGCCGGAAAAGTCACAGAAGCCATCTTGCCTGTTAGAAAAAACACAAACCACAAGCAATTCCAAAAACGAACCCAGAACTCTGGGACGTAACAGCTATGGTTAACAAACTCACAAATCCACCTCAACATGTTATTTCAGAGGCTCTGTGGTGCTTGTGAAAATCTTTTCTAAATTCTTCTCAGACAAATTGAAGTCAATCACTGAATCATCACCAAAAACACTCCTCATACAAGTGACTTAAATTTAACGTTATCTGATTCAGCTCATTCAACAAACTCTCTCTCTGCTTTTACTCTGACTACTCCTGTTGCCATAAGTGATCTAATTGTGAAGTCAAATTCCACATCATGCCGGCTCGATCCTACACCTATACTGTTTTGCTGAAGATGTGTGTCCTCGAGGTTACACCCTTCATAACGCATACGATAAACTGTAGTTTGGCTTCCGCCATTGTCCCACCAGAATTAAAAACAGCTGCGGTGACCCCCATTCTTAAAAAAACAGGCCTTGACCATCTAAGCATGGGCAATTACAGACCAACATCCAATTCAACATTTTTAAGTAAAATCCTTGAAAAGGTTGTTGCTTCACAATTGCGATCACATTTGGATTTTAATGGTCTTTTTGAACCTTTTCAGTCAGGTTTTCGCCTTTCTCACAGCACTGAAACTGCTCTTCTGCGGGTGGTTAACAACATTCTTTTGTCCATGGATTCAGGGTTGATAAACATCTTGATGCTCCTCAATCTAAGCGCTGCTTTTGACACAGTCTGCCATGAATTACTTATTTCTCGGCTTTCTGATATCGGCATCACTGGTTCGGCTCTTTCCTGGCTCATTTCCTACATCAGTGACAGAAAGTATTATATCAGCATACAAGGTCATAGTTCTGCCACTGCTTCACTTACACAGGGTGTTCCTCAAGGTTCAGTTCTTGGTCCACTATTGTTCATCATCTATATACATCCATTTGGTAACATCATACGCAGGCTTGGACTTCAATTCCATTGCTATGCTGATGACATTCAAATTTATCTTACCACCAGCTCTGATAGGCCATCCCTGCTTGATTCACTCATTGCATGTATCAGGGACATCAAGCATTGGATGTCCCTTAATTTCCTCAAATTAAATGATAAAAAAAACTGAGATATTGGTGATTGCCTCTGCTGCCTTAGTCAAAAGGATGGACCAGTCCTTTGATATTGATGGATTTCATGTTAAACCTTCGTCATTGATTCACAACCTTGGTGTCTTATTTGACTCAACTCTATCTTTTGGCTCTCGTATTTCTTCTCTTGTTGAAAACTCTTTCTTTCATCTTCGTAATATTGCTCGTCTACGATCTACTCTCACTTTAGCTGAAGCTGAAACCTTAATTCATGCACTAATCACATCACGTCTGGATTATTGCAATGCTTTATTTCTTGGTCTGCCCAAAACGTATTGCAAGATTACAGTATGTTCAAAACTCAGCAGCAAGAGTTCTCACCTCCACCAGGCGTTCTGCTCACATTACTCCTCTGCTTCATGACCTTCACTGGCTACCCGTGGAATCACATATCCACTTTATTGCTTCTAACGTTTAAGGCATTAAATGGTCTTGCACCCCCATATTTTTCTGATCTACTTTACACCTACCGCATGGTCCCTTAGATCAGCTGAAATTGGTTTATTGTCCCTCGTGTCCGGTTATCTACATTAGGTGGAAGGTCATTTAGTGTTAATGCTCCAAAATTATGGAATTCACTTCGAAATATCTCATCTGTGGCTACTTTTAACTCAGTTAAAACATACCTATTTAACATGTGTTTTGTATAATGTGACTGTGTGCGACTGTAATGTGTGTGTGGGTGTGTAAATGTATTGTAATTTACAATTTAAAGTGACCTTGAGCTACAGAAAGGCGCTGTATAAATAAAACTTCTTCTTCTTCTTCTTCTACAGCGCTGCCTTCCAAAGACTGTAAGAAGTGCAGAACAGATTATGTATGGGAATGTTTTCACTATCTGTGAGAGCTCAAGTGATCAGATTTAATCAGAAACAGTGTGTAACAGAATCTTTGATGTGTTAAAATCCAATAATGTGGCGGTGGGGGGGGGGGGGGGGAGGATTCTGTATCTCTCCAATGAAAGTTTGAACAGTGAGGATGTTAAACACAAAGACAAACATTTTTCAGACTGATTGATGGATTGTTTGTTTATTAAACAATATCAGAAGGAAAATGTAGGTTGTATACTACATATACTACATATGTTGTAGACACCAAAGAAAACATCTGACCCATTTTACTTTGACAGTTTCATTTGGAATCATCCATTAGTGAAGTAAATAGTCCATTTTGATTTTGAAGGGTGTGGATTCGAATCCACTGCTGCTTCAATGTATATATGAGTGATTATAATCAAGGTATTAATCAATATGTTTCCTTCTAAATATCAAATGAGTTGAACGATTTATCTGGAGATTTTACTTTATTATAGAAGTTACCAGTGTGATTACTGAAATGTTCTTTTCTATGTACAGGTGCTTGTCATATAATTAGAATATCATCAAAAAGTTGATTTATGTCAGTAATTCCATTCAAAAAGTGAAATTTGAGTATTATATTCATCCATTACACACAGACTGATGTATGTCAAATGTTTATTTCATTTAATTGTGATGATTAAAACTGACAACTAATGAAAATCCCAAATTCAGTATCTCCGAAAAATTGAATATTACTTAAGACCAATACAAAAAAAGGATTGTTAGAAATGTTGGCCAACTGAAAAGTATGACCATGAAAGAATGAGCATGTACACCAATCAATACTTAGTTGGGGCTCCTTTTGCCTGAATTACTGCAGCAATGCAGCGTGGCATGGAGTCGATCAGTCTGTGGCACTGCTCAAGCCTGGTTCTCACGGAACGATTTTAAAATTGTCGGCCGATTGTCCAAACATGAGAGACCCCACATACGGCGATAAAAAATCACGGGTCTAACAGTTTTGGTCGTACAGTGTGTGGTGCGCAGCCACACGGCAAAATCAACACACCACACACGAACCAATTTGACTCTCGAGCATTCCCAGGTCAGACGGAAAATCTTGCAAAATCCCTCGAGATCAAACGTGACTTCAGAGTAAACAATCATGGCGGATGATTGAAGTTAGTTTTTAACCGGAAAAAAAAACGTTATCAAAAGAAAAGGCGATGGTCAAAGAAGTGGAGACAACGCGAGCATGGGCGGCTGTTTTGATTTTCTTTCCCGGTGCTTCCTCTGCGCCTCGTCACCTAGCTTTCTGATTGGCTACACGCCACAGTCCACAGGCTGCGTGCTCGTTTGTCCCCGGGGGACGCCACACAGAGGAGAAATCGCACCAAAAAAATCCAACATGTTGGATATCCCCGATTTGAGATCGGAGTGGTCCCGACGTCCATCCGAGCAGACGAGAGCACTCTTAACACACCACACACGGCAGGAATATCTCATCTGATTATTTTACGAGAATCGAAGCATACTTAAGATTGTCGGAAGGGGTAAATCGGGGCTAAAATCGGCCTAATTATCCAGCCGTGTGAACCAGGCTTTAGGTGTTATGAGAGCGCAGGTTGCTCTGATAGTGGCCTTCAGCTCTTCTGCATTGTTGGGTCTGGCGTATCGCATCTACCTCTTCACAACACCCCATAGATTTTCTATAGGGTTAATGTCAGGCGAGTTTGCTGGCCAATTAAGAACAGGGATACCATGGTCCTTAAACCAGGTACTGGTAGCTTTGGCACTGTGTGCAGTTGCCAAGTCCTGTTGGAAAATTAAATCTGCATCTCCATCAAGTTGGTCAGTAGCAGGAAGCATGAAGTGCTCTAAAACTTCCTGGTAGAGGGCTGCGTTGACCTTGGACCTCAGAAAACACAGTGGACCAACACCAGCAGATGACATGGCACCCCAAACCATCACGGACTGTGGAAACTATACACTGGACTTCAAGCAACGTGGATTCTGTGCCTCTCCTCTCTTACTCCAGACTCTGGGACCTTGATTTCCAAAGGAAATGCAAAATTTACTTTCATCAGAGAACATAACTTTGGACCACTCAGCAGAAGTCCAGTCCTTTTTGTCTTTAGCCCAGGCGAGACGCTTCTGACGCTGTGTCTTGTTCATGAGTGGCTTGACACAAGGAATGCGACAGCTGAAACTGTGAAGGTAAAATGATGACATAAAGAATTGCATGCGCAGGATAAGATTTGTGAAAGAGTACATAAGATTGCAAGCGTAAAATAAATTTGCATGTGCAAGAGAAGATTTGTAAAGGTGTAAATCGCCCTTCAAGTGTAAGAAAAAGATATTTGCAGCATTTAACTGTTATTCGTAAGTGTAATTCGTGTATTTTGAAGCTGCAGCTTCATGCTAACGCAAATTAAATAAGATCTGTATTCTTCAGACTTTCATTTTTCTGCGCTTACACTTTTGGCACGGTTTTTGTGCATTAAAAGTAAAATTTCGGCAATGAGAAAGTTTCTGAGCCAAATGAAGATAAAGATGTGTTCTGGTGACTGGCGTGTTTATTGAACCAATCAGATAAGAGTAAATTGAGTGTCAGCGAGAAGCTCATTTGATTGGCTACATGAAGAAGGTGGCCTTCCTCTTTGCACTTGCAAAACTCAGGGAGTGAGGCCACATCCACACGATGCCAGAGCTTTCCCTATCCGATGTTTTTTTTCCTCGCTCTAAAAAAAAATCCGTAAACACGGCGGCGTCTCAAGAAATATCTGCATACACATGAAACCACTGAAACCGACTCAAACCGATGTAGTTTACATGCCAGACCAGTACGAGGCTCTGTAATTCTGACACAGATACACTAAAAACAGAGAAGAAGACTTATTATATACAAGCTGTATACAATAATATTAGGCACAGTGGCTTCTTTTCTTTCTTTTTTTTTTCTTTTTTACCAAGAACTTTATTGAACAATATGAAAAACCATAAATGGTCTGGCACAAAATAGGGATGAGTCACAATATTCGATTAGTTAGCAGCAGGGGCCGATCTAGAAAAAAATCACGGGGTGGCAAGCAGGGTCAGGGATCATTTCCGGGGTGGCGAATGTTTATAGCGGGGGTACGCAAGTTTTGCTTGATCGCAAGGCAATTTTTCCGTTTAGATGCAGGATGAGCCTCCCAAAATTATATAGAAATAGTAGCATTGTCCATATTATAAGTAGGGGGTTTCTAACTCAGATAAACTTTAGTAAAAAAAAAATTAAAAAAAATATCATCATCTTGGGAGCCACAGGAGTTGGCACCTGGCTCCTTATTTAGCTATAAAGTTATTATAATTCTTTGTCCTGTAAAAAAGTGCTAACTGAGAGTGAGCCTCTGTAAGCACCCAAGTAGCTTCTAGAGCAGATGTGAGACATCACATTTGTTATACCACAAAAACGATTAAATGAATCAGGATTTGAAAAAACAATGCATGAAATGCTTGAAACAATGCATTTATAAAAGCGCCAGGTTGATGACTACACTAGAATTTAGACAGTTCCAGACAAGGACAAAACCTGGAAGACCTTTCCAAACCAGGACTAAACATGGAATGTACGCTATGACGAACAACATCAGCGTCAGGTCTGTGGGATTTTGCTGTAGTCATAAAACAACACTTTCCTTTCTCCTATAATCCGTTCGCTCTGAAACAGCCTCCTTCGTCCATGACAACCATGACAACGAGACTGTATGTCTGTAACGCTATAATTTTCTCTTTTAAACTTTTTAAATGAAAAAAAATTGCATTGATAGCATGATATTTAGCTTAATTGCGGACATAAATATACCAGTAAAAATACATTTCATTACGATGTTTAAACACTTTCCAAACTCCGACATGTAGATTCACACAGGACTAGAAGCACCTTTTAACTTGAGGTCCCCAGGTAATTCTAATCCAGTGTGAATAGGTCTATGACCACATGGTTTGCCCTTTTCCTGAGTATTGTAACTGTTAAACCACTTTGACAATGTAAGGTTATATGCTGCTGGTGCACTGTATTTATGTGTTTAACATTGTTTCACATGCTTTTCCTTAAATAAAAACAAAAAATTTCTCTTTTATCCTGTGTTTTATTGTATCCAGTGTGAACAGCACAATATCCTTCAAAAAGTAGATAAAAAAATCATTGTGCAATTAGTGCAAATCTGGTTTTCAGACTATATGTTACACCCGTAAAATAATGGTAGTTGAACATATTGAACAGCAGTGCAAAAAAGTATGTATAGTCACAATAAAAAACAATACAGCAGGTAAATCAGGACCAACCCTCTCCTCTCACATTCATTAGGTCATCATCATTTATAGAAAAAGAAAAAAACACTTATCTTTGCCATTAAACAGTATTGTGGGGTCAAGAAAACAATGTTTGACATACTGGACATATTTATGCATGCATTTGATTTAAGATCTGTTTCGTTTTGATACATGAACACATCTTGTGTCAATAAATACGTTTTTTTTAAATGATTTAATGATATGCACTTTATTTATATGACAGTAAAGTACCACACTGAGATTGAAATAATGCCTTACTAAACGTACTGCAATTAAAAGGAAAATAAAATGACGCCGTCATGATATTCTCATTATTTTCCTATCATGATGCAACTGATCGAATTAGGACAAAGTTGGGTATGGGAGCAACAGCAACTTAAAGCTGCAGTCGGCAAGTCTGGCAGATTGAGTGGATTTAGGCAAAATTTTGAATGTTTACAACTCTCATGCCCGTCCCCCATTGTCGCGTTCACTACGTCACGGGTGTTTAGCAGCAATAATTGAATGAATGAATGATTGATTCACTTTCCTGATTGAAGGACGGGCCAGTCCGGAGTTGAAACGTGGACCAGTAAAAAATCCCAAAACGTTGTAATGAATGAGTACGGGCTATAAGGAGCGAGTGGTAGTTTTAGCATGTTGTCTCGTAAGGAGAGATGCGCCACCGGTAAGCTGCTGTTTCTATCTATTGAGCTGCGGGTTTAAGTTGGTCTGTTTGCGCTACCGCTGTACTGCCGCTGTATATGTGCGAGACTTGTATGCCTGATAACCGTTAGTTTGGTCGCGCTGATAAAACCTTGTTTGCGACCTGATGTTTAACGTTGTCGGCTTTATAGTATCCGTGGTTATATTTGAAGTGAATGTTTTGGATTTGGAGCGTTTCACTGTCACACGAGTTACTTCCTGTTTGCGGTGCCGGATGGGTAATGTAGTTAATCACTTTACATTGATAATGGATTACTATGCCCAGCATTACTACTTAAAACTACTCACTGGTTTTACTTTGGGCCAACACTGAGAACATCTTTTGTGGTTTTGGGCGACTGGTTTAATGTATAACATTGACATTGTTGTACGGTTGGTGAGTGTTTAAACTGAATAACTAAAAGCATGTACATTTTAAACACCGAAATGCAACAGTTTCACACAAAGTATATTGTAATATTTGTAGTATTGAATGTTGATTAAATTCCATAGTATATTGTTCCATAATGTTTGTAATATTGGAATTTATATTTATTTATGTATTTTTCAGAATTTATGGTATATTACGTATGTGGTTATCAATATTGTCATTTACACCATTGTCTTTTTGTGTCTACAGGTTTATAACCTGTTATGTGTGGATTAATCAACTGTATGTGAAAAATTAATCAAAGTAAATAAAAAAACACAACGAGTTATATCAACGTGTCCTCTCCTGATGCCCCGTTCGGTGGGGAGATTCTGAAAGAACCGAACACCCATCATCAACGAATACCCTCCCACCGAGTTCGTGCTGGTCAGTGCGTGTGCACCTTGAACCTGCCCAACAAGTGCTAACGTTAGCTATCCATACCAACACATTTGGGCAAACATGCTTAGATTACTAACATAACACTAAGAAATAAAGTAACTGGTTGATAAAGCACAATTACCTGTCGAGAAGAAATGTTGCAAGCTCTGCATCCAGCTTGAACCCATTAAATCACAATCTCTCCACCTTTCAAATGCCGATCCGATGTTGATCCTGGTTTTATTACGGGCACGGTCGCTTTCTTTCTTTACTTCTTTCTTTTCAGCAGGTGTTCTCTTTTCCTGTGTTGTTTTTGACCTCCTAGCTCTGAGGTTAACGAGGAATTGGAATCTTTTCCGCCATCACTCTTCGTTACTGCACGAACTTCAGGCGTGTGCATGTGATTGTAACGTGCTCGAGGGGTGGCGTGTGCACGACCTGTGATTGACAGTCAGATCTCACACCCCCCTGCGCTGATTGGACACAATGAACCGGGAGTGGTGGATTTTTGCAAAACAAATAACACGCTCCAGGTGGAGTTAGAAGCTCGGGTTTTTTCTAAAATCACTTTATTTATGTTGTTCTGTCGGATTATAGTGTTGATTTCACTGAATATGATAAAAAAAAATGTTGCCGACGGCAGCTTTAATACTTTAATAGAACGAGGGAGAGGGAAGAGACTGACACTGATGAGCAGCCGCAACTTTAATCGTCTTCATTAGCCGTAACCAGGAGAGATGGCACACTCACAAGTGTCACAATGACTGCTCCGAAAACGTAGCTGTTAACCAAAACTCATGTTGGTGACGGTCCCCATAGACATAATAAATACATAGACACCCTATTGGCTGCTGGAGCGTACGTCAACAGCGCCGCCATATCAAGGAGGGCAACTTGCCCATACCTCTCATTATGGGAATTGAGAGAAATGCCTGTTTAGTGCGCTGCTTGGGGCTGTACAAGTCACCACACAATTGAAAACAGGTCTCGGGGAATTACCTTTCACAAACAAGACTGAACATTTTTTTCTGGTTTTATTTGGTAATTATATAATTAGTAATAGTAACGTACACCACGTGCAAACCACAGAAATCGGCTGATAAATGTAAACGTTATTATTGTTTTTATCCAGGAAAACCGCAGCTCACCCGTTTACTTGCATTTGTTCACGGCGCAGTTTTGCCCTCCGCAAAATGGCGGACACGTTGACGTATCGCAGCAACGCTCCAAAGCGGCCAATAGGGCGTCTATGTATTTATTATGTCTATGACGGTCCCTGCTTAAACCCGGTACTTTGCGGTCTGTACTTAAGCAGGGTCAAATGACTGACACAGTTTAGTCAAACAATTTAGTCTTCCCGTGCCTTTCCTTCTTCGAAACCTAACGTTATGCTTCGAAACTACCGAAAGCACTGCCACCGCTGTCCGCCATTTGGATTCACTGCGTTCGCATTAAAAACAAGAATACTTTTTTGGTTCAACATTAGCGAGGCGGGCTGTCTCATTGTAACATTATCGACCCTTCTGATAGAGTTGCATGTAAACCATTTTTGAAAATATGATGTATAAAAGCATGTTCTTATCGTGTTTCGTCGTGTGTGTCCACGTGAGCCTCACTTGAAACTTGTCGAGAAATGTTAGGAGGTCTCTGCGGAACAAAAGTGGGAGTTTCTAAATTTGTGGGTGTTTTCACACTGGTGGGTGTTTATAAATCATGCATTGAAAATGATGCCCTTCTCCCGACCCCACCCCTAAGACCTACCCACACTGTGACGTGGGCAAATCAGGTAACACGGTTGAAAACGCCCCTCTGTTTATGGTCTCGCCCCCTGATCTGGTAACTCCTATTACCGTCTGCAGAGACCTCTATTGGAGAAATGTAGAAAGACTGCTTGGCTGGACTGCGCGTGTCATAGGGAGGGAGGCGCCGGCGGGAGAGGCTCTACTCAAGTAATGATGCGTTTTTACTGTCTATTAGGGGCACCCAGGAAACGAAAGTTTTTACCGTAAATGTCCCTTATTTTCAGCCGGTCTGGCTGACATCAATGGGGTGGCAGCTGGGGTGGCAAGACCTTTACTAGGGGTGGCAGCTGCCACCCCGTGCCACCCCAGTAGATCCGCGTAAAGCTTGCCACACAGAGCTGGCAAATAGCCTAATCATTATGAATGTGTCAAATATAACAAGGAGACATGTTAAATGTTTATTAATAAACTAGTGTTTTCTGTGACATGCTGACTCGCCACATTCGCAGTATATTGTGAAGGTGCCTATAGAGAAATGCACACTTCATGCGGATTATAAGAGAGTTGTCTGTTTCTTTTCGTTTTGAATTGTTTTGTTTAAAAGTAGACATTTCAAGCTTTCTATAGATATATTTCTGAGTTTCTGTTCATTTATGAGACAAGCAGTTCACGAGCAATGCAAGTTATATCCCGTCGGCGCTCAATGTCGTGATTCTGCTATATTTGCTTCTTATTTATTAAATCCAGGCAATTGGTTGATGAAACATTGATTAAAATTAAGATACAATTTATACGAAACGAAATTCATACAATATAAATAATTTATACAATACAAACCTTAATGAAGTGGTCAAAATGATGTCTCTCGATATTGCCATCTTATGATTAGGCTACTCACTGTTCACTTTTCATATAATCAACATAGATGAAATGAAAAAAAGTAACATATTATTTAAACATAGGCTAAATATGAAACTAACTTTACTTTAATGGCTACAACACGGCCTACACAGTACAGAGAAATTTGAGCATGTGTGGGGGTCCGAATATTATTTTTGCTGGAAATGCCCATCCCTAAAAAATACGAAATGTCTTAATCAGACAACATATAAGCATCATAGCATAAGAAAGAAATGTAAATAAATAAAGAAGTAAAATAAATAAATAAAATAAAAATGCACTAGGCCTAGGCCTAAATAATAAATTAAGAAATAAAAGAGGCTCAGTAGCTTCTACGTGTAAAGGAGGTTCACACATGAACGGTTCCGCGAAATATGGTAGGTAATTTGCGGGGGAATTTTTACTTTACAAATAACAAACATGGCCGATTCTCACGGGATTAAGATCACAGACAACCTCTGCAATTATTACAAATGACCAGAGGTCACCAGGTAATACTTATCCCGTGCAAATATGACAGAACCAGACCGTACCCACATGTAAGTTTGTTTTTACATGTCGTTTAGGGATCAGTAAATCTGAAATAGATGAATGCTGCCTTCACGTGCTATTGGAAATGTCCTACTTCCCACTTCGTCCAAGCTTGCATTCAAGTGCTTTGTTGTCGTAAAGAACCGGAATCATTGAGGACACCAGGTTTATTCTTGCCTATTTTTTGCGAAAAGCTTATTAAACCCAAAATGATATTTAGCATCCCATTCTTTGACAATCATATAAACATTCACCATGCTATAGTCAGCTTGCGGACAATTCTGGAATTTCAGTCAAATAAAGGCTATTGTCAATATGTATAAAACATACAATACGCTTCAAATGATTATGTAATTATGCACTTTAACATCAAGAAAAGACAATGTAGCTGTTGTGAAAAAAACGAATAAACAATAGCAATGACAGCAATCGTTCTCCCCTGCGCCACATTTAAAGTTTAGGGCAACCCCAACTCGGAAACTTGGGTATCAAAATGATCCCTGAGCATCCCAGTGGTAAATATGACTTGAGATGATGTTCATGTCCAGTTTTTAGCTAGGAAACTAGTATTTCCAATAATTCCGATAGCACTTGAAGGCAGCATAAAGCACAATAATAGATTGCATTAGAATCAGAATTTTATTTTAAAGCACATAAAGAAAACACATTCAAAATCAGCAGAACACTGTGTTCAGACTTAGCATTCATAAATCCTGTCCAATTAAACCTAAAAAGAAGAAAAAATAATAAGAAGAAGTACTGATTGTTTCAGACAAACAAAACAAATTTTTCCTCAAGTTCTTCCATAGACCCTTTTTTGTACATTTTTCTATGCTTTGCTCATGTTAGCCCACCTTTTTATTCTTTTTTAAAAAAAAAATATTTAGCTATTTATTCAATATTTTTCATTCTTGTTGCTTTGTTTATGTGTTCCCCTGCTTTGTACATTATGTTAAAAACTTACAATAAAGTATTTAAAAAACAAAACAAATATTAAGGTTAACCTTATAAGCTCAAGGTTATGAATATCTAGATACCTAGAAGTGTTTTTGTCAAAGATGTAAAAGCTATAGGAGAACTTTGTCAAATCTAGTAATTAGTTATTCCTCAAAGTGTTCGTAACTTTTAATCACATTTGTGCAAACATTTTGCATACAATCAGGGGAAGTGGACGGTCTACTCTTGTGTTAACAGCCTGATAGGCTACCATCATCCAGTATACACTAATAAGGGAGTAAAAGCCCAAATTTGATATTTAAAACAAATTCGATATATTAAAAGTGTCCATTTATAACTTAGATAAAGGCTAACACTAGGAAAAAATATATAAAAAATAGTACATTGGCTGATTTTGGTCATTAAAAGTCAACCTTAGAGAGGTTAAGCACTCTTTATAGTGGTTTAATGGAGTAAACATATCCCCCAACAGCTGTTAAGCTGTTAATCATAGTATTTCTATTTCCCTGCCTAGTTTAAGCAGAATGAAGAAAGACATAGAAGTTCTTGAACTCTTCAAAGAAGTGCAGCTCATCAGAGAAGCTGCTGGAGAAGCCTAGATCTTTGCATGAGGTCTTGACTGTGTGGACCACAGAGAGAGGGATTGTCTCAAAAAGCATTTCGGCCATCGGCGTCATCGTGAGCTTCTTCTGCTCCAAGACCAGGCTCTGTATCCGGGCTTTATTGACGGGTTCAGGCGAGGCACTGTAGGAGACCACAACGTTTAGCTTGTCATCTGACACCGGCACCTGAAAGCGACTCTTTCCCGTCAATCCCTGGAAGTCTTTCTTGTTGGTGAACAGGCCCGTGGGGGAGTTAAAGATGCGGACTGACCAGCACACCCAGTCATACTTCTTTTTCAGGTGCTCTACCAGCATGTCAGCCAGTTGCTGGTTGCTTTTGTCGCTTTGGTCTCTCACTATACGTTTGGCGTCCAGCTCAGCCTGCGACGGAAAGCTGTTGATGCAGTCTTCAATCACGACGTTCATTTTAGACTGGACCACATTCATCTTCTCGCTCCAATCTTGAAGTAACTTCTCCTCGTCGCCGTCGCCTTTCAACGCCGCGTGTCCCAGTAAAGCGATCAAACCGACGCAGAACAATTTCTTGAGCGTAGCGCAGAAATCCTCCACCGACCTGCGGCTCTTCTGCTCGTAATTCAGAGTGATTTCCAGAACAGACTCTCCTGAGAAGTTATCTCCGGTTACAGCATTATACAGAGTGTGCAAGTTTTTGTCGCCCCCCGTCCTGTTGAAGTGTTCCAGGAACGTTTTCTTTCTGACATCTCTGAATTTAGGTTTTGCATTCAGGACGTCCATGAATTTACGAAATTGGTTGGTCAGATTCTCCTCCACGGAAAAGTAGGTGGCATCTATCCCGCTCTTCTTGATCTCCTGGTTTATCTGCTGCACCTCTTCAGAAACAACTTCCAGACGCTCTCGCACCTTCTGGAACTGCTCCTTCATGTACTCGGCCTCTTTGCTTTCCACGTTATCCAGCGCCAGCTTCACAATCGGAGCTGCGATGGAGAACACAGGGAACAGATCTCCAGCAATGCTGGCCAACACTTCTGCGCCCTGCTCAAACACTTCCATCACGGTCTCGACAACATCCTTCTTCTGCGCAACAAGTTTCTGCAGCTGCTCGGCCATCTTTCAGTTTCAATAGCAAAAAAATATTCTCTATGTAAAATAAGATCAGTACATAATTAGAAATTTACTATTTAAAGGGGTCATGAATTGATAAATAAAATTTTCCTTGATCTTTTGACATATAAGAGGTCATTCAACTACAAGTTCAGAAACCAAGCTCAGAAAACCACTTTTCGGATTTTATCACATTATTACAACGAAAGAAGATCAACGCCTACATCATTGCCTCTTTAGCCCCACCCACTGATTCACGCATGTCATGTAGTAGTAAATATGAGAGACGCAAACATGATTTACTCCAGCAACAAAACGATAGAGATGCCTCTGAGGATTACAAGATGTTTTGAAGTGCCAAGTTGTATAAAAACAGTCTTTACATTGCCTTCATTGCGATCCTAAAATTAAGAAAGCATTTATTTTTTAACAAAGTCAGATCAGTTTGTTCGTTTAATTTTACTTTGGATTTGTTTTTAAACACAGTTCGACGCAGGCTTTTCAGAGAGACTGAATAAAAAAATGATTGAATAATTAATAAAAGATGATGCAGTGAAGACTACATTGGATCCGACAGTAATGTCGCAACACACAAGTGTGAACAGTGTTCTTACCATGTGTAACTACTGCTTTGTCTGATACAGAATGTTTGATATGTACTGAGTATTTATACAGTAGCGCCGCAGTCGAATAGTTGTGATTTGCTGTTCTTTCCTTTGCTTCGTCATTTATGTGGTTAATGCGTTGAATAATCGGATGTGGAAGAACGCACGTAGAGAACGCTGCTTTTGTTATAGTTTTGATCGAAGCCAATCGCTGTAATTCTGAATAAAAGCTTCAGTCTAAAGCCCCTTTCACACAGAGATTCTGGAAAATACATGGATAAAGTGACCTGGGATTTGACCCGGGTTCGTTTGACTTTGGTTCATTCCGGTTCATTCACATTGCCAGTGATTTTCTGGAATCAGAGAGTGCATTCACACACAACCCGTAAAAATCGCGTAAAGACACGTGACATCGATGTGACGTAATGTCTCAGCAATGTCTATAGTTTGCTTATGAGCTGCGATTTCTGTCTCGAGAAACCATGCTTGTGCATTTTTTTAATCTGATTTGATCATAAACTAGTGCATTAAGGCCCGTTCACACCAAGCACGATAACTATAAAGATAACGATAAAGATATAATTCTAAAAATCGTTCTCCATATTAAAGAATAACAGCGTTCACACCACAACTATAACGATAAAGATATGAGGAACGATATCGTTGGGATCACTTTCAGAACGATTTTTTTCCAGCTGTCGAACGATAAAACACTGACAGCCAATCAGAATCCATTCTAATTTAAAGGTCTCGCGCATTTAAAATGGCAGATGACATTGCAGAGAAGTTAATCGTCGAGGTACAAAAAAATCCTCCACTGTTTGACAAGTCAAACCCCCTTTTTAAGGATACATTAAAAAAGATGGATATATGGAAAGCAATCGGTCATATCCTGGGAATAAATGGTGAGAAGTATTAAAGGTGCTCTAAGCGATGTCAGGTGACGTCACTTCTTGTTGACGTTTAAAGTATTGTCAAACAAAACGGAGGCTAGCTAGACCCTCCCTCCTCCTCATCCGCGCACTAACCCCCCAAACCCACCCCCAAATCCTTCTGGACTGTTATTGGCTGGAACAGTTTGTATGTTTCGTGGTGCGGTTAGCCCAGTTTGTTTTTGTTGTCGTTTGTGGAGCCTGGGGTGTCTGCAGAGACTGCATCTTTTTACAGTGTGTTCAGGGGACAGGCAGCCAGCGGATAGTAAGGAGAAGTTTGCTGTATGTGACAAAAAATGTTTAGGCCTAAAAAAACACGTGACATCGCTTAGAGCACCTTTAACGATGAGATATTATGCAGTTTAGCATAGTGTAACAAAATTACCTCAGGCTTACCAATTACCATCCAGCACTAGTTTTGACAACATACATTTTTGGCAAATGTTTCAAGTACGTAACAAGATATTTTTCAACATTTGAAGTTTTCAAAACATTAATATGCAAAACTGTTACACAACCATAGCAGTGGGTGTTTACTTCCAAGCCTTCAATGCGGCACGCCCATCAAAACGGTGTTCGAAAGAGACGGTCAAAAACAGGATATGAAATAGCTTCTCATTTAAAAGAGGCTCTCTCGTTCTGACAACCACACATTCACTTACATAAAAGACATGGTCCAGTTGCATTCATTCAATTCAAACATGCACTAAACGAACTGGCAAATAATATAAGAACATTTAGTCACACAGTATGCAACATACAACAATAAAGAGGACAACCATTTCAATTGGAAACAGTTCAAATGGATTTCCCCTTTTCCATAATAATGATGCAACACTCTTTAAGTAGCTTGTTAGGTCATTATAACTTCCTAAAAGTCCAACGTTTGGACATACTTGACTGACTTAATGTCTTGTGATCTACAGCTTTGTACTTTATACGAGTTGTTTTCTAAAACAAAAGAAATGTTGTTGTTTAATCTTTTTAATGTCTTTTTTAGCATTATTTGAAAATGTGGAAAAATTAACTGAGTGTGTGCAACCTTTTGACTGGTTGTGTAAAATTGAATAAACAGAATGCTGATACACTATTCTCTTACATAAAGTTGTCTGAATAAATCTTTTTGATATACCATAAAATGGTACGTTAATTAGGGTTGTAATCACCAAGAATCAGGCGATACGATTTGTATCACGATACAGGGGTTATGATACGATACAGTGCGGTATATTGTGAGAAACGTGATATATTGCAACATTTCTTGTTTTTGTTTTTTGCATAAAACCTGAGTAAACATTTTATTTGTATTTATATCACTAATCACTATTGTTGTGCAATCTAAGTAAAGAGAAAATAGCAAAGTGCTTGGAAGATTCTTTAGGTGATTTCCAGCAAAACAACTGATGATTTTCCATTAACATTTCTGCTGGACCAACACAGGTGTGGGAATAATTAGCAGGGTAGTTCAACTAGCTGAGCAAGAACCTTTTTCCAAAGCACCTCAGCAGTAACCATGGAAACAAGACAAGAAAAACACCATCTCAGCTTCTCTCCAGACACACACACATTATGCCCTTTTTAACTGGGCACTACAAAATTCCAGTGCTACAAAATATCACTAATTCCAGAAATTATGTTACTTACAAACCAAAATAGACTTGTATGCACATTTAAAATGGTAAAGATATGTTGGCATGCCATGGATCACACAAAATGAATGACTAATTTAATACACTAAGTGGGGCCATTAGATTTTATCTGAACTTTTATCTTACCTGAACTCTTACACGTATGAAAAGTCCTGTGGGTTACAAATCAAAATAGCACCATTCCAATAATCAGTTTTTTTGTTTTTCATCGTTTTAGCTATAGTTAGTGTAGTTGAAAATATGTTACAAGAACATTTGGATATAAGACATCTGATAAAACTAATCTGTAAACAATTATATGATCAATAAGTTATGACAACAAAGGTTTTACATTGCTTTAACTCATAAAAATAAATTTGATGACAAATTTAAATAAAATTTATAAACTTTTTTTTAAAAGTTATACAAGATCCAACTAATTTTTCAAGTCAGTTAAATGTAATTTAAGTTCAAATGACTTAAATATCCAAGCTGATTGACAGCAAAATAGTATTGGGAGAGATCTGGCCCACATGTGGGCCGTGTGGAATCCACGTGTACCAGATGTGGGCCGGCCGGATCTGGGCCAACACTATATGTTGCTGTCTGGGTTTTTATTCAGTGTGGGATTGATTCATGGGCTGTATCCGAAATTGCTCCATTTACCCTTAAATAGGGCACTATTTGAGGGGACAGCATTTGTAGTGGTGCCCGAAACCATAGTGGACGTTATTGAGTCAACTCATTCCATCCCACAATGCAATAACGAGGGTGCAACCGATGTACGCTCAACAGCTAGAGAATACCCATAATGCACTGTGAGAGTTGCGTGCTGAATGAATTTTCGCAGCTCGTCAGGAGATGGCACCTACAGCTGAATCAAATCATCCAATTTCCAAACTGCGCTGGTCCAGCGTATTATCATTCAGGTATAAATTCCTTTTTAATTTGTTATTACATTGTTTAATTAAAGTTTATATGCCAGTTTCCATGGCAGAGTTTAAGATAAATCTTTTCATTAGGGATCAGCCAGTTTGGTGTTTCAAATTATTATTATTAAACCGCAAGCACAAACTGCAAAATCGGAAGCCCTTGGCGCACTCAGTGTCCGAATTCACTCACTCGTTTTCATCAACTCCTGCAAGTGGACTAACTTATATTAGTGGAGTAATAATGTAGGGAATAGTGAATGAGGGTATAGGGGGAAAATCATAGACAGTAAAAGAAATGGACACAGCGACCCTGTTGATTTCAACGGAGAGAGTTGAAGCCCAACAAGAGCACTAACTTCCTGATAGCCAAGCGTTCTGCGCAGGCTCAAACTGAGCTTGATGACGTAGATGTCACGTGAGCAACCTGACTGACAGTTGTAAATCTTCTAGTAGCTGTGCCAAAACAAATCTGAATCACCCATAAACAGTCACCCAACGTTAATCGTGCATATATACTAACGTAACCTCTGTTCTCTCTAGAGAGGGAACGAGTACTGCGTATCTTGCCGTGCTTACTATACGCTCTGGTTCGCTTCGGTGATGAAAACCAGTTTGTATCATCCTATAAAAGCAGGTCGATAGCCTGATACAAACTGGTTTTCATCACCGATGCGAACCAGAGCGTATAGTAAAGATAGCAGTACTCGTTCCCTCTCGAGAGAGAACAGAGCAGGGGCGTGGCCACAAGGGTGGCACGGGGTGGCAGCTGCTACCCTAAAAATTAGCTTTGCCACCCCATTTGCCACCCCAGATGACAGCTCGGATACAGACCGTTTTCGGTTGGTTTATGGAGGGGCGTCGGCTTCCTCCCCATCGGCTTTAAAAGAAAAATTTGACTTACTTCAAGCGATTGGGACACGAAAAGCACTTATCAAATATGATCTATAATTCTCAATAGTTTTAGTTTTATGTCTGATGTCTTTATTATGTAGATAAATTGCATTTCTGCCCCTGCAGCAGGCTAGTGCAAAAGGCAGATCGGTATGAATCCATAGCACGGAGCGCTTCTGCAGTTACTGGAGTGTCGGACTCGTCTCGGAGGAAGAACGCGCTTGTCTTGTACAGACTGGACCCCAGAGACGAGTAGCCTATAGTTGTGAGAATCTCCACGAATACGAAAGCAAATTTTTCATTTGAATCGCACATTCTGAATGGTGTACTGGACGGTATTGAAATTGTCATTCAAATCACAGTGATTTCAGGAGACAAAACTTGACAAAAGAGCAAGTGAGAAATCTTAATTATATAAATGTTTTTAATTTACATTACATATTAAAAGCTTTTTATTTAATAGGCTATTCAACATTTGAAATAGCCCATCTACAAGATTGTCTTACTTGATTTGGGATTAATTACTAATTGCTATTAAAATGTAGATGTATCAAAGCAAATATAACCTAAGCAAATATTAAAATGGCAGAGCAATAAAATGTCTGCGTGAGCTAAATAATATTTATTGGGACAGTGTTCGTCATATAGTGATGTCACTGGCATATATTCACCCCTCCCCCATTCTTTAATCTTTTCGTCAGAAATACCACATGTGGCAGGCCCGTGACCACCAAGCTGAAGCTAGAAGTTTAGGCTTTTCTCATTTTAATGCACAGAAGCAGGTAAAGTCAATCATGTGTCTATCTTACTCGTTAATCTAAAAAAGTTACATGAGTGGTGGTTATGTTAATGATGTATATTTTCAATCAATGCAAAGTTGCTAACGTCATTACACTAGGCCTACTAAGTAGTAGTACAACGCCTGTCCGCGACGACACAAGTGGATTTTTTTTAAGGGGCAAGTGAAATACATTTACTTGCCTGACCGGACAAGTAGCCTGATTAAAACTTCAGTGAAACGTGAGAATGGTTCTGATTTTATTACATTCAGCATAGACAGTCACAGCGATTAATAATGGATAACGTTAGTGTATTTCTGGTAAAGATGAGTCCAGCGCTGCCTGTCTCTTTGTGAGAGACTTTAGGTGGAGAAATCAAACCAGATGAGCGTAACAGCACACGCAAGAAACTCACAGAAGAAACATACATTCAAAATGTATGTATGTATGTATTTATTATTAATAACATGATACAGTTAACTAATAACATAACTAAGTTTTGCCGAATATTCTTACGATTGCAGATGTTACATTGATTTAAGTTAAATAAATAAGTAGTTAATATTAAGTTACTTACATTTTAGACACATTATTAACTGTTTTTGTTCTATTTTACAGCAGAAAATAGTTGTAAACAAAAGAAAAACTGCACTCAACAGTGTTTTACAAAATGATTAATCGTTTTGAACGAATCGGTTGAATCAATGTCTCAGTTATTAAGTGACTTGCCGCCCTACTGGCAGTTTAGTTTCATGTTCAAAAGTAGGCTATCATAATGTTTTCCCCCCAAAATGTCTTATTTGTATATTCAAAAGTTTATTTAAAACATTAATCTTATAACATTATTTATTGCATTTGTAATTTCACAGTATACATTATTTAATTTGATTGGTATATTGCTATAGTGTGTTACTATTATCATATAATTTATTGAAAGATTTATTGAAATTACATGAAAGATGATGCATACATTAAATAAGGTTAAAAAAAATGGCCTTTATAAAAATAATTAACGCCATTGGATAAATATAAAAAAATATACAAATTTGCAGAAGTAAAAGCTGATAGAACACTGATGAGGATATTGCTTTAGAATAAATTATGGTATATGTACACTTCTGTTTTACTCTTTCATATTTGAGCCTGATACTGGTTTGCTACTTCTGTTTTACTCTTTCATATTTGAACCTGATACTGGTTTGCTACTTCTGTTTTACTCTTTCATATTTGAGCCTGATACTGGGTTGCTACTTCTGTTTTACTCTTTCATATTTGAGCCTGATACTGGTTTGCTACTTCTGTTTTACTCTTTCATATTTGAGCCTGATACTGGTTTGCTACTTCTGTTTTACTCTTTCATATTTGAGCCTGATACTGGTTTGCTACTTCTGTTTTACTCTTTCATATTTGAACCTGATACTGGTTTGCTACTTCTGTTTTACTCTTTCATATTTGAACCTGATACTGGTTTGCTACTTCTGTTTTACTCTTTCATATTTGAACCTGATACTGGTTTGCTACTTCTGTTTTACTCTTTCATATTTGAGCCTGATACTGGGTTGCTACTTCTGTTTTACTCTTTCATATTTGAGCCTGATACTGGTTTGCTACTTCTGTTTTACTCTTTCATATTTGAGCCTGATACTGGTTTGCTACTTCTGTTTTACTCTTTCATATTTGAGCCTGATACTGGTTTGCTACTTCTGTTTTACTCTTTCATATTTGAGCCTGATACTGGTTTGCTACTTCTGTTTTACTCTTTCATATTTGAGCCTGATACTGGTTTGCTACTTCTGTTTTACTCTTTCATATTTGAGCCTGATACTGGTTTGCTACTTCTGTTTTACTCTTTCATATTTGAGCCTGATACTGGTTTGCTACTTCTGTTTTACTCTTTCATATTTGAGCCTGATACTGGGTTGCTACTTCTGTTTTACTCTTTCATATTTGAGCCTGATACTGGTTTGCTACTCTGGTTTCTCTTAGCTTTGCTGCTTTTGTGTTTTATGTGTTATGGTATTTGCAGGAATTATTTTCATATTTAGGCTATCTGGTTGTTCTGTAATGCACTTTGGTCAGCCTAATGGCTTTTGTAAATGGGCTTTATAAATGAAGTGAACTTGATGTTTGAATATTTGTCTGACTAGTTTAACTAGGTTCACATAATCAGTTACAGTAGTATGCTGCATCTTACAGAATATGCATAATGACTTTCCTGAAATGAATTGTTTGGTAATCAAAATATTCTGGATTCCTATTCTTTTTTATCAATATGAATAAATAAATGCACTTTGAGTACAAACTAAGGAATCAATTTATTTTATTTTAAAAGTGTTTGTTTCTACCAGTAATCTCCACTAGAGTAAGGGAATTTTTTCCATGATTTCTCCTTTAATATGCTTACACACACACACACTCTCTCTCTCTCTCTCTCTCTCTCTCTCTCTCTCACACACACACATACACTCACAAACATACTGCACACACAATGTTAGAAACAGATTATAAATTATGAATTATTATTAAAGATTATGAAAACGATTATACTTGAAAGATTTCTTATCCTACGTTAGTATTACAGCCTTCGAAATGGCTGATAGTTCATAATTTACTCTTAGCCCTCTCTGAGCATCAGAAATTCATGAAAATAATATGTCCCTCATAACCAGTATAACATTTAGTTTTTTTTCATATACCATGGGAAGCCTAGTTGCCAGTGCCACCCCTCATTCTGCTCTTGCCCCCCCTTTGCCACCCCAAATATAAAATCCTAGACACGCCACTGATCACACATCCTCCGACCGCGGGGCGCGAGGGAGTCTTGCGCGGGGCTTCAGCAGCGCAGACGCGGTATTATTTCACACATTCCTCGGGATCTATGGGCTCCTATGTTAAGAATTACATGCTTTAATGACAACAGTCGGTATTCACACGAGCTTCGTGTTGATCAGCACACTTCGTCGTGATTATTTTATGGTGTAAATCAAATCAAAATCAAGTCATCTGTTAAAATGGTTGCCGAAATTAAAACGGCGTTGCTAAAACCTTGCGTCAGACTCACGGAGGATGTGTGTCATATAACGTTAGCCTTCATTTTGAATGGTGCTGTAATACCAGTTTTGTCGCATGTTTAATATGCCGGTGTAAAAATCCCTTACATTTCAGTACATATATATATTATAGCCTACTATGTGTGTGTAATTAGCTCATTGTTTGTATAATGCCTTTGTTCATTTAATTTAAAATAAAGTGTTCCTGCACTCTGAATACTAAAATATAGTTTAAATGTAAAAAGCTGAAAAATAAAAATGGTATAGTAAAAAATAACTTTTGTCACATGTGCTATTGTTTTAGTAGACACTTTGACAAGTGGACACTGGAAGGCCAAGTTGTGTGTGAGGAGAGCATTCAGCCCAGCTTCCTGTCTGGCCTTGCCATACTGTTCACTGCATATTACATGGAGGAGGCAGCCTGCACCTTGGAGTTTATTTAAAGGTAATGATTGAATTCTTAACAACTTCAGTACCTGCATTTTACACATGTATTCAATATCAGAACTTGCCTTTAGATATATTATCTGTTGAGTTAATGAGTCTTAATTACATATTGTCTGTTTCCTGGCCCTTTAGGTGCTTTGTATGTATCAATCCGGAGAGAGGAAAAAAGAAGTCGAGAGGAAAATTGCCATCTAAAACGACAGGGCAAATGGTACAGAAGAAACAGGTTGCAGTGAACCCACATGTTGCCACTCTTCCCAGCAAAGTGATGGGTTATCAGTGGAATTTCTGAAATGTAAGTAACACACACACACACAAATATCTATTTTTCTTTAATTGTAACCTTTTAAAATTCTCTATCTGTTTCTAACTGTATCTGTCATCCGTCTATCTGTCTCTGACTGTATCATTATGTTTTGTAATATATCTAATATATTGTCCTTTTCAATATTTCTGGCCACTCTTTGCATCCTGTGATGGAACAGCATCTGGAGCTGAATTATTCTCCATTTTTGATCAGAAGTTTGTTGGACTCACTTGGGGCCTTGTTTTATGGATATGTTTGTCTGGTAATGAAGTGGTGAAAATTCATCCGTGTCTGTGTTTTTCAGAACCTTTTATTATGATCATGTTGGTCAACTTGTGGTTTTAAATGTATGTCGTTTGCGTATTTCTTCTTTGTGTGAAGGGCCATGACGGCTAATTTGTTTCAAGTAATTAAAAAATATTTAATTTTATGTCCATTTTTTAAAAAAAAATACAAGTTTGTAAATAAAAATTAAATCAAAATATACAAAATACACTGTTTTATTACTTTTTTTTCATGCATATTTTAAAGTTATAAATTAAACAAATGTTGACCTGTTTTTCAAGATTAGGATGTTGAATAATTTGTTTGTTTTGTGAAGTAATAGGGGAATTAAGTTGTGCATTATACAACACTTAATGTATTTAAAAACAATTTGCATTTGATGAATAATTAACATTTCAAATTCAGCTGCCAGTCATTAATATTCAGACATCAGGAAAATATATTGTATATACTGCATTTTACATACTTCCTCTAGATATAGCAAATACAGAGATTCATGTAACTTACTGTAAAAAATGCTATTATTTACTGTAATCAGAGAATACAGTAAAATTCTGTAAAATTAAATTTCAGACACTACTGTAAAAAATACAGTAACTGGCTGGCAACCCTGCTGCCAGTATTTTACTCTAAAATTTACAAGTAATTTTTAACAGTGTGTAGGCAGTCACAGATCCTGACCCATCAGCATTGTACATACCAGAATGAGTTTTATGCGTATAGGACGCCCTTATGACACAACATGACACAGCAGTTTTTACTCTCCAGACCTTTATAATGTCTCTTATTCAAAAGATTCCTCAAGGAAATTAATTATAAAGAAACAAGCAACCACTGTATTCTGAATGTATATTGTTATACTCTATTGTATAGCAAGTGTTTGTTGTAAATAAGTTGTGTAAAGATGGTAGCTTGAAGGTTGGAGACAGGCTATTTCTGTCATTTAGAGATTTTTTTTATTGCATGTGTAATAAATTCAGACTCAGATTATGTAAATATAAAGTTTATTTGAAATTACAGCAAAATATTAACCCACATGAGCAAATTAACAAAATTGTCGAAAGACTGATAGAGAAGTTAACAAGACTGACTTTATTCTGACTTAATTTATTCTTCATTTTCGCAATGGCAATTTTACATAAAGGAAACAGAGTTAAATTAATTTATTTTTACATTATGACTGTCTGCCATCTAGAGGCTTATAAAATGGAATACCACATCTTCTAACTGTAATTTTAAAAAGTTGTACCATGTCCAAGTTTAAACATTTTGTTCAGGGTTGTATGTCTTCTATTTGAATTTGTTATTCAAAGAATTTCATGTAAATCACTTATATATATATATATAGTTTCCTATAAAGGTATCTGGCACTATTAGGTAACCCAGCTTTATTTCCTCCCCAAAGCCAAATTTGGCGTTTGGACCTTGTCTGCAGGTGAATCACATGCAGACACATTGGGCTTCAAATATTAAATGGAGGTCCTTAAAGTGTAACTCTACTTTGAGATGCCACTTACCTGGTGTTACTTACCTGGTGAAACTGGTAAAACGAGAGGCTTAATGTCTCTAGAACTGAAGCATAATAGGAATGGTTCATTTTTCCAAATGATCATGTTTACTTGATAAAACAACACATTTTGTATTTATTTTTAGAAACATTTTGTTTTTAATGTGGCACACAAGTGTGTATATAAATTGGCTGGAACTTCTTTGGCAACTGTGGCATTAAGATCTGCACCATTGGGAGGAAACTTTGTAGCCATGTCAGGAACCTCTGGGAAGCTTAGCAACCTGGGCTTCTTTGACACGGAGCTCTAGAACCGTAGCAGGGACTGGAGTTGCAGCAGAATGAACCTTCACAGTGATTTCTGTGGAGCCTCAGCAGGTTTTGGAGCAGCAGTGACAGAAAAAATTTATGGCTGTCTTCACTGGGAATTCTGGAGCAGCCCTGACAGGATCTCTGGTCCCAAGGCAGTGGAGAAAGAGAGCTATGTGAAACCCCCTCTTTGGGACCAGGATGCCAGTGGCAGATACTTTTAGGGCGGCAGGGCGAGGAACTTGTGGGACGGGCTGAACAGAGCTCTGGGTGACTCCATTGTTGTAAATATGATTGGATGGTGCAGCACTTAACTAAAACTAAACAAACTATTTACAAAACACATCCCTAGGCGAGTAGTTCTGCAAGACGCAAAAACTACCACCTCAAGCCAAGGCGCCAGACGCAACCGAAGCCTGCCAGCCCCGCAAGACGCTGAGGCTGGAGAGATGGAGGGGCTAACTAAACTAAGTAAGACTAAACTAACTATTTACAATATGTACACATCCCTAGGCAAGTAGTTCAGCAAGACGTTAAAACTACTGCCTCAAGCCAAGGCGCCAGACGCAACCGAGGCCTGCCAGCCCCGCAAGACGCTGAGGCTGGAGAGATGGAGGGGTCATCTGTGTCAGCCCGCCAGACGCAAGGCTAAACCTTCTCCATGACCTGAAACACAATTAGAAAGCATTTCCATAAGGTATAAAAATTCATCTGTGCCATGTATAAGGATCGAGTATATGACAGTTACAGCAGATACTGAATGGTAATGTTAAGAAGCTGATATCCATATTCAGAGAATCAAGTCAAATTAACAAAAAGCCAAAAAATAAGCCAATATAAATATATCTTTAAAATCAGATTAGTCTTAGACTCAGCACCTTAAACCAGTCATGGGAGAGCATCTCATCAAGATGGAGTCTCCGCTTTGGGTCGCTCTTCAGGCAACCTCGAATAAAGCGGCAGCATTCTGTGCAGAAAGAATGAGAGTTATTTCTAATTATTTCCTAAGCTGTAAAAATAGGAAAGATTCCTGCATTATCCATAACATCTTTTTTGTTCTAACCATCTGAGAAGCCCGGCTGGAACCAGACATCAGGGTCCATCAAAGAGATATCTCTGCTGTCTGGGAAACGGCGGGTGATCATGGCAAACAGCAGCACCCCCAGCGACCACACCGTTGCCTGCTTCCCATAGTACTCGCCCTTCTCAAAGTACTCAGGAGGGCAATACCTTGCTGTGCCTGGAGATAGGAGTTTGTCACATGTGTAAGCTTGCTTTTCTCATTTTAACTGAAAAGGCATTTAATTTCAGTCAACAAAAATAATATTAATATTGACTATTCTTTGAGAGTTTTGTTAGTGTATTGTTAATATCTCATTGTGTGATGTCTGATTAAATCTAGACATGCTGTAACTGGTCACTAGAGTTTAAATCCCAAACTGCATGTTTTAAAGATAACACATACCAGAGTAGTTTTTGTAGGATGAGCTTTTCATGAGGTCCCCGCAGCCGAAATCGATCAATTTGACCTCCAGGGTCTCTGTGTTGACCAGGAGGTTTGGCATTTTGATGTCTCGATGTAGCACACCCCTAGAACAGCACAGGGCAGCAGCGTCAATCACCTGCCACATGAAGTGACGGGCCAATTTCTCACTGAAGCGGCCTCCGGAATGCTCCCAAAAGCTGTGCATGTCCATGCAGGGTGAGGGCCGTTCTAAGACCATGATGTACTGGTCGAAATGGTCCTGCCAGTCCAGCAACTTTATAATGTGGCGACAGCGTGGGCCTTGATTGGCCATTACTGTCAGGCCCACCTCAAGTGGAATTGGTCTGGGATGTTCAGGCTAGAAGAATGACAGTATTTATTATTGTTAGATATAGAATTGGTTTCTCAAATAAGGATTTAGCCAGTCTGTCTATCTACTGAAATATTTGCACTCTGTGATTTACATTAAAATGTTATATATTGCAAACATAGAGAGCACAGTCTACGTACAAGGCTGATGTATGGCTCGTTCTCTGTCTTCGGTGTGAATTTCAAAGCTACCACGAGGCCGTCCGTGCAACGGGTGCCTTCAAAGACAGAGCCAAATGCTCCTTCCCCCAATTTCTTGCCAATGGCGTACTGCCAGCAAATGGGATCTATTAAAACATAATCATTTTTATTTGTTTACCGTTTAATAAAGCAGTGTCCTGCAATGAGGCCATACTTTCTGATGAAATGTTAATCAGGAAATGTAATATTTGTACTTTTAAAATTTCATTTGTCGCATGACTATTTAAGTGAACTGCAAAAAAAAGCCAAATGGTGATTTTAAATTGTGGAGGAAAAAAAAACCCTAAAAGAAACCTTACAGCAGTATCAGCTGCATTATTTAAAACATGCGTTCCTTTACACATACTCACTTGAAATAATATATTGTAAAGAGAGAGAGAGTGTGTGTGTGTCATATTTTGTCAGACAGTAAACTGGTAGTAAACTCACGCTCGATCCTGAAGATCTTGTCACAGTCCAGCCGTCTCAGCAGATGTGATCCAGTGTCACCTGATGATGAACTGGCTGGACTGTGCTGATCTTGAGGTTTGACATCCTCCGTTTGCTGGTTTTCGGCAGTGGGGGGGACTTCAGGACTACTGGAAGGAGGTTCCTGATGATCATTATCCTCTACAGTATATATGATGTCCTGTAAAGAAGTCTGATCTAAAGAGAGGAATATCAACCACAAGCTTGTTTCAAATCATATCATCCACCACATCTTCAAACTATATTTCATCTATATTCAAACATTCATCACTTCGTGGAAAAAAGTAATTTATCTGCCTTTTTATAATGTGTGATGTGGGTTTTTTATATTGTGTGTAAATGATTAAGAGAGTTTGTGTTGTTAAGAGCTCATCATTTACCATCAGTACACCTCCTGGATGGGGCTTCATCAGTGTCCTGGTCCACCTCACACTGCTCCACCTGCTCATTCTGAGCTTTGGTGGTTTTGGGAAGAGACGAACAAAAGAAAAAAGAGGCAAACCTCCGAAATGCCCTCTTTTTCTGCCTCTTATTCTTTGTTTTCTCTGTCCCTCTCTCCTTTCTCTCCTGCCCGCCTCCCTCACCGATGCCCACAGGCGTCTCGCCAGGACGAGGATGGAGCTCCGCCTTGTGGTCGGTAGGTGTCAGTGTCGTTCGGGGATTTATCCCGTGCACACACTCACCTCCTCCCTCAACTCCCACTCTACGAAATTGTCGCTGTCCCATATCAACACGATAAACCGCTACCAACAACTGCAAAAACACTGTTGATACCTGTACTCCTTACTCGCTACAAAGTGAACAGGGAGTTTCACGCTTTATATTGTCCCGCCGTCAACGTTCTATTTCCTCTATGACGTTATAAGGGCTCATACATGGCTGAGAGCAGCAGATTCTCGTCAACATTAAAGTTATGTCTGATGCCATTTATGTGTATGAGTTTGTAAATTATTTAGGTATTAAGATCACAGAACATACATAATAGGTACATACAGCAGTGGTCAATAGTTATGTTAGGCCTAGGAAAATGCAGGGTCACTAAAATATCCCCTCTGGACATCACTTTTTAAAATATAATATTTTTTCACCTGTTATGATGTCTGGTTATATATATATATATATATATATATATATATATATATATATATATAGACAGACATTAATTATCAGTAGCGGTTTTAGGCACGGGCGAATCGGGCAGTCGCGCGGGGCGGCATTTTATCATGTCACATGGGGGGCGGCACGAGCAGTTAAAAAAAATCCTCTCCTGGTTTTCTATTCTCTATAACTTCAATTCAATTATTAGTAATGGCGCCCCTGCTTGCTGAGAAGGTGCCGTGCACAGAAGCAATGTCAAGGGGGTCTCCTGATTGGAGGAAGCTCACCAAGGGGCCGTTCACATATTGCGTGCTCAAGTTCGTTATTTCAAATGTAGGAGCGCGGGAAGCGCACTCTTAAGGGCCACACGGAATCTGCGGACTTTTTTTCTGATTTCTGTGCAAAATTTTGGGAAAAATCTGCGGAATTATGCGGAATGGTTTTAAATGTGTTAAACAGGTCTTAGAGTATTGGAACTGAAAACATTACAAAATAAAATGTAAAATATTCACTTCTTAATTTTTATTTAAGGTTTACAATACAAATACAAATAGAACAACAAAACTAGATCTCTCTTATCCTCCATCCACTAAACAACGGAGAAAATATTACTTTATCAATTGTACCGGGGGGGGGGCGCGGACACTCTCCCGGGGGGGGGCGCGAGTAGGCTACAGGATGGGAGGGAAAAAAACTGGAAAAAAAAAACCAATATGAGCAACAAAAAAAAAATCACTAAACTACTGTCATAAAAACGTATCGTTTTGTATATACATAACTGAATGAATAAAAATGTAAATGTGTTTGGACTGATTTAAAAAAAAAAGTTAACAAATTTGATTGGTCTGTCGATAGTGAGCGCAAATGCAGGTGATAAGCGGTTTTATTAAGCGAGTCATTGAGTCGTTTCTTTTAAATGATTCGTTCAAACGGCCGATTCATCAAGAATGAGACAATGTTTGTGAATGGGTCATTGTATTTTTGACTCAACCGATTCGTTCAAAACACTGAATCATTCAAAACACGATTGAGTGTTGCTGTGAGATGCGCTATGCTGTGATCTTTGTTTGGATTCATCGGATTTATTTTCGCTGCTAAAATAGACCAAAACAGTCATTATTTCGTCTAAAATGTAAGTGACTTAATAGTATTAACTTGTTTTTTGAACTGTCATATGAAATCAGGGTCACATTATTTTCAATCGTGAGGTGATGGTAAATTAAGTGATGGTCAATTGTCAGCTCTCTCGGTCGTCAGGTCATGTGATGTATGTTGCTGAACTGTATTCAAATGTTATAAATATATAAAACACCACATTTTTAGTCCGAAACTGTCGTATTAATTTTCGCATTCATATTCGTAATTTGGTGTCTCTCAATGTTGTCAAAACCCCTCAAAATATTTGCTACGGATGCGAAAAATGCAGAAATTCGAACCACCCGAATTAATTTTATGACGGACGGAAGTTTCAGAGGCTGCAAACGTATAAAACGTGAAGTCGTATTTATATATATATATATATATATATATATACACACAGTATATATATAAACGAATAAACTAGTCAGAATATAGGCTACAGTTAAAGCTTTCTTTTAGTTTTTGTGAAATGCTCACACGCACGCACGCACGCAGCCACGCACACACAAACATGTTTAAATACATTTATGTTGTTAATAAATAAACAACAATAAAACATCCTCCTGGAGACTTTTTTTTTGTCAAAAGCGACAAATCCAGCGACTTTTACTGGTGTTTTTGTAGACTTTTGTGGTGTTTGGAGACTCGAAAGCTCGAATCACTCTGCAGTTAGGCCTACTGTGCTCAACGAGCAGCGGGTGCTGCCATGAGCCCCTCTCCCGTCCAAAGGCACTCACAGGCGGTCAGTCTCAGTAACCTCGCGCAGCAGTCCCAGCCTGCAGTCAGAGCAGAGAGGAGACACACACCCCTCTGCGTCCAGGCTGCAAATGAATCGCGCATGCGCATGGCCGCCGCCGTTCCCGCCATGACTTACAGAGCGGGGTGTAAATGTTCACTCACTCTCACACAAAAATAAATTACTGCATTTAAATTGACTCACGACATAGCTCTCCATTCACTCTAGTCTAGTCTCTTGCCAAGTTCGCTTGTGCCAGCTCTCGCTAGTCTCTTATCAATCTCGATTTGCATAGGCCTTTCCTACACACACACACACACACACACACACACACACACACACACACACACACACACACACACACAGACTACAATCGAAAACAAATTAAAATGGAGAAATTTCTTGTGAGGACCAACAAGCCAACCGACGCACCACCAGCTGCAAAAAAGCTTCGCAGGTACGATGAAGCATACCTGCAGTTTGGGTTTACAGTCACGGCTGATCTGAGACCTCAGTGTGTCGTGTGTGCCGAGGTGCTGGCAAATGACAGTATGAAGCCCTGCAAATTAAAAAGGCACCTCGAAACAAAGCATGCTGGCATTAAAAATAAACCGGCTGAATATTTTAAAAGAAAGCTTGATGGCCTCCATCAGCAACAGGCAACCATTTCAGTGCACAGCACTGTGTCTAAACAGTGTTTGGAGGCATCGTATGTAGTGGCCAAAAGGATCGGTAAACTGGGTAAACCGCATACAATCGCAGAGACTCTCATTTTGCCGGCAGCACAAGATATGTGCAGAATAATGATAGGCGACAGTGCAGCAGCCAAACATCGGTGCATTACCACTGTCCAATGACACAGTCGCTAGGAGAATTGTAGACATGTCCAACGATATCAGAGAGCAACTGATAGAGTTCGTAAAAAAGAGTCCTTACTACGCGCTGCAGCTGACGAATCCACTGATGTTGCTGGGCAGGCACAGCTCCTCACCTATGTCAGGTATCTGCGGGACAAGGTGATTGAGGAGGATGTCCTGTTTTGCCGGCCTCTTCAGTCGCACACGACAGGAGAAGCCATTTTCAATGTCCTTGACATTTTTATCCGCGAAAATGGTTTGGCTTGGGACCGATGCGTTGACCTATGCACAGATGGTGCGCAGGCAATGACGGGGCGTGAGCGTGTCCTAGCTGCTCGCGTTCAGCAAGTAGCTCCACTTGTGAAATGGACACACTGCATGGTCCATCGCGAAGCACTAGCTGCTAAAAAAATGCCGGTTCTCTTTGACTCCGTGCTTAACCAATCCGTCAAAATAATAAATCTCATAAAATCACGGCCGCTAAACTCTCACTTGTTTGGGGGTCCTCTGCCAGGAGATGGGGTCAGGGCACGAACAGCTGCTTCTGCACACTGAAGTTCGCTGGCTCTCCAGGGGGCGGGTGTTACAGCGGTTGTAGTCTCAGCCTCAGACGTCACGCCCACGGAACGTTGGCTAAACGTCTGATGCATATGGTACACTTAACTGGAAACACTTCAGGAATGTCGAAGTCGTCATCCGATTGGTTGAATTTTATCGGATTTCCGGGGGGCGCGAGTGTCGCGTTTGTTTTCGGTCCGCCGGGAAACAGCGCTGACGTGTGATTGCGGAAGAAAAACTGTTGTGTTTACATGACTGACAATGAGCATTTATCAAGATCAGTTGAACGTAGGATTCTCAAAAGTATGCGAGGTTCACGGCATAGACTCTTTAAGAGATGTCCAGGAGTTTTGTTTGAGGCACTTAGTGGAGACAAAAAGAGATATTTTAGCCTGTTTGCCGACGGGATTTGGGAAGAGTATTATTTTCCAAGCCTGCCGACCCTTTGTCAGCATTTAGAAGGATTCCCAGCAGATCCAATTTTACTAGTTGTGTGTCCCCTCCTATCTATTATGGAAGATCAAGTGAAGTACCTAACTGCGAAGGGGATATCAGCCGCGTTTGCGGGCAAAAATGAAACAACAGACGCGGACATCGCAGCTGGTCGATTCAGTATTGTGTTCGGTTCTCCAGAATTGCTTGAGGGTGTTAAAAAGTGGAGAGATATGCTTCAAACAGATGTTTACCGCGAGCGTCTCATCGGTATGGCTGTTGATGAAGTGCACACCATTGTTCAATGGTAAGTAACGTTAATGGTATTCTTTATTTAAATCCTATTTTGTTGTAGTGGAAATGTGTGCATACTTAAACAAAACCCCTCTCGATTACTGTTGTCATTACATTTGTAGCTACTTGTAAACTGTGTCAGTTATTTATTTTTGGCATCCATTCAACTACAGCTGTATTACATAGAATGTTCATTTTATTAATTATATTATATTATATTATATAATGAAATGTCAGTGGTTATGTCATTATTTTTATGCGTGCCTGAACAGATCAATGACTTACTGCTTGTTTTCTTCTCCTTCTTTGATTTTCTATGCTGACTGACTTGTTGCACGCCGGTCTGTTATTGTGGGGACATTTCCACGCCCCGAAACGTGACGCTGAACGAAACGAACTGTAATTGGTTGTTTGACATGTCGGTCAAACGGCCTTATGGGCGGGCCTTGGCCAAAGAAAGCTGCTATGAGTTCCAGACCTTCAGCCGTCAGTCTGAAGGTCTGGCTACGCGAGACTACAGCGGTTGTATGAGCTGCGAGAGGAGGTGAAGTGGTTTTTGACAGAAATCAAATCAGATCTGGCGAAGCATCTGGATGACACTATGTGGCTTGCGTCTCTGTCCTATTTGGTCGATATATTTGACCGCTTGAATGGCCTCAACCTGTCTTTGCAAGGCCGCGAAACTCATATTTTGCTCCTTGCAGACAAAGTGCAAGCCTTCACACAAAAACTAGACCTCTGGCATGGCCGCATCAGTCGAGGGAACTGCGACATGTTCCCCTGCCTTACAGACTTTATAACTGATGCAGGCACGTCACACGATTTCTCCTCCCTATTTCAATCAGCGTCTGAGCACCTGTCAGCAATGAGAAAACAATTTGTGACGTACTTTAAAGAAGATTATCGCTCTTTTACATGGGTTCGAGATCCGTTTGTGTGCACAGTAAACGAGCTATCAATTGATATGCAGGAACAGCTTATTGAGCTGAAGAGTGACAGTAGACTGAAGGAACTCTTTAGCTCCTGTCCTCTTTCGTCATTCTGGGCAGCATTGATGCAGGAATACCCTGAACTCTGTGACGTCGCCTTGAAGATTCTCCTTCCTTTCGCGTCGACATATTTGTGTGAGGCAGGATTCTCAAAAATGACTGCACTCAAAACAAAATACCGCAATCGTGCACAAATCGAGGATGATTTGAGGCTATGCTTATCAAACATTGAGCCAAGAATTGAGGATCTTTGCAAGACAAAGCAGGCTCAGGTCTCACATTAACATCACCTAATTATATAGCAATAGCCTAGTAATGATAATAGGCCTACTGATGATAATAATAATAACAACAACAATAAAGCATGTAACCTCATAATTATATAGCAATAGCCTTGTAATAATGATAGGCCTATACTACTCATAATAATAATAATAGTAGTAATAATAATAAAAATGCCTGCAAGCTCACATTAGAAGTCTAGTGCTACTGCCAATTATAGCAATAGCCTAGTAATGATGATAGGCCTACTGATGATAATAATAATAATAATAATAATAACAACAACAACAAAAAAGCATGTAACCTCATAATTATATAGCAATACCCTAGTAATGATGATAGGCCTATACAACTCATAATAATAATAATGCCTGCAAGCTCACATTAGAAGTCTGGTGCTACTGCCAATTATAACAATAGCCTAGTAATGATAATAGGCCTACCTACCGCTACTGATGATGATAATAATAATAATGTGGGCCTAAAAATAATAGCCTAGGGCTATCTATCTATTGATCTATCGATCTATCGATCTATCTATCTATCTATCTATCTATCTATCTATCTATCTATCTATCTAAGGTAGAGCGGGGCGGGGGGATGGGGGATCTGGGCGGGGGGCACTGGGGCCCCAACTGCAATGAACCAGCTTTGGGGGGGCCCAGCTTGCAAAAGGTTGAGAACCCCTGCTCTATAACTTCAATTCAACTATTAGTAATGGCGCCCCTGCTTGCTGAGAAGGTGCCGTGCACAGAAGCAATGTCAAGGGGGTCTCCTGATTGGAGGAAGCTCACCAAGGGGCCGTTCACATATTGCGTGCTCGAGTTCGTTATTTCAAATGTAGGCGCGCGGAAAAATCTGCGGAATTATGTGGAATGGTTTTAAATGTGTTAAACAGGTCTTAGAGTATTGGAACTGAAAACATTACAAAATAAAATATAAAATATTCACTTCTTAATTTTTATTTAAGGTTTACAATACAAATACAAATACAAATAGAACAACAAAACTAGATCTCTCTTATCCTCCATCCACTAAACAACGGAGAAAATATTACTTTATCAATTGTATTGTACACAAATCATTAAACAAACAATTGCATATAATTTAAAGGAACACTCCACCGTTTTTTTCATATTAAACTATGTTATTCCCTTAACTAAGATGAGTTGATACATACCTCTCTCGTCTCAGTGCGTGCACTCAATCGCTCTGGCGCGCGGGGACACTTTGATAGCCCAGTTCATTCATTAGGATCCAAACAGAGATGAAGTTAGAAGCGACCAAACACCTCCACGTTTTGCATATTTAAATACAGTTAACGTTCTCAACGATGAAAGTGGCCTGGAGTGGCCCAGGAGTTTTCCGTTCTCCTCTAACAGAACTCTAAGATCCCGCACAGCTTTAGAGGACAGTGGCAGCGTTTGGATGAAGCCGTGCAAAATATCAATGTTTTCTGCCAGATATTGCACAGCTTTTATCCAGGAACCCCATCTTGTCTGGACAGCAAAACACTGGCATGAGAGGAGACAGACCCTGCTGCATCATGAAGGCCCTCAATTCAAGGCGACGCTGGGGTGACTGGCAGAAAACACGCTTTACCAAACCACACATCCGGTTCAGTTCTTCAAATGTGTCTGGAAACACTGCTAAAACTAACTGCAGAAGATGTGCAAGACAGGTGACATGTTCTGCATTGGGAAAGAGGCCATTGAGAATTGTATTATATGCTTTTTTCATATAACTTGCAGAATCTGTGACAAAAGCCCATACATCATTAAAATCAATGTTGTTGGAGTTAAGACAGGAGACGACAGCCTGCGATACAGTGCTGAAATTAACCTGATCCAAAAAAATGAGATCTGCTGCAACAGGCGGCTTGCCCACTGGCTGGAGGAGAATAGCAAGAGCACAACGGCCACAAGCATCTGTTGTTTCATCTGCAATTACATAAACAGGACGTCCGTGTACAGCCTGCTTGATGTCCTCCAAATACTGAGGAAATAAGTGTGGAAGGTAATCAGAGCGTAGGTGAGATGGAGCTGGAATTGACCCCCCTGTTTGCAGTACTTCTGTAAAAATGAGGAAAATTTTGAGTTTTTTTCCAGAGGGATGTCAGCTTCAATGAAGGTCTTTATGAAATCATAAACGAACTCCTTTCTTTCAGCTGTAGATGGAGTCTTAGACATACAGGAGGCCAATGTCTGTGTTCTGAATGATGCTTGGGGGGGGGGGGGGGGGGGGGGGTAAAGTATTTTAATTAGATGCATTAAAAAAACAATACGTTCACCAAGCTCATAGTCACATTATTATACTATCCCATTCTATTAGGCTATACTTTTCCCATAATAAATGTTCCCCCCCAAAAAACAAATAAGTATTCTGAATTTATATAGATATATACAGTGCTTAGCATACTGTAAGTGAACACACCCATGCTAAAGTTTGACTAAAAAGGGGAATAAAAAAAGTATGGTATTTGTATTTGGTATAAAAAAATTATTTATTATTTAATATTATTATTAGCCTATTGTTATTATTATTACTTCCATTGAAGTACGTTCGATTGCACATTTGTATATTTCTGTGATAATTTCATCATGTTAAACCGACCTTTTATTTGAAGGGGTTCTGAGTGTCTCTGACAATGAATGAAATGCTGGATAACGTACACAAATCTGCGGCTCTCGTTTACAGAGACTCGCAGACAAATCAGATTTTAATAGCAGTCTTTAATATTCACAGACACTAGTCCCAATCGGGGACATTATAAAACGCTTAACGTGAATAACGCTTAACGTGGCTTACTGTACTAAGACAGTGATATTAAAAGACCAAACGACTCGGTTACTAACGTAACCTCGGTTCCCTGAGAGGAGGGAACGAGTATTGCGTAAGTAGCTTACGCTATGGGAAAACTCCTTTTCTCGAGAAATATTGAAGTCTTTATGTAAAACGCATTGCAGCTGCACAGCATACAGCAGTGAGCGAGGCAGCTCGGTCATTGGCTGTGCTGCGGCAACTGCACGAACCTATGACGGGGCGACTCTGAACACGCTTCCAATGAGCGTGCTTCGCGCCCGGCGGCGCGTCAGAGCCCGCCAAGATGGGCGTGGCCAAGGGTATATATTGGGCGCCCCGTCGTCTGAGTTCTTTAGGTTCAATCGACTGAAGCGAACTGACCAAGCACAAGCACGGCAGCTTACGCAATACTCGTTCCCTCCTCTCAGGGAACCGAGGTTACGTTAGTAACCGAGTCGTTCCCTTTCGAGAGGTCTCTCCTATTGCGTAAGTAGCTTACGCTATGGGAACACCATGTAAAACGCCGTGCGTGCTGACTTCGCTCTATTATAGCCAGAGGCAGATGCCTGAGCCTTCAAGCAAAGTAATTATCCAACGAGCCGGCCGAAGGCGGGCTTTATAAGGGATAATGTAGAACGGCCCAATGGGCGTTCAGTGGAAAAACACACAAGCACATTCTATGTACTGATATGCATAAAAAACCCCTCTAAGTCAGTCAGAGACGGACCCTATAAGGGTGGAGATAATGCTCAGCATATACACACTCCAGCCTATACATAGTTAGACCGACAGTATGTTGGAATGCAATGAGGGGACCTGTAGGTTATAAAAACCTGATAAATGTTGACGGTGAGGCCCAGCCTGCTGCCGCACAAATATCTTGAATGGGTATCCCACTTGACCACGCCCACGAGGAGGCCATGCCTCTCATAGAGTGAGCTCTGATGCCCAAGGGGCACTGAAGGCCCTTGGCTTCATAAGCCCAGCGCTATAGCATCAACTATCCAGCGCGATATTCTCTGCTTTGAAACAGCGAAACCTTTGGTGCGGCCGCCAAAGCATACAAATAATTGCTCTGTCTGTCTGAACAGGGCAGAGACGTTCCAATATACTCTGAGCGCCCTGACTGGGCAGAGTAAATTGGCGTCGCTTTCGTCTGCTGGAGACGATAGCGCGGCCAGGGCTATCACCTGTGCTCTGAAGGGTGTAGAGAGCACCTTAGGAATATACCCTGTGTCTTGGCCTAAGGACAACTCTGCTGTCGTTAGGTCCAAATTCCAGGCAGGCAGCGCTTGATGACAGCGCGTGCAGGTCCGCCCACTCTCCTTGACTGAGGCGAGAGCCAGCAAGAGAGCAGTTTTGAGCGAGAGCTGTTTAAGGTGCACAGTTCGTAGAGGTTCGAACGGGGGCACTCTTGAGTGCGTCCAGGACCGTGGCCAGGTCCCAGATCGGCCTGAGGGGGGGCGTGGGGGATTTATCCTCCTGGCTGCCTCTCAGGAAACGAACAACTAGGTCGTTTTTCCCTAGTGTGCGTCTTCCACAGGATCGTGTGACGCCGCTATGGCAGCCGACATATACTTTGAGCGTGGAGGGGAGTGCGGCCTGCCCTCCCACAGCTCTTGTAGAAAACGAGCACGCTCGGTACTTCGCATGTCTCAGGATTCAAGTTCCTGGTTTTACACCAGTCACTGAACCCCTTCCATTTCTGGGCATATAAGCGCCTTGTAGAGGGCGCTCGTGCCTCAGTGATGGTTTCTCAACACTCCACTGGGGAGGGTTCCCGGAAACCCGTTGAGGGGCCATGCATGGAGGGCCACAGATCGGGGCAGGGATGGAGGGATCATCCCGTTGGCCTGCCTGAGGAGATCTAGCCTCAGCGGAATCGGCCATGGGGCAGATGCATCATCTGCATCAGTTCTGGAAACCACGTCTGGGTTCTTTCCAGAGTGGGGCTACCAGGAGCACTGCACATTCTCCTCCTTGACCCGACTGATGACCTGAGGTAGCATCGCGATCGGGGAAAGGCATACAATGGGCGGCTCGGCCAGACTTGGCGAGCGCGTCTGTGCTCTTTGAAAAGAAGAGAGGGCAGTGTGCATTTTCCTTGGAGGCAAAGAGGTCGACCTCTGCTCTGCCAAAGGTTTGCCACAACCACTGAATCGTCAGGGGGTGGAGAGACCATTCTCCTGGGAGAACTTTGTCCTGGACAGCATGTCCGCTCCCTGGTTCAGGACACCTGGCACGTGAGCTGCTCTCAGCGAGCGCAGGTTGCACTGGGACCATAGGATGAGTTCCCTGGCCATCGAGTGCAGGGAGCTCGACCTGAGTCCACCTTGGCGATTTATGTATGAGACTACCGTCATGTTGTCCGTTCGGACCAGGACGTGCTCGTCTCTCAGGTACGGAAGCAGGGCTCTGAGCGCCAAGGCGACCGCTTTCAATTCCAGACAGTTTATATGTAGGCGCTTCTCCGGGTTTGACCACAAGCCGGAGACAGGCCTGCCCTCGTAAAGGGCCCCCCAACCTATTTTGGAGGCATCTGTCGTGATCATTTTTCTCCTTGTGTTCACGCCCAAACTCACGCCGGACTGATACCAGTCGACAGCTTTCCAGGGCGTCAGGGTTTTTATGCAGCCGTGATTCGCTCTGATTAGAAAATGGCCCCGAGCGCCACGCGTGAGTGGGGGACACGGCTTTTTAGCCAGCGTTGGAGAGGACACATGTGCAACAATCCTAGCTGGAGTACAGCTGATTGCCGAGGCCATGAGACCGAGCATCCTTTGAAATCGCTGACGGGGGGCGCGCGCGCCCGCTCTGAACGATGTTGCTAGGCGCCGAATAGTGAGCGCGCGCTCTGATGAGAGGCGCGCCGTCATCTGCACTGAGTCTAGCACTATTCCCAGAAAAGAAATATTCTGGCTGGAGATAGCATGCTCCTTTGCAAAATTGATTCTTAGGCCCAGGCATTTTAGATGGCTGGTAATCCAAGACCTGTGTGTCATTAACTGACTCTCTGATTGTGCTAGGACTAGCCAATCGTCGAGATAATTCAGTATTCGCACTCCCCGCTGTCTCAGGGGGGAGAGTGCTGCATCCATACAATTCGTAAATGTACGGGGGCCAGTGATAGGCCGAATGTAGTACTGTGTACTGGTAGACTGTCCCTCGAAAGCGAATCTCAGAAATGGCCTGTGATGAGGCGCTTCGGAATGTGAAAGTAAGCGTCTTTCAGATCCACTGATAGAAACCAATCCCCCGGGCGAACTTGCGCGAGGATGTTTTTGGTTGTTAACATTCTGAACGAGCGAATCATTAAAGCTTTGTTCAGATGTCTGAGATCTAGGATGGGGCGGAGACCACCATCCTTCTTCGGGACGAGAAAATAGCGGCTGTAAAAAACCCGCCTCGCTCATAGAGGGAGGAACAGTTTCTACAGCGCCCCTTCTCTATCAGTTTGAGCACCTCGGTGCGTAGAACATGTGAAACATCTTTTCTCACTTTCGTCTCGACCACCGCTGAGAAGCGGGGTGGTCTGCGAGCGAATTGAAGCGAGTAACCGTGTTTTATTATGTTCAACACCCACTTCGGCATGTCGGGGATATTTTCCCAAGCTTTCGCTCGCACAGATATGGGCTGAATGCTGGCTGGGGGCGTGTCGCAGTGACGTATGGCTCCCGCCGGCGAATCGCTCCGTGCTAATACTGAGCTTACAGCTCTCAGAGGCGCGGGCGCGCGCAGAGCAGCTTTGTTGAGTGCCGAGTGCAGGGGTGCGTGTGAGATTACAGGCACGCTCGCCACATCTGTAATGCTCACGGCGTGGGCTGGAGAAATGTTTAAGACTGAATGGACAGTGCTTATGGGCGGGGGGTGCATAAACTGTAGTAGGCACGCGCGCCACTTTCATAAAACTTACCCGCTCGTGGCGTGAGGTTTTTGGCCATGTAAACAGTGTTTGTGAGTAGGGGTGCGTGCATGACAGCGGGCACACGCGCTACCCTGATAGAATTTCCCGCTTTACTGGGGAAGTGTTTATAACTGTGGGGAACAGTGCTTATGTGTAGTGGTGCATACATGACAGTGGGCACACGATCTACATTTATGGGGCGTCCAGCCTGAGCTGGGGAAGCATTTGGCACTGCTTTGACAGTTTTGGATATGTGGGGAATGCGCACTTCAGTGTGGACCACGTGACCCCTTGATGACACAGGCAGAAAATGACTCTTTATGTGATTTCTGTGTGTCGCCGTTAAAACAGCGTTTGTTTTGCAGGTGAGCGAGCTGTGTGGCTGGCCCATTGGCTGCGGTACAGACATTCCAGCCGCCTGTAAGGGGACTGGGTATGCTTTTAAACGTTTTGGAGAGAGTGGTCCGGCTTTTGCGAGACACGCGCTCTCTCTTTTCCTCCCTATAGCTAGGAAGACTTACGAGGCTCCGGGTTCAGCACAATCTTGGGCCGAGGTCCCCGTCGCTCGGGCGGTTTGCTTCCTGTTGGCGGAGCGCGAGCGGTGTCGGAATTCAGTTTTCAGGTCTAGGCTGAGAGACGGGAGGTGCCGTCTTGACTCGCTGCTGCTGAGGGCGCTTTTGGCGCTCTGCGACGAGCTGGAGCGCTTGGGCAGAAGTGACGCATACCTGCGAATCCTTCCGGGCTTCGGTGAAGCGCTCAGCGAACTCTCTTACCGCCGGTCCGAACAGGGGCCGCTTTGGGAGATAGGCGCATCGAGGAACGGCGCCTTATCTGCATCTTTCATCTCTGTTAGCGTCAGCCACAGATGGCGCTCAAGGACAGATAGGTTAGCCATAGCACGGGCCGATGGATTGGGCGGGTGGCTTTTGTGGCTCGCAGAGCTATGTCGGTGGCGCTGCGCAGGTCCTTAAACGCCTCAGATCAGGTCCAGACTCGTCCATGGTGCGGAGAAGTTTGGCTTGATAAACCTGGAGGACAGCCATTGAGTTGAGAGCGCTGACGCAGCTTGGCCGGCGGCGGCGTATGCGCGACCGGCGAGAGCTGAGGAGATCGGCAGGGCTTCGAGGGATGAGAAGCTTTGGCTTTCCATCCAGCGGTGGAGGTGGGCACAGGTGGTTGGCCACAGCCTCCCTCGAGGGGCGGAGTTCCTCGTAGCTCTTTCTTTCGCGCCGTTCCACAGATGAGAGCGATGAAGAGAAAGAAGGCTTCATGCGAGCGGAGTGAGGGGCTTTCCACGACTTTGTGAGTTCGTCGTGAACTTCCGGGAAGAAAGGAGAGGGCCTTTGTCGAGGGGCCTGCCGCGCCCCCTGCCAGGGGAACCACTCGTCTAGTCGGCTTGCGGGCGGGTTCTTCCGGGGAAGACCAGTCGAGCCCGAGGGTCTTCCACGGCCTTGGACAGGATGCGGACGATCTCCAAGTCCATGCTGGAGCCCACACTCGTGCCCGCTAACGTCGATGGCGCGGGGTCGAAGACGAGCCCGCCAGTCGTCGGATGCAGCATCAAAAGAAGGCTGTCATCCTTTCCGTCGTCATCCCCTGACGCGCCAAACGAGACGAGACCCAACGCTCCGCTGGGGGGTGTTGGTCTGCCTGCGTGAACTGAACTGGCGGCGGGGAGTCCTCGGGTGGCGGTGAGGCACGCGGGGATTGGCCCGGCGTGACGTCACTATAATCCGCGTGCTCTGGCGGCCTCTGTGAGCGGCGCTTCTTCTTGCGCGGCTCAACTAGAGGGAACGGTGGCACGGTGGTAGTAGGCTCTTTCGCGGCGAAAGCGGCGAGGCGAGCGCGCAGCTCGGTGAGGCCCAGGGAGTCACACTCGGGGCATCCGCCTCGAGTAAGGGCAGCCTCTGCATGGTCCGGACCCAGGCAGCGAGAGCAGATAATGTGACGATCCCCGTCCGGAAGAAGGCCTCGACACGAGGCGCAGGAAGGCATTTGAAACAACGCCTTAATTTGCTCTTTCAGAAAGTGTTGCGTGGAGCGAACACTTGATATAGCTTTAAAAGGATATGAGGTGATGCGCGCCGGATGGCTTAGCAGAAGGCGTTCGAAGGCGGCTGAAGGCGCCGGCGTCCTCGTAGCAGTCCTGCTGTAGGCTTGTCGACGGCGCGAAAAGACTCCAAAAATCCGGAGGATTCAGCGAAGAGAATGGTCTTTGCTGAAGGAGATTAAATCTAAAGAACTCAGGACGACGGGGCGCCCAATATTACCCTTGGCCACGCCCCATCTTGGCGGGCCTCTGACGCGCGCGGGCGCGAAGCACGCTCATTGGAAGCGTGTTTCAGAGTCGCCCCGTCATAGGTTCGTGCAGTTGCCGCAGAGCACAGCCAATGACCGAGCTGCCTCGCTCACTGCTGTATGCTGTGCAGCTGCAAATGCGTTTTACATAAAGACTTCAATATTTCTCGAGAAAAGGAGTTTCCCATAGCGTAAGCTACTTACGCAATAGGAGAGACCTCTCGAAAGGGAACTCAGTACACATCACAAAATAAAAAATAAATGAATCTCTGATTCTGTCCTTTTCTCTGACATTTAAGGGTGACATAGTCCCTACAAAAGCTAGTTTAGGTCTAAAACAGTTTGGGATAGCTGTTAATATGAGAGTTATGAGACATTATTTAGAGATTTAAGTATTGTGTTATTATGTTATTATTAAGTATTGTAAGTAGCTCTCGGCCACTTTCACTTTTAAAAACTCCTATTTCGTGACAAAGTAAGCCTATAGTTTTAACAAGTCATAACTAAAAGTGTGTCATGCATAGAATTCGAGAATCGAGGCAGTAACCCAATGAGCTAATGGTTCCTCCCTGAAAGTTAGATTAATATAGCAATAGTTAAATAACTGGATTCTCTTACTGTGTTTTTCAAACGAACGATATGTGATTTTATTGTGGAATTTTTGTTTTGTTGGTGGTTTGGGGGGTGGGGGGGGGGGGGGGGGGTGTAATTCAATGTAGAACCGCCACTGTTAATTATACTTCTTTTCAGTAAGAAACGCACAACATGTTTAATTTAGATCTTGACTTTACAAAATTCATCAGTTGCAAGAAATAGCTCTAGCGTCATTTGGTTTGTAGATACCACTTGGTTGGGTAATGTAACCAGTGAAATTACATACTGCTTATGAATGTATTTAACCAACAGCTAGGCCCTAATACAAAAAATTACGATATTTGGGATTTTAGAGTTAAAAGGGCAGAATTTAAAAAAAAAAAAAGTAGCCTAGACAACTTCACAAATATGAACACAAACAGACTCATTGCTATATAGGCTAATTCAGATTTACTTATTTGTAATCTTCAGATGTCCTATATGCAGGGGCGTGACCACAAAGGGTGGCACGGGGTGGCAGCTGCTACCCTAAAAATTAGCTTTGCCACCCCATTTGCCACCCCAGATGACAGCTCGGATACAGACCGTTTTCGGTTGGTTTTATGGAGGGGCGTCGGCTTCCTCCCCATCGGCTTTAAAAGAAAAATTTGACTTACATCAAGCGATTGGGACACGAAAAGCACTTATCAAATATGATCTATAATTCTCATAGTTTTAGGTTTTATGTCTGATGTCCTTTATTATGTAGATAAATTGCATTTCTGGCCCCTGCAGCAGCTAGTGCAAAAGGCAGATCGGTATGAATCCATAGCACGGAGCGCTTCTGCAGTTACTGGAGTGTCGGACTCGTCTCGGAGGGAAGAACGCGATTGTCTTGTACAGACTGGACCCCAGAGACGAGTAGCCTATAGTTGTGAAATCTCACGACTACGAAAGCAAATTTTTCATTTGAATCGCACATTCTGAATGGTGTACTGGACGGTATTGAAATTGTCATTCAAATCACAGTGATTTCAGGAGGACAAAACTTGACAAAAGAGCAAGTGAGAAATCTTAATTATATAAATGTTTTTAATTTACATTACATATTAAAAGCTTTTATTTAATAGGCTATTCAACATTTGAAATAGCCCATCTACAAGATTGTCTTACTTGATTTGGGATTAATTACTAATTGCTATGAAAATGTAGATGTATCAAAGCAAAAATAACCTAAGCAAATAATAAAATGGCAGAGCAATAAAATGTCTGCGTGAGCTAAATAATATTTATTGGGACAGTGTTCGTCATATAGTGATGTCACTGGCATATATTCACCCCTCCCCCATTCTTAATCTTTTCGTCAGAAATACCACATGTGGCAGGCCCGTGACCACCAAGCTGAAGCTAGAAGTTTAGACTTTCTCATTTTAATGCACAGAAGCAGGTAAAGTCAATCATGTGTCTATCTTACTCGTTAATCTAAAAAAGTTACATGAGTGGTGGTTATGTTAATGATGTATATTTCAATCAATGCAAAGTTGCTAACGTCATTACACTAGGCCTACTAAGTAGTATTACAACGCCTGTCCGCGACGACACAAGTGGATTTTTTTAAGGGGCAAGTGAAATACATTTACTTGCCGGACCGGACAAGTAGCCTGATTAAAACTTCAGTGAAACGTGAGAATGGTTCTGATTTTATTACATTCAGCATAGACAGTCACAGCGATTAATAATGGATAACGTTAGTGTATTTCTGGTAAAGATGAGTCCAGCGCTGCCTGTCTCTTTGTGAGAGACTTTAGGTGGAGAAATCAAACCAGATGAGCGTAACAGCACACGCAAGAAACTCACAGAAGAAACATACATTCAAAATGTATGTATGTATGTATTTATTATTAATAACATGATACAGTTAACTAATAACATAACTAAGTTTGGCCGAATATTCTTACGATTGCAAATGTTACATTGATTTAAGTTAAATAAATAAGTAGTTAATATTAAGTTACTTACATTTTAGACACATTATTAACTGTTTTTTGTTCTATTTTACAGCAGAAATAGTTGTAAACAAAAAAAACTGCACTCAACAGTGTTTTACAAAATGATTAATCGTTTTGAACGAATCGGTTGAATCAATGTCTCAGTTATTAAGTGACTTGCCGCCCTACTGGCAGTTTAGTTTCATGTTCAAAAGTAGGCTATCATAATGTTTTCCCCCCAAAATGTCTTATTTGTATATTCAAAAGTTTATTTAAAACATTAATCTTATAACATTATTTATTGCATTTGTAATTTCACAGTATACATTATTTAATTTGATTGGTATATTGCTATAGTGTGTTACTATTATCATATAATTTATTGAAAGATTTATTGAAATTACATGAAAGATGATGCATACATTAAATAAGGTTAAAAAAATGGCCTTTATAAAAATAATTAACGCCATTGGATAAATATAAAAAATATACAAATTTGCAGAAGTAAAAGCTGATAGAACACTGATGAGGATATTGCTTTAGAATAATTATGGTATATGTACACTTCTGTTTTACTCTTTCATATTTGAACCTGATACTGGTTTGCTACTTCTGTTTTACTCTTTCATATTTGAACCTGATACTGGTTTGCTACTTCTGTTTTACTCTTTCATATTTGAACCTGATACTGGTTTGCTACTTCTGTTTTACTCTTTCATATTTGAACCTGATACTGGTTTGCTACTTCTGTTTTACTCTTTCATATTTGAACCTGATACTGGTTTGCCACTTCTGTTTTACTCTTTCATATTTGAGCCTGATACTGGTTTGCCACTTCTGTTTTACTCTTTCATATTTGAACCTGATACTGGTTTGCCACTTCTGTTTTACTCTTTCATATTTGAGCCTGATACTGGTTTGCCACTTCTGTTTTACTCTTTCATATTTGAACCTGATACTGGTTTGCTACTTCTGTTTTACTCTTTCATATTTGAACCTGATACTGGTTTGCTACTTCTGTTTTACTCTTTCATATTTGAGCCTGATACTGGTTTGCTACTTCTGTTTTACTCTTTCATATTTGAGCCTGATACTGGTTTGCCACTTCTGTTTTACTTTTCATATTTGAACCTGATACTGGTTTGCCACTTCTGTTTTACTCTTTCATATTTGAACCTGATACTGGTTTGCCACTTCTGTTTTACTCTTTCATATTTGAGCCTGATACTGGTTTGCCACTTCTGTTTTACTCTTTCATATTTGAACCTGATACTGGTTTGCCACTTCTGTTTTACTCTTTCATATTTGAACCTGATACTGGTTTGCCACTTCTGTTTTACTCTTTCATATTTGAGCCTGATACTGGTTTGCCACTTCTGTTTTACTCTTTCATATTTGAGCCTGATACTGGTTTGCCACTTCTGTTTTACTCTTTCATATTTGAACCTGATACTGGTTTGCCACTTCTGTTTTACTCTTTCATATTTGAACCTGATACTGGTTTGCACTTCTGTTTTACTCTTTCATATTTGAGCCTGATACTGGTTTGCCACTTCTGTTTTACTCTTTCATATTTGAACCTGATACTGGTTTGCCACTTCTGTTTTACTCTTTCATATTTGAACCTGATACTGGTTTGCCACTTCTGTTTTACTCTTTCATATTTGAACCTGATACTGGTTTGACACTTCTGTTTTACTCTTTCATATTAGATCCTGATACTGGTTTGCCACTTCTGTTTTACTCTTTCATATTTGAACCTGATACTGGTTTGCCACTTCTGTTTTACTCTTTCATATTTGAACCTGATACTGGTTTGCCACTTCTGTTTTACTCTTTCATATTTGAACCTGATACTGGTTTGCCACTTCTGTTTTACTCTTTCATATTTGAGCCTGATACTGGTTTGCCACTTCTGTTTTACTCTTTCATATTTGAGCCTGATACTGGTTTGCTACTTCTGTTTTACTCTTTCATATTTGAGCCTGATACTGGTTTGCTACTTCTGTTTTACTCTTTCATATTTGAGCCTGATACTGGTTTGCTACTTCTGTTTTACTCTTTCATATTTGAGCCTGATACTGGTTGCTACTTCTGTTTTACTCTTTCATATTTGAGCCTGATACTGGTTTGCTACTTCTGTTTTACTCTTTCATATTTGAGCCTGATACTGGTTTGCTACTTCTGTTTTACTCTTTCATATTTGAGCCTGATACTGGTTTGCTACTTCTGTTTTACTCTTTCATATTTGAACCTGATACTGGTTTGCTACTTCTGTTTTACTCTTTCATATTTGAACCTGATACTGGTTTGCTACTTCTGTTTTACTCTTTCATATTTGAGCCTGATACTGGTTTGCTACTTCTGTTTTACTCTTTCATATTTGAGCCTGATACTGGTTTGCTACTTCTGTTTTACTCTTTCATATTTGAGCCTGATACTGGTTTGCTACTTCTGTTTTACTCTTTCATATTTGAGCCTGATACTGGTTTGCCCACTTCTGTTTTACTCTTTCATATTTGAGCCTGATACTGGTTTGCTACTCTGGTTGCTCTTAGCTTTGCTGCTTTTGTGTTTTATGTGTTATGGTATTTGCAGGAATTATTTTCATATTATTTAGGCTATCTGGTTGTTCTGTAATGCACTTTGGTCAGCCTAATGGCTTTTGTAAATGGGCTATATGAATGAAGTGAACTTGATGTTTGAATATTGTCTGACTAGTTTAACTAGGTTCACATAATCAGTTACAGTAGTATGCTGCATCTTACAGAATATGCATGACTTTCCTGAAATGAATTGTTTGGTAATCAAAATATTGGATTCCTATTCTTTTTGATCAATATGAATAAATAAATGCACTTTGAGTACAAACTAAGGAATCAATTTATTTTATTTTAAAAGTGTTTGTTTCTACCAGTAATCTCCACTAGAGTAAGGGAATTTTTTCCATGATTTCTCCTTTAATATGCTTACACACACACACACACTCTCTCTCTCTCTCTCTCTCTCTCTCTCTCTCTCTCTCTCTCTCTCTCTCTCTCTCTCTCTCTCTCTCACACACATACACTCACAAACATACTGCACACACAATGTTAGAAACAGATTATAAATGATGAATTATTATTACAGATTATGAAAACGATTATACTTGAAAGATTTCTTATCCTACGTTAGTATTACAGCCTTCGAAATGGCTGATAGTTCATAATTTACTCTTAGCCCTCTCTGAGCATCAGAAATTCATGAAAATAATATGTCCCTCATAACCAGTATAACATTTAGTTTTTTTTCATATACCATGGGAAGCCTAGTTGCCAGTGCCACCCCTCATTCTGCTCTTGCCCCCCCTTTGCCACCCAAATATAAAATCCTAGACACGCCACTGATCACACATCCTCCGACCGCGGGGCGCGAGGGAGTCTTGCGCGGGGCTTCAGCAGCGCAGACGCGGTATTATTTCACACATTCCTCGGGATCTATGGGCTCCTATGTTAAGAATTACATGCTTTAATGACAACAGTCGGTATTCACACGAGCTTCGTGTTGATCAGCACACTTCGTCGTGATTATTTTATGGTGTAAATCAAATCAAAATCAAGTCATCTGTTAAAATGGTTGCCGAAATTAAAACGGCGTTGCTAAAACCTTGCGTCAGACTCACGGAGGATGTGTGTCATATAACCAGGGTACCCGCGGGTCTTAAAAGCCTTGAAAAAGTCTTGAATTTGATCATCTCAAATTAAGGCCTTCAAAGCCTTGAATTTAGTATACAAAGTCTTGGATTTCGTTACAAAGGTCTTATTTAGTTTTTACCAAAAGTAAAGTAACTGCAGTTTGACTAAAAGTTGACAAAAAATGCAAAGACTTTTCGTCAACTACAACTATAAAAAACAGGATGACTCAAATGTGATTAAGACCAATAAGCATTTTCGTCTGAAGACTAAGATTAAATCAAAAATGGCTGCCAAAATTAACACTGGCCTACACACACGTGCGCGCTACAATGCTGTTGCGTATGTATTAAATATGACTGATATAAATTCAATATATATTTAATTCAAGTAACCTGCTTGTACATAATTATTTTCTAGGGTTTAAAATGTATACAGATTTGACATTTTCCCCTCATACTTCTGTCGGAATGGGTACGAAGTTGGCATTGAATTTCATTTGAAATGGTATTAAAAAGGTCTTAAAAAGCCTTGAATTTAAGTTGGAGGATCCTGGGGGTACCCTGATAACGTTAGCCTTCATTTTGAATGGTGCTGTAATACCAGTTTTGTCGCATGTTTAATATGCCGGTGTAAAAATCCCTTACATTTCAGTACATATATATATTATAGCCTACTATGTGTGTGTAATTAGCTTATTGTTTGTATAATGCCTTTGTTCATTTAATTTAAAATAAAGTGTTCCTGCACTCTGAATACTAAAATATAGTTTAAATGTAAAAAGCTGAAAAATAAAGCTATTGTTTTAGTAGACACTTTGACAAGTGGACACTGGGAGGCCAAGTTGTGTGTGAGGAGAGCATTCAGCCCAGCTTCCTGTCTGGCCTTGCCATACTGTTCACTGCATATTACATGGAGGAGGCAGCCTGCACCTTGGAGTTTATTTAAAGGTAATGATTGAATTCTTAACAACTTCAGTACCTGCATTTTACACATGTATTCAATATCAGAACTTGCCTTTAGATATATTATCTGTTGAGTTAATGAGTCTTAATTACATATTGTCTGTTTCCTGGCCCTTTAGGTGCTTTGTATGTATCAATCCGGAGAGAGGAAAAAAGAAGTCGAGAGGAAAATTGCCATCTAAAACGACAGGGCAAATGGTACAGAAGAAACAGGTTGCAGTGAACCCACATGTTGCCACTCTTCCCAGCAAAGTGATGGGTTATCAGTGGAATTTCTGAAATGTAAGTAACACACACACACACAAATATCTATTTTTCTTTAATTGTAACCTTTTAAAATTCTCTATCTGTTTCTAACTGTATCTGTCATCCGTCTTTCTGTCTCTGACTGTATCATTATGTTTTGTAATATATCTAATATATTGTCCTTTTCAATATTTCTGGCCACTCTTTGCATCCTGTGATGGAACAGCATCTGGAGCTGAATTATTCTCCATTTTTGATCAGAAGTTTGTTGGACTCACTTGGGGCCTTGTTTTTTGGATATGTTTGTCTGGTAATGAAGTGGTGAAAATTCATCCGTGTCTGTGTTTTTCAGAACCTTTTATTATGATCATGTTGGTCAACTTGTGGTTTTAAATGTATGTCGTTTGCGTATTTCTTCTTTGTGTGAAGGGCCATGACGGCTAATTTGTTTCAAGTAATTAAAAAATATTTAATTTTATGTCCATTTTTAAAAAAAAACAAGTTTGTAAATAAAAATTAAATCAAAATATACAAAATACACTGTTTTATTACTTTTTTTCATGCATATTTTAAAGTTATAAATTAAACAAATGTTGACCTGTTTTTCAAGATTAGGATGTTGAATAATTTGTTTGTTTTGTGAAGTAATAGGGGAATTAAGTTGTGCATTATACAACACTTAATGTATTTAAAAACAATTTGCATTTGATGAATAATTAACATTTCAAATTCAGCTGCCAGTCATTAATATTCAGACATCAGGAAAATATATTGTATATACTGCATTTTACATACTTCCTCTAGATATAGCAAATACAGAGATTCATGTAACTTACTGTAAAAAATGCTATTATTTATTGTATTCAGAGAATACAGTAAAATTCTGTAAAATTAAATTTCAGACGCTACTGTAAAAAATACAGTAACTGGCTGGCAACCCTGCTGCCAGTATTTTACTCTAAAATTTACAAGTAATTTTTAACAGTGTGTAGGCAGTCACAGATCCTGACCCATCAGCATTGTACATACCAGAATGAGTTTTATGCGTATAGGACGCCCTTATGACACAACATGACACAGCAGTTTTTACTCTCCAGACCTTTATAATGTCTCTTATTCAAAAGATTCCTCAAGGAAATTAATTATAAAGAAACAAGCAACCACTGTATTCTGAATGTATATTGTTATACTCTATTGTATAGCAAGTATTTGTTGTAAATAAGTTGTGTAAAGATGGTAGCTTGAAGGTTGGAGACAGGCTATTTCTGTCATTTAGAGATTTTTTTATTGCATGTGTAATAAATTCAGACTCAGATTATGTAAATATAAAGTTTATTTGAAATTACAGCAAAATATTAACCCACATGAGCAAATTAACAAAATGGTCGAAAGACTGATAGAGAAGTTAACAAGACTGACTTTATTCTGGCTTAATTTATTCTTCATTTTCGCAATGGCAATTTTACATAAAGGCAACAGAGTTAAATTAATTTATTTTTACATTATGACTGTCTGCCATCTAGAGGCTTATAAAATGGAATACCACATCTTCTAATTGTAATTTTAATAAGTTGTACCATGTCCAAGTTTAAACATTTTGTTCAGGGTTGTATGTCTTCTATTTGAATTTGTTATTCAAAGAATTTCATGTAAATCACTTATATATATATATATATATATATATATATATATATATGATTTCCTATAAAGGTATCTGGCACTATTAGGTAACCCAGCTTTATTTCCTCCCCAAAGCCAAATTTGGCGTTTGGACCTTGTCTGCAGGTGAATCACATGCAGACACATTGGGCTCCAAATATTAAATGGAGGTCCTTAAAGTGTAACTCTACTTTGAGATGCCACTTACCTGGTGTTACTTACCTGGTGAAACTGGTAAAACGAGAGGCTTAATGTCTCTAGAACTGAAGCATAATAGGAATGGTTCATTTTTCCAAATGATCATGTTTACTTGATAAAACAACACATTTTGTATTTATTTTTAGAAACATTTTGTTTTTAATGTGGCACACAAGTGTATATATAAATTGGCTGGAACTTCTTTGGCAACTGTGGCATTAAGATCTGCACCATTGGGAGGAAACTTTGTAGCCATGTCAGGAACCTCTGGGAAGCTTAGCAACCTGGGCTTCTTTGACACGGAGCTCTAGAACCGTAGCAGGGACTGGAGTTGTAGCAGAATGAACCTTCACAGTGATTTCTGTGGAGCCTCAGCAGGTTTTGGAGCAGCAGTGACAGAAGACTTTATGGCTGTCTTCACTGGGAATTGTGGAGCAGCCCTGACAGGATCTCTGGGCCCAAGGCAGTGGAGAAAGAGAGCTATGTGAAACCCCCTCTTTGGGACCAGGATGCCAGTGGCAGATACTTTTAGGGCGGCAGGGCGAGGAACTTGTGGGACGGGCTGAACAGAGCTCTGGGTGACTCCATTGTTGTAAATATGATTGGATGGTGCAGTACTTAACTAAAACTAAACAAACTATTTACAAAACACATCCCTAGGCGAGTAGTTCTGCAAGACGCAAAAACTACCACCTCAAGCCAAGGCGCCAGACGCAACCGAAGCCTGCCAGCCCGCAAGACGCTGAGGCTGGAGAGATGGAGGGGCTAACTAAACTAAGTAAGACTAAACTAACCATTTACAATATGTACACATCCCTAGGCAAGTAGTTCAGCAAGACGTTAAAACTACTGCCTCAAGCCAAGGCGCCAGACGCAACCGAGGCCTGCCAGCCCCGCAAGACGCTGAGGCTGGAGAGATGGAGGGTCATCTGTGTCAGCCCGCCAGACGCAAGGCTAAACCTTCTCCATGACCTGAAACACAATTAGAAAGCATTTCCATAAGGTATAAAAATTCATCTGTGCCATGTATAAGGATCGAGTATATGACAGTTACAGCAGATACTGAATGGTAATGTTAAGAAGCTGATGTCCATATTCAGATAATCAAGTCAAATTAACAAAAAGCCAAAAAATAAGCCAATATAAATATATCTTTAAAATCAGATTAGTCTTAGACTCAGCACCTTAAACCAGTCATGGGAGAGCATCTCATCAAGATGGAGTCTCCGCTTTGGGTCGCTCTTCAGGCAGCCACGAATAAAGCGGCAGCATTCTGTGCAGAAAGAATGAGAGTTATTTCTAATTATTTCCTAAGCTGTAAAAATAGGAAAGATTCCTGCATTATCCATAACATCTTTTTTGTTCTAACCATCTGAGAAGCCCGGCTGGAACCAGACATCAGGGTCCATCAAAGAGATATCTCTGCTGTCTGGGAAACGGCGGGTGATCATGGCAAACAGCAGCACCCCCAGCGACCACACCGTTGCCTGCTTCCCATAGTACTCGCCCTTCTCAAAGTACTCAGGAGGGCAATACCTTGCTGTGCCTGGAGATAGGAGTTTGTCACATGTGTAAGCTTGCTTTTCTCACTTTAACTGAAAAGGCATTTAATTTCAGTCAACAAAAATAATATTAATATTGACTATTCTTTGAGAGTTTTGTTAGTGTATTGTTAATATCTCATTGTGTGATGTCTGATTAAATCTAGACATGCTGTAACTGGTCACTAGAGTTTAAATCCCAAACTGCATGTTTTAAAGATAACACATACCAGAGTAGTTTTTGTAGGATGAGCTTTTCATGAGGTCCCCGCAGCCGAAATCGATCAATTTGACCTCCAGGGTCTCTGTGTTGACCAGGAGGTTCGGCATTTTGATGTCTCGATGTAGCACACCCCTAGAACAGCACAGGGCAGCAGCGTCAATCACCTGCCACATGAAGTGACGGGCCAATTTCTCACTGAAGCGGCCTCCGGAATGCTCCCAAAAGCTGTGCATGTCCATGCAGGGTGAGGGCCGTTCTAAGACCATGATGTACTGGTCGAAATGGTCCTGCCAGTCCAGCAACTTTATAATGTGGCGACAGCGTGGGCCTTGATTGGCCATTACTGTCAGGCCCACCTCAAGTGGAATTGGTCTGGGATGTTCAGGCTAGAAGAATGACAGTATTTATTATTGTTAGATATAGAATTGGTTTCTCAAATAAGGATTTAGCCAGTCTGTCTATCTACTGAAATATTTGCACTCTGTGATTTACATTAAAATGTTATATATTGCAAACAAAGAGAGCACAGTCTACGTACAAGGCTGATGTATGGCTCGTTCTCTGTCTTCGGTGTGAATTTCAAAGCTACCACGAGGCCGTCCGTGCAACGGGTGCCTTCAAAGACAGAGCCAAATGCTCCTTCCCCAATTTCTTGCCAATGGCGTACTGCCAGCAAATGGGATCTATTAAAACATAATCATTTTTATTTGTTTACCGTTTAATAAAGCAGTGTCCTGCAATGAGGCCATACTTTCTGATGAAATGTTAATCAGGAAATGTAATATTTGTACTTTTAAAATTTCATTTGTCGCATGACTATTTAAGTGAACTGCAAAAAAAAGCCAAATGGTGATTTAAAATTGTGGAGGAAAAAAAAACCCTAAAAGAAACCTTACAGCAGTATCAGCTGCATTATTTAAAACATGCGTTCCTTTATACTACTCACTTGAAATAATATATTGTAAAGAGAGAGAGTGTGTGTGTGTCATATTTTCAGACAGTAAACTGGTAGTAAACTCACGCTCGATCCTGAAGATCTTGTCACAGTCCAGCCGTCTCAGCAGATGTGATCCAGTGTCACCTGATGATGAACTGGCTGGACTGTGCTGATCTTGAGGTTTGACATCCTCCGTTTGCTGGTTTTTGGCAGTGGGGGGGACTTCAGGACTACTGGAAGGAGGTTCCTGATGATCATTATCCTCTACAGTATATATGATGTCCTGTAAAGAAGTCTGATCTAAAGAGAGGAATATCAACCACAAGCTTGTTTCAAATCATATCATCCACCACATCTTCAAACTATATTTCATCTATATTCAAACATTCATCACTTCGTGGAAAAAAGTAATTTATCTGCCTTTTTATAATGTGATGTGGGTTTTTTATATTGTGTGTAAATGATTAAGAGAGTTTGTGTTGTTCAGAGCTCATCATTTACCATCAGTACACCTCCTGGATGGGGCTTCATCAGTGTCCTGGTCCACCTCACACTGCTCCACCTGCTCATCCTGAGCTTTGGTGGTTTTGGGAAGAGACGAACAAAAGAAAAAAGAGGCAAACCTCCGAAATGCCCTCTTTTTCTGCCTCTTATTCTTTGTTTTCTCTGTCCCTCTCTCCTTTCTCTCCTGCCCGCCTCCCTCACCGATGCCCACAGGCGTCTCGCCAGGACGAGGATGGAGCTCCGCCTTGTGGTCGGTAGGTGTCAGTGTCGTTCGGGGATTTATCCCGTGCACACACTCACCTCCTCCCTCAACTCCCACTCTACGAAATTGTCGCTGTCCCATATCAACACGATAAACCGCTACCAACAACTGCAAAAACACTGTTGATACCTGTACTCCTTACTCGCTACAAAGTGAACAGGGAGTTTCACGCTTTATATTGTCCCGCCGTCAACGTTCTATTTCCTCTATGACGTTATAAGGGCTCATACATGGCTGAGAGCAGCAGATTCTCGTCAACATTAAAGTTATGTCTGATGCCATTTATGTGTATGAGTTTGTAAATTATTTAGGTATTAAGATCACAGAACATACATAATAGGTACATACAGCAGTGGTCAATAGTTATGTTACACTCTTAAAACAAATGTGTTGAAAACAACACAACGTGTCGTTTTCAACACATGCTCTGAGTGTGCTCAGGGACAACACATATTGTGTTAAAATACAACACAGAATATGTGCTGTGAAAACACACAGACAAATATGTTACTTTAGTTACTTATAATCTAACACAACTGTGTGTTATAGATTTATTTTATTATAAAACATTATAGAAAAAGCTAGATCAGAATACAATATGTAGTTATCATGAAATCACACTGAAGCATTGAATACGGTTCACATACTGTTTATTTTGCATTTTTCTGGTTTTAACATGGAATTCATACTGTAAAAAATACTGTATAAAAAAATAAGCATTTCAAAACATTAATCATAAAACATTCATGAAACACTTTAAATAACAGATCAAATATTATAAAACTCATGTTAGATACTGTAAAATACAATGTCAAATAGAACAATTTCCAAGATAAGACCAAACTTTCTCAGCTTGTTCTAAAATATAACAACAAACAGAATATACGAATGAACTTAAATTGTAGTCAAATCAATAACCACAGACAAACATAGTTCATATTTCGTACTCACAATTTAAATCAATTCATCATTAACCAAACATGTCTAACAAATTAAGTTAGTAACACTAACTTATTTAAAACAAATTTTGTATCTGGGAGTGATATATTGCTGATCACAAAATAATACAATATCTAATGGTCTATAGTCCATTAAGTCACCAGGCAGCTTTGCCACATCAAATTCTTTGGTTTTAGTGACATTAAAAGAAAACAAGTGCTCATCAAAATATTGTACCTTTAAAAATCTCAGGAACATAAGTGCACATTCACTTTCATTTTGGGGGATTATGTGTATAACTTCACCAAATAAAGGTTCTCCCCTCTCATCTGCTTTTAAAGGCAGAACGCATCCTGTCCTGTATGATGTCCCCAAGAAATTAATATTATTGGTCACATGAATTGAACTGGTGAAAGTGAAGTCTCAAAATGGGAGTCTGTCTTCAGTTTGTCAAGCAATTTGTCGCCCTTGTACAAAGATGCAATCATAACTGGGAAAGCATTGGGTACTGTCATTTCAAAATTGAGTGGTGAACAATTTCCAGTGGTACATTTGCTGAATCTGATGTTTGTGAGCCAGAGTCTTTGAAATATTTCTGAAGTTACACACTACTTGGGCATGTCGCTTAAGGGGGTTATGTTTCGCTTCAAACCTCATGAAACACAACTTGGAAAGAGGTCCAAATAAAGTCATAACACTCGGGTAATGTGTCATAAAATGGTGTTTAGGAATTAGATTCCTGTCAGGATAAAGAAATTTGAATTGTGTGTGGTGATCTATTATCAGTTGTTTAAGATAAACAGCAAGCCCTTTTGTCACAACAGGTGCAAAAATTATGTCACAAATTTCCCTCAATAACAGGTAAAGATGCCAATGTGGGCTGTTCGGATCAATTAAATCACCCATCAGAAAAGGCAACACTAGCAGTAAACACCACATCTGTGATGCAATTTGCCTAATAGCATTTTCAGACGTCTTCAGATGAATAATTACACTGGGTTTATTTTTTTGATTTTCATATCCATAGCTAAACCCTGCTATTCTTTCATTTAGTTGTTCCAGAGAAAATTTTTTCTCCTGATAAATGAAATGTCGGAGCATCAATTTGACCTCAAGAGGTGCGACTCCCTCTAACACATCATGCACGATATCCACGCCAATATTTTCAGTTACATGGAAATATTGTAGACGATTTAGGCAGGAGTTAACTTTGACACCAGTTGCACTTGCATCATTCAGCTGTACATGGTGTGCATAGTTTTCCCTTGTACGCCTCTCAGTGTTATCTTCATCAAAAAATACTGCGAAGTTGGTTTGTCAATTAAACAAAACTGACAAAATCTGTTTGCAGAGAAACTTTCCACATAGCCACAGAGGGAGTGACAGGCAAGATTATCTGCCGTCAACAGACACACAGTCCCATAAAGTAATTGGCATTCATCACCTATTTTGACCTCTATACCATTCTGCTCAATTTCTTTGATATCTGTTAACAGTGGTTCCAGAATTTTGTCAAAACCATAAATGTCTTTATCAATAGAATTAAATAGAAGACATAAATGGATATTGGAAAGCACAGAGTTATTCTCTGATGGCACATTTCGTAAAGCAAAGTAAACTGCCCCCATTTTATGAATCTTTGTTTTTGATCCAAGAGGATTTGTTGTTTCCAAATCATCGAAGTATAATTAAATTTGCAGTGCATTGGGATGGTTTTGGTACAGAGGATGTCCAGCATATTGCGCACCATCACAATAATCTTGCATTTTACCCTGTCCACCAGAAGACTGTTTATACAGTTTTTGCATTTTGTCACAGCTAAATAGAAATTTAATTGTGTTAATTATTGAGATGTATTGACAAGTGACCGGCACTAACACTTGGCTTTTTTTCCCATTTTTTCTAACACAATCTAATCTGTGACCAAGAAACACTTCTGTTGGCTTCTCAAAGGAAAATTGGTCAGAAAAGTATTTAGTTAGTTTAAATGGTGTATCTATGTCACTAAACATATTCCTAGTACTGTCAAACTCTTTCATAAGTGTTTGAACTTCAGTGCTGTCAAGAGGTACAGCCAAGTTAGTCAGTAAAGTATTAGTCTTTTCTTGTAAATGACCTAAGGAACGATCTAGGATTTCCTTTGTGCAGGTTATACTTTTTGGACATCAGTATAAGTTACATTAGCAGAAGCATACATGCGGGCAGCAAAAGTAGCAGCATAGTCCGTTAGATTTAAACTGCTCTGATGAACTTCCTCTATTTCAGACATTTCGACATTCTCGCCTAGGTTATTTGTTCTGCTTTCATCAATTTGACAGAATACACCTGTTTTTTCAGTGTGTCCTGACTCTACAGTAGGGCTTGAATTAGAGTGAGCTCTGCTAAGATGTTTAAAAAAATGAATTAAAACTATTATATGTTCTGGGGCAACCATTTTGACTGCAGATTAATGTTAGGTTTTGGCTATCAGAGAGTGCATGTACTTCCCTTAAATGCCAAATCAACTGTTTTGTTTGGACGAAAATATTTTGCAAGCACTTGGGACATGTATACATGGTCTGTTTCAATTAGGCACAAGACTCGTTTGCAAGTGGACTGGGACAAAGGAAGGTCATATACGTACTCAAAAAATGAGAAAACTGAAGACAGTTGGCATGGATATTGAAGATTACACAGCCAGTAGAATTTGAAAAGTTTGTCAACAGCACAAGTGAGGTTTTCAACATCAAGTGGAAAAGCAAAAGAATCATTCTTTGCCACAATTACATACTGGGCTTCATGTCCTGGAGAGCCGATGGAAACCAGCTGCGGCTGTGTTGACTTTAGAGACCCGTTCATGCCTTCTTGAAGCAAAGACGTCACAATGGTACCAGCCTATAGAAATGAAACAATGAAAGGCATCAGAAAATGTTGTTGCATGTGACATTGCAACTTTATAAAAAGCTAACACAATGCATACCGGCACCAGTTCCACCAAGTATGAGATAGCAGAATTGACACAGCATTTACTGCCGGCGACGCTTCTCCCAGATGCCGTGGGTGGAAGAAGATGAACGAGGATCCTTAACATAGTGTAACACAGCTCATCTTGATGGAGTAAAGATGCAGGTCACATGCAAAAGATTAAAAACAAAATTATATTTGAAATGATTACCTTTAATTCATGAATTGAATGATAAATTGTACATGTCATTTTCACAGAAACACAATTTAGAAATGTATGCAAATGCCACAGAAATAAAAGAAGAAAATCGTACCATCCTGCTGATTGTCAGCTTTCTCCAATAAGTGTCTGATGTCCATTTTTTTTCTCAAAGGATGCTATTTCCTTGAGTTTTGGGATAATCGTCCCCTCCCATTTCTTGATAAACATGTCTTCTTTCCCATCTGTCATCTTGGAAAATTCAATGTCCACCTGCAGTGCATAAAACAAAAAACAAAGAAATTATTAATATTAACAAATTATGAAACACAACCTTTGTGTAAAGTTCTCTGCAGCTTAGTTTAACATGTATTACCAAGGCTGGCATGTCCAGAAATCTGGGATATTCCTTGAAGATTTGACCAACAGTTGGCGATTTCGTCGTTATCCATCTTCTACGGTAACTGAAGGTTTGGTCAATTGCAGTCTTTATTGACGATGAGTTCTCTGGAGAGGGTCGCATCCTCTTTATCAAGGTCAACCACTCAGTGGGCACTGTTTCATCAGTAATCGGCAGAGAAGGTTGGTCTGTAGGAAGACATTGTTTCAAATTGTAGATCCGCTGGCTCTGTAGAAGTTTCCGTCTGATGTTCTGTAGTCTCATTTCTATAAATCCACTGTGTGATGGCCCATCAAAAAAATGCTCCTAACATGAGAAATGGACAAATAAAAAGTTGGACTCAAGTATGCTTTCGCAGTTTGTATACGCACTGCCAAGTAATTTCATACTCATAAATTAATAATGTAAAAACATCCTTACATGTCCTTCATTTTCACCAAATGGGACATTAATCCTTAATGAGGGGAACAGTGACACAATCTCCTTTGCTAGTGCCAGCTTTTCTGTACCAGATGGATAGCTAAAAAAAAGGTGGCAATACAAGCATATACATGCAGAAACTCATATTAACACAAACATTGACATGCACACAAAAAAGTTCCCACTTTGAATAATACATTGATACTCTAGACCAGTGATGGGCAAACTCGACCCTTCCAGTGAGGCCACTGTCCGGCAGAGTTTAGCTCGATCCTAATCAAACACACCTGAACTAGCTAATCAATCTCTTCATGATTACTAGAAGGCTAAAGCCAGGTGGGTTTTATCAGGGTTGTTAACAAGTTAAATTCTGCAGGACAACTGCGTTTACATGGACCCTTATAATCGAATTGACTGCTCAATCGGACTAAAAAAACCTTCATGTAAACATCTTAATCGATCTGATTGAGCTCGATCCGATTGGAATTTCGATTGGATTGAAAGGTGTAGTTTATTCCTTTTGTAATCTGATCGAAGAGAACATGTAAACACTTGATCGGATTGAAAACCGAGACTGAAAGGACTGTGCATGTTCAATGACATTGAAATAGCGTAATGACATTGAAATAGTGTAATGACGTATGACGCACGGAACGCGCTGTTCTTCCTGTTGAATAAGGTGTCATCTAAATTAATCATTACGCAATATCAACGTCATTACGCTATTTCAACATCATTGCACATGTGCAGTCCTTTCAGTTTCGTTTTTTAATCCGATCAAGTGTTTACATGTTCTCTCGATCGAGATTACAAAAGGAATAAACTACACCTTTCAATCCAATCGAAATTCCAATCGGATCGATCTCAATCAGATCGATTAAGGTGTTTACATGAAGGTTTTTAGTCCGATTGAGCAGTCAATTCGATTATAAGGGTCCATGTAAACACAGCTAATGTTATTTGATGTTATTAATAACTTATGAGTGCAAAGCTGTTAAACAGTTATATACTTACAATCCATGCTTTTCTACAAGGTCACTCACAGCCACTTTAACAAGTAACTTTCTCAAAGAAATTGACAGTGTCTTTGTGTCTTCATGTTCTCTCGAGATTGTAGGGGCCTTTTCCTCGAGCAGTGTCAGCAGACCAGTTGTGGTGACAGTTGTGGTGACAGTCCGGCTTACTTCTGTTGAATTAAACTATAAAAAAAAAATTACAATTGAAATGTTTACTTTGAAAATTATAAATAGGAAGTGAAAACATGAATTACCAGTCCAATCATTACCAATCAAAGTGATTTTAAGAGTGTAGGCCTACAGACATTATATAGACAGACATTAATTATCAGTAGCGGTTTTAGGCACGGGCGAACCGGGCAGTCGCCCGGGGCGGCATTTTTTCATGTCACATGGAGGGCGGCACGAGCAGTTAAAAAAAATCCTCTCCTGGTTTTCTATTCTCTATAACTTCAATTCAATTATTAGTAATGGCGCCCCTGCTTGCTGAGAAGGTGCCGTGCACAGAAGCAATGTCAAGGGGGTCTCCTGATTGGAGGAAGCTCACCAAGGGGCCGTTCACATATTGCGTGCTCGAGTTCGTTATTTCAAATGTAGGCGCGCGGGAAGCGCACTCTTAAGGGCCACACGGAATCTGCGGACTTTTTTTCTGATTTCTGTGCAAAAGTTTTGGAAAAATTCCAAAACTTTTCGGAATTATGCGGAATGGTTTTAAATGTGTTAAACAGGTCTTAAGAGTATTGGAACTGAAAACATTACAAAATAAAATACAAAATATTCACTTCTTAATTTTTATTTATGGTTTACAATACAAATACAAATACAAATAGAACAACAAAACTAGATCTCTCTTATCCTCCATCCACTAAACAACGGAGAAAATATTACTTTATCAATTGTATTGTACACAAATCATTAAACAAACAATTGCATATAATTTAAAGGAACACTCCACCGTTTTTTTCATATTAAACTATTTTATTCCCTTAACTAAGGCGAGTTGATACATACCTCTCTCGTCTCAGTGCGTGCACTCAATCGCTCTCGCGCGCGGCGACACTTTTATAAACCAGTTCATTCATTAGGATCCAAACAGAGATGAAGTTAGAAGCGACCAAACACCTCCACGTTTTACCTATTTAAATACAGTTACACGATTAGTTATACGACCAAGTATGGTGACACAAAATAAAACGTGGCGCTTTTCTAAGCGGGTAAAATGGATAACTATAATGTATGGCGGAATAGCACTTCGACTCAGCGCAGTAATATCATCCCTCCAGGATCATTCAGGATCATTCAGGATCATTCAGGAGTGATGATATTACTGCGCTGAGTCGAAGTGCCATACATTATAGTTATCCATTTTACCCACTTATACTTGGTCGTATAACTACTCATGTGACTGTATTTAAATAGGTAAAACGTGGAGGTGTTTGGTCACTTCTAACTTCATCTCTGTTTGGATCCTAATGAATGAACTGGGCTATCAAAGTGTCCCCGCGCGCCAGAGCGATTGAGCGCACGCACTGAGACGAGAGAGGTATGTATCAACTCATCTTAGTTAAGGGAATAACATAGTTTAATATGAAAAAAACGGTGGAGTGTTCCTTTAAGAATAGGGCAAAATAAATACCTACCTAAGTAAATAAAGTAATGAACTACATTTAATAGCTATAAATTACTTTTAAATAAATAAATAAATACTTGTGTGACAATCAATTACAGAACAGTTCAATAAATACATAAAAATATATTTAAATAAAATAGTAATTTACTATTTTACTACTAACTTAGCATCAGAAAAAGTGATTTTGACATCAATTTGACATCAGAAACTACTGACTGTTGAGTTGAGCCTATTTTGAGTCTCTGCTGTTGAATTTGGCAATCAGCATTATTTTAACGTTGTCCTCGGTTAGGCTGTGTCTGTGCTGTGTTAGAAGTGTAGAATAGTGGGAAAAAAGTCTCTCCACATCCACTGAAGTAGTGGGAAGATGCAGGTACAGTGCAGCCAGTGGGGCAAGTGTTGGCATTCGATCTTCCCTTGCAGCCCACCACTCCACCGCACTAACCTCACCTGCATCGCTCTTGTCCATACAGATGTAGCAATGCCACTCCTCTGCAGATACCTTGCTCAAAGCAGGGACAACTTGGACATAATTCTTAATATCAGGTTTTAAACCAGATACCTTGGCTGGATCAAAGATTGGGAGGGCTTTAAATAGTTCAGTGCAAGGATGTCTCTCCATCACAGCCTGAAGCTTGGTAGAACATTGTGCCATTGCTTCTATAAACAGCTCTGAACAAGTGTACCGCTCATCGTCATCTAACTCCTTCAGCTGCTCTCTGGTGCGGGGACCCCAGTCCTCAGCCTCTGCGGTGCGCCCATACTCAAACAGCATGCTGAGGTCCTCTAGCTGACTAAAGATGGTGGCAGCCACGGGTCTGGAGGTTTCTTCAAGCTTGACCAGGGTGGCAAGTATATCAGAGCTGTGCTCAACGATGAAAGTGGCCTGGAGTGGCCCAGGAGTTTTCCGTTCTCCTCTAACAGAACTCTAAGATCCCGCACAGCTTTAGAGGACAGTGGCAGCGTTCGGATGAAGCCGTGCAAAATATCAATGTTTTCTGCCAGATATTGCACAGCTTTTATCCAGGAACCCCATCTTGTCTGGACAGCAAACACTGGCATGAGAGGAGACAGATCCTGCTGCATCATGAAGGCCCTCAATTCAAGGCGACGCTGGGGTGACTGGCAGAAAACACGCTTTACCAAACCACACATCCGGTTCAGTTCTTCAAATGTGTCTGGAAACACTGCTAAAACTAACTGCAGAAGATGTGCAAGACAGGTGACATGTTCTGCATTGGGAAAGAGGCCATCGAGAATTGTATTATATGCTTTTTTCATATAACTTGCAGAATCTGTGACAAAAGCCCATACATCATTAAAATCAATGTTGTTGGAGTTAAGACAGGAGACGACAGCCTGCGATACAGTGCTGAAATTAACCCGATCCAAAAAAATGAGATCTGCTGCAACAGGCGGCTTGCCCACTGGCTGGAGGAGAATAGCAAGAGCACAACGGCCACAAGCATCTGTTGTTTCATCTGCAATTACATAAACAGGACGTTCGTGTACAGCCTGCTTGATGTCCTCCAAATACTGAGGAAATAAGTGTGGAAGGTAATCAGAGCGTAGGTGAGATGGAGCTGGAATTGACCCTCCCTGTTTGCAGTACTTCTGTAAAAATGAGGAAAATTTTGAGTTTTTTTCCAGAGGGATGTCAGCTTCAATGAAGGTCTTTATGAAATCATAAACGAACTCCTTTCTTTCAGCTGTAGATGGAGTCTTAGACATACAGGAGGCCAATGTCTGTGTTCTGAATGAAGCTGGGGGGGGGGGGGGGGGGGGGGGGGGGGATAAAGTATTTTAATTAGATGCATTAAAAAAACAATACTTTCACCAAGCTCATAGTCACATTATTATACTATCCCATTCTATTAGGCTATACTTTTCCCATAATAAATGTTCCCCCCAAAAAACAAATAAGTATTCTGAATTTATATAGATATATACAGTACTTAGCATACTGTAAGTGAACCAACCCATGCTAAAGTTTGACTAAAAAGGGGAATAAAAAAAATCATCTTTTGGAAATTGATCTTAATGCTTCATTAAAAAACTACAACCTTTAAGGATCAATTAATGAACTTTCTATTCATAAAAAATCCTGAAAATGCCCCACATCATCATAACACACCCGTCACCATACCTAGAGATTGACATGGGGAACTTTCCACAAGATCATCTCTCAATGCAAATCAAACCAGCTATTAGGATAACTGAAATAAAACCATGCTAATCTCTAAGTATGGTGAATGGTGTGTGATGATGTGGGATATTTAATTCCAAAGGCCAAGGGAACTTTATCAGGATGCATAGTATCCTGGATCCATGAAATTTATGGGAATTTAACATATGCACACTGTATTTTAAGGAAGAACATTTATTTATTTACGCTACATTATTCATTCACAAAGAAAATTGGTGTCCTTAAAGGTTGGAGTTTTCCTCATTTTTTTAATGAAGGAATTAAGATCAATTTCCAAAAGATGAATTTTTATTCCTCTTTTAAGTCAAGTTTAGCATGGGTGTATTCACTTATGCTGACCTCTGTATTTATGTACACACACACACACACACACACACACACACACACACACACACACACACACACTTAGATATATTGTTGTTTATAGTAGTATATATTACATTAAATGAAAGCACTCTACAACGTGTTAAAAAATTTTTAGTGCTGGGTTGTATGATGACAAAAAAAATTAATTACGGTATTTTTAAGAAGCTGGTGTTAGTTGTTCTTTTCTTTTTTTTCTTTTTCTTAGTCTTTATATTGGCTTATTTTTATGCCAGGAGTACATATATTATAAAAACATAGCATATATACAAATTTATTATCAAACGGTTTGTAATCAAATAAACTAATACAAGTCCTTGGTTTACTGGTTAAATGAAATAATGTGAAATGGTTTGATTTTTGGTATAAAAAAATTTATTTATTATTATTATAGCCTATTGTTATTATTATTACTTCGATTGAAGTACGTTCGATTGCACATTAGTATATTTCTGTGATAATTTCATCATGTTAAACCGACCTTTTATTTTGAAGGGGTTCTGAGTGTCTCTGACAATGAATGAAATGCTGGTTAAACGCACACAAATCTGCGGCTCTCGTTTACAGAGACTCGCAGACAAATCAGATTTTAATAGCAGTCTTTAATATTCACAGACACTAGTCAATATAGCGATTTGATAGGCTACTATAATCGCCAGTGAGACTGTAGTTAGTTATTTCAGCTTTGGGCCGGTATTGCGATAGCAAATAGTAGCAAATATACACACCACCCAGCACTGTTCTCATCATGATAAATTTAGGTTGTATATTGGATAATGACACTTTTCATTACTTTTAACACAAAGAAAATATAACTTTAAATAAAACTTACCAAGAGCACTCCCCTTTCTGTTCTTGTGGCGAGCGGATTTGAGATGCTCCAGTGTCGTCTGTCGCCTCAGGTAATCAACGGAGTGTTGACAGGCTTTACAAAACATGAGTCCCCCATCCTCATAAAAATCGTTTGTAAATTCTTTCGCTCTGTCCTGTGCCGTGATTTTTGCAGACAAGTGACGTTTCTTTAATTCCTCCGCGTTCAGTTTTATTTTAGACATTTTCGCATTCACTCTCTCTCATGAATGAAACGAAACACCAATCAGCGCAGCCTACTACCCCTCCCAATCGGGGACATTCTAAAACGCTTAACGTGAATAACGCTTAACGTGGCTTACTGCACTAAGACAGTGATATTAAAAGACCAAACTCAGTACACATCATATTAATAAACCATACTATGTATAAAAAATAAGATGAGTCCAAAATATGAACGCAAACGCGTTTAATTACACGTTAAGCATTTTCTTCCCATAGAAAACGTTATAAGAAAACGCTTAACTTGGCTTACTGTACTAGGACAGTTATTAAAAAACCAAACTCAGTACATATCATATTAATAAACCATACTATGTATAAAAAAATTAGAGGAGTCCAAAAATGAACGCAAACGCGTTTAATTACACTTTAAGCATTTTCTTCCCATAGAAAACGTTATAAGAAAACGCTTAACGAGAGTGATATTAAAAGACCAAACTCAGTACACATCACAAAATAAAAAATAAATAAATCTCTGATTCTGTCCTTTTCTCTGACATTTAAGGGTGACATAGTCCTACAAAAGCTAGTTTAGGTCTAAAACAGTTTGGATAGTAGTTAATATGAGAGTTATGAGACATTATTTAAGAGATTTAAGTATTGTGTTATTATGTTATTATTAAGTATTGTAAGTAGCTCTCGGCCACTTTCACTTTTAAAAACTCTATTTCGTGACAAAGTAAGCCTATAGTTTAACAAGTCATAACTAAAAGTGTGTCATGCATAGAATTCGAGAATCGAGGCAGTAACCAATGAGCTAATGGTTCCTCCCTGAAAGTTAGATTAATATAGCAATAGTTAAATAACTGGATTCTCTTACTGTGTTTTTCAAACGAACGATATGTGATTTTATTGTGGAATTTTTGTTTTGTTGGTGGTTTTTAGGGGGGGGGGGGGGGGGGGGGGGGGGGGGGGGGGTGTGTAATTCAATGTAGAACCGCCACTGTTAATTATACTTCTTTTCAGTAAGAAAGCACGACATGTTTAATTTAGATCTTGACTTTACAAATTCACAGTTGCAAGAAATAGCTCTAGCGTCATTTGTTTGTAGATGCCACTTGGTTGGGTAATGTATCCAGTGAAATTACATACTCTTATGAATGTATTTATCCAACAGCTAGGCCTATTACAAAAAATATGATATTTGGGATTTTAGTTAAAAAGGCAGAATTTTAAAAAAATATGTAGCCTAGACAACTTCACAAATATGAACACAACTAGACTCATTGGCTATATAGGCTAATTCAGATTTACTTTTTGTAATCTTCGGATGTCCTATATGATCATTTTTCAGGCTTGAATTTCCCTAGCTTATTCTCTTTCTTTTTTTGGTTCATTGAAACTTAATTGGTCACTGGTCATTATAGGATTGGCCTATTTCATTCACATGAAGTGGTGACGTAGTTGTGTTTTTTCTCACACTCACACGAGTGGCAGACATCGTTTTCATCATGAAAATCACTGTGCATGCTATACCACCTACGTTTCAGAAATCATATAGGCTACTTTACAGTATACGTTAGGTTTGTTCTTTGGACCAAAAACTGTGCGCAAACGGAAAGCCAACAGCGCCAATTTAAGGTATTCTTTTGCCTTTCTTTGCTCTATCAACATCTGAAAAGGTCGTAAAATGCATTCCTTTTAAAATTATTATTGATAGGCCTACAAAGATTTATTGTGTGTAAACTAATTTTACACAAGTTACTGTCATGGCATAATTTGTCACCAACAAACTATTTTACCCCAAGTAAAGGTTTTTTTTATTTTTTATTTAATACTAGGCTACTTGTTTTCTATGGAGACGACACGAAAATATGAGTAGACTTTAGAGAATGTTTGAAATGAGACGTGAAGAACCGCTGAATAAGTTGGCTACTAATTCCGGCTCTTTGAAATGAACTGTTCGAAAGAACCGATTCGCGGGATGAGTAGGACTTCAGTTCACAAGCGCACGAGCAGGCCTCGCGCCAAAAAGATTTCTAATTAACATATTTTATCTTCATTGACGCAATTTTGTTCTGGTAAGCACATTTTGATACGTAATGAATGACCTTGTACAATTAACATTAGCAAAGTTAATTTAGCCAGCAATTCTTTAAAAAACAGTTTTACTATTACATACAAACAAATTAAAGAAACATTTCAGGTCGTATTTCTACCATACTTGTATTTTTGAGCTGAGTTGACTGAGAACAAACAAACAAATGGCTAATAATTGAAAAACTGCGTATCTGCTAATACAACACTTTGCTGCAGTTAGTGTTATTCAGGTTGCTGGAGCCTGAAATCAAAGCAGACTTTTGTCTCTCTGTGTTTCTGCAGGCTGTCTCTCCGTGCCTCTGTTTAATCAAAGGAAGAGGCAGGCTGCCTTTGACATCTAATCCCTCTGAGAGTGAACTCTTCACTGCCAACCACTACAATGAGTGACAATCCTCCTCCTCCTCTTCTGCTCTTCCCAGTATGTGTTTCCACTCTAAAGTATCTAATGCTGAATAAACATGTACCAAGTTCTGATGGAGCACACTATGCATCAGATGTTCTTCCTATTCATTTTGCCAGCAATCCCAAGAAGGGAAATATTTCAATGCAGTCAAAAGAGATCTTCTAGACTAGACTCTGGATCTACAGCCTTCATATCTACAATAAGATTAAGAGGAACATTCTGGAATGGGCGAAGGAGCTGAACCTTTCTGGGTTCAGTATGCCGGGAAAGCCTGGTATCGTGTGTGTGTGGAGGGTCTGCAGTCTGCTTGTGATGAGATCTGGGCCAGGTATGAATTGAAATCTAAACCAAATCAATAGGGTTTACTCTTACTCTTTAGTGAACATGCCTTTTGAGTGCAAACTCAAAATACCAAACATGAGTTTAATACCTAGTTTAAAATAGGTAAATAATTGTTTGTGTGCCTGTGTGTGTTTGACTATACTTGTTAGGTCTAAAATGAGGATCTCATTTATTATGTTAGGGGTCTGTGTGTGTATGTGTATGTGTGTTTAAGTACTTCAATTTGCTAATATAAGTTTGAAAACCCCTGATAGGCGATCTCCCAAATTCATATACAGTAGATTAACTTTTAATTTTGATGGTTTTATGTTCTCTGCAACTAATAATTTACTGTACTTTTATGGTTGACACAAAGCATCTTAATTTAATTTTCAAATTGTTTTTAATTATTATATTATATTAAACTACCGTTTTTTTATGTTTTGAAAGAAGTCCTTTATGTTCACCAAACGCTGCATTTATTTGATAAAAAACAGATTACTGTTTGTGAATTTGTGAATGAAATATTACAATATAAAGTAACTTTTATATTTAAATATATAATTTTTTTGAATTCCTGTGATGGCAACGCAGATTTTTTATTATTGCTGCATTTTTTTAAAATATTTTCAGGGTGAAAGTTTTAACATGGAAAAGAATTATGATTCGTCACAAAGAGGATGTCCCTTTGGAAAACAGCTCTATGGAGGAGAGAACTGACTCCCTTCGCAAGTTCACTGGATTTCATGAAGCCATTTTTGACCCTCACGGGACCAGAGGAAACCACATGGACCTTGGACAGCTTTATCAGTTCCTTAATGACAAAGGATGTGCTGATATCTTTCAAATGTACTTTGGGATTGAGGGAAGATAATAGTTTTTCTGTGTCTGTTTGTGTGCGCAGTATTTCTATTTTTGCCTTATTTTTAGGCTTAATATTGAAAACATTACAAATTTTAAAACAGGAAACCAATTTTATAGTACAGACAATGAAATGTGTAGTCTACACATATTAGTTGGGTTGTAGTTTTGCATCACTGTTGTCTCAAAAGGATGCACCTGTGCCATCAATCCTCTAATTTCTCATCTTCATAAAGATGGTTTATCTATCTGTGCTGTCTTTGGAATTTTTTGTTTTAGCAACTCGCTTCAAAAATAGTTTATCTTCTTTTTGTGGAACACAATGTTGTTCCGACAGTGTTTTCTCTCTAGGTGCATTAGTGCCCATTTTTTCAGTGGTGTTAGTTCTGGAAGTATCTTTTTTTTTTCATTAATTGTAACCTTTGGGATTTTTAAAAAGTTTCTGTTAAAGCATTGTAAGCAATGAACCCAAACCAAGCAGCTACGAGGTGAATCATAACATCATAAACTTTGATTTAAAGCAAAAAAGTATTTGAAAATTAGACAAAAATGCAAAGGTCCAAGACTTTAGTGGGGAAAAGAACTACAATTCCACGAAGCATTAACACATATTTAAATATTTGATATATTGAATGTATTAAGGTGATTTAAGGTTTTCCACCACAAAATCCGATGTTCAACGCTGTTATTTTAGAAATAATTATTTTAGATACCAGTTGCAATATTGCAGGCTGATGGCTTCTACAGAAGCAATTACCATCGATTAACAACGTTGTATCTCACAGTATGGCTGTTTTTAAAGGATTCGCCAAAGTTCGTCAAAGTTGAAGTTATCGACAAAAATCTATTTCCCTGTGGAGAGATCCAGAACCTGACTGTTGCACTCTATTGCAAGGATTCTGGAGATCACTAAAATTAACAATTGATAAAGTTTGGCTTACCGAATATTAGAGCCCTTTCTTCTTAAGCACTTATTAATTGGTAATGATATGATCGCAGATCACAACCTAGATGTGCTTGACAGCTAATGTGCAACGTATATATGGTGGGAAAAGTCAATAATGCAGCACTCAGGTGCATCATTTACTGCTCCACCCATATATGTATCTCTCTGCTCCTCCTGCTAGCTCACTGGCAGGCTCCCTACTGTCCTCACTCGACGCTCGCAGGCGCAGACACCCATTAATGAAGACATGCCAATTACTATACAGTCACAGATCCTGACCCATCAGCATTGTACATACCAGAATGAGTTTTATGCGTATAGGACGCCCTTATGACACAACATGACACAGCAGTTTTTACTCTCCAGACCTTTATAATGTCTCTTATTCAAAAGATTCCTCAAGGAAATTAATTATAAAGAAACAAGCAACCACTGTATTCTGAATGTATATTGTTATACTCTATTGTATAGCAAGTATTTGTTGTAAATAAGTTGTGTAAAGATGGTAGCTTGAAGGTTGGAGACAGGCTATTTCTGTCATTTAGAGATTTTTTATTGCATGTGTAATAAATTCAGACTCAGATTATGTAAATATAAAGTTTATTTGAAATTACAGCAAAATATTAACCCAAATGAGCAAATTAACAAAATGGTCGAAAGTCTGATAGAGAAGTTAACAAGACTGACTTTATTCTGACTTAATTTATTCTTCATTTTCGCAATGGCAATTTTACATAAAGGCAACAGAGTTAAATTAATTTATTTTTACATTATGACTGTCTGCCATCTAGAGGCTTATAAAATGGAATACCACATCTTCTAATTGTAATTTTAATAAGTTGTACCATGTCCAAGTTTAAACATTTTGTTCAGGGTTGTATGTCTTCTATTTGAATTTCTTATTCAAAGAATTTCATGTAAATCACTTATATATATATATATATATATTTCCTATAAAAGTATCTGGCACTATTAGGTAACCCAGCTTTATTTCCTCCCCAAAGCCAAATTTGGCGTTTGGACCTTGTCTGCAGGTGAATCACATGCAGACACATTGGGCTCCAAATATTAAATGGAGGTCCTTAAAGTGTAACTCTTCTTTGAGATGCCACTTACCTGGTGTTACTTACCTGGTGAAACTGGTAAAACGAGAGGCTTAATGTCTCTAGAACTGAAGCATAATAGGAATGGTTCATTTTTCCAAATGATCATGTTTACTTGATAAAACAACACATTTTGTGTTAATTTTCAGAAACATTTTGTTTTTAATGTGGCAAACAAGTGTATATATAAATTGGCTGGAACTTCTTTGGCAACTGTGGCATTAAGATCTGCACCATTGGGAGGAAACTTTGTAGCCATGTCAGGAACCTCTGGGAAGCTTAGCAACCTGGGCTTCTTTGACACGGAGCTCTAGAACCGTAGCAGGGACTGGAGTTGTAGCAGAATGAACCTTCACAGTGATTTCTGTGGAGCCTCAGCAGGTTTTGGAGCAGCAGTGACAGAAAACTTTATGGCTGTCTTCACTGGGAATTCTGGAGCAGCCCTGACAGGATCTCTGGGCCCAAGGCAGTGGAGAAAGAGAGCTATGTGAAACCCCGTCTTTGGGACCAGGATGCCAGTGGCAGATACTTTTAGGGCGGCAGGGCGAGGAACTTGTGGGACGGGCTGAACAGAGCTCTGGGTGACTCCATTGTTGTAAATATGATTGGATGGTGCAGTACTTAACTAAAACTAAACAAACTATTTACAAAACACATCCCTAGGCGAGTAGTTCTGCAAGACGCAAAAACTACCACCTCAAGCCAAGGCGCCAGACGCAACCGAAGCCTGCCAGCCCCGCAAGACGCTGAGGCTGGAGAGATGGAGGGGCTAACTAAACTAAGTAAGACTAAACTAACTATTTACAATATGTACACATCCCTAGGCAAGTAGTTCAGCAAGACGTTAAAACTACTGCCTCAAGCCAAGGCGCCAGACGCAACCGAGGCCTGCCAGCCCCGCAAGACGCTGAGGCTGGAGAGATGGAGGGGTCATCTGTGTCAGCCCGCCAGACACAAGGCTAAACCCTCTCCATGACCTGAAACACAATTAGAAAGCATTTCCATAAGGTATAAAAATTCATCTGTGCCATGTATAAGGATCGAGTATATGACAGTTACAGCAGATACTGAATGGTAATGTTAAGAAGCTGATGTCCATATTCAGATAATCAAGTCAAATTAACAAAAAGCCAAAAAATAAGCCAATATAAATATATCTTTAAAATCAGATTAGTCTTAGACTCAGCACCTTAAACCAGTCATGGGAGAGCATCTCATCAAGATGGAGTCTCCGCTTTGGGTCGCTCTTCAGGCAACCTCGAATAAAGCGGCAGCATTCTGTGCAGAAAGAATGAGAGTTATTTCTAATTATTTCCTAAGCTGTAAAAATAGGAAAGATTCCTGCATTATCCATAACATCTTTTTTGTTCTAACCATCTGAGAAGCCCGGCTGGAACCAGACATCAGGGTCCATCAAAGAGATATCTCTGCTGTCTGGGAAACGGCGGGTGATCATGGCAAACAGCAGCACCCCCAGCGACCACACCGTTGCCTGCTTCCCATAGTACTCGCCCTTCTCAAAGTACTCAGGAGGGCAATACCTTGCTGTGCCTGGAGATAGGAGTTTGTCACATGTGTAAGCTTGCTTTTCTCATTTTAACTGAAAAGGCATTTAATTTCAGTCAACAAAAATAATATTAATATTGACTATTCTTTGAGAGTTTTGTTAGTGTATTGTTAATATCTCATTGTGTGATGTCTGATTAAATCTAGACATGCTGTAACTGGTCACTAGAGTTTAAATCCCAAACTGCATGTTTTAAAGATAACACATACCAGAGTAGTTTTTGTAGGATGAGCTTTTCATGAGGTCCCCGCAGCCGAAATCGATCAATTTGACCTCCAGGGTCTCTGTGTTGACCAGGAGGTTTGGCATTTTGATGTCTCGATGTAGCACACCCCTAGAACAGCACAGGGCAGCAGCGTCAATCACCTGCCACATGAAGTGACGGGCCAATTTCTCACTGAAGCGGCCTCCGGAATGCTCCCAAAAGCTGTGCATGTCCATGCAGGGTGAGGGCCGTTCTAAGACCATGATGTACTGGTCGAAATGGTCCTGCCAGTCCAGCAACTTTATAATGTGGCGACAGCGTGGGCCTTGATTGGCCATTACTGTCAGGCCCACCTCAAGTGGAATTGGTCTGGGATGTTCAGGCTAGAAGAATGACAGTATTTATTATTGTTAGATATAGAACTGGTTTCTCAAATAAGGATTTAGCCAGTCTGTCTATCTACTGAAATATTTACACTCTGTGATTTACATTAAAATGTTATATATTGCAAACATAGAGAGCACAGTCTACGTACAAGGCTGATGTATGGCTCGTTCTCTGTCTTCGGTGTGAATTTCAAAGCTACCACGAGGCCGTCCGTGCAACGGGTGCCTTCAAAGACAGAGCCAAATGCTCCTTCCCCCAATTTCTTGCCAATGGCGTACTGCCAGCAAATGGGATCTATTAAAACATAATCATTTTTATTTGTTTACCGTTTAATAAAGCAGTGTCCTGCAATGAGGCCATACTTTCTGATGAAATGTTAATCAGGAAATGTAATATTTGTACTTTTAAAATTTCATTTGTCACATGACTATTTAAGTGAACTGCAAAAAAAAGCCAAATGGTGATTTTAAATTGTGGAGGAAAAAAAACCCCTAAAAGAAACCTTACAGCAGTATCAGCTGCATTATTTAAAACATGCGTTCCTTTATACATACTCACTTGAAATAATATATTGTAAAGAGAGAGAGAGTGTGTGTGTGTGTCATATTTTGTCAGACAGTAAACTGGTAGTAAAACTCACGCTCGATCCTGAAGATCTTGTCACAGTCCAGCCGTCTCAGCAGATGTGATCCAGTGTCATCTGATGATGAACTGGCTGGACTGTGCTGATCTTGAGGTTTGACATCCTCCACTTGCTGGTTTTTGGCAGTGGGGGGGACTTCAGGACTACTGGAAGGAGGTTCCTGATGATCATTATCCTCTACAGTAAATATGATGTCCTGTAAAGAAGTCTGATCTAAAGAGAGGAATATCAACCAAAAGCTTGTTTCAAATCATATCATCCACCACATCTTCAAACTATATTTCATCTATATTCAAACATTCATCACTTCGTGGAAAAAAGTAATTTATCTGCCTTTTTATAATGTGTGATGTGGGTTTTTTATATTGTGTGTAAATGATTAAGAGAGTTTGTGTTGTTCAGAGCTCATCATTTACCATCAGTACACCTCCTGGATGGGGCTTCATCAGTGTCCTGGTCCACCTCACACTGCTCCACCTGCTCATCCTGAGCTTTGGTGGTTTTGGGAAGAGACGAACAAAAGAAAAAAGAGGCAAACCTCCGAAATGCCCTCTTTTTCTGCCTCTTATTCTTTGTTTTCTCTGTCCCTCTCTCCTTTCTCTCCTGCCCGCCTCCCTCACCGATGCCCACAGGCGTCTCGCCAGGACGAGGATGGAGCTCCGCCTTGTGGTCGGTAGGTGTCAGTGTCGTTCGGGGATTTATCCCGTGCACACACTCACCTCCTCCCTCAACTCCCACTCTACGAAATTGTCGCTGTCCCATATCAACACGATAAACCGCTACCAACAACTGCAAAAACACTGTTGATACCTGTACTCCTTACTCGCTACAAAGTGAACAGGGAGTTTCACGCTTTATATTGTCCCGCCGTCAACGTTCTATTTCCTCTATGACGTTATAAGGGCTCATACATGGCTGAGAGCAGCAGATTCTCGTCAACATTAAAGTTATGTCTGATGCCATTTATGTGTATGAGTTTGTAAATTATTTAGGTATTAAGATCACAGAACATACATAATAGGTACATACAGCAGTGGTCAATAGTTATGTTAGGCCTAGGAAAATGCAGGGTCACTAAAATATCCCCTCTGGACATCACTTTTTAAAATATAATATTTTTTCACCTGTTATGATGTCTGGTTATATATAATATATATATATATATATATATATATATATATATATATATAGACAGACATTAATTATCAGTAGCGGTTTTAGGCACGGGCGAATCGGGCAGTCGCGCGGGGCGGCATTTTATCATGTCACATGGGGGGCGGCACGAGCAGTTAAAAAAAATCCTCTCCTGGTTTTCTATTCTCTATAACTTCAATTCAATTATTAGTAATGGCGCCCCTGCTTGCTGAGAAGGTGCCGTGCACAGAAGCAATGTCAAGGGGTCTCCTGATTGGAGGAAGCTCACCAAGGGGCCGTTCACATATTGCGTGCTCGAGTTCGTTATTTCAAATGTAGGAGCGCGGGAAGCGCACTCTTAAGGGCCACACGGAATCTGCGGACTTTTTTTCTGATTTCTGTGCAAAATTTTGGGAAAAATCTGCGGAATTATGCGGAATGGTTTTAAATGTGTTAAACAGGTCTTAGAGTATTGGAACTGAAAACATTACAAAATAAAATGTAAAATATTCACTTCTTAATTTTTATTTAAGGTTTACAATACAAATACAAATAGAACAACAAAACTAGATCTCTCTTATCCTCCATCCACTAAACAACGGAGAAAATATTACTTTATCAATTGTACCGGGGGGGGGCGCGGACACTCTCCCGGGGGGGGCGCGAGTAGGCTACAGGATGGGAGGGAAAAAAACTGGAAAAAAAAAACCAATATGAGCAACAAAAAAAAAATCACTAAACTACTGTCATAAAAACGTATCGTTTTGTATATACATAACTGAATGAATAAAAATGTAAATGTGTTTGGACTGATTTAAAAAAAAAAGTTAACAAATTTGATTGGTCTGTCGATAGTGAGCGCAAATGCAGGTGATAAGCGGTTTTATTAAGCGAGTCATTGAGTCGTTTCTTTTAAATGATTCGTTCAAACGGCCGATTCATCAAGAATGAGACAATGTTTGTGAATGGGTCATTGTATTTTTGACTCAACCGATTCGTTCAAAACACTGAATCATTCAAAACACGATTGAGTGTTGCTGTGAGATGCGCTATGCTGTGATCTTTGTTTGGATTCATCGGATTTATTTTCGCTGCTAAAATAGACCAAAACAGTCATTATTTCGTCTAAAATGTAAGTGACTTAATAGTATTAACTTGTTTTTTGAACTGTCATATGAAATCAGGGTCACATTATTTTCAATCGTGAGGTGATGGTAAATTAAGTGATGGTCAATTGTCAGCTCTCTCGGTCGTCAGGTCATGTGATGTATGTTGCTGAACTGTATTCAAATGTTATAAATATATAAAACACCACATTTTTAGTCCGAAACTGTCGTATTAATTTTCGCATTCATATTCGTAATTTGGTGTCTCTCAATGTTGTCAAAACCCCTCAAAATATTTGCTACGGATGCGAAAAATGCAGAAATTCGAACCACCCGAATTAATTTTATGACGGACGGAAGTTTCAGAGGCTGCAAACGTATAAAACGTGAAGTCGTATATATATATATATACACACAGTATATATATAAACGAATAAACTAGTCAGAATATAGGCTACAGTTAAAGCTTTCTTTTAGTTTTTGTGAAATGCTCACACGCACGCACGCACGCAGCCACGCAAACATGTTTAAATACATTTATGTTGTTAATAAATAAACAACAATAAAACATCCTCCTGGAGACTTTTTTTTTTGTCAAAAGCGACAAATCCAGCGACTTTTACTGGTGTTTTTGTAGACTTTTGTGGTGTTTGGAGACTCGAAAGCTCGAATCACTCTGCATAACTGTGCTCAACGAGCAGCGGGTGCTGCCATGAGCCCCTCTCCCGTCCAAAGGCACTCACAGGCGGTCAGTCTCAGTAACCTGGTGCAGCAGTCCCAGCCTGCAGTCAGAGCAGAGAGGAGACACACACCCCTCGCGTCCAGGCTGCAAATGAATCGCGCATGCGCATGGCCGCCGCCGTTCCCGCCATGACTTACAGAGCGGGGTGTAAATGTTCACTCACTCTCACACAAAAATAAATTACTGCATTTAAATTGACTCACGACATAGCTCTCCATTCACTCTAGTCTAGTCTCTTGCCAAGTTCGCTTGTGCCAGCTCTCGCTAGTCTCTTATCAATCTCGATTTGCATAGGCTTTTCCTACACAAACCCCAACAGTCTTTTTAAAGACTAAACCCAGAAACATTCTTTTTTAAGATTAGATCATATCTCAGCCCTAGCCAGTAATTTTGTTGCTAGGCAGTAGCTACTTAGCTAACTACCCAAACGACTCTCACACACACAAACACACACACACACACACACACACACACACACACACACACACACACACACACACACACACACACACACACACACAGACTACAATCGTTAAGTATTAAAATAAAATCTGAATTTTCTTAAAAATAATTATTTTGTTTGGTTTAATGAAAGATCGTGCCTAAGTCCTGACTGATTAGCCCCTGATACGTCTCTCAACATACACCACACACAGTTACATATTGCCTATAGTTTAGCTAAACTTTATTGAAAACAAATTAAAATGGAGAAATTTCTTGTGAGGACCAACAAGCCAACCGACGCACCACCAGCTGCAAAAAAGCTTCGCAGGTACGATGAAGCATACCTGCAGTTTGGGTTTACAGTCACGGCTGATCTGAGACCTCAGTGTGTCGTGTGTGCCGAGGTGCTGGCAAATGACAGTATGAAGCCCTGCAAATTAAAAAGGCACCTCGAAACAAAGCATGCTGGCATTAAAAATAAACCGGCTGAATATTTTAAAAGAAAGCTTGATGGCCTCCATCAGCAACAGGCAACCATTTCAGTGCACAGCACTGTGTCTAAACAGTGTTTGGAGGCATCGTATGTAGTGGCCAAAAGGATCGGTAAACTGGGTAAACCGCATACAATCGCAGAGACTCTCATTTTGCCGGCAGCACAAGATATGTGCAGAATAATGATAGGCGACAGTGCAGCAGCCAAACTCGGTGCAGTACCACTGTCCAATGACACAGTCGCTAGGAGAATTGTAGACATGTCCAACGATATCAGAGAGCAACTGATAGAGTTCGTAAAAAAGAGTCCTTACTACGCGCTGCAGCTGGACGAATCCACTGATGTTGCTGGGCAGGTACAGCTCCTCACCTATGTCAGGTATCTGCGGGACAAGGTGATTGAGGAGGATGTCCTGTTTTGCCGGCCTCTTCAGTCGCACACGACAGGAGAAGCCATTTTCAATGTCCTTGACATTTTTATCCGCGAAAATGGTTTGGCTTGGGACCGATGCGTTGGCCTATGCACAGATGGTGCGCAGGCAATGACGGGGCGTGAGCGTGTCCTAGCTGCTCGCGTTCAGCAAGTAGCTCCACTTGTGAAATGGACACACTGCATGGTCCATCGCGAAGCACTAGCTGCTAAAAAAATGCCGGTTCTCTTTGACTCCGTGCTTAACCAATCCGTCAAAATAATAAATCTCATAAAATCACGGCCGCTAAACTCTCGCTTGTTTGGGGTCCTCTGCCAGGAGATGGGGTCAGGGCACGAACAGCTGCTTCTGCACACTGAAGTCGCTGGCTTTCCAGGGGGCGGTGTTACAGCGGTTGTAAGTCTCAGCCTCAGACCAGTCACGCCCACGGAAACGTTGGCTAAAAGTCTGATGCATATGGTACACTTAACTGGAAACACTTCAGGATGTGCGAAGTCGTCATCCGAGTGCGTTGATTTTTATCGGATTTACGCGGGGGCGAGAGTATCCCCGTCTAGTGTCGCGTTTGTTCATTCGGGTCCGCCGGGAAACAGCGCTGACGTGTGGATTGCGTAAGAGAAACTGTTGTGTTTACATGACTGACTAATGAGCTTTATCAAGATCAGATTGAACGTCACCGGAGATGGATTCTCAAAAGTATGCGATGGTTCACGGCATAGACTCTTTAAGAGATGTCCAGGAGTTTGTTTGAGGCACTTAGTGGAGGACAAAAAGAGATATTTTAGCCTGTTGCCGAGCGGGATTTGCGGATGAAGAGTTTATTTTCCACGCCTGGCCGACCTTTGTCAGGCATTTAGGGATCCTGCAGACCAATTTTTTTTCTAGTGTGGTGTCCTCCTATCCTAATATGGAAGATCAAGTGAAAGTACCTAACTGCGAAGGGGTTATCGTCCGCGTTTGGCGGGCAAAAATGAAACTAACAGACGCGGACATCGCAGTGCGTAGATTCAGTATTGTGTTCCGGTTCTCCAGAATTGCTTGAGGGTGTTAATAAAAAGTGGAGAGTTATGCTTCAAACAGATGTTTACCGCGAGCGTCTCATCGTTTTTTATGGCCTGTTGATGAATGCACACAATGTTCAAGGTAAGTAAGTTAATGGTTTCTTTATTTAATTCCTGTTTTGTTGTAGTGGAAATGTCGTGCATACTTAAACAAAACCCTCTCGATTATTTGTCATTACATTTGTAGCTATTGTAAACTGGTGTGTCAGTTATTTATTTTTGGCCATCCATTCAATACAGCTGTATTACTTTGAATGTTCATTTTATTAATTATATCTATATTTTATTATATAATGAAAATGTCAGTGGTTATGTCATATTTTTATGCGTGCCTGAACAGATCAAATGAGCTTACTGCTTGTTTTCCTTCTCCTTCTTGATTTCTATGCTGACTGACTTGTTGAACGCCCGGTTTTCTGTTATTGTGGGCGACATTTCCACGCCCCGAAACGTGACGTGACGAATAGAACTGTAATTGGTTGTTTGACATGTCGGGTCAAACGGCCTTATGGCGCGGCCTTGGCAAAGAAAGCTGCTATGAGTTCCAGACCTTCAGCCGTCAGTCTGAAGGTATGGGCTACGCGAGAACTACAGCCGGTTGTATGCAGCTCGCGAAGTGGAGCAGGTGAAGTGGTTTTTGACAGAAATCTCAAATCAGATCTGGCGAAGCATTCATGGATGACACTATGTGGCTTGGTCTCTGTCCTATTTGGTCGATATATGTGACATGCATTGAATGGCCTCAACCTGTCTATCTGCGCAGGCCGCGAAAATCATATTTTGCTCCTTGCAGACAAAGTTCGCAAGCCTCACACAAAAACTAGACCTTGGATGGCAGGCATCAGGTCGAGGGATCTGCGACATGTTCCCCTGCCTTTACAGAATTTATAACTGATTGCCTTGGCACGTCACACGATTTCTCCTCCCTATTTCAATCAGCGTCGAAGCACCTGTCAGCAATGAGAATACAATTTTGTGACGTTGCTTTAAAGAAGATTATCGACTCTTTTACATGGGGTCGAGATCCGTTGTGTTGCACAGTAAACGAGATATCGACTTGATATGCAGGAACAGCTTATTGAGCTGAATAGATAGTGACAGTAGATGAAGGAACTTTTAGACTCTGTCCTCTTTCGTCATTTGGGACAGCATTGACTCTGCAACGTTCTTCCGTAAATCATAACACCATACAAAAACCAACACCCAATACCCTGGAACTCTGTGACGTCGCCTTGAAGATTCTCCTTCCTTCGCGTCAGACATATTTGTGTGAGGCCACAGGATCTCAAAAATGACTGCACTCAAAACAAAATACCGCAATCGTGCACAAATCGAGGATGATTTGAGTATGCTTATCAAACATTGAGCAAAATTGAGGTACTTTTGCAAGACAAAGCAGGATCAGGTCTCACATTAACATCAACCTAATTATATAGCAATAGCCCCTAGTAATGCGCATAATAGGCCTACTGATGCATAATAATCAATAACAACAACCAATAAAGCATGTACACCTCATAATTATATAGCAATAGCCTTGTAATTAATGATGGCCTATACTTACTCATAATAATAATAATTTAGTAGTACTAATAACTAAAAAGCCTTGCAAGTCACATTAGAAGTCTAGTGCTACTGCCAATTATAGCAATAGCCTAGTAATGATGATAGGCCTACTCGATGATAATAATAATAATCAATAATAATAACAACAACAACTAAAAAGCATGTAACCTCACATTATTTAGCAATACACTAGTAATGATGATAGGCCTATACAACTCATAATAATAATAATGCCTGCAGCTCACATTAGAAGTCTGGTGTGCTACTGCTTTCCCAATAATAACAATAGCCCTCGTAATGATATTAGGCTCTACCTACCGATAATGTGATGATAATAATAATAATGTGGGCTAAAAATAATAGCCTAGGGCTTATCTATCTATTGATCTATTGATCTATCGATATCTATCGATCAATCTATCTATCTATCTATCTATCTAAGGTAGAGCGGCGGCGGGGGCATGGGGGAATCTCGGGCGGGGGGCACTGGGGCCCCAACTGCCATATGAACAGCTTTGGGGGGGCCCAGCTTGCAAAAGGTGAGAACCCCTTGCTCTATAACTTCAATTCAACTATTAGTAATGGCGCCCCTCTGCTTGCTGAGAAGTGCAGTACTGCACAGAAGCAATGTCAAGGGGGTCTTCTGATTGTGATGGAAGACTCGCCAAGGGGCCGTTCACATATTGCCTGTGCTGAGTTCGTTATTTCAAATGTAGGCGCGCGGAAAAAATCTGCGGAATATTGCTGGAATGTTTTAAATGTGTTAAATTTAAACAGGTCTTAGAGTATTGGATAACTGAAAACATTACAAATAAATATAAAATATTCACTTCTAATTTTATTTAGCGTTTATACAATACAAATACAATACAAATAGAACACAAAACTCGATCTCTCTTATCCCATCCACTAAACACGAGAAGAAAGAAAATATACTTTATCAATTGTATTGTACACAAATCATTAAACAAAACTTTTGCATTATAATTTAAAGGAACCACTCCACCGTTTTTTTCATATTAAACTATGTTTTCCCATTAACTAAGATGGTTGATACATACCTCTTCGCCAGTGCGTGTTCTCAATCGCTCTCGCGCGCGGCGACACTTTGATAGCCCAGTTCATTCATTCTGGATCAAACAGAGATTGAGTTATATGCGAACAAACACCTCACGTTTTACATATTTAAATACAGGTGAACTTCCTCAACGTGAAAGTGCCTTGGAGCTGCCAGGGTTTTCCGGTTCCCTCTAACAGGGAACTCTAAAGATCCCCGACACAGCTTTAGAGGACAGTGGCAGCGGTTTGGATGAAGCGTGCAAAATATCAATAGTTTCGGACCAGATATTGCCACAGCTTTTATCCTGGTACCCCATCTTGTCTGGACAGAAACACTGGACATGAGACGGAAGTCAGACCACTGCTGACATATGAAGGCCCTCATCACAGGCGACGCTGCGGGTGGCTGGCCCCAGAAAGAAAACACGCTTTACCAAACCACACTCCGGTTCATTCTTCAAATGTGTTGGAAACACTGCTAAACTAACTGCATGAGTTGAGCATGACATGGTGACATGTTCTAGCCATTGGGGAAAGAGGCCATCGAGAATTGTATTATATGCTTTTTTCATATAACTTGCAGAAATCTGTGACAAAAAGCCCCATACACATTAAAATCAATGTTGTTGGAGTTAAGACAGGAGACGACCACCTGCGATTACAGTGCTGAAATTAACCTGATCCATAAAATGAGATCTGCTGCAACAAGGCGGCTTGCCACTGGCTGGAGGAGAAAGCAAGAGCACAACGGCCACATAGCATCTGTTGTTTCATCTGCCAACTTACATTAAAACAGGACTTCCTATGTACAGCATGCCTTGGATGTCTCCAAATACTGAGGAAATAGTGTGGAAGGTAATCAGAGCGTAGGTGAGATGGAGCTGGAATTGACCCTCCCTGTTTGCAGTACTACTGTAAAAAACTGATGGAAAATTTGAGTTTTTTCCTGAGGGATGTGCAGCTTCAATGAAGGTCTTATGAAATCATAAACGAACTCCTTTCTTTCAGCTGTAGATGGAAGTCTTCGACATACAGGAGGCCAATGTCTGTGTTCTGAAGGATGCTTAGGGGGGGGGAGGGGGCCGGGGGGGGGGTAAAGTATTTTAATTAGATGCATTAAAAAAACAATACGTTCCCAAGCTCATAGTCACCATTATTATACTTTCCCACTTCTATTAGGTATACTTTCCCATAATAATTGTTCCACCCAAAAACACTAAGTATTCTGAATTTATATAGATATATACAGTGCTTCAGCCATACTGTAAGTGAACACACCCATGTTTAAGTTTGACTCAAAAAGGGGAAATTAAAAAAGTATGGTATTTGTATTTTGGTATAAAAAAATTATTTAGTATTTATTTCATTATTATTAGCCTATTGTTCTTACTTATTACTTCCATTACGGCAGGCAATGCTGTGTTTTGAAATGAAAGCTTGCGGGGTGGTAGGAGGGCGGAAGCGGGCGGGCAAAATGCGGTGGGAGTCGCGCGCGGGATAATAGTTTTTCATTGATGCATTCAAAAACAATACGCTTCACCAAGCCTCATAGTAACATTATTATTACTATCCCATTTCATATTAGGCTATACTGTTCCCATAATAAATGCCCCCCCCCCCCTAAAAAAAAAACAAATAAGTATTCTGAATTTATAATAGATATATACAGTGCTTAGCATACTGTAAGTGAACACACATGCTAAAGTTTGGACTAAAAGGGGAATAAAAAAATCATATTTTGGAATTGATCTTAATGCTTCATTTAAAAAACTACTACCTTTAGATCACATTAATGAACTTACTATTCTTAAACAGAATCCTGAAATTGCCCCGACATCATCATAACACACCCTTCACCATACCGAGATGATTGGCATGGGGAACTTTCCACAAGATCATCTCTAATGCAAATCAAACCAGCTTTAGGATAACTGAAAATTAATCATGCTAAATCTCTAAGTATGGGTGAATGGTGTGTGATGATGTGGGATATTTTAATTCACAAAGGCCAAGGGAACCTTTATCAGGATGCATAGTGTATCCTGGATCATGAAATTTATGGGAATTTTAACATATGCCATGTATTTTAAGGAAGAACATTTTATTTTATTACGCTACATTTATTCATTCACAAAGAAAATTGGTTGTCCTTATAGGTTGGAGTTTTCCTCATTTTTTTAATGAAGAATTAAGATCAATTTCAAAAGACTGAATTTTATTCCTCTTATAAGTCAAGTTTAACAGCTTGGGTAGTATTTAATTATGCTGACCTCCTGTATTTATGTAAACACACACACCAACACACACACACAAACACACACACACCACACACACACACTACACTTAGATATATTGGTGTTTATAAGCAGTTTATATTACATTAAATGAAAGCACTCTACTACATTGTTAAAAAATTGTAGTGCTGGGTTTTTATGATGACAAAAACAAGTAATTACGGTATTTTTTAAGAAGCTGGTGTTAGTTGTCTTTTTCTTTTTTTTTTCTTTTTTCGTAGTCTTTATATTGGCTTATTTTTATGCCAGGTAGTTCATTTATTATATAAAACATAGCATATATACAAATTTATTATCAAAACGGTTTGTAATCAAATAAACTAATACACGTCCTTGGTTACTGGTTAAATTGAAAATAATGTGATTTGGAGTTTTTTTGATTTATGGTATAAATATATTTATTATTTATTATTATTATTAGCCTATTGATATTATTATTACTTCGATTGAAAGTACGTTCGATGTTCGCAATTAGTATATTTCTGTGATTAATTTCATCTTGTTAAAACGACTTTTTTTTTGAAGGGGTTCTGAGTGTCTCTGACAATGATGAAAGGCTGGTGAAACGCACACAAAATGCCGGCTCTTCGTTACAGTGACTCGCAGAAAAAATGTCAGATTTTAATAGCAGTCTTTAATATTCACAGTCATAGTCAACTATAGCGATTTGATGGCTACTTAATCCGCCAGGTGAGACTGTAGTTAGTTATTTCAGCTTTTGGGCAGGTTTTGGCGATAGCAAAAGTAGCATATACACACCACCCAGCATGTTTCTCTATCATGATAAATTTAGTTGTATATTGGTTAAGACACTTTCATTACTTTTTAAACCACAACAGAAAATATAACTTTAAATTAAAACTTACCCAAGAGCACTCCCCTTTCTGTTCTTGTGCGCGAGCGGATTTGAGATGCTCCAGTGTCGTCTGACGCCTCAGGTAATCAACGGGAGTGTTGAACAGGCACTTTACAAACATGAGTCCCCCATCCTCATAAAAATCGTTTGTAAATTCTTCTAGCTATGTCAGTGCGTGAGTTTTGCAGACAAGTGACGTTTCTTTATTCCTGCCGCTTTCAGTTTTATTTTAGACATTTTCGCACTTCACTCTCTCTCATGAATGAAACGAAACACCAATCAGAGGCAGCCTACTACCCCTCCAATCGGGGACATTCTAAAACGCTTAAAAACGTGAATAACGCTAAAACGTGGCTTACTGCACTAAGGACAGTGATATTAAAAGACCAAACTCAGTACACATCATATTAATAAACCATATATGTATAAAAAATAAGATGAGTCCAAACATATAACTGCAAACGGTTTAATTACACGTTAAGCATTTTCTTCCCATAGAAAACCGTTATAAGAAAACGCTTAACTCTGGACTTACTGCTACTAAGACAGTGATATCTAAAAAGACCAAACTCAAGTAACATCTATTTAATAAACCATAGCTATGTATAAAAAAAATTAAGAGGAGTCCAAAATATGAAAACGGAAGCGTTAATTACACGTTAAGCATTTTCTTCCCATAGAAAACGTTTAATAAGAAAACGGCTTAACGTGGACTTACCTGTACTAAGACAGATGATATTAAAGACCAATCTCGTACACCATCATATTAATTAAACCATACTATGTACAAAAAATCAGAGGAGTCCAAAATATGAACGCAAAACGCGTTTAATTACACTTTAAGCATTTTCTTCCATAGAAAAATTATAGAAAACGCTCTAACCGAGATGTGATTTAAAAGACCAAACTCAGTTACACATCACAAATAAAATAAATAAATCTCTGATTCTGTCTTTTCTCTGAATTTAAGGGTGACATAGTCCTACAAAAGATAGTTTAGGTCTTAAAACATTGGATAGCGTGTTTAATATGAGAGTTATGAGACATTATTAAGAGATTTAAGTATTGTGTCATATGTTATTATTAAGTATTCGTAAGTAGCTCTCGGCCACTTGCACTTTTATAATAAACTCTATTTCGTGACAACCGTAAGACCTATAGTTTAACAAGTCATAACTAAAAGTGTGTCATGCATAGAATGCGAGAATCGTGGCAGTAACCCAATGAGCTAATGGTTCTCCCTGAAAGTTAGAGTATTATAGCAATGTTAAATAACATGGATTTCTTACTGTGTTTTTCAAACGAACTATATGTGATTTTATTGTGGATTTTGGTTTTGTTGCGTCGGTTTGGCGGGGGGGGGGTGGAGGGGGGAGGGCGGGGGGGGGGGCCAGGGGTTGTATATTCAATGTAGAACCGCCACTGTTGAATTATACTTCTTTTCAGTAAGAAATGCACAACATGTTTAATTTAGATCTTGACTTTAAAATTCACAGTTGCAAGAAATAGCTAGAGTCATTTGTTTGTAGATGCCACTGGTTGGGTAATGTATCAGTGAAGAAAATGAATATCTTATGAATGTATTATCCTACATCTAGCCTATTTACAAAAAATACGATTTTGGATTTTAGTTAAAAGGGCAGAATTTTTAAAAAAATGTAGCCTAGACAACTTCAAATATATGAACAAAACTAGACTCATTGGCTATATAGCTAATTAAGATTTCTTTTTGTAATCTTCAGATGTCCTATATGCAGGGGCGTGGCCACAAGGGTGGGCACGGGGTCGCAGCTGCTACCCTAAAATTGCTTTGCCACCCCATTTGTCCACCCAGATGACAAGCTCGGATACAGACCGTTTTCGGTTGGTTTATGAGGGCGTCGACTTCTCCCCCATCGGCTTTAAAAGAAAAAAAATTTGACTTACCTTCAAGCGATTGGGGACACGACAAAAGCACCCACTTATCAAATTGAATCTATAATTCTCAATAGTTTTAGTTTTATGTTGATTCTTTATATGTAGATAATTGCATTCTGCCCCCTGCAGCAGGTAGTGGCAAAAGGCAGTCGGTATGAATCCATAGCACGGAGCGCCTTCTGCAGTTATGGAGTGTCGGAATCGTCTCGGAGGAAAGAACGCGCCTTGTCTTGTACAGATGGACCCAGGAGACGTGTAGCCTATAGTTGTAGAGACCATCTTCCACGAATACGAAAGCAAATTGTTTCATTTTGAATCCGCACATTTTGTGGTTTACTGGACGGTATTGAAATTTGTCATTCAAATCACCAGTGATTTCAGGAGACAAACTGACAAAAGCGCAAGTGAGAAATCTTAATTATTATTAATGGTTTTTTTATTTACATTAATATTAAAAGCTTTTTATTTTAATAGGCTATACCCAAAGCCTAGCCCATCTAAAGATTGTCTTACTTGATTTGCGGATTAATTTACTAATTGCTATAAAATTGTAGATGTATCAAAGCAATATAACTAAGGCAATATTAAAATGCAGAGCAATAAAATGTCTGCGTGAGCTAATAATATTTATTGGTGACAGTGTTCGTCATATAAGTGATGTCACTGGGCATATATTCACCCCTCCCCATTCTTTATCTTTTCGTCAGAAAAATACCACATGTGGCAAGCCCTTGACACCAAGTGAAGCTAGACTAAACTTCTAATCTCATTTAATGCCACAGAAGCAGGTAAAGTCAAATCATGTCGTCTATCTTACTCGTTAATCTAAAAAAGTTACATGAGTGGTGGTTATGTTAATTGATTGTATATTTTTATCATGCAAAGTTGACTAACACTAGGCCTACTAAAGTAGTAGTACAACGCCTAGTCTCGCGACGACACAGTGGATTTTTTTAAGGGGCAAGTGAAATACATATACTTTGCCTGACCCGGACAAGTAGCCTAATTAAAACTTCAGTGAAACGTGATGAATGGTTCTGTTATTATTACATTCACGCATAGGACAGTCACAGCGATTAATAATGGATAACGTTAGTGTATTATGGTAAAGATGAGTCCAGCGCTGCCCGTCTCTTTGTTGAGAGACTTTGGTGGGAGAAGAGAAATCAACCAGAATGGAGCGTAACAGCACACGCAAGAAACTCACAGAAGAAACATACATTCAAAATGTATGTATTGTTTGTATTTATTATTAATAACATGATACAGTTAACTTATAACATAACTATGTTTGTGCCGGAATATTCTAACGATTGCAAATGTTACATTTGATTTAAGTTAAATAAATAAGTTGTTAATAATAAGTTACTTACATTTTAGACAAATTTATTAACTGTTTTTGTTCTATTTTTACAGCCGAAAATAGTTCTACAACAAAAGAAAAACTGCAGCTCAACAGTTGTTTTACAAACTGATTCATCGTTTTGAACGAATCGGTTGAATCAATGTCTCAGTTAGTAGTGACTTGCCTCCCTACCTGGCCGTTTAGTTTCATGTTCAAAAGTAGGCTATCATAATGTTTTCCCCAAAATGTCTTTATTTGTTTATTCAAGTTTATTTTAAAACATTAATTTATAAACATTATTTATTGCATTTGTAATTTCACAGTATACATTATTTCATTGATTGGTATATTGCTATAGTGTGTTACTATTATCATATTATCTTATGAAAGATTTATTGAAATTACATTGGAAAGATGATGGCCATACAATAATAAGGTTAAAAAAAATGGCTTTATAAAAATAATTTACGCCATTGGATATAAATATAAAAAATATACAAATTTGCAGAAGGGTTAAAGCTGATAGAACCACTGGATGAGGATATTGCTTTAGGAATAAATTAATGGTATATGTACACTTCTGTATTTTTACTCTTTTCATAATTTTGAGTCTGGATATGGTTTGCTACTTCTGTTTTACTCTTTCATATTTGAACCTGATACTGAGTTTGTACTTCTGTTTTTACTCGTTCATATTTGAGGCCTGATACTGGGTTGCTACTTACTGTTTTATCTTTCATATTTGGACCTGATATGGATTTGCTACTTTGTTTTACTCTTTCATATTGAACCTGATATGGTTTGTACTTCTGTATTTACTCTTCATATTTGACTGTTACTGGTTTTGCTACTTCTGTTTTACTCTTTTCATATTTGAGCCTGATACAGGTTTGCTATTCTTTTTTCTTTTCATATTTGAGCCTGATACTGGTTTGCCTATTCTGTTTTACTCTTTCATATTTGAGCTGATACTGGTTTGCCACTTCTGTTTTACTCTTTCATATTGAGCCTGATACCTGGTTTGCTACTCTGGTTGCTCTTTCTTAGCTTGCTGCCTTTTGTGTTTTATGTGTTATGGTATTTGCAGGAATTATTTTCATTATTATTTAGGCTATCTGGTTTCTGTATTGCACTTTGGTTCCGCTACATGGCTTTTGTAACATGGCTATATGAATGAAGTGAAACTTGATGTTGAATATTGTCTGAATAGTTTAACTAGGTTCACATAATCAGTTACAGTAGTTATGCTGCATCTTACAGAATAGGCATAATGACTTCCTGAAATGAATTGCTTACATGGTATCAAAAAATATTCTGGATTCCTATTCTTTTTGATCAATATGAATAAATTAAATGCCACTTTTGAGTACAAACTAAGGAATCAATTTATTTTATTTTAAAAGTGTTAGTTTCTACCAGTAATCTCCCTAGAGTAAGGGAATTTTTTCCATGATTTCTCCTTTAATATGCTTACACACACACACCACCACCTCCTTCCTCTCTCTCTCTCTATCTATCTCTTCTCTCTCTCTCTCTCTCTCTCTCTCTTTCTTCTCTCTCTCTCTCTCACACACACACATAAACTCACAAACATACTGCACACACAATGTTAGAAACAGATTATAAATGTATGAATTATTATTACAGATTGTGAAAAAACGATTATACTTGAAAGATTTCTTATCTACGTTAGTTTACAGCCTTCGAACATGGCTGATAGTTTATTTACTTCTTAGCCCTCTCTGCGATCAGAATTCATGAAAAAAATTTTAAATAATGGGGGGTCCCTCATAAACCATTATAACCATTTAGTTTTTTTCATATACCAGGGAAAGCCTAGTTCGCCAGTGCACCCCTCATCTGCTTTGCCCCCCTTTGCCACCCCAAATATAAAATCTAGAACAGCCACTGATCACAATCTCCGACCCGCGTGGCGCCGAGGCGAGTCTTGCGCGGGCTCAGCAGCGCAGCGCGGTATTATTTACAATCCTCCGGGATCTATCGGTCTCCTATGTTAAGAATTACATGCTTTATTGACAACAGTCGGTTATCACACGAGCTTCGTGTTGATCAGCACACTTCGTCCGTGATTATTTTATGAGTGATTGTAAACTCAATCAAAATCAAGTCATCTTTAAAATGAGTTGCCCCCCGCCCAACCCCGGCGTTGCTAAAACACCTTGCCGTCAGATCACGGAGGTGTGTGTCATATAACGTTAGGCCTTCATTTTGAATGGTGCTGTAATACCAGTTTTGTCGCATGTTTAATATGCCGGTGTAAAAATCCCTTCATTTCAGTACATATATATTATAGCCTACTATGTGTGTGTAATTAGCTTATTGTTTGTATAATGCCTTTGTTCATTTAATTTAAAATAAAGTGTTCCTGCACTCTGAATACTAAAATATAGTTTAAAGTAAAAAGCTGAAAAATAAAGCTATTGTTTTAGTAGACACTTTGACAAGTGGACACTGGGAGGCCAAGTTGTGTGTGAGGAGAGCATTCAGCCCAGCTTCCTGTCTGGCCTTGCCATACTGTTCACTGCATATTACATGGAGGAGGCAGCCTGCACCTTGGAGTTTATTTAAAGGTAATGATTGAATTCTTAACAACTTCAGTACCTGCATTTTACACATGTATTCAATATCAGAACTTGCCTTTAGATATATTATCTGTTGAGTTAATGAGTCTTAATTACATATTGTCTGTTTCCTGGCCCTTTAGGTGCTTTGTATGTATCAATCCGGAGAGAGGAAAAAAGAAGTCGAGAGGAAAATTGCCATCTAAAACGACAGGGCAAATGGTACAGAAGAAACAGGTTGCAGTGAACCCACATGTTGCCACTCTTCCCAGCAAAGTGATGGGTTATCAGTGGAATTTCTGAAATGTAAGTAACACACACACACACACAAATATCTATTTTTCTTTAATTGTAACCTTTTAAAATTCTCTATCTGTTTCTAACTGTATCTGTCATCCGTCTTTGTCTCTGACTGTATCATTATGTTTTGTAATATATCTAATATATTGTCCTTTTCAATATTTCTGGCCACTCTTTGCATCCTGTGATGGAACAGCATCTGGAGCTGAATTATTCTCCATTTTTGATCAGAAGTTTGTTGGACTCACTTGGGGCCTTGTTTTTTGGATATGTTTGTCTGGTAATGAAGTGGTGAAAATTCATCCGTGTCTGTGTTTTTCAGAACCTTTTATTATGATCATGTTGGTCAACTTGTGGTTTTAAATGTATGTCGTTTGCGTATTTCTTCTTTGTGTGAAGGGCCATGACGGCTAATTTGTTTCAAGTAATTAAAAAATATTTAATTTTATGTCCATTTTTAAAAAAAATACAAGTTTGTAAATAAAAATTAAATCAAAATATACAAAATACACTGTTTTATTACTTTTTTTCATGCATATTTTAAAGTTATAAATTAAACAAATGTTGACCTGTTTTTCAAGATTAGGATGTTGAATAATTTGTTTGTTTTGTGAAGTAATAGGGGAATTAAGTTGTGCATTATACAACACTTAATGTATTTAAAAACAATTTGCATTTGATGAATAATTAACATTTCAAATTCAGCTGCCAGTCATTAATATTCAGACATCAGGAAAATATATTGTATATACTGCATTTTACATACTTCCTCTAGATATAGCAAATACAGAGATTCATGTAACTTACTGTAAAAAATGCTATTATTTATGTAATTCAGAGAATACAGTAAAATTCTGTAAAATTAAATTTCAGACGCTACTGTAAAAAATACAGTAACTGGCTGGCAACCCTGCTGCCAGTATTTTACTCTAAAATTTACAAGTAATTTTTAACAGTGTGTAGGCAGTCACAGATCCTGACCCATCAGCATTGTACATACCAGAATGAGTTTTATGCGTATAGGACGCCCTTATGACACAACATGACACAGCAGTTTTTACTCTCCAGACCTTTATAATGTCTCTTATTCAAAAGATTCCTCAAGGAAATTAATTATAAAGAAACAAGCAACCACTGTATTCTGAATGTATATTGTTATACTCTATTGTATAGCAAGTATTTGTTGTAAATAAGTTGTGTAAAGATGGTAGCTTGAAGGTTGGAGACAGGCTATTTCTGTCATTTAGAGATTTTTTTATTGCATGTGTAATAAATTCAGACTCAGATTATGTAAATATAAAGTTTATTTGAAATTACAGCAAAATATTAACCCACATGAGCAAATTAACAAAATGGTCGAAAGACTGATAGAGAAGTTAACAAGACTGACTTTATTCTGGCTTAATTTATTCTTCATTTTCGCAATGGCAATTTTACATAAAGGCAACAGAGTTAAATTAATTTATTTTTACATTATGACTGTCTGCCATCTAGAGGCTTATAAAATGGAATACCACATCTTCTAATTGTAATTTTAATAAGTTGTACCATGTCCAAGTTTAAACATTTTGTTCAGGGTTGTATGTCTTCTATTTGAATTTGTTATTCAAAGAATTTCATGTAAATCACTTATATATATATATATATATATATATATATATATATGTTTCCTATAAAGGTATCTGGCACTATTAGGTAACCCAGCTTTATTTCCTCCCCAAAGCCAAATTTGGCGTTTGGACCTTGTCTGCAGGTGAATCACATGCAGACACATTGGGCTCAAATATTAAATGGAGGTCCTTAAAGTGTAACTCTACTTTGAGATGCCACTTACCTGGTGTTACTTACCTGGTGAAACTGGTAAAACGAGAGGCTTAATGTCTCTAGAACTGAAGCATAATAGGAATGGTTCATTTTTCCAAATGATCATGTTTACTTGATAAAACAACACATTTTGTATTTATTTTTAGAAACATTTTGTTTTTAATGTGGCACACAAGTGTATATATAAATTGGCTGGAACTTCTTTGGCAACTGTGGCATTAAGATCTGCACCATTGGGAGGAAACTTTGTAGCCATGTCAGGAACCTCTGGGAAGCTTAGCAACCTGGGCTTCTTTGACACGGAGCTCTAGAACCGTAGCAGGGACTGGAGTTGTAGCAGAATGAACCTTCACAGTGATTTCTGTGGAGCCTCAGCAGGTTTTGGAGCAGCAGTGACAGAAAACTTTATGGCTGTCTTCACTGGGAATTCTGGAGCAGCCCTGACAGGATCTCTGGTCCCAAGGCAGTGGAGAAAGAGAGCTATGTGAAACCCCCTCTTTGGGACCAGGATGCCAGTGGCAGATACTTTTAGGGCGGCAGGGCGAGGAACTTGTGGGACGGGCTGAACAGAGCTCTGGGTGACTCCATTGTTGTAAATATTGGATGGTGCAGTACTTAACTAAAACTAAACAAACTATTTACAAAACACATCCCTAGGCGAGTAGTTCTGCAAGACGCAAAAACTACCACCTCAAGCCAAGGCGCCAGACGCAACCGAAGCCTGCCAGCCCCGCAAGACGCTGAGGCTGGAGAGATGGAGGGGCTAACTAAACTAAGTAAGACTAAACTAACTTTACAATATGTACACATCCCTAGGCAAGTAGTTCAGCAAGACGTTAAAACTACTGCCTCAAGCCAAGGCGCCAGACGCAACCGAGGCCTGCCAGCCCCGCAAGACGCTGAGGCTGGAGAGATGGAGGGGTCATCTGTGTCAGCCCGCCAGACGCAAGGCTAAACCTCTCCATGACCTGAAACACAATTAGAAAGCATTTCCATAAGGTATAAAAATTCATCTGTGCCATGTATAAGGATCGAGTATATGACAGTTACAGCAGATACTGAATGGTAATGTTAAGAAGCTGATGTCCATATTCAGATAATCAAGTCAAATTAACAAAAAGCCAAAAAATAAGCCAATATAAATATATCTTTAAAATCAGATTAGTCTTAGACTCAGCACCTTAAACCAGTCATGGGAGAGCATCTCATCAAGATGGAGTCTCCGCTTTGGGTCGCTCTTCAGGCAGCCACGAATAAAGCGGCAGCATTCTGTGCAGAAAGAATGAGAGTTATTTCTAATTATTTCCTAAGCTGTAAAAATAGGAAAGATTCCTGCATTATCCATAACATCTTTTTTGTTCTAACCATCTGAGAAGCCCGGCTGGAACCAGACATCAGGGTCCATCAAAGAGATATCTCTGCTGTCTGGGAAACGGCGGGTGATCATGGCAAACAGCAGCACCCCCAGCGACCACACCGTTGCCTGCTTCCCATAGTACTCGCCCTTCTCAAAGTACTCAGGAGGGCAATACCTTGCTGTGCCTGGAGATAGGAGTTTGTCACATGTGTAAGCTTGCTTTTCTCACTTTAACTGAAAAGGCATTTAATTTCAGTCAACAAAAATAATATTAATATTGACTATTCTTTGAGAGTTTTGTTAGTGTATTGTTAATATCTCATTGTGTGATGTCTGATTAAATCTAGACATGCTGTAACTGGTCACTAGAGTTTAAATCCCAAACTGCATGTTTTAAAGATAACACATACCAGAGTAGTTTTTGTAGGATGAGCTTTTCATGAGGTCCCCGCAGCCGAAATCGATCAATTTGACCTCCAGGGTCTCTGTGTTGACCAGGAGGTTCGGCATTTTGATGTCTCGATGTAGCACACCCCTAGAACAGCACAGGGCAGCAGCGTCAATCACCTGCCACATGAAGTGACGGGCCAATTTCTCACTGAAGCGGCCTCCGGAATGCTCCCAAAAGCTGTGCATGTCCATGCAGGGTGAGGGCCGTTCTAAGACCATGATGTACTGGTCGAAATGGTCCTGCCAGTCCAGCAACTTTATAATGTGGCGACAGCGTGGGCCTTGATTGGCCATTACTGTCAGGCCCACCTCAAGTGGAATTGGTCTGGGATGTTCAGGCTAGAAGAATGACAGTATTTATTATTGTTAGATATAGAATTGGTTTCTCAAATAAGGATTTAGCCAGTCTGTCTATCTACTGAAATATTTGCACTCTGTGATTTACATTAAAATGTTATATATTGCAAACAAGAGAGCACAGTCTACGTACAAGGCTGATGTATGGCTCGTTCTCTGTCTTCGGTGTGAATTTCAAAGCTACCACGAGGCCGTCCGTGCAACGGGTGCCTTCAAAGACAGAGCCAAATGCTCCTTCCCCCAATTTCTTGCCAATGGCGTACTGCCAGCAAATGGGATCTATTAAAACATAATCATTTTTATTTGTTTACCGTTTAATAAAGCAGTGTCCTGCAATGAGGCCATACTTTCTGATGAAATGTTAATCAGGAAATGTAATATTTGTACTTTTAAAATTTCATTTGTCGCATGACTATTTAAGTGAACTGCAAAAAAAAGCCAAATGGTGATTTTAAAATTGTGGAGGAAAAAAAAACCCTAAAAGAAACCTTACAGCAGTATCAGCTGCATTATTTAAAACATGCGTTCCTTTACACATACTCACTTGAAATAATATATTGTAAAGAGAGAGAGAGTGTGTGTGTCATATTTTGTCAGACAGTAAACTGGTAGTAAACTCACGCTCGATCCTGAAGATCTTGTCACAGTCCAGCCGTCTCAGCAGATGTGATCCAGTGTCACCTGATGATGAACTGGCTGGACTGTGCTGATCTTGAGGTTTGACATCCTCCACTTGCTGGTTTTTGGCAGTGGGGGGGACTTCAGGACTACTGGAAGGAGGTTCCTGATGATCATTATCCTCTACAGTAATATGATGTCCTGTAAAGAAGTCTGATCTAAAGAGAGGAATATCAACCACAAGCTTGTTTCAAATCATATCATCCACCACATCTTCAAACTATATTTCATCTATATTCAAACATTCATCACTTCGTGGAAAAAAGTAATTTATCTGCCTTTTTATAATGTGATGTGGGTTTTTTATATTGTGTGTAAATGATTAAGAGAGTTTGTGTTGTTCAGAGCTCATCATTTACCATCAGTACACCTCCTGGATGGGGCTTCATCAGTGTCCTGGTCCACCTCACACTGCTCCACCTGCTCATCCTGAGCTTTGGTGGTTTTGGGAAGAGACGAACAAAAGAAAAAAGAGGCAAACCTCCGAAATGCCCTCTTTTTCTGCCTCTTATTCTTTGTTTTCTCTGTCCCTCTCTCCTTTCTCTCCTGCCCGCCTCCCTCACCGATGCCCACAGGCGTCTCGCCAGGACGAGGATGGAGCTCCGCCTTGTGGTCGGTAGGTGTCAGTGTCGTTCGGGGATTTATCCCGTGCACACACTCACCTCCTCCCTCAACTCCCACTCTACGAAATTGTCGCTGTCCCATATCAACACGATAAACCGCTACCAACAACTGCAAAAACACTGTTGATACCTGTACTCCTTACTCGCTACAAAGTGAACAGGGAGTTTCACGCTTTATATTGTCCCGCCGTCAACGTTCTATTTCCTCTATGACGTTATAAGGGCTCATACATGGCTGAGAGCAGCAGATTCTCGTCAACATTAAAGTTATGTCTGATGCCATTTATGTGTATGAGTTTGTAAATTATTTAGGTATTAAGATCACAGAACATACATAATAGGTACATACAGCAGTGGTCAATAGTTATGTTACACTCTTAAAACAAATGTGTTGAAAACAACACAACGTGTCGTTTTCAACACATGCTCTGAGTGTGCTCAGGGACAACACATATTGTGTTAAAATACAACACAGAATATGTGCTGTGAAAACACACAGACAAATATGTTACTTTAGTTACTTATATATCTAACACAACTGTGTGTTATAGATTTATTTTATTATAAAACATTATAGAAAAAGCTAGATCAGAATATATGTAGTTATCATGAAATCACACTGAAGCATTGAATACGGTTCACATACTGTTTATTTAGCATTTTTCTGGTTTTAACATGGAATTCATACTGTAAAAAATACTGTAAATAAAAAAATAAGCATTTCAAAACATTAATCATAAAACATTCATGAAACACTTTAAATAACAGATCAAATATTATAAAACTCATGTTAGATACTGTAAAATACAATGTCAAATAGAACAATTTCCAAGATAAGACCAAACTTTCTCAGCTTGTTCTAAAATATAACAACAAACAAATATACGAATGAACTTAAATTGTAGTCAAATCAATAACCACAGACAAACATAGTTCATATTTCGTACTCACAATTTAAATCAATTCATCATTAACCAAACATGTCTAACAAATTAAGTTAGTAACACTAACTTATTTAAAACAAATTTTGTATCTGGGAGTGATATATTGCTGATCACAAAATAATACAATATCTAATGGTCTATAGTCCATTAAGTCACCAGGCAGCTTTGCCACATCAAATTCTTTGGTTTTAGTGACATTAAAAGAAAACAAGTGCTCATCAAAATATTGTACCTTTAAAAATCTCAGGAACATAAGTGCACATTCACTTTCATTTTGGGGGATTATGTGTAGAACTTCACCAAATAAAGGTTCTCCCCTCTCATCTGCTTTTAAAGGCAGAACGCATCCTGTCCTGTATGATGTCCCCAAGAAATTAATATTATTGGTCACATGAATTGAACTGGTGAAAGTGAAAGTCTCAAAATGGGAGTCTGTCTTCAGTTTGTCAAGCAATTTGTCGCCCTTGTACAAAGATGCAATCATAACTGGGAAAGCATTGGGTACTGTCATTTCAAAATTGAGTGGTGAACAATTTCCAGTGGTACATTTGCTGAATCTGATGTTTGTGAGCCAGAGTCTTTGAAATATTTCTGAAGTTACACACTACTTGGGCATGTCGCTTAAGGGGGTTATGTTTCGCTTCAAACCTCATGAAACACAACTTGGAAAGAGGTCCAAATAAAGTCATAACACTCGGGTAATGTCATAAAATGGTGTTTAGGAATTAGATTCCTGTCAGGATAAAGAAATTTGAATTGTGTGTGGTGATCTATTATCAGTTGTTTAAGATAAACAGCAAGCCCTTTTGTCACAACAGGTGCAAAAATTATGTCACAAATTTCCCTCAATAACAGGTAAAGATGCCAATGTGGGCTGTTCGGATCAATTAAATCACCCATCAGAAAAGGCAACACTAGCAGTAAACACCACATCTGTGATGCAATTTGCCTAATAGCATTTTCAGACGTCTTCAGATGAATAATTACACTGGGTTTATTTTTTTGATTTTCATATCCATAGCTAAACCCTGCTATTCTTTCATTTAGTTGTTCCAGAGAAAATTTTTTCTCCTGATAAATGAAATGTCGGAGCATCAATTTGACCTCAAGAGGTGCGACTCCCTCTAACACATCATGCACGATATCCACGCCAATATTTTCAGTTACATGGAAATATTGTAGACGATTTAGGCAGGAGTTAACTTTGACACCAGTTGCACTTGCATCATTCAGCTGTACATGGTGTGCATAGTTTTCCCTTGTACGCCTCTCAGTGTTATCTTCATCAAAAATATACTGCGAAGTTGGTTTGTCAATTAAACAAAACTGACAAAATCTGTTTGCAGAGAAACTTTCCACATAGCCACAGAGGGAGTGACAGGCAAGATTATCTGCCGTCAACAGACACACAGTCCCATAAAGTAATTGGCATTCATCACCTATTTTGACCTCTATACCATTCTGCTCAATTTCTTTGATATCTGTTAACAGTGGTTCCAGAATTTTGTCAAAACCATAAATGTCTTTATCAATAGAATTAAATAGAAGACATAAATGGATATTGGAAAGCACAGAGTTATTCTCTGATGGCACATTTCGTAAAGCAAAGTAAACTGCCCCCATTTTATGAATCTTTGTTTTTGATCCAAGAGGATTTGTTGTTTCCAAATCATCGAAGTATAATTAAATTTGCAGTGCATTGGGATGGTTTTGGTACAGAGGATGTCCAGCATATTGCGCACCATCACAATAATCTTGCATTTTACCCTGTCCACCAGAAGACTGTTTATACAGTTTTTGCATTTTGTCACAGCTAAATAGAAATTTAATTGTGTTAATTATTGAGATGTATTGACAAGTGACCGGCACTAACACTTGGCTTTTTTTCCCATTTTTTCTAACACAATCTAATCTGTGACCAAGAAACACTTCTGTTGGCTTCTCAAAGGAAAATTGGTCAGAAAAGTATTTAGTTAGTTTAAATGGTGTATCTATGTCACTAAACATATTCCTAGTACTGTCAAACTCTTTCATAAGTGTTTGAACTTCAGTGCTGTCAAGAGGTACAGCCAAGTTAGTCAGTAAAGTATTAGTCTTTTCTTGTAAATGACCTAAGGAACGATCTAGGATTTCCTTTGTGCAGGTTATACTTTTTTGGACATCAGTATAAGTTACATTAGCAGAAGCATACATGCGGGTAGCAAAAGTAGCAGCATAGTCCCTTAGATTTAAACTGCTCTGATGAACTTCCTCTATTTCAGACATTTCGACATTCTCGCCTAGGTTATTTGTTCTGCTTTCATCAATTTGACAGAATACACCTGTTTTTTCAGTGTGTCCTGACTCTACAGTAGGGCTTGAATTAGAGTGAGCTCTGCTAAGATGTTTAAAAAAATGAATTAAAACTATTATATGTTCTGGGGCAACCATTTTGACTGCAGATTAATGTTAGGTTTTGGCTATCAGAGAGTGCATGTACTTCCCTTAAATGCCAAATCAACTGTTTTGTTTGGACGAAAATATTTTGCAAGCACTTGGGACATGTATACATGGTCTGTTTCAATTAGGCACAAGACTCGTTTGCAAGTGGACTGGGACAAAGGAAGGTCATATACGTACTCAAAAAATGAGAAAACTGAAGACAGTTGGCATGGATATTGAAGATTACACAGCCAGTAGAATTTGAAAAGTTTGTCAACAGCACAAGTGAGGTTTTCAACATCAAGTGGAAAAGCAAAAGAATCATTCTTTGCCACAATTACATACTGGGCTTCATGTCCTGGAGAGCCGATGGAAACCAGCTGCGGCTGTGTTGACTTTAGAGACCCGTTCATGCCTTCTTGAAGCAAAGACGTCACAATGGTACCAGCCTATAGAAATGAAACAATGAAAGGCATCAGAAAATGTTGTTGCATGTGACATTGCAACTTTATAAAAAGCTAACACAATGCATACCGGCACCAGTTCCACCAAGTATGAGATAGCAGAATTGACACAGCATTTACTGCCGGCGACGCTTCTCCCAGATGCCGTGGGTGGAAGAAGATGAACGAGGATCCTTAACATAGTGTAACACAGCTCATCTTGATGGAGTAAAGATGCAGGTCACATGCAAAAGATTAAAAACAAAATTATATTTGAAATGATTACCTTTAATTCATGAATTGAATGATAAATTGTACATGTCATTTTCACAGAAACACAATTTAGAAATGTATGCAAATGCCACAGAAATAAAAGAAGAAAATCGTACCATCCTGCTGATTGTCAGCTTTCTCCAATAAGTGTCTGATGTCCATTTTTTTTCTCAAAGGATGCTATTTCCTTGAGTTTTGGGATAATCGTCCCCTCCCATTTCTTGATAAACATGTCTTCTTTCCCATCTGTCATCTTGGAAAATTCAATGTCCACCTGCAGTGCATAAAACAAAAAACAAAGAAATTATTAATATTAACAAATTATGAAACACAACCTTTGTGTAAAGTTCTCTGCAGCTTAGTTTAACATGTATTACCAAGGCTGGCATGTCCAGAAATCTGGGATATTCCTTGAAGATTTGACCAACAGTTGGCGATTTCGTCGTTATCCATCTTCTACGGTAACTGAAGGTTTGGTCAATTGCAGTCTTTATTGACGATGAGTTCTCTGGAGAGGGTCGCATCCTCTTTATCAAGGTCAACCACTCAGTGGGCACTGTTTCATCAGTAATCGGCAGAGAAGGTTGGTCTGTAGGAAGACATTGTTTCAAATTGTAGATCCGCTGGCTCTGTAGAAGTTTCCGTCTGATGTTCTGTAGTCTCATTTCTATAAATCCACTGTGTGATGGCCCATCAAAAAAATGCTCCTAACATGAGAAATGGACAAATAAAAAGTTGGACTCAAGTATGCTTTCGCAGTTTGTATACGCACTGCCAAGTAATTTCATACTCATAAATTAATAATGTAAAAACATCCTTACATGTCCTTCATTTTCACCAAATGGGACATTAATCCTTAATGAGGGGAACAGTGACACAATCTCCTTTGCTAGTGCCAGCTTTTCTGTACCAGATGGATAGCTAAAAAAAAGGTGGCAATACAAGCATATACATGCAGAAACTCATATTAACACAAACATTGACATGCACACAAAAAAGTTCCCACTTTGAATAATACATTGATACTCTAGACCAGTGATGGGCAAACTCGACCCTTCCAGTGAGGCCACTGTCCGGCAGAGTTTAGCTCGATCCTAATCAAACACACCTGAACTAGCTAATCAATCTCTTCATGATTACTAGAAGGCTAAAGCCAGGTGGGTTTTATCAGGGTTGTTAACAAGTTAAATTCTGCAGGACAACTGCGTTTACATGGACCCTTATAATCGAATTGACTGCTCAATCGGACTAAAAAAACCTTCATGTAAACATCTTAATCGATCTGATTGAGCTCGATCCGATTGGAATTTCGATTGGATTGAAAGGTGTAGTTTATTCCTTTTGTAATCTGATCGAAGAGAACATGTAAACACTTGATCGGATTGAAAACCGAGACTGAAAGGACTGTGCATGTTCAATGACATTGAAATAGCGTAATGACATTGAAATAGTGTAATGACGTATGACGCACGGAACGCGCTGTTCTTCCTGTTGAATAAGGTGTCATCTAAATTAATCATTACGCAATATCAACGTCATTACGCTATTTCAACATCATTGCACATGTGCAGTCCTTTCAGTTTCGTTTTTTAATCCGATCAAGTGTTTACATGTTCTCTCGATCAGATTACAAAAGGAATAAACTACACCTTTCAATCCAATCGAAATTCCAATCGGATCGATCTCAATCAGATCGATTAAGGTGTTTACATGAAGGTTTTTAGTCCGATTGAGCAGTCAATTCGATTATAAGGGTCCATGTAAACACAGCTAATGTTATTTGATGTTATTAATAACTTATGAGTGCAAAGCTGTTAAACAGTTATATACTTACAATCCATGCTTTTCTACAAGGTCACTCACAGCCACTTTAACAAGTAACTTTCTCAAAGAAATTGACAGTGTCTTTGTGTCTTCATGTTCTCTCGAGATTGTAGGGGCCTTTTCCTCGAGCAGTGTCAGCAGACCAGTTGTGGTGACAGTTGTGGTGACAGTCCGGCTTACTTCTGTTGAATTAAACTATAAAAAAAAAATTACAATTGAAATGTTTACTTTGAAAATTATAAATAGGAAGTGAAAACATGAATTACCAGTCCAATCATTACCAATCAAAGTGATTTTAAGAGTGTAGGCCTACAGACATTATATAGACAGACATTAATTATCAGTAGCGGTTTTAGGCACGGGCGAACCGGGCAGTCGCCCGGGGCGGCATTTTTTCATGTCACATGGAGGGCGGCACGAGCAGTTAAAAAAAATCCTCTCCTGGTTTTCTATTCTCTATAACTTCAATTCAATTATTAGTAATGGCGCCCCTGCTTGCTGAGAAGGTGCCGTGCACAGAAGCAATGTCAAGGGGGTCTCCTGATTGGAGGAAGCTCACCAAGGGGCCGTTCACATATTGCGTGCTCGAGTTCGTTATTTCAAATGTAGGCGCGCGGGAAGCGCACTCTTAAGGGCCACACGGAATCTGCGGACTTTTTTTCTGATTTCTGTGCAAAAGTTTTGGAAAAATTCCAAAACTTTTCGGAATTATGCGGAATGGTTTTAAATGTGTTAAACAGGTCTTAAGAGTATTGGAACTGAAAACATTACAAAATAAAATACAAAATATTCACTTCTTAATTTTTATTTATGGTTTACAATACAAATACAAATACAAATAGAACAACAAAACTAGATCTCTCTTATCCTCCATCCACTAAACAACGGAGAAAATATTACTTTATCAATTGTATTGTACACAAATCATTAAACAAACAATTGCATATAATTTAAAGGAACACTCCACCGTTTTTTTCATATTAAACTATTTTATTCCCTTAACTAAGGCGAGTTGATACATACCTCTCTCGTCTCAGTGCGTGCACTCAATCGCTCTCGCGCGCGGCGACACTTTTATAAACCAGTTCATTCATTAGGATCCAAACAGAGATGAAGTTAGAAAGCGACCAAACAACTCCACGTTTTACCTATTTAAATACAGTTACACGATTAGTTATACGACCAAGTATGGTGACACAAAATAAAACGTGGCGCTTTTCTAAGCGGGTAAAATGGATACTATAATGTATGGCGGAATAGCACTTCGACTCAGCGCAGTAATATCATCCCTCCAGGATCATTCAGGATCATTCAGGATCATTCAGGAGTGATGATATTACTGCGCTGAGTCGAAGTGCCATACATTATAGTTATCCATTTTACCCACTTATACTTGGTCGTATAACTACTCATGTGACTGTATTTAAATAGGTAAAACGTGGAGGTGTTTGGTCACTTCTAACTTCATCTCTGTTTGGATCCTAATGAATGAACTGGGCTATCAAAGTGTCCCCGCGCGCCAGAGCGATTGAGCGCACGCACTGAGACGAGAGAGGTATGTATCAACTCATCTTAGTTAAGGGAATAACATAGTTTAATATGAAAAAAACGTGGAGTGTTCCTTTAAGAATAGGGCAAAATAAATACCTACCTAAGTAAATAAAGTAATGAACTACATTTAATAGCTATAAATTACTTTTAAATAAATAAATAAATACTTGTGTGACAATCAATTACAGAACAGTTCAATAAATACATAAAAATATATTTAAATAAAATAGTAATTTACTATTTTACTACTAACTTAGCATCAGAAAAAGTGATTTTGACATCAATTTGACATCAGAAACTACTGACTGTTGAGTTGAGCCTATTTTGAGTCTCTGCTGTTGAATTTGGCAATCAGCATTATTTTAACGTTGTCCTCGGTTAGGCTGTGTCTGTGCTGTGTTAGAAGTGTAGAATAGTGGGAAAAAAGTCTCTCCACATCCACTGAAGTAGTGGGAAGATGCAGGTACAGTGCAGCCAGTGGGGCAAGTGTTGGCATTCGATCTTCCCTTGCAGCCCACCACTCCACCGCACTAACCTCACCTGCATCGCTCTTGTCCATACAGATGTAGCAATGCCACTCCTCTGCAGATACCTTGCTCAAAGCAGGGACAACTTGGACATAATTCTTAATATCAGGTTTTAAACCAGATACCTTGGCTGGATCAAAGATTGGGAGGGCTTTAAATAGTTCAGTGCAAGGATGTCTCTCCATCACAGCCTGAAGCTTGGTAGAACATTGTGCCATTGCTTCTATAAACAGCTCTGAACAAGTGTACCGCTCATCGTCATCTAACTCCTTCAGCTGCTCTCTGGTGCGGGGACCCCAGTCCTCAGCCTCTGCGGTGCGCCCATACTCAAACAGCATGCTGAGGTCCTCTAGCTGACTAAAGATGGGGCAGCCACGGGTCTGGAGGTTTCTTCAAGCTTGACCAGGGTGGCAAGTATATCAGAGCTGTGCTCAACGATGAAAGTGGCCTGGAGTGGCCCAGGAGTTTTCCGTTCTCCTCTAACAGAACTCTAAGATCCCGCACAGCTTTAGAGGACAGTGGCAGCGTTCGGATGAAGCCGTGCAAAATATCAATGTTTTCTGCCAGATATTGCACAGCTTTTATCCAGGAACCCCATCTTGTCTGGACAGCAAACACTGGCATGAGAGGAGACAGATCCTGCTGCATCATGAAGGCCCTCAATTCAAGGCGACGCTGGGGTGACTGGCAGAAAACACGCTTTACCAAACCACACATCCGGTTCAGTTCTTCAAATGTGTCTGGAAACACTGCTAAAACTAACTGCAGAAGATGTGCAAGACAGGTGACATGTTCTGCATTGGGAAAGAGGCCATCGAGAATTGTATTATATGCTTTTTTCATATAACTTGCAGAATCTGTGACAAAAGCCCATACATCATTAAAATCAATGTTGTTGGAGTTAAGACAGGAGACGACAGCCTGCGATACAGTGCTGAAATTAACCCGATCCAAAAAAATGAGATCTGCTGCAACAGGCGGCTTGCCCACTGGCTGGAGGAGAATAGCAAGAGCACAACGGCCACAAGCATCTGTTGTTTCATCTGCAATTACATAAACAGGACGTTCGTGTACAGCCTGCTTGATGTCCTCCAAATACTGAGGAAATAAGTGTGGAAGGTAATCAGAGCGTAGGTGAGATGGAGCTGGAATTGACCCTCCTGTTTGCAGTACTTCTGTAAAAATGAGGAAAATTTTGAGTTTTTTTCCAGAGGGATGTCAGCTTCAATGAAGGTCTTTATGAAATCATAAACGAACTCCTTTCTTTCAGCTGTAGATGGAGTCTTAGACATACAGGAGGCCAATGTCTGTGTTCTGAATGAAGCTGGGGGGGGGGGGGGGGGGGATAAAGTATTTTAATTAGATGCATTAAAAAAACAATACTTTCACCAAGCTCATAGTCACATTATTATACTATCCCATTCTATTAGGCTATACTTTTCCCATAATAAATGTTCCCCCAAAAAACAAATAAGTATTCTGAATTTATATAGATATATACAGTACTTAGCATACTGTAAGTGAACCAACCCATGCTAAAGTTTGACTAAAAAGGGGAATAAAAAAAATCATCTTTTGGAAATTGATCTTAATGCTTCATTAAAAAACTACAACCTTTAAGGATCAATTAATGAACTTTCTATTCATAAAAGAATCCTGAAAATGCCCCACATCATCATAACACACCCGTCACCATACCTAGAGATTGACATGGGGAACTTTCCACAAGATCATCTCTCAATGCAAATCAAACCAGCTATTAGGATAACTGAAATAAAACCATGCTAATCTCTAAGTATGGTGAATGGTGTGTGATGATGTGGGATATTTTAATTCCAAAGGCCAAGGGAACTTTATCAGGATGCATAGTATCCTGGATCCATGAAATTTATGGGAATTTAACATATGCACACTGTATTTTAAGGAAGAACATTTATTTATTTACGCTACATTATTCATTCACAAAGAAAATTGGTGTCCTTAAAGGTTGGAGTTTTCCTCATTTTTTTAATGAAGGAATTAAGATCAATTTCCAAAAGATGAATTTTTATTCCTCTTTTAAGTCAAGTTTAGCATGGGTGTATTCACTTATGCTGACCTTGTATTTATGTACACACACACACACACACACACACACACACACACACACACACACTTAGATATATTGTTGTTTATAGTAGTATATATTACATTAAATGAAAGCACTCTACAACGTGTTAAAAAATTTTTAGTGCTGGGTTGTATGATGACAAAAAAAATTAATTACGGTATTTTTAAGAAGCTGGTGTTAGTTGTTCTTTTCTTTTTTTTCTTTTTTCTTAGTCTTTATATTGGCTTATTTTTATGCCAGGAGTACATATATTATAAAAACATAGCATATATACAAATTTATTATCAAACGGTTTGTAATCAAATAAACTAATACAAGTCCTTGGTTTACTGGTTAAATGAAATAATGTGAAATGGTTTGATTTTTGGTATAAAAAAAATTATATTATTATTATTAGCCTATTGTTATTATTATTACTTCGATTGAAGTACGTTCGATTGCACATTAGTATATTTCTGTGATAATTTCATCATGTTAAACCGACCTTTTATTTTGAAGGGGTTCTGAGTGTCTCTGACAATGAATGAAATGCTGGTTAAACGCACACAAATCTGCGGCTCTCGTTTACAGAGACTCGCAGACAAATCAGATTTTAATAGCAGTCTTTAATATTCACAGACACTAGTCAATATAGCGATTTGATAGGCTACTATAATCGCCAGTGAGACTGTAGTTAGTTATTTCAGCTTTGGGCCGGTATTGCGATAGCAAATAGTAGCAAATATACACACCACCCAGCACTGTTCTCATCATGATAAATTTAGGTTGTATATTGGATAATGACACTTTTCATTACTTTTTAACACAAAGAAAATATAACTTTAAATAAAACTTACCAAGAGCACTCCCCTTTCTGTTCTTGTGGCGAGCGGATTTGAGATGCTCCAGTGTCGTCTGTCGCCTCAGGTAATCAACGGAGTGTTGACAGGCTTTACAGAACATGATCCCCCATCCTCATAAAAATCGTTTGTAAATTCTTTCGCTCTGTCCTGTGCCGTGATTTTTGCAGACAAGTGACGTTTCTTTAATTCCTCCGCGTTCAGTTTTATTTTAGACATTTTCGCATTCACTCTCTCTCATGAATGAAACGAAACACCAATCAGCGCAGCCTACTACCCCTCCCAATCGGGGACATTCTAAAACGCTTAACGTGAATAACGCTTAACGTGGCTTACTGCACTAAGACAGTGATATTAAAAGACCAAACTCAGTACACATCATATTAATAAACCATACTATGTATAAAAAATAAGATGAGTCCAAAATATGAACGCAAACGCGTTTAATTACACGTTAAGCATTTTCTTCCCATAGAAAACGTTATAAGAAAACGCTTAACTTGGCTTACTGTACTAGGACAGTGATAAAAAAACCAAACTCAGTACATATCATATTAATAAACCATACTATGTATAAAAAAATTAGAGGAGTCCAAAATATGAACGCAAACGCGTTTAATTACACTTTAAGCATTTTCTTCCCATAGAAAACGTTATAAGAAAACGCTTAACGAGAGTGATATTAAAAGACCAAACTCAGTACACATCACAAAATAAAAAATAAATAAATCTCTGATTCTGTCCTTTTCTCTGACATTTAAGGGTGACATAGTCCTACAAAAGCTAGTTTAGGTCTAAAAACAGTTTGGATAGCTGTTAATATGAGAGTTATGAGACATTATTTAAGAGATTTAAGTATTGTGTTATTATGTTATTATTAAGTATTGTAAGTAGCTCTCGGCCACTTTCACTTTTAAAAACTCTATTTCGTGACAAAGTAAGCCTATAGTTTAAACAAGTCATAACTAAAAGTGTGTCATGCATAGAATTCGAGAATCGAGGCAGTAACCAATGAGCTAATGGTTCCTCCCTGAAAGTTAGATTAATATAGCAATAGTTAAATAACTGGATTCTCTTACTGTGTTTTTCAAACGAACGATATGTGATTTTATTGTGGAATTTTTGTTTTGTTGGTGGTTTTTAGGGGGGGGGGGGGGGGGGGGGGTGTAATTCAATGTAGAACCGCCACTGTTAATTATACTTCTTTTCAGTAAGAAAGCACGACATGTTTAATTTAGATCTTGACTTTACAAATTCACAGTTGCAAGAAATAGCTCTAGCGTCATTTGTTTGTAGATGCCACTTGGTTGGGTAATGTATCCAGTGAAATTACATACTCTTATGAATGTATTTATCCAACAGCTAGGCCTATTACAAAAAATATGATATTTGGGATTTTAGTTAAAAAGGCAGAATTTTAAAAAAATATGTAGCCTAGACAACTTCACAAATATGAACACAACTAGACTCATTGGCTATATAGGCTAATTCAGATTTACTTTTTGTAATCTTCGGATGTCCTATATGATCATTTTTCAGGCTTGAATTTCCCTAGCTTATTCTCTTTCTTTTTTTGGTTCATTGAAACTTAATTGGTCACTGGTCATTATAGGATTGGCCTATTTCATTCACATGAAGTGGTGACGTAGTTGTGTTTTTTCTCACACTCACACGAGTGTGGCAGACATCGTTTTCATCATGAAAATCACTGTGCATGCTATACCACCTATGTTTCAGAAATCATATAGGCTACTTTACAGTATACGTTAGGTTTGTTCTTTGGACCAAAAACTGTGCGCAAACGGAAAGCCAACAGCGCCAATTTAAGGTATTCTTTTGCCTTTCTTTGCTCTATCAACATCTGAAAAGGTCGTAAAATGCATTCCTTTTAAAATTATTATTGATAGGCCTACAAAGATTTATTGTGTGTAAACTAATTTTACACAAGTTACTGTCATGGCATAATTTGTCACCAACAAACTATTTTACCCCAAGTAAAGGTTTTTTTTTATTTTTTATTTAATACTAGGCTACTTGTTTTCTATGGAGACGACACGAAAATATGAGTAGACTTTAGAGAATGTTTGAAATGAGACGTGAAGAACCGCTGAATAAGTTGGCTACTAATTCCGGCTCTTTGAAATGAACTGTTCGAAAGAACCGATTCGCGGGATGAGTAGGACTTCAGTTCACAAGCGCACGAGCAGGCCTCGCGCCAAAAAGATTTCTAATTAACATATTTTATCTTCATTGACGCAATTTTGTTCTGGTAAGCACATTTTGATACGTAATGAATGACCTTGTACAATTAACATTAGCAAAGTTAATTTAGCCAGCAATTCTTTAAAAAACAGTTTTACTATTACATACAAACAAATTAAAGAAACATTTCAGGTCGTATTTCTACCATACTTGTATTTTTGAGCTGAGTTGACTGAGAACAAACAAACAAATGGCTAATAATTGAAAAACTGCGTATCTGCTAATACAACACTTTGCTGCAGTTAGTGTTATTCAGGTTGCTGGAGCCTGAAATCAAAGCAGACTTTTGTCTCTCTGTGTTTCTGCAGGCTGTCTCTCCGTGCCTCTGTTTAATCAAAGGAAGAGGAGCAGGCTGCCTTTGACATCTAATCCCTCTGAGAGTGAACTCTTCACTGCCAACCACTACAATGAGTGACAATCCTCCTCCTCCTCTTCTGCTCTTCCCAGTATGTGTTTCCACTCTAAAGTATCTAATGCTGAATAAACATGTACCAAGTTCTGATGGAGCACACTATGCATCAGATGTTCTTCCTATTCATTTTGCCAGCAATCCCAAGAAGGGAAATATTTCAATGCAGTCAAAAGAGATCTTCTAGACTAGACTCTGGATCTACAGCCTTCATATCTACAATAAGATTAAGAGGAAGAACATTCTGGAATGGGCGAAGGAGCTGAACCTTTCTGGGTTCAGTATGCCGGGAAAGCCTGGTATCGTGTGTGTGTGGAGGGTCTGCAGTCTGCTTGTGATGAGATCTGGGCCAGGTATGAATTGAAATCTAAACCAAATCAATAGGGTTTACTCTTACTCTTTAGTGAACATGCCTTTTGAGTGCAAACTCAAAATACCAAACATGAGTTTAATACCTAGTTTAAAATAGGTAAATAATTGTTTGTGTGCCTGTGTGTGTTTGACTATACTTGTTAGGTCTAAAATGAGGATCTCATTTATTATGTTAGGGGTCTGTGTGTGTATGTGTATGTGTGTTTAAGTACTTCAATTTGCTAATATAAGTTTGAAAACCCCTGATAGGCGATCTCCCAAATTCATATACAGTAGATTAACTTTTAATTTTGATGGTTTTATGTTCTCTGCAACTAATAATTTACTGTACTTTTATGGTTGACACAAAGCATCTTAATTTAATTTTCAAATTGTTTTTAATTATTATATTATATTAAACTACCGTTTTTTTATGTTTTGAAAGAAGTCCTTTATGTTCACCAAAGCCTGCATTTATTTGATAAAAAACAGATTACTGTTTGTGAATTTGTGAATGAAATATTACAATATAAAGTAACTTTTATATTTAAATATATAATTTTTTTGAATTCCTGTGATGGCAACGCAGATTTTTTATTATTGCTGCATTTTTTTAAATATATTTTCAGGGTGAAAGTTTTAACATGGAAAAGAATTATGATTCGTCACAAAGAGGATGTCCCTTTGGAAAACAGCTCTATGGAGGAGAGAACTGACTCCCTTCGCAAGTTCACTGGATTTCATGAAGCCATTTTTGACCCTCACGGGACCAGAGGAAACCACATGGACCTTGGACAGCTTTATCAGTTCCTTAATGACAAAGGATGTGCTGATATCTTTCAAATGTACTTTGGGATTGAGGGAAGATAATAGTTTTTCTGTGTCTGTTTGTGTGCGCAGTATTTCTATTTTTGCCTTATTTTTAGGCTTAATATTGAAAACATTACAAATTTTAAAACAGGAAACCAATTTTATAGTACAGACAATGAAATGTGTAGTCTACACATATTAGTTGGGTTGTAGTTTTGCATCACTGTTGTCTCAAAAGGATGCACCTGTGCCATCAATCCTCTAATTTCTCATCTTCATAAAGATGGTTTATCTATCTGTGCTGTCTTTGGAATTTTTTGTTTTAGCAACTCGCTTCAAAAATAGTTTATCTTCTTTTTGTGGAACACAATGTTGTTCCGACAGTGTTTTCTCTCTAGGTGCATTAGTGCCCATTTTTTCAGTGGTGTTAGTTCTGGAAGTATCTTTTTTTTTTCATTAATTGTAACCTTTGGGATTTTTAAAAAGTTTCTGTTAAAGCATTGTAAGCAATGAACCCAAACCAAGCAGCTACGAGGTGAATCATAACATCATAAACTTTGATTTAAAGCAAAAAAGTATTTGAAAATTAGACAAAAATGCAAAGGTCCAAGACTTTAGTGGGGAAAAGAACTACAATTCCACGAAGCATTAACACATATTTAAATATTTGATATATTGAATGTATTAAGGTGATTTAAGGTTTTCCACCACAAAATCCGATGTTCAACGCTGTTATTTTAGAAATAATTATTTTAGATACCAGTTGCAATATTGCAGGCTGATGGCTTCTACAGAAGCAATTACCATCGATTAACAACGTTGTATCTCACAGTATGGCTGTTTTTAAAGGATTCGCCAAAGTTCGTCAAAGTTGAAGTTATCGACAAAAATCTATTTCCCTGTGGAGAGATCCAGAACCTGACTGTTGCACTCTATTGCAAGGATTCTGGAGATCACTAAAATTAACAATTGATAAAGTTTGGCTTACCGAATATTAGAGCCCTTTCTTCTTAAGCACTTATTAATTGGTAATGATATGATCGCAGATCACAACCTAGATGTGCTTGACAGCTAATGTGCAACGTATATATGGTGGGAAAAGTCAATAATGCAGCACTCAGGTGCATCATTTACTGCTCCACCCATATATGTATCTCTCTGCTCCTCCTGCTAGCTCACTGGCAGGCTCCCTACTGTCCTCACTCGACGCTCGCAGGCGCAGACACCCATTAATGAAGACATGCCAATTACTATATGTAGGCAGTCACAGATCCTGACCCATCAGCATTGTACATACCAGAATGAGTTTTATGCGTATAGGACGCCCTTATGACACAACATGACACAGCAGTTTTTACTCTCCAGACCTTTATAATGTCTCTTATTCAAAAGATTCCTCAAGGAAATTAATTATAAAGAAACAAGCAACCACTGTATTCTGAATGTATATTGTTATACTCTATTGTATAGCAAGTATTTGTTGTAAATAAGTTGTGTAAAGATGGTAGCTTGAAGGTTGGAGACAGGCTATTTCTGTCATTTAGAGATTTTTTATTGCATGTGTAATAAATTCAGACTCAGATTATGTAAATATAAAGTTTATTTGAAATTACAGCAAAATATTAACCCAAATGAGCAAATTAACAAAATGGTCGAAAGTCTGATAGAGAAGTTAACAAGACTGACTTTATTCTGACTTAATTTATTCTTCATTTTCGCAATGGCAATTTTACATAAAGGCAACAGAGTTAAATTAATTTATTTTTACATTATGACTGTCTGCCATCTAGAGGCTTATAAAATGGAATACCACATCTTCTAATTGTAATTTTAATAAGTTGTACCATGTCCAAGTTTAAACATTTTGTTCAGGGTTGTATGTCTTCTATTTGAATTTCTTATTCAAAGAATTTCATGTAAATCACTTATATATATATATATATATATATATAGTTTCCTATAAAAGTATCTGGCACTATTAGGTAACCCAGCTTTATTTCCTCCCCAAAGCCAAATTTGGCGTTTGGACCTTGTCTGCAGGTGAATCACATGCAGACACATTGGGCTCCAAATATTAAATGGAGGTCCTTAAAGTGTAACTCTTCTTTGAGATGCCACTTACCTGGTGTTACTTACCTGGTGAAACTGGTAAAACGAGAGGCTTAATGTCTCTAGAACTGAAGCATAATAGGAATGGTTCATTTTTCCAAATGATCATGTTTACTTGATAAAACAACACATTTTGTGTTAATTTTCAGAAACATTTTGTTTTTAATGTGGCAAACAAGTGTATATATAAATTGGCTGGAACTTCTTTGGCAACTGTGGCATTAAGATCTGCACCATTGGGAGGAAACTTTGTAGCCATGTCAGGAACCTCTGGGAAGCTTAGCAACCTGGGCTTCTTTGACACGGAGCTCTAGAACCGTAGCAGGGACTGGAGTTGTAGCAGAATGAACCTTCACAGTGATTTCTGTGGAGCCTCAGCAGGTTTTGGAGCAGCAGTGACAGAAAACTTTATGGCTGTCTTCACTGGGAATTCTGGAGCAGCCCTGACAGGATCTCTGGGCCCAAGGCAGTGGAGAAAGAGAGCTATGTGAAACCCCGTCTTTGGGACCAGGATGCCAGTGGCAGATACTTTTAGGGCGGCAGGGCGAGGAACTTGTGGGACGGGCTGAACAGAGCTCTGGGTGACTCCATTGTTGTAAATATGATTGGATGGTGCAGTACTTAACTAAAACTAAACAAACTATTTACAAAACACATCCCTAGGCGAGTAGTTCTGCAAGACGCAAAAACTACCACCTCAAGCCAAGGCGCCAGACGCAACCGAAGCCTGCCAGCCCCGCAAGACGCTGAGGCTGGAGAGATGGAGGGGCTAACTAAACTAAGTAAGACTAAACTAACTATTTACAATATGTACACATCCCTAGGCAAGTAGTTCAGCAAGACGTTAAAACTACTGCCTCAAGCCAAGGCGCCAGACGCAACCGAGGCCTGCCAGCCCCGCAAGACGCTGAGGCTGGAGAGATGGAGGGGTCATCTGTGTCAGCCCGCCAGACACAAGGCTAAACCCTCTCCATGACCTGAAACACAATTAGAAAGCATTTCCATAAGGTATAAAAATTCATCTGTGCCATGTATAAGGATCGAGTATATGACAGTTACAGCAGATACTGAATGGTAATGTTAAGAAGCTGATGTCCATATTCAGATAATCAAGTCAAATTAACAAAAAGCCAAAAAATAAGCCAATATAAATATATCTTTAAAATCAGATTAGTCTTAGACTCAGCACCTTAAACCAGTCATGGGAGAGCATCTCATCAAGATGGAGTCTCCGCTTTGGGTCGCTCTTCAGGCAACCTCGAATAAAGCGGCAGCATTCTGTGCAGAAAGAATGAGAGTTATTTCTAATTATTTCCTAAGCTGTAAAAATAGGAAAGATTCCTGCATTATCCATAACATCTTTTTTGTTCTAACCATCTGAGAAGCCCGGCTGGAACCAGACATCAGGGTCCATCAAAGAGATATCTCTGCTGTCTGGGAAACGGCGGGTGATCATGGCAAACAGCAGCACCCCCAGCGACCACACCGTTGCCTGCTTCCCATAGTACTCGCCCTTCTCAAAGTACTCAGGAGGGCAATACCTTGCTGTGCCTGGAGATAGGAGTTTGTCACATGTGTAAGCTTGCTTTTCTCATTTTAACTGAAAAGGCATTTAATTTCAGTCAACAAAAATAATATTAATATTGACTATTCTTTGAGAGTTTTGTTAGTGTATTGTTAATATCTCATTGTGTGATGTCTGATTAAATCTAGACATGCTGTAACTGGTCACTAGAGTTTAAATCCCAAACTGCATGTTTTAAAGATAACACATACCAGAGTAGTTTTTGTAGGATGAGCTTTTCATGAGGTCCCCGCAGCCGAAATCGATCAATTTGACCTCCAGGGTCTCTGTGTTGACCAGGAGGTTTGGCATTTTGATGTCTCGATGTAGCACACCCCTAGAACAGCACAGGGCAGCAGCGTCAATCACCTGCCACATGAAGTGACGGGCCAATTTCTCACTGAAGCGGCCTCCGGAATGCTCCCAAAAGCTGTGCATGTCCATGCAGGGTGAGGGCCGTTCTAAGACCATGATGTACTGGTCGAAATGGTCCTGCCAGTCCAGCAACTTTATAATGTGGCGACAGCGTGGGCCTTGATTGGCCATTACTGTCAGGCCCACCTCAAGTGGAATTGGTCTGGGATGTTCAGGCTAGAAGAATGACAGTATTTATTATTGTTAGATATAGAACTGGTTTCTCAAATAAGGATTTAGCCAGTCTGTCTATCTACTGAAATATTTACACTCTGTGATTTACATTAAAATGTTATATATTGCAAACATAGAGAGCACAGTCTACGTACAAGGCTGATGTATGGCTCGTTCTCTGTCTTCGGTGTGAATTTCAAAGCTACCACGAGGCCGTCCGTGCAACGGGTGCCTTCAAAGACAGAGCCAAATGCTCCTTCCCCCAATTTCTTGCCAATGGCGTACTGCCAGCAAATGGGATCTATTAAAACATAATCATTTTTATTTGTTTACCGTTTAATAAAGCAGTGTCCTGCAATGAGGCCATACTTTCTGATGAAATGTTAATCAGGAAATGTAATATTTGTACTTTTAAAATTTCATTTGTCACATGACTATTTAAGTGAACTGCAAAAAAAAGCCAAATGGTGATTTTAAATTGTGGAGGAAAAAAAAACCCCTAAAAGAAACCTTACAGCAGTATCAGCTGCATTATTTAAAACATGCGTTCCTTTATACATACTCACTTGAAATAATATATTGTAAAGAGAGAGAGAGTGTGTGTGTGTGTGTCATATTTTGTCAGACAGTAAACTGGTAGTAAACTCACGCTCGATCCTGAAGATCTTGTCACAGTCCAGCCGTCTCAGCAGATGTGATCCAGTGTCATCTGATGATGAACTGGCTGGACTGTGCTGATCTTGAGGTTTGACATCCTCCACTTGCTGGTTTTTGGCAGTGGGGGGGACTTCAGGACTACTGGAAGGAGGTTCCTGATGATCATTATCCTCTACAGTAAATATGATGTCCTGTAAAGAAGTCTGATCTAAAGAGAGGAATATCAACCAAAAGCTTGTTTCAAATCATATCATCCACCACATCTTCAAACTATATTTCATCTATATTCAAACATTCATCACTTCGTGGAAAAAAGTAATTTATCTGCCTTTTTATAATGTGTGATGTGGGTTTTTTATATTGTGTGTAAATGATTAAGAGAGTTTGTGTTGTTCAGAGCTCATCATTTACCATCAGTACACCTCCTGGATGGGGCTTCATCAGTGTCCTGGTCCACCTCACACTGCTCCACCTGCTCATCCTGAGCTTTGGTGGTTTTGGGAAGAGACGAACAAAAGAAAAAAGAGGCAAACCTCCGAAATGCCCTCTTTTTCTGCCTCTTATTCTTTGTTTTCTCTGTCCCTCTCTCCTTTCTCTCCTGCCCGCCTCCCTCACCGATGCCCACAGGCGTCTCGCCAGGACGAGGATGGAGCTCCGCCTTGTGGTCGGTAGGTGTCAGTGTCGTTCGGGGATTTATCCCGTGCACACACTCACCTCCTCCCTCAACTCCCACTCTACGAAATTGTCGCTGTCCCATATCAACACGATAAACCGCTACCAACAACTGCAAAAACACTGTTGATACCTGTACTCCTTACTCGCTACAAAGTGAACAGGGAGTTTCACGCTTTATATTGTCCCGCCGTCAACGTTCTATTTCCTCTATGACGTTATAAGGGCTCATACATGGCTGAGAGCAGCAGATTCTCGTCAACATTAAAGTTATGTCTGATGCCATTTATGTGTATGAGTTTGTAAATTATTTAGGTATTAAGATCACAGAACATACATAATAGGTACATACAGCAGTGGTCAATAGTTATGTTAGGCCTAGGAAAATGCAGGGTCACTAAAATATCCCCTCTGGACATCACTTTTTAAAATATAATATTTTTTCACCTGTTATGATGTCTGGTTATATATATATATATATATATATATATATATATATATATATATATATATATATATATATATATATAGACAGACATTAATTATCAGTAGCGGTTTTAGGCACGGGCGAATCGGGCAGTCGCGCGGGGCGGCATTTTATCATGTCACATGGGGGGCGGCACGAGCAGTTAAAAAAAATCCTCTCCTGGTTTTCTATTCTCTATAACTTCAATTCAATTATTAGTAATGGCGCCCCTGCTTGCTGAGAAGGTGCCGTGCACAGAAGCAATGTCAAGGGGGTCTCCTGATTGGAGGAAGCTCACCAAGGGGCCGTTCACATATTGCGTGCTCGAGTTCGTTATTTCAAATGTAGGAGCGCGGGAAGCGCACTCTTAAGGGCCACACGGAATCTGCGGACTTTTTTTCTGATTTCTGTGCAAAATTTTGGGAAAAATCTGCGGAATTATGCGGAATGGTTTTAAATGTGTTAAACAGGTCTTAGAGTATTGGAACTGAAAACATTACAAAATAAAATGTAAAATATTCACTTCTTAATTTTTATTTAAGGTTTACAATACAAATACAAATAGAACAACAAAACTAGATCTCTCTTATCCTCCATCCACTAAACAACGGAGAAAATATTACTTTATCAATTGTACCGGGGGGGGGGCGCGGACACTCTCCCGGGGGGGGGCGCGAGTAGGCTACAGGATGGGAGGGAAAAAAACTGGAAAAAAAAAACCAATATGAGCAACAAAAAAAAAATCACTAAACTACTGTCATAAAAACGTATCGTTTTGTATATACATAACTGAATGAATAAAAATGTAAATGTGTTTGGACTGATTTAAAAAAAAAAGTTAACAAATTTGATTGGTCTGTCGATAGTGAGCGCAAATGCAGGTGATAAGCGGTTTTATTAAGCGAGTCATTGAGTCGTTTCTTTTAAATGATTCGTTCAAACGGCCGATTCATCAAGAATGAGACAATGTTTGTGAATGGGTCATTGTATTTTTGACTCAACCGATTCGTTCAAAACACTGAATCATTCAAAACACGATTGAGTGTTGCTGTGAGATGCGCTATGCTGTGATCTTTGTTTGGATTCATCGGATTTATTTTCGCTGCTAAAATAGACCAAAACAGTCATTATTTCGTCTAAAATGTAAGTGACTTAATAGTATTAACTTGTTTTTTGAACTGTCATATGAAATCAGGGTCACATTATTTTCAATCGTGAGGTGATGGTAAATTAAGTGATGGTCAATTGTCAGCTCTCTCGGTCGTCAGGTCATGTGATGTATGTTGCTGAACTGTATTCAAATGTTATAAATATATAAAACACCACATTTTTAGTCCGAAACTGTCGTATTAATTTTCGCATTCATATTCGTAATTTGGTGTCTCTCAATGTTGTCAAAACCCCTCAAAATATTTGCTACGGATGCGAAAAATGCAGAAATTCGAACCACCCGAATTAATTTTATGACGGACGGAAGTTTCAGAGGCTGCAAACGTATAAAACGTGAAGTCGTATATATATATATATATACACACAGTATATATATAAACGAATAAACTAGTCAGAATATAGGCTACAGTTAAAGCTTTCTTTTAGTTTTTGTGAAATGCTCACACGCACGCACGCACGCAGCCACGCAAACATGTTTAAATACATTTATGTTGTTAATAAATAAACAACAATAAAACATCCTCCTGGAGACTTTTTTTTTTGTCAAAAGCGACAAATCCAGCGACTTTTACTGGTGTTTTTGTAGACTTTTGTGGTGTTTGGAGAACGAAAGCTCGAATCACTCTGCATAACTGTGCTCAACGAGCAGCGGGTGCTGCCATGAGCCCCTCTCCCGTCCAAAGGCACTCACAGGCGGTCAGTCTCAGTAACCTGGTGCAGCAGTCCCCAGCCTGCAGTCAGAGCAGAGAGGAGACACACACCCCTCTGCGTCCAGGCTGCAAATGAATCGCGCATGCGCATGGCCGCCGCGTTCCCGCCATGACTTACAGAGCGGGGTGTAAATGTTCACTCCCTCTCACACAAAAAATAAATTACTGCATTTTAAATTGACTCACGACATAGCTCTCCATTCACTCTAGTCTAGTCTCTTGCCAAGTTCGCTTGTGCCAGCTCTCGCTAGTCTCTTATCAATCTCGATTTGCATAGGCTTTTCCTACACAAACCCCAACAGTCTTTTTAAAGACTAAACCCAGAAACATTCTTTTTAAGATTAGATCATATCTCAGCCCTAGCCAGTAATTTTGTTGCTAGGCAGTAGCTACTTAGCTAACTACCCCAAACGACTCTCACACACACAACACACACACACACACACACACACACACACACACACACACACACACACACACACACACACACACACACACACACACACACACACACACACAGACTACAATCGTTAAGTATTAAATAAAATCTGAATTTTCTTAAAAATAATTATTTTGTTTTGGTTTAATGAAAGATCGTGCCTAAGTCCTGACTGATTAGCCCCTGATACGTCTCTCAACATACACCACACACAGTTACATATTGCCTATAGTTTAGCTAAACTTTATTGAAAACAAATTAAAATGGAGAAATTTCTTGTGAGGACCAACAAGCCAACCGACGCACCACCAGCTGCAAAAAAGCTTCGCAGGTACGATGAAGCATACCTGCAGTTTGGGTTTACAGTCACGGCTGATCTGAGACCTCAGTGTGTCGTGTGTGCCGAGGTGCTGGCAAATGACAGTATGAAGCCCTGCAAATTAAAAAGGCACCTCGAAACAAAGCATGCTGGCATTAAAAATAAACCGGCTGAATATTTTAAAAGAAAGCTTGATGGCCTCCATCAGCAACAGGCAACCATTTCAGTGCACAGCACTGTGTCTAAACAGTGTTTGGAGGCATCGTATGTAGTGGCCAAAAGGATCGGTAAACTGGGTAAACCGCATACAATCGCAGAGACTCTCATTTTGCCGGCAGCACAATATATGTGCAGAATAATGATAGGCGACAGTGCAGCAGCCAAACTCGGTGCAGTACCACTGTCCAATGACACAGTCGCTAGGAGAATTGTAGACATGTCCAACGATATCAGAGAGCAACTGATAGAGTTCGTAAAAAAGAGTCCTTACTACGCGCTGCAGCTGGACGAATCCACTGATGTTGCTGGGCAGGTACAGCTCCTCACCTATGTCAGGTATCTGCGGGACAAGGTGATTGAGGAGGATGTCCTGTTTTGCCGGCCTCTTCAGTCGCACACGACAGGAGAAGCCATTTTCAATGTCCTTGACATTTTTATCGCGAAAATGGTTTGGCTTGGGACCGATGCGTTGGCCTATGCACAGATGGTGCGCAGGCAATGACGGGGCGTGAGCGTTGTCCTAGCTGCTCGCGTTCAGCAAGTAGCTCCACTTGTGAAATGGACACACTGCATGGTCCATCGCGAAGCACTAGCTGCTAAAAAAATGCCGGTTCTCTTTTGACTCCGTGCTTAACCAATCCGTCAAAATAATAAATCTCATAAAATCACGGCCGCTAAACTCTCGCTTGTTTGGGGTCCTCTGCCAGGAGATGGGGTCAGGGCACGAACAGCTGCTTCTGCACACTGAAGTTCGCTGGCTCTCCAGGGGGCGGGTGTTACAGCGGTTGTAGTCTCAGCCTCAGACGTCACGCCCACGGAACGTTGGCCTAAACGTCTGATGCATATGGTACACTTAACTGGAAACACTTCAGGAATGTCGAAGTCGTCATCCGATTGGTTGAATTTTATCGGATTTCCGGGGGGGCGCGAGTGTCGCGTTTGTTTTCGGTCCGCCGGGAAACAGCGCTGACGTGTGATTGCGGAAGAAAAACTGTTGTGTTTACATGACTGACAATGAGCATTTATCAAGATCAGTTGAACGTAGGATTCTCAAAAGTATGCGAGGTTCACGGCATAGACTCTTTAAGAGATGTCCAGGAGTTTTGTTTGAGGCACTTAGTGGAGACAAAAAGAGATATTTTAGCCTGTTTGCGACGGGATTTGGGAAGAGTATTATTTTCCAAGCCTGGCCGACCCTTTGTCAGCATTTAGAAGGATTCCCAGCAGATCCAATTTTACTAGTTGTGTGTCCCCCTCCTATCTATTATGGAAGATCAAGTGAAGTACCTAACTGCGAAGGGGATATCAGCCGCGTTTGCGGGCAAAAATGAAAACAACAGACGCGGACATCGCAGCTGGTCGATTCAGTATTGTGTTCGGTTCTCCAGAATTGCTTGAGGGTGTTAAAAAGTGGGAGAGATATGCTTCAAACAGATGTTTACCGCGAGCGTCTCATCGGTATGGCTGTTGATGAAGTGCACACCATTGTTCAATGGTAAGTAACGTTAATGGTATTCTTTATTTAAATCCTGTTTTGTTGTAGTGGAAATGTGTGCATACTTAAACAAAACCCCTCTCGATTACTGTTGTCATTACATTTGTAGCTACTTGTAAACTGTGTCAGTTATTTATTTTTGGCATCCATTCAACTACAGCTGTATTACATAGAATGTTCATTTTATTAATTATATTATATTATATTATATAATGAAATGTCAGTGGTTATGTCATTATTTTTATGCGTGCCTGAACAGATCAATGACTTACTGCTTGTTTTCTTCTCCTTCTTTGATTTTCTATGCTGACTGACTTGTTGCACGCCGGTCTGTTATTGTGGGGACATTTCCACGCCCCGAAACGTGACGCTGAACGAAACGAACTGTAATTGGTTGTTTGACATGTCGGTCAAACGGCCTTATGGGCGGGCCTTGGCCAAAGAAAGCTGCTATGAGTTCCAGACCTTCAGCCGTCAGTCTGAAGGTCTGGCTACGCGAGACTACAGCGGTTGTATGAGCTGCGAGAGGAGGTGAAGTGGTTTTTGACAGAAATCAAATCAGATCTGGCGAAGCATCTGGATGACACTATGTGGCTTGCGTCTCTGTCCTATTTGGTCGATATATTTGACCGCTTGAATGGCCTCAACCTGTCTTTGCAAGGCCGCGAAACTCATATTTTGCTCCTTGCAGACAAAGTGCAAGCCTTCACACAAAAACTAGACCTCTGGCATGGCCGCATCAGTCGAGGGAACTGCGACATGTTCCCCTGCCTTACAGACTTTATAACTGATGCAGGCACGTCACACGATTTCTCCTCCCTATTTCAATCAGCGTCTGAGCACCTGTCAGCAATGAGAAAACAATTTGTGACGTACTTTAAAGAAGATTATCGCTCTTTTACATGGGTTCGAGATCCGTTTGTGTGCACAGTAAACGAGCTATCAATTGATATGCAGGAACAGCTTATTGAGCTGAAGAGTGACAGTAGACTGAAGGAACTCTTTAGCTCCTGTCCTCTTTCGTCATTCTGGGCAGCATTGATGCAGGAATACCCTGAACTCTGTGACGTCGCCTTGAAGATTCTCCTTCCTTTCGCGTCGACATATTTGTGTGAGGCAGGATTCTCAAAATGACTGCACTCAAAACAAAATACCGCAATCGTGCACAAATCGAGGATGATTTGAGGCTATGCTTATCAAACATTGAGCCAAGAATTGAGGATCTTTGCAAGACAAAGCAGGCTCAGGTCTCACATTAACATCACCTAATTATATAGCAATAGCCTAGTAATGATAATAGGCCTACTGATGATAATAATAATAACAACAACAATAAAGCATGTAACCTCATAATTATATAGCAATAGCCTTGTAATAATGATAGGGCCTATACTACTCATAATAATAATAATAGTAGTAATAATAATAAAAATGCCTGCAAGCTCACATTAGAAGTCTAGTGCTACTGCCAATTATAGCAATAGCCTAGTAATGATGATAGGGCCTACTGATGATAATAATAATAATAATAATAATAACAACAACAACAAAAAAGCATGTAACCTCACAATTATATAGCAATACCCTAGTAATGATGATAGGCCTATACAACTCATAATAATAATAATGCCTGCAAGCTCACATTAGAAGTCTGGTGCTACTGCCAATTATAACAATAGCCTAGTAATGATAATAGGCCTACCTACCGCTACTGATGATGATAATAATAATAATGTGGGCCTAAAAATAATAGCCTAGGGCTATCTATCTATTGATCTATTGATCTATCGATCTATCGATCTATCTATCTATCTATCTATCTATCTAAGGTAGAGCGGGGCGGGGGGATGGGGGATCTGGGCGGGGGGCACTGGGGCCCCAACTGCAATGAACCAGCTTTGGGGGGGCCCAGCTTGCAAAAGGTTGAGAACCCCTGCTCTATAACTTCAATTCAACTATTAGTAATGGCGCCCCTGCTTGCTGAGAAGGTGCCGTGCACAGAAGCAATGTCAAGGGGGTCTCCTGATTGGAGGAAGCTCACCAAGGGGCCGTTCACATATTGCGTGCTCGAGTTCGTTATTTCAAATGTAGGCGCGCGGAAAAATCTGCGGAATTATGTGGAATGGTTTTTAAATGTGTTAAACAGGTCTTAGAGTATTGGAACTGAAAACATTACAAAATAAAATATAAAATATTCACTTCTTAATTTTTATTTAAGGTTTACAATACAAATACAAATACAAATAGAACAACAAAACTAGATCTCTCTTATCCTCCATCCACTAAACAACGGAGAAAATATTACTTTATCAATTGTATTGTACACAAATCATTAAACAAACAATTGCATATAATTTAAAGGAACACTCCACCGTTTTTTTTCATATTAAACTATGTTATTCCCTTAACTAAGATGAGTTGATACATACCTCTCTCGTCTCAGTGCGTGTCTCAATCGCTCTCGCGCGCGGCGACACTTTGATAGCCCAGTTCATTCATTAGGATCCAAACAGAGATGAAGTTATATGCGACCAAACACCTCCACGTTTTTACATATTTAAAATACAGTTAACGTTCTCAACGATGAAAGTGGCCTGGAGTGGCCCAGGAGTTTTCCGTTCTCCTCTAACAGAACTCTAAGATCCCGCACAGCTTTAGAGGACAGTGGCAGCGTTTGGATGAAGCCGTGCAAAATATCAAATGTTTTCTGCCAGATATTGCACAGCTTTTATCCAGGAACCCCCATCTTGTCTGGACAGCAAACACTGGCATGAGAGGAGACAGACCCTGCTGCATCATGAAGGCCCTCAATTCAAGGCGACGCTGGGGTGGCTGGCAGAAAAACACGCTTTACCAAACCACACATCCGGTTCAGTTCTTCAAATGTGTCTGGAAACACTGCTAAAACTAACTGCAGAAGATGTGCAAGACAGGTGACATGTTCTGCATTGGGAAAGAGGCCATCGAGAATTGTATTATATGCTTTTTTCATATAACTTGCAGAATCTGTGACAAAAGCCCATACATCATTAAAATCAATGTTGTTGGAGTTAAGACAGGAGACGACAGCCTGCGATACAGTGCTGAAATTAACCTGATCCAAAAAAATGAGATCTGCTGCAACAGGCGGCTTGCCCACTGGCTGGAGGAGAATAGCAAGAGCACAACGGCCACAAGCATCTGTTGTTTCATCTGCAATTACATAAACAGGACTTCCGTGTACAGCCTGCTTGATGTCCTCCAAATACTGAGGAAATAAGTGTGGAAGGTAATCAGAGCGTAGGTGAGATGGAGCTGGAATTGACCCTCCCTGTTTGCAGTACTTCTGTAAAAATGAGGAAATTTTGAGTTTTTTTCCAGAGGGATGTCAGCTTCAATGAAGGTCTTTATGAAATCATAAACGAACTCCTTTCTTTCAGCTGTAGATGGAGTCTTAGACATACAGGAGGCCAATGTCTGTGTTCTGAATGATGCTTGGGGGGGGGGGGGGGGGGGGGGTAAAGTATTTTAATTAGATGCATTAAAAAAACAATACGTTCACCAAGCTCATAGTCACATTATTATACTATCCCATTCTATTAGGCTATACTTTTCCCATAATAAATGTTCCCCCCCAAAAAACAAATAAGTATTCTGAATTTATATAGATATATACAGTGCTTAGCATACTGTAAGTGAACACACCCATGCTAAAGTTTGACTAAAAAGGGGAATAAAAAAAGTATGGTATTTGTATTTGGTATAAAAAAATTATTTATTATTTATTATTATTATTAGCCTATTGTTATTATTATTACTTCGATTGAAGTACGTTCGATTGCACATTAGTATATTTCTGTGATAATTTCATCATGTTAAACCGAACTTTTATTTTGAAGGGGTTCTGAGTGTCTCTGACAATGAATGAAATGCTGGTTAAACGCACACAAATCTGCGGCTCTCGTTTACAGAGACTCGCAGACAAATCAGATTTTAATAGCAGTCTTTAATATTCACAGACACTAGTCAATATAGCGATTTGATAGGCTACTATAATCGCCAGTGAGACTGTAGTTAGTTATTTCAGCTTTGGGCCGGTATTGCGATAGCAAATAGTAGCAAATATACACACCACCCAGCACTGTTCTCATCATGATAAATTTAGGTTGTATATTGGATAATGACACTTTTCATTACTTTTTAACACAAAGAAAATATAACTTTAATAAAACTTACCAAGAGCACTCCCCTTTCTGTTCTTGTGGCGAGCGGATTTGAGATGCTCCAGTGTCGTCTGTCGCCTCAGGTAATCAACGGAGTGTTGACAGGCTTTTACAAAACATGAGTCCCCCATCCTCATAAAAATCGTTTGTAAATTCTTTCGCTCTGTCCTGTGCCGTGATTTTTGCAGACAAGTGACGTTTCTTTAATTCCTCCGCGTTCAGTTTTATTTTAGACATTTTCGCATTCACTCTCTCTCATGAATGAAACGAAACACCAATCAGCGCAGCCTACTACCCCCTCCCAATCGGGGACATTATAAAACGCTTAACGTGAATAACGCTTAACGTGGCTTACTGCACTAAGACAGTGATATTAAAAGACCAAACTCAGTACACATCATATTAATAAACCATACTATGTATAAAAAATAAGATGAGTCCAAAATATGAACGCAAACGCGTTTAATTACACGTTAAGCATTTTTCTTCCCATAGAAAACCGTTATAAGAAAACGCTTAACGTGGCTTACTGTACTAAGACAGTGATATTAAAAGACCAAACTCAGTACACATCATATTAATAAACCATACTATGTATAAAAAAAATTAGAGGAGTCCAAAATATGAACGGAACGCGTTTAATTACACGTTAAGCATTTTCTTCCCATAGAAAACGTTATAAGAAAACGCTTAACGTGGCTTACTGTACTAAGACAGTGATATTAAAAGACCAAACTCAGTACACATCATATTAATAAACCATACTATGTACAAAAAAATCAGAGGAGTCCAAAATATGAACGCAAACGCGTTTAATTACACTTTAAGCATTTTCTTCCCATAGAAAACATTATAAGAAAACGCTTAACGAGAGTGATATTAAAAGACCAAACTCAGTACACATCACAAAATAAAAAATAAATAAATCTCTGATTCTGTCCTTTTCTCTGACATTTAAGGGTGACATAGTCCTACAAAAGCTAGTTTAGGTCTAAAACAGTTTGGATAGCTGTTAATATGAGAGTTATGAGACATTATTTAAGAGATTTAAGTATTGTGTCATTATGTTATTATTAAGTATTGTAAGTAGCTCTCGGCCACTTTCACTTTTAAAAACTCTATTTCGTGACAAAGTAAGCCTATAGTTTAACAAGTCATAACTAAAAGTGTGTCATGCATAGAATTCGAGAATCGAGGCAGTAACCAATGAGCTAATGGTTCCTCCTGAAAGTTAGATTAATATAGCAATAGTTAAATAACTGGATTCTCTTACTGTGTTTTTCAAACGAACGATATGTGATTTTATTGTGGAATTTTTGTTTTGTTGGTGGTTTGGGGGGGGGGGGGGGGGTGGTTGTAATTCAATGTAGAACGCCACTGTTAATTATACTTCTTTTCAGTAAGAAAGCACAACATGTTTAATTTAGATCTTGACTTTAAAAATTCACAGTTGCAAGAAATAGCATAGCGTCATTTGTTTGTAGATGCCACTTGGTTGGGTAATGTATCCAGTGAAATTACATACTCTTATGAATGTATTTATCCAACAGCTAGGCCTATTACAAAAAATACGATATTTGGGATTTTAGTTAAAAGGGCAGAATTTTAAAAAAATGTAGCCTAGACAACTTCACAAATATGAACACAACTAGACTCATTGGCTATATAGGCTAATTCAGATTTACTTTTTGTAATCTTCAGATGTCCTATATGCAGGGGCGTGGCCACAAGGGTGGCACGGGGTGGCAGCTGCTACCCTAAAAATTAGCTTTGCCACCCCATTTGCCACCCCAGATGACAGCTCGGATACAGACCGTTTTCGGTTGGTTTATGGAGGGGCGTCGGCTTCCTCCCCATCGGCTTTAAAAGAAAAATTTGACTTACTTCAAGCGATTGGGACACGAAAAGCACTTATCAAATATGATCTATAATTCTCAATAGTTTTAGTTTTATGTCTGATGTCTTTATTATGTAGATAAATTGCATTTCTGCCCCTGCAGCAGGCTAGTGCAAAAGGCAGATCGGTATGAATCCATAGCACGGAGCGCTTCTGCAGTTACTGGAGTGTCGGACTCGTCTCGGAGGAAGAACGCGCTTGTCTTGTACAGACTGGACCCCAGAGACGAGTAGCCTATAGTTGTGAGAATCTCCACGAATACGAAAGCAAATTTTTCATTTGAATCGCACATTCTGAATGGTGTACTGGACGGTATTGAAATTGTCATTCAAATCACAGTGATTTCAGGAGACAAAACTTGACAAAAGAGCAAGTGAGAAATCTTAATTATATAAATGTTTTTAATTTACATTACATATTAAAAGCTTTTTATTTAATAGGCTATTCAACATTTGAAATAGCCCATCTACAAGATTGTCTTACTTGATTTGGGATTAACTACTAATTGCTATTAAAATGTAGATGTATCAAAGCAAATATAACCTAAGCAAATATTAAAATGGCAGAGCAATAAAATGTCTGCGTGAGCTAAATAATATTTATTGGGACAGTGTTCGTCATATAGTGATGTCACTGGCATATATTCACCCCTCCCCCATTCTTTAATCTTTTCGTCAGAAATACCACATGTGGCAGGCCCTTGACCACCAAGCTGAAGCTAGAAGTTTAGGCTTTTCTCATTTTAATGCACAGAAGCAGGTAAAGTCAATCATGTGTCTATCTTACTCGTTAATCTAAAAAGTTACATGAGTGGTGGTTATGTTAATGATGTATATTTTCAATCAATGCAAAGTTGCTAACACTAGGCCTACTAAGTAGTAGTACAACGCCTGTCCGCGACGACACAAGTGGATTTTTTTAAGGGGCAAGTGAAATACATTTACTTGCCTGACCGGACAAGTAGCCTAATTAAAACTTCAGTGAAACGTGAGAATGGTTCTGATTTTATTACATTCAGCATAGACAGTCACAGCGATTAATAATGGATAACGTTAGTGTATTTCTGGTAAAGATGAGTCCAGCGCTGCCTGTCTCTTTGTGAGAGACTTTAGGTGGAGAAATCAAACCAGATGAGCGTAACAGCACACGCAAGAAACTCACAGAAGAAACATACATTCAAAATGTATGTATGTATGTATTTATTATTAATAACATGATACAGTTAACTATAACATAACTAAGTTTTGCCGAATATTCTTACGATTGCAAATGTTACATTGATTTAAGTTAAATAAATAAGTAGTTAATATTAAGTTACTTACATTTTAGACACATTATTAACTGTTTTTGTTCTATTTTACAGCCGAAAATAGTTCTAAACAAAAGAAAAACTGCACTCAACAGTGTTTTACAAAATGATTCATCGTTTTGAACGAATCGGTTGAATCAATGTCTCAGTTATTAAGTGACTTGCCGCCCTACTGGCAGTTTAGTTTCATGTTCAAAAGTAGGCTATCATAATGTTTTCCCCCCCAAAATGTCTTATTTGTATATTCAAAAGTTTATTTAAAACATTAATCTTATAACATTATTTATTGCATTTGTAATTTCACAGTATACATTATTTAATTTGATTGGTATATTGCTATAGTGTGTTACTATTATCATATAATTTATTGAAAGATTTATTGAAATTACATGAAAGATGATGCATACATTAAATAAGGTTAAAAAAATGGCCTTTATAAAAATAATTAACGCCATTGGATAAATATAAAAAATATACAAATTTGCAGAAGTAAAAGCTGATAGAACACTGATGAGGATATTGCTTTAGAATAATTATGGTATATGTACACTTCTGTTTTACTCTTTCATATTTGAGCCTGATACTGGTTTGCTACTTCTGTTTTACTCTTTCATATTTGAACCTGATACTGGTTTGCTACTTCTGTTTTACTCTTTCATATTTGAACCTGATACTGGTTTGCTACTTCTGTTTTACTCTTTCATATTTGAGCCTGATACTGGGTTGCTACTTCTGTTTTACTCTTTCATATTTGAGCCTGATACTGGTTTGCTACTTCTGTTTTACTCTTTCATATTTGAACCTGATACTGGTTTGCTACTTCTGTTTTACTCTTCATATTTGAGCCTGATACTGGTTTGCTACTTCTGTTTTACTCTTTCATATTTGAGCCTGATACTGGTTTGCTACTTCTGTTTTACTCTTTCATATTTGAGCCTGATACTGGTTTGCTACTTCTGTTTTACTCTTTCATATTTGAGCCTGATACTGGTTTGCCCACTTCTGTTTTACTCTTTCATATTTGAGCCTGATACTGGTTTGCTACTCTGGTTGCTCTTAGCTTTGCTGCTTTTGTGTTTTATGTGTTATGGTATTTGCAGGAATTATTTTCATATTATTTAGGCTATCTGGTTGTTCTGTAATGCACTTTGGTCAGCCTAATGGCTTTTGTAAATGGGCTATATGAATGAAGTGAACTTGATGTTTGAATATTTGTCTGACTAGTTTAACTAGGTTCACATAATCAGTTACAGTAGTATGCTGCATCTTACAGAATATGCATAATGACTTTCCTGAAATGAATTGTTTGGTAATCAAAATATTCTGGATTCCTATTCTTTTTGATCAATATGAATAAATAAATGCACTTTGAGTACAAACTAAGGAATCAATTTATTTTATTTTAAAAGTGTTTGTTTCTACCAGTAATCTCCACTAGAGTAAGGGAATTTTTTCCATGATTTCTCCTTTAATATGCTTACACACACACACACACACTCTCTCTCTCTCTCTCTCTCTCTCTCTCTCTCTCTCTCTCTCTCTCTCTCTCTCTCTCTCTCTCTCTCTCTCTCACACACACACATACACTCACAAACATACTGCACACACAATGTTAGAAACAGATTATAAATGATGAATTATTATTACAGATTATGAAAACGATTATACTTGAAAGATTTCTTATCCTACGTTAGTATTACAGCCTTCGAAATGGCTGATAGTTCATAATTTACTCTTAGCCCTCTCTGAGCATCAGAAATTCATGAAAATAATATGTCCCTCATAACCAGTATAACATTTAGTTTTTTTTCATATACCATGGGAAGCCTAGTTGCCAGTGCCACCCCTCATTCTGCTCTTGCCCCCCCTTTGCCACCCCAAATATAAAATCCTAGACACGCCACTGATCACACATCCTCCGACCGCGGGGCGCGAGGGAGTCTTGCGCGGGGCTTCAGCAGCGCAGACGCGGTAGTATTTCACACATTCCTCGGGATCTATGGGCTCCTATGTTAAGAATTACATGCTTTAATGACAACAGTCGGTATTCACACGAGCTTCGTGTTGATCAGCACACTTCGTCGTGATTATTTTATGGTGTAAATCAAATCAAAATCAAGTCATCTGTTAAAATGGTTGCCGAAATTAAAACGGCGTTGCTAAAACCTTGCGTCAGACTCACGGAGGATGTGTGTCATATAAGTTAACGTTAGCCTTCATTTTGAATGGTGCTGTAATACCAGTTTTGTCGCATGTTTAATATGCCGGTGTAAAAATCCCTTACATTTCAGTACATATATATATTATAGCCTACTATGTGTGTGTAATTAGCTTATTGTTTGTATAATGCCTTTGTTCATTTAATTTAAAATAAAGTGTTCCTGCACTCTGAATACTAAAATATAGTTTAAATGTAAAAAGCTGAAAAATAAAAATGGTATAGTAAAAAATAACTTTTGTCACATGTGCTATTGTTTTAGTAGACACTTTGACAAGTGGACACTGGAAGGCCAAGTTGTGTGTGAGGAGAGCATTCAGCCCAGCTTCCTGTCTGGCCTTGCCATACTGTTCACTGCATATTACATGGAGGAGGCAGCCTGCACCTTGGAGTTTATTTAAAGGTAATGATTGAATTCTTAACAACTTCAGTACCTGCATTTTACACATGTATTCAATATCAGAACTTGCCTTTAGATATATTATCTGTTGAGTTAATGAGTCTTAATTACATATTGTCTGTTTCCTGGCCCTTTAGGTGCTTTGTATGTATCAATCCGGAGAGAGGAAAAAAGAAGTCGAGAGGAAAATTGCCATCTAAAACGACAGGGCAAATGGTACAGAAGAAACAGGTTGCAGTGAACCCACATGTTGCCACTCTTCCCAGCAAAGTGATGGGTTATCAGTGGAATTTCTGAAATGTAAGTAACACACACACACACACACAAATATCTATTTTTCTTTAATTGTAACCTTTTAAAATTCTCTATCTGTTTCTAACTGTATCTGTCATCCGTCTATCTGTCTCTGACTGTATCATTATGTTTTGTAATATATCTAATATATTGTCCTTTTCAATATTTCTAGCCACTCTTTGCATTCTGTGATGGAACAGCATCTGGAGCTGAATTATTCTCCATTTTTGATCAGAAGTTTGTTGGACTCACTTGGGGCCTTGTTTTTTGGATATGTTTGTCTGGTAATGAAGTGGTGAAAATTCATCCGTGTCTGTGTTTTTCAGAACCTTTTATTATGATCATGTTGGTCAACTTGTGGTTTTAAATGTATGTCGTTTGCGTATTTCTTCTTTGTGTGAAGGGCCATGACGGCTAATTTGTTTCAAGTAATTAAAAAATATTTAATTTTATGTCCATTTTTAAAAAAAAATACAAGTTTGTAAATAAAAATTAAATCAAAATATACAAAATACACTGTTTTATTACTTTTTTTCATGCATATTTTAAAGTTATAAATTAAACAAATGTTGACCTGTTTTTCAAGATTAGGATGTTGAATAATTTGTTTGTTTTGTGAAGTAATAGGGGAATTAAGTTGTGCATTATACAACACTTATGTATTTAAAAACAATTTGCATTTGATGAATAATTAACATTTCAAATTCAGCTGCCAGTCATTAATATTCAGACATCAGGAAAATATATTGTATATACTGCATTTTACATACTTCCTCTAGATATAGCAAATACAGAGATTCATGTAACTTACTGTAAAAAATGCTATTATTTACTGTAATCAGAGAATACAGTAAAATTCTGTAAAATTAAATTTCAGACGCTACTGTAAAAAATACAGTAACTGGCTGGCAACCCTGCTGCCAGTATTTTACTCTAAAATTTACAAGTAATTTTTAACAGTGTGTAGGCAGTCACAGATCCTGACCCATCAGCATTGTACATACCAGAATGAGTTTTATGCGTATAGGACGCCCTTATGACACAACATGACACAGCAGTTTTTACTCTCCAGACCTTTATAATGTCTCTTATTCAAAAGATTCCTCAAGGAAATTAATTATAAAGAAACAAGCAACCACTGTATTCTGAATGTATATTGTTATACTCTATTGTATAGCAAGTATTTGTTGTAAATAAGTTGTGTAAAGATGGTATCTTGAAGGTTGGAGACAGGCTATTTCTGTCATTTAGAGATTTTTTTATTGCATGAGTAATAAATTCAGACTCAGATTATGTAAATATAAAGTTTATTTGAAATTACAGCAAAATATTAACCCACATGAGCAAATTAACAAAATGGTCGAAAGACTGATAGAGAAGTTAACAAGACTGACTTTATTCTGACTTAATTTATTCTTCATTTTCGCAATGGCAATTTTACATAAAGGCAACAGAGTTAAATTAATTTATTTTTACATTATGACTGTCTGCCATCTAGAGGCTTATAAAATGGAATACCACATCTTCTAACTGTAATTTTAAAAAGTTGTACCATGTCCAAGTTTAAACATTTTGTTCAGGGTTGTATGTCTTCTATTTGAATTTGTTATTCAAAGAATTTCATGTAAATCACTTATATATATATATATATATATATATATATATATATATATATATATAGTTTCCTATAAAGGTATCTGGCACTATTAGGTAACCCAGCTTTATTTCCTCCCCAAAGCCAAATTTGGCGTTTGGACCTTGTCTGCAGGTGAATCACATGCAGACACATTGGGCTTCAAATATTAAATGGAGGTCCTTAAAGTGTAACTCTACTTTGAGATGCCACTTACCTGGTGTTACTTACCTGGTGAAACTGGTAAAACGAGAGGCTTAATGTCTCTAGAACTGAAGCATAATAGGAATGGTTCATTTTTCCAAATGATCATGTTTACTTGATAAAACAACACATTTTGTATTTATTTTTAGAAACATTTTGTTTTTAATGTGGCACACAAGTGTATATATAAATTGGCTGGAACTTCTTTGGCAACTGTGGCATTGAGATCTGCACCATTGGGAGGAAACTTTGTAGCCATGTCAGGAACCTCTGGGAAGCTTAGCAACCTGGGCTTCTTTGACACGGAGCTCTAGAACCGTAGCAGGGACTGGAGTTGTAGCAGAATGAACCTTCACAGTGATTTCTGTGGAGCCTCAGCAGGTTTTGGAGCAGCAGTGACAGAAAACTTTATGGCTGTCTTCACTGGGAATTCTGGAGCAGCCCTGACAGGATCTCTGGTCCCAAGGCAGTGGAGAAAGAGAGCTATGTGAAACCCCCTCTTTGGGACCAGGATGCCAGTGGCAGATACTTTTAGGGCGGCAGGGCGAGGAACTTGTGGGACGGGCTGAACAGAGCTCTGGGTGACTCCATTGTTGTAAATATGATTGGATGGTGTAGTACTTAACTAAAACTAAACAAACTATTTACAAAACACATCCCTAGGCGAGTAGTTCTGCAAGACGCAAAAACTACCACCTCAAGCCAAGGCGCCAGACGCAACCGAAGCCTGCCAGCCCCGCAAGGCGCTGAGGCTGGAGAGATGGAGGGGCTAACTAAACTAAGTAAGACTAAACTAACCATTTACAATATGTACACATCCCTAGGCAAGTAGTTCAGCAAGACGTTAAAACTACTGCCTCAAGCCAAGGTGCCAGACGCAACCGAGGCCTGCCAGCCCCGCAAGACGCTGAGGCTGGAGAGATGGAGGGGTCATCTGTGTCAGCCCGCCAGACGCAAGGCTAAACCTTCTCCATGACCTGAAACACAATTAGAAAGCATTTCCATAAGGTATAAAAATTCATCTGTGCCATGTATAAGGATCGAGTATATGACAGTTACAGCAGATACTGAATGGTAATGTTAAGAAGCTGATGTCCATATTCAGATAATCAAGTCAAATTAACAAAAAGCCAAAAAATAAGCCAATATAAATATATCTTTAAAATCAGATTAGTCTTAGACTCAGCACCTTGAACCAGTCATGGGAGAGCATCTCATCAAGATGGAGTCTCCGCTTTGGGTCGCTCTTCAGGCAGCCACGAATAAAGCGGCAGCATTCTGTGCAGAAAGAATGAGAGTTATTTCTAATTATTTCCTAAGCTGTAAAAATAGGAAAGATTCCTGCATTATCCATAACATCTTTTTTGTTCTAACCATCTGAGAAGCCCGGCTGGAACCAGACATCAGGGTCCATCAAAGAGATATCTCTGCTGTCTGGGAAACGGCGGGTGATCATGGCAAACAGCAGCACCCCCAGCGACCACACCGTTGCCTGCTTCCCATAGTACTCGCCCTTCTCAAAGTACTCAGGAGGGCAATACCTTGCTGTGCCTGGAGATAGGAGTTTGTCACATGTGTAAGCTTGCTTTTCTCACTTTAACTGAAAAGGTATTTAATTTCAGTCAACAAAAATAATATTAATATTGACTATTCTTTGAGAGTTTTGTTAGTGTATTGTTAATATCTCACTGTGTGATGTCTGATTAAATCTAGACATGCTGTAACTGGTCACTAGAGTTTAAATCCCAAACTGCATGTTTTAAAGATAACACATACCAGAGTAGTTTTTGTAGGATGAGCTTTTCATGAGGTCCCCGCAGCCGAAATCGATCAATTTGACCTCCAGGGTCTCTGTGTTGACCAGGAGGTTTGGCATTTTGATGTCTCGATGTAGCACACCCCTAGAACAGCACAGGGCAGCAGCGTCAATCACCTGCCACATGAAGTGACGGGCCAATTTCTCACTGAAGCGGCCTCCGGAATGCTCCCAAAAGCTGTGCATGTCCATGCAGGGTGAGGGCCGTTCTAAGACCATGATGTACTGGTCGAAATGGTCCTGCCAGTCCAGCAACTTTATAATGTGGCGACAGCGTGGGCCTTGATTGGCCATTACTGTCAGGCCCACCTCAAGTGGAATTGGTCTGGGATGTTCAGGCTAGAAGAATGACAGTATTTATTATTGTTAGATATAGAATTGGTTTCTCAAATAAGGATTTAGCCAGTCTGTCTATCTACTGAAATATTTGCACTCTGTGATTTACATTAAAATGTTATATATTGCAAACATAGAGAGCACAGTCTACGTACAAGGCTGATGTATGGCTCGTTCTCTGTCTTCGGTGTGAATTTCAAAGCTACCACGAGGCCGTCCGTGCAACGGGTGCCTTCAAAGACAGAGCCAAATGCTCCTTCCCCCAATTTCTTGCCAATGGCGTACTGCCAGCAAATGGGATCTATTAAAACATAATCATTTTTATTTGTTTACCGTTTAATAAAGCAGTGTCCTGCAATGAGGCCATACTTTCTGATGAAATGTTAATCAGGAAATGTAATATTTGTACTTTTAAAATTTCATTTGTCGCATGACTATTTAAGTGAACTGCAAAAAAAAGCCAAATGGTGATTTAAAATTGTGGAGGAAAAAAAAAACCTAAAAGAAACCTTACAGCAGTATCAGCTGCATTATTTAAAACATGCGTTCCTTTATACATACTCACTTGAAATAATATATTGTAAAGAGAGAGAGAGTGTGTGTGTCATATTTTGTCAGACAGTAAACTGGTAGTAAACTCACGCTCGATCCTGAAGATCTTGTCACAGTCCAGCCGTCTCAGCAGATGTGATCCAGTGTCACCTGATGATGAACTGGCTGGACTGTGCTGATCTTGAGGTTTGACATCCTCCGTTTGCTGGTTTTCGGCAGTGGGGGGGACTTCAGGACTACTGGAAGGAGGTTCCTGATGATCATTATCCTCTACAGTAAATATGATGTCCTGTAAAGAAGTCTGATCTAAAGAGAGGAATATCAACCACAAGCTTGTTTTAAATCATATCATCCACCACATCTTCAAACTATATTTCATCTATATTCAAACATTCATCACTTCGTGGAAAAAAGTAATTTATCTGCCTTTTTATAATGTGTGATGTGGGTTTTTTATATTGTGTGTAAATGATTAAGAGAGTTTGTGTTGTTCAGAGCTCATCATTTACCATCAGTACACCTCCTGGATGGGGCTTCATCAGTGTCCTGGTCCACCTCACACTGCTCCACCTGCTCATCCTGAGCTTTGGTGGTTTTGGGAAGAGACGAACAAAAGAAAAAAGAGGCAAACCTCCGAAATGCCCTCTTTTTCTGCCTCTTATTCTTTGTTTTCTCTGTCCCTCTCTCCTTTCTCTCCTGCCCGCCTCCCTCACCGATGCCCACAGGCGTCTCGCCAGGACGAGGATGGAGCTCCGCCTTGTGGTCGGTAGGTGTCAGTGTTGTTCGGGGATTTATCCCGTGCACACACTCACCTCCTCCCTCAACTCCCACTCTACGAAATTGTCGCTGTCCCATATCAACACGATAAACCGCTACCAACAACTGCAAAAACACTGTTGATACCTGTACTCCTTACTCGCTACAAAGTGAACAGGGAGTTTCACGCTTTATATTGTCCCGCCGTCAACGTTCTATTTCCTCTATGACGTTATAAGGGCTCATACATGGCTGAGAGCAGCAGATTCTCGTCAACATTAAAGTTATGTCTGATGCCATTTATGTGTATGAGTTTGTAAATTATTTAGGTATTAAGATCACAGAACATACATAATAGGTACATACAGCAGTGGTCAATAGTTATGTTAGGCCTAGGAAAATGCAGGGTCACTAAAATATCCCCTCTGGACATCACTTTTTAAAATATAATATTTTTTCACCTGTTATGATGTCTGGTTATATATATATATATATATATATATATATATATATATATATATATATATAGACAGACATTAATTATCAGTAGCGGTTTTAGGCACGGGCGAATCGGGCAGTCGCGCGGGGCGGCATTTTATCATGTCACATGGGGGGCGGCACGAGCAGTTAAAAAAAATCCTCTCCTGGTTTTCTATTCTCTATAACTTCAATTCAATTATTAGTAATGGCGCCCCTGCTTGCTGAGAAGGTGCCGTGCACAGAAGCAATGTCAAGGGGGTCTCCTGATTGGAGGAAGCTCACCAAGGGCCCGTTCACATATTGCGTGCTCGAGTTCGTTATTTCAAATGTAGGAGCGCGGGAAGCGCACTCTTAAGGGCCACACGGAATCTGCGGACTTTTTTTCTGATTTCTGTGCAAAATTTTTGGAAAAATCTGCGGAATTATGCGGAATGGTTTTAAATGTGTTAAACAGGTCTTAGAGTATTGGAACTGAAAACATTACAAAATAAAATGTAAAATATTCACTTCTTAATTTTTATTTAAGGTTTACAATACAAATACAAATAGAACAACAAAACTAGATCTCTCTTATCCTCCATCCACTAAACAACGGAGAAAATATTACTTTATCAATTGTACCGGGGGGGGCGCGGACACTCTCCCGGGGGGGGCGCGAGTAGGCTACAGGATGGGAGGGAAAAAAACTGGAAAAAAAAAAACCAATATGAGCAACAAAAAAAAAATCACTAAACTACTGTCATAAAAACGTATCGTTTTGTATATACATAACTGAATGAATAAAAATGTAAATGTGTTTGGACTGATTTAAAAAAAAAAGTTAACAAATTTGATTGGTCTGTCGATAGTGAGCGCAAATGCAGGTGATAAGCGGTTTTATTAAGCGAGTCATTGAGTCGTTTCTTTTAAATGATTCGTTCAAACGGCCGATTCATCAAGAATGAGACAATGTTTGTGAATGGGTCATTGTATTTTTGACTCAACCGATTCGTTCAAAACACTGAATCATTCAAAACACGATTGAGTGTTGCTGTGAGATGCGCTATGCTGTGATCTTTGTTTGGATTCATCGGATTTATTTTCGCTGCTAAAATAGACCAAAACAGTCATTATTTCGTCTAAAATGTAAGTGACTTAATAGTATTAACTTGTTTGTTGAACTGTCATATGAAATCAGGGTCACATTATTTTCAATCGTGAGGTGATGGTAAATTAAGTGATGGTCAATTGTCAGCTCTCTCGGTCGTCAGGTCATGTGATGTATGTTGCTGAACTGTATTCAAATGTTATAAATATATAAAACACCACATTTTGAGTCCGAAACTGTCGTATTAATTTTCGTATTCATATTCGTCATTTGGTGTCTCTCAATGTTGTCAAAACCCCTCAAAATATTTGCTACGGATGCGAAAAATGCAGAAATTCGAACCACCCGAATTAATTTTATGACGGACGGAAGTTTCAGAGGCTGCAAACGTATAAAACGTGAAGTCGTATTTATATATATATATACACAGTATATATATAAACGAATAAACTAGTCAGAATATAGGCTACAGTTAAAGCTTTCTTTTAGTTTTGTGAAATGCTCACACGCACGCAGCCACGCACACACAAACATGTTTAAATACATTTATTTGTTAATAAATAAACAACAATAAAACATCCTCCTGGAGACTTTTTTTTTGTCAAAAGCGACAAATCCAGCGACTTTTACTGGTGTTTTTGTAGACTTTTGTGGTGTTTGGAGACTCGAAAGCTCGAATCACTCTGCAGTCACAGGCCTACTGTGCTCAACGAGCAGCGGGTGCTGCCATGAGCCCCTTTCCCGTCCAAAGGCACTCACAGGCGGTCAGTCTCAGTAACCTCGCGCAGAAGTCCCAGCCTGCAGTCAGAGCAGAGAGGAGACACACACCCCTCTGCGTCCAGGCTGCAAATGAATCGCGCATGCGCATGACCGCCGCCGTTCCCGCCATGACTTACAGAGCGGGGTGTAAATGTTCACTCACTCTCACACAAAAATAAATTACTGCATTTAAATTGACTCACGACATAGCTCTCCATTCACTCTAGTCTAGTCTCTTGCCAAGTTCGCTTGTGCCAGCTCTCGCTAGTCTCTTATCAATCTCGATTTGCATAGGCTTTTCCTACACAAACCCCAACAGTCTTTTTAAAGACTAAACCCAGAAACATTCTTTTTTAAGATTAGATCATATCTCAGCCCTAGCCAGTAATTTTGTTGCTAGGCAGTAGCTACTTAGCTAACTACCCAAACGACTCTCACACACACAAACACACACACACACACACACACACACACACACACACACACACACACACACACACACACACACACACACAGACTACAATCGTTAAGTATTAAAATAAAATCTGAATTTTCTTAAAAATAATTATTTTGTTTGGTTTAATGAAAGATCGTGCCTAAGTCCTGACTGATTAGCCCCTGATACGTCTCTCAACATACACCACACACAGTTACATATTGCCTATAGTTTAGCTAAACTTTATTGAAAACAAATTAAAATGGAGAAATTTCTTGTGAGGACCAACAAGCCAACCGACGCACCACCAGCTGCAAAAAAGCTTCGCAGGTACGATGAAGCATACCTGCAGTTTGGGTTTACAGTCACGGCTGATCTGAGACCTCAGTGTGTCGTGTGTGGCGAGGTGCTGGCAAATGACAGTATGAAGCCCTGCAAATTAAAAAGGCACCTCGAAACAAAGCATGCTGGCATTAAAAATAAACCGGCTGAATATTTTAAAAGAAAGCTTGATGGCCTCCATCAGCAACAGGCAACCATTTCAGTGCACAGCACTGTGTCTAAACAGTGTTTGGAGGCATCGTATGTAGTGGCCAAAAGGATCGGTAAACTGGGTAAACCGCATACAATCGCAGAGACTCTCATTTTGCCGGCAGCGCAAGATATGTGCAGAATAATGATAGGCGACAGTGCAGCAGCCAAACTCGGTGCAGTACCACTGTCCAATGACACAGTCGCTAGGAGAATTGTAGACATGTCCAACGATATCAGAGAGCAACTGATAGAGTTCGTAAAAAAGAGTCCTTACTACGCGCTGCAGCTGGACGAATCCACTGATGTTGCTGGGCAGGCACAGCTCCTCACCTATGTCAGGTATCTGCGGGACAAGGTGATTGAGGAGGATGTCCTGTTTTGCCGGCCTCTTCAGTCGCACACGACAGGAGAAGCCATTTTCAATGTCCTTGACATTTTTATCCGCGAAAATGGTTTGGCTTGGGACCGATGCGTTGGCCTATGCACAGATGGTGCGCAGGCAATGACGGGGCGTGAGCGTGTCCTAGCTGCTCGCGTTCAGCAAGTAGCTCCACTTGTGAAATGGACACACTGCATGGTCCATCGCGAAGCACTAGCTGCTAAAAAAATGCCGGTTCTCTTTGACTCCGTGCTTAACCAATCCGTCAAAATAATAAATCTCATAAAATCACGGCCGCTAAACTCTCGCTTGTTTGGGGTCCTCTGCCAGGAGATGGGGTCAGGGCACGAACAGCTGCTTCTGCACACTGAAGTTCGCTGGCTCTCCAGGGGGCGGGTGTTACAGCGGTTGTATGAGCTGCGAGAGGAGGTGAAGTGGTTTTTGACATGAACCAAATCAGATCTGGCGAAGCATCTGGATGACACTATGTGGCTTGCGTCTCTGTCCTATTTGGTCGATATATTTGACCGCTTGAATGGCCTCAACCTGTCTTTGCAAGGCCGCGAAACTCATATTTTGCTCCTTGCAGACAAAGTGCAAGCCTTCACACAAAAACTAGACCTCTGGCATGGCCGCATCAGTCGAGGGAACTGCGACATGTTCCCCTGCCTTACAGACTTTATAACTGATGCAGGCACGTCACACGATTTCTCCTCCCTATTTCAATCAGCGTCTGAGCACCTGTCAGCAATGAGAAAACAATTTGTGACGTACTTTAAAGAAGATTATCGCTCTTTTACATGGGTTCGAGATCCGTTTGTGTGCACAGTAAACGAGCTATCAATTGATATGCAGGAACAGCTTATTGAGCTGAAGAGTGACAGTAGACTGAAGTAACTCTTTAGCTCCTGTCCTCTTTCGTCATTCTGGGCAGCATTGATGCAGGAATACCCTGAACTCTGTGACGTCGCCTTGAAGATTCTCCTTCCTTTCGCGTCGACATATTTGTGTGAGGCAGGATTCTCAAAAATGACTGCACTCAAAACAAAATACCGCAATCGTGCACAAATCGAGGATGATTTGAGGCTATGCTTATCAAACATTGAGCCAAGAATTGAGGATCTTTGCAAGACAAAGCAGGCTCAGGTCTCACATTAACATCACCTAATTATATAGCAATAGCCTAGTAATGATAATAGGCCTACTGATGATAATAATAATAACAACAACAATAAAGCATGTAACCTCATAATTATATAGCAATAGCCTTGTAATAATGATAGGCCTATACTACTCATAATAATAATAATAGTAGTAATAATAATAAAAATGCCTGCAAGCTCACATTAGAAGTCTAGTGCTACTGCCAATTATAGCAATAGCCTAGTAATGATGATAGGCCTACTGATGATAATAATAATAATAATAACAACAACAACAAAAAAGCATGTAACCTCACAATTATATAGCAATAGCCTAGTAATGATGATAGGCCTATACAACTCATAATAATAATAATGCCTGCAAGCTCACATTAGAAGTCTGGTGCTACTGCCAATTATAACAATAGCCTAGTAATGATAATAGGCCTACCTACCGCTACTGATGATGATAATAATAATAATGTGGGCCTAAAAATAATAGCCTAGGGCTATCTATCTATTGATCTATCGATCTATCTATCTATCTATCTATCTATCTATCTATCTATCTATCTATCTATCTATCTATCTATCTATCTATCTATCTAAGGTAGAGCGGGGCGGGGGGATGGGGGATCTGGGCGGGGGGCACTGGGGCCCCAACTGCAATGAACCAGCTTTGGGGGGGCCCAGCTTGCAAAAGGTTGAGAACCCCTGCTCTATAACTTCAATTCAATTATTAGTAATGGCGCCCCTGCTTGCTGAGAAGGTGCCGTGCACAGAAGCAATGTCAAGGGCGTCTCCTGATTGGAGGAAGCTCACCAAGGGGCCGTTCACATATTGCGTGCTCGAGTTCGTTATTTCAAATGTAGGCGCGCGGAAAAATCTGCGGAATTATGTGGAATGGTTTTAAATGTGTTAAACAGGTCTTAGAGTATTGGAACTGAAAACATTACAAAATAAAATATAAAATATTCACTTCTTAGTTTTTATTTAAGGTTTACAATACAAATACAAATAGAACAACAAAACTAGATCTCTCTTATCCTCCATCCACTAAACAACGGAGAAAATATTACTTTATCAATTGTATTGTACACAAATCATTAAACAAACAATTGCATATAATTTAAAGGAACACTCCACCGTTTTTTTCATATTAAACTATGTTATTCCCTTAACTAAGATGAGTTGATACATACCTCTCTCGTCTCAGTGCGTGCACTCAATCGCTCTCTCGCGCGGCGACACTTTGATAGCCCAGTTCATTCATTAGGATCCAAACAGAGATGAAGTTAGAAGCGACCAAACACCTCCACGTTTTACATATTTAAATACAGTTAACGTTCTCAACGATGAAAGTGGCCTGGAGTGGCCCAGGAGTTTTCCGTTCTCCTCTAACAGAACTCTAAGATCCCGCACAGCTTTAGAGGACAGTGGCAGCGTTTGGATGAAGCCGTGCAAAATATCAATGTTTTCTGCCAGATATTGCACAGCTTTTATCCAGGAACCCCATCTTGTCTGGACAGCAAACACCGGCATGAGAGGAGACAGACCCTGCTGCATCATGAAGGCCCTCAATTCAAGGCGACGCTGGGGTGACTGGCAGAAAACACGCTTTACCAAACCACACATCCGGTTCAGTTCTTCAAATGTGTCTGGAAACACTGCTAAAACTAACTGCAGAAGATGTGCAAGACAGGTGACATGTTCTGCATTGGGAAAGAGGCCATCGAGAATTGTATTATATGCTTTTTTCATATAACTTGCAGAATCTGTGACAAAAGCCCATACATCATTAAAATCAATGTTGTTGGAGTTAAGACAGGAGACGACAGCCTGCGATACAGTGCTGAAATTAACCCGATCCAAAAAAATGAGATCTGCTGCAACAGGCGGCTTGCCCACTGGCTGGAGGAGAATAGCAAGAGCACAACGGCCACAAGCATCTGTTGTTTCATCTGCAATTACATAAACAGGACTTCCGTGTACAGCCTGCTTGATGTCCTCCAAATACTGAGGAAATAAGTGTGGAAGGTAATCAGAGCGTAGGTGAGATGGAGCTGGAATTGACCCTCCCTGTTTGCAGTACTTCTATAAAAATGAGGAAAATTTTGAGTTTTTTTCCAGAGGGATGTCAGCTTCAATGAAGGTCTTTATGAAATCATAAACGAACTCCTTTCTTTCAGCTGTTGATGGAGTCTTAGACATACAGGAGGCCAATGTCTGTGTTCTGAATGAAGCTGGGGGGGGGGGGGGGGGGGGGGTAAAGTATTTTAATTAGATGCATTAAAAAAACAATACCTTCACCAAGCTCATAGTCACATTATTATACTATCCCATTCTATTAGGCTATACTTTTCCCATAATAAATGTTCCCCCCAAAAAACAAATAAGTATTCTGAATTTATATAGATATATACAGTGCTTAGCATACTGTAAGTGAACCAACCCATGCTAAAGTTTGACTAAAAAGGGGAATAAAAAAAATCATCTTTTGGAAATTGATCTTAATGCTTCATTAAAAAACTACAACCTTTAAGGCTCAATTAATGAACTTTCTATTCATAAAAGAATCCTGAAAATGCCCCACATCATCATAACACACCCGTCACCATACCTAGAGATTGACATGGGGAACTTTCCACAAGATCATCTCTCAATGCAAATCAAACCAGCTATTAGGATAACTGAAATAAAACCATGCTAATCTCTAAGTATGGTGAATGGTGTGTGATGATGTGGGATATTTTAATTCCAAAGGCCAAGGGAACTTTATCAGGATGAATAGTATCCTGGATCCATGAAATTTATGGGAATTTAACATATGCACACTGTATTTTAAGGAAGAACATTTATTTATTTACGCTACATTATTCATTCACAAAGAAAATTGGTGTCCTTAAAGGTTGGAGTTTTCCTCATTTTTTTAATGAAGGAATTAAGATCAATTTCCAAAAGATGAATTTTTATTCCTCTTTTAAGTCAAGTTTAGCATGGGTGTATTCACTTATGCTGACCTCTGTATTTATGTACACACACACACACACACACACACACACACACACACACACACACACACACACTTAGATATATTGTTGTTTATAGTAGTATATATTACATTAAATGAAAGCACTCTACAACGTGTTAAAAAAAATTGTAGTGCTGGGTTGTATGATGACAAAAAAAATTAATTACGGTATTTTTAAGAAGCTGGTGTTAGTTGTTCTTTTCTTTTTTTTCTTTTTTCTTAGTCTTTATATTGGCTTATTTTTATACCAGGAGTACATATATAATAAAAACATAGCATATATACAAATTTATTATCAAACGGTTTGTAATCAAATAAACTAATACAAGTCCTTGGTTTACTGGTTAAATGAAATAATGTGAAATGGTTTGATTTTTGGTATAAAAAAATTATTTATTATTTATTATTATTATTAGCCTATTGTTATTATTATTACTTCGATTGAAGTACGTTCGATTGCACATTAGTATATTTCTGTGATAATTTCATCATGTTAAACCGACCTTTTATTTTGAAGGGGTTCTGAGTGTCTCTTTAATAGCAGTCTTTAATATTCAGAGACACTAGTCAATATAGCGATTTGATAGGCTACTATAATCGCCAGTGAGACTGTAGTTAGTTATTTCAGCTTTGGGCCGGTATTGCGATAGCAAATAGTAGCAAATATACACACCACCCAGCACTATTCTCATCATGATAAATTTAGGTTGTATATTGGATAATGACACTTTTCATTACTTTTTAACACAAAGAAAATATAACTTTAAATAAAACTTACCAAGAGCACTCCCCTTTCTGTTCTTGTGGCGAGCGGATTTGAGATGCTCCAGTGTCGTCTGTCGCCTCAGGTAATCAACGGAGTGTTGACAGGCTTTACAAAACATGACTCCCCCATCCTCATAAAAATCGTTTGTAAATTCTTTCGCTCTGTCCTGTGCCGTGATTTTTGCAGACAAGTGACGTTTCTTTAATTCCTCCGCGTTCAGTTTTATTTTAGACATTTTCGCATTCACTCTCTCTCATGAATGAAACGAAACACCAATCAGCGCAGCCTACTACCCCTCCCAATCGGGGACATTATAAAACGCTTAACGTGAATAACGCTTAACGTGGCTTACTGCACTAAGACAGTGATATTAAAAGACCAAACTCAGTACACATCATATTAATAAACCATACTATGTATAAAAAAATGAGAGGAGTCCAAAATATGAACGCAACGCGTTTAATTACACGTTAAGCATTTTCTTCCCATAGAAAACGTTATAAGAAAACGCTTAACTTGGCTTACTGTACTAGGACAGTGATATTAAAAGACCAAACTCAGTACACATCATATTAATAAACCATACTATGTATAAAAAATAAGATGAGTCCAAAATATGAACGCCACGCGTAAAATTACACGTTAAGCATTTTCTTCCCATAGAAAACGTTATAAGAAAACGCTTAACGTGGCTTACTGTACTAGGACAGTGATATTAAAAAACCAAACTCAGTACACATCATATTAATAAACCATACTATGTATAAAAAAATTAGAGGAGTCCAAAATATGAACGCAAACGCGTTTAATTACACTTTAAGCATTTTCTTCCCATAGAAAACGTTATAAGAAAACGCTTAACGAGAGTGATATTAAAAGACCAAACACATCACAAAATAAAAAATAAATAAATGTCTGATTCTGTCCTTTTCTCTGACATGTAAGGGTGACATAGTCCTACAAAAGCTAGTTTAGGTCTAAAACAGTTTGGATAGCTGTTAATATGAGAGTTATGAGACATTATTTAAGAGATTTAAGTATTGTGTTATTATGTTATTATTAAGTATTGTAAGTAGCTCTCGGCCACTTTCACTTTTAAAAACTCTATTTCGTGACAAAGTAAGCCTATAGTTTAACAAGTCATAACTAAAAGTGTGTCATGCATAGAATTCGAGAATCGAGGCAGTAACCAATGAGCTAATGGTTCCTCCCTGAAAGTTAGATTAATATAGCAAAAGTTAAATAACTGGATTCTCTTAACTATTTTTTCAAACGAACGATATGTGATTTTATTGTGGAATTTTTGTTTTGTTGGTGGTTTGGGGGGGGGGGGGTGCAGGGTGTAATTCAATGTAGAACCGCCACTGTTAATTATACTTCTTTTCAGTAAGAAAGCACAACATGTTTAATTTAGATCTTGACTTTACAAATTCACAGTTGCAAGAAATAGCTCTAGCGTCATTTGTTTGTAGATGCCACTTGGTTGGGTAATGTATCCAGTGAAATTACATACTCTTATGAATGTATTTATCCAACAGCTAGGCCTATTACAAAAAATACGATATTTGGGATTTTAGTTAAAAGGGCAGAATTTTAAAAAAAATGTAGCCTAGACAACTTCACAAATATGAACACAACTAGACTCATTGGCTATATAGGCTAATTCAGATTTACTTTTTGTAATCTTCGGATGTCCTTTATGATCATTTTTCAGGCTTGAATTTCCCTAGCTTATTCTCTTTCTTTTTTTGGTTCATTGAAACTTAATTGGTCACTGGTCATTATAGGATTGGCCTATTTCATTCACATGAAGTGGTGACGTAGTTGTGTTTTTTCTCACACTCACACGAGTGTGGCAGACATCGTTTTCATCATGAAAATCAGTGTGCATGCTATACCACCTACGTTTCAGAAATCATATAGGCTACTTTACAGTATACGTTAGGTTTGTTCTTTGGACCAAAAACTGTGCGCAAACGGAAAGCCAACAGCGCCAATTTAAGGTATTCTTTTGCCTTTCTTTGCTCTATCAACATCTGAAAAGGTCGTAAAATGCATTCCTTTTAAAATTATTATTGATAGGCCTACAAAGATTTATTGTGTGTAAACTAATTTTACACAAGTTACTGTCATGGCATAATTTGTCACCAACAAACTATTTTACCCCAAGTAAAGGTTTTTTTTATTTTTTATTTAATACTAGGCTACTTGTTTTCTATGGAGACGACACGAAAATATGAGTAGACTTTAGAGAATGTTTGAAATGAGACGTGAAGAACCGCTGAATAAGTTGGCTACTAATTCCGGCTCTTTGAAATGAACTGTTCGAAAGAACCGATTCGCGGGATGAGTAGGACTTCAGTTCACAAGCGCACGAGCAGGCCTCGCGCCAAAAAGATTTCTAATTAACATATTTTATCTTCATTGACGCAATTTTGTTCTGGTAAGCACATTTTGATACGTAATGAATGACCTTGTACAATTAACATTAGCAAAGTTAATTTAGCCAGCAATTCTTTAAAAAACAGTTTTACTATTACATACAAACTCATTAAAGAAACATTTCAGGTCGTATTTCTACCATACTTGTATTTTTGAGCTGAGTTGACTGAGAACAAACAAACAAATGGCTAATAATTGAAAAACTGCGTATCTGCTAATACAACACTTTGCTGCAGTTAGTGTTATTCAGGTTGCTGGAGCCTGAAATCAAAGCAGACTTTTGTCTCTCTGTGTTTCTGCAGGCTGTCTCTCCGTGCCTCTGTTTAATCAAAGGAAGAGGAGCAGGCTGCCTTTGACATCTAATCCCTCTGAGAGTGAACTCTTCACTGCCAACCACTACAATGAGTGACAATCCTCCTCCTCCTCTTCTGCTCTTCCCAGTATGTGTTTCCACTCTAAAGTATCTAATGCTGAATAAACATGTACCAAGTTCTGATGGAGCACACTATGCATCAGATGTTCTTCCTATTCATTTTGCCAGCAATCCCAAGAAGGTATTTCAATGCAGTCAAAAGAGATCTTCTGACTAGACTCTGGATCTACATTCATATCTACAATTAGATTAAGAGGAAGAACATTCTGGAATGGGCGAAGGGAGCTGAACCTTTCTGGGGTTCAGTATGCGGTGAAAGCCTGGTAATCTTGTGTGTGTGGAGGGTCAGCAGTCTGTTGTGATGAGATTGGGCCAGGATGAATTGAAATTAAACAAAATCAATAGGGGTTTATCTCGTTACTCTTTAGTGAACATGCCTTTGAGTGCAAAACTCAAAATACCAAACATGGTTTATACCTAGGTTTTAAAAAGGTTAATAATTGTTTGTGTGCCGTGTGTGTTTGACTATACTTGTTAGTCTAAAATGAGCGATTCATTTTATTTATGTTAGGGGTCTGTAGTGTGTATGTGTATGTGTGTTTAAGTACTTCAATTGCTAATATAAGTTTGAAAAACCCTGATAGGGCGATCTCCAAATTCATTTACGTGATTAATGTTTTAGTATTTGATGGTTTTAGTTTCGGAACTAAAATTTTACTGTATTTTATGGTTGCACAAAGCAGCTTAATTTAATTTTCAAATTGTTTTTATTATTTTATTATATTAAAACTACCGTTTTTTTTTATGTTTTGAAAGAAGTCCTTTCTGATCACCAAGCTGCATTTTTTGATAAAAACAGATTACTGTTTGTGGAATTTGTGAATGAAATATTACAATATAAAGTAACTTTTATATTTATATATAATTTTTTTGAATTCCTGTGGATGGCATACGCAGATTTTTTTATTGCTGCATTTTTTAAATATTATTTTCAGGGTGAAAAGTTTTAACATGGAAAAGAATTTTGATTGTCACAAAGAGGATGTCCCTTTGGAAAAACAGCTCTCTGGAGGAGAGAACTGACTCCCTTAGCAGTGCACTGGATTTTCTGAAGCCTTTTTGACCATCAAGGGGACCAGAGGAATCCCATGGCCTCTGGACGCTTTATCAGTTCCGTATATGACATAGGATGTGCTGATATCTTTTCAAATGTACTTTGGGATTGAGGAAGATATAGTTTTTTCTGGTCTGTTTGTGGTGCGCAGTATTTCTCTTTTTGCTTATTTTTTAGGCTTTATAGTGAAAAACATTAAAATTTTAAAACAGGAAACCAATTTTATAACGTACAGACACAGGAAATGTGTTAGTCACAAATATTAGTTGGGGTTGTAGTTTTGCATCACTGTTGTCTCAAAAGATGACGGTTGCCATCAAGCCTCTAATTTCTCATATACTAAAGCTGGTTTATTTTCCTATCTGTGCTGTCTTTTCGGAATTTTGTTTTCGCAATCGCTTCAAAAAATCGTTTTATCTTCTTTTTGTGGAACACATTTGTTGTTCGACAGTGTTTTCTCTCTTAGGTGCATTAAGTGCCCATTTTTTCAGTTGGTGTAGTTCTGGAAGTATCTTTTTTTTTTTCATTAATTGTAACCTTTGGTGCGTTTTAAACAGTTTCTGTTAAAGCATTGTAAGCAATGAACCCAAACCAAGCAGCTCGAGTGTGGAATCATAACTCATAAACACTTTGATTTAAAGCAAAAAAGTATTTGAAAAATTAGACAAAAATGCAAAAGGTCCAAGACTTTAGTGGGATAAGGAACTACAATTCCACGAAGCATTAACACAAATTTAATTATTTGTTATATAGAATGTATTAGGTGTCGGTGATTTAAGGTTTTCCCACCACAACATCCGATGTTCAACGCTGTTATTTTAGATTAATTGTTTTAATACCTGTTGCAATTATTGCAGGCTGCTGGCTTCTTACAGAAGCAAGAAGCCCCATTTACATCGAATTAACAACTTGTAATCTACAGTAGCTGTTCGTTCGATTGCACATTAGTATATTTCTGTGATAATTTCATCATGTTAAACCGAACTTTTATTTTGAAGGGGTTCTGAGTGTCTCTGACAATGAATGAAATGCTGGTTAAACGTACACAAATCTGCGGCTCTCGTTTACAGAGACTCGCAGACAAATCAGATTCTTCTAAAGCACTTATTAATTGGTAATGATATGATCGCAGATCACAACCTAGATGTGCTTGACAGCTAATGTGCAACGTATATATGGTGGGAAAAGTCAATAATGCAGCACTCAGGTGCATCATTTACTGCTCCACCCATATATGTATCTCTCTGCTCCTCCTGCTAGCTCACTGGCAGGCTCCCTACTGTCCTCACTCGACGCTCGCAGGCGCAGACACCCATTAATGAAGACATGCCAATTACTATATGCACTAATGAATTACTTTAAAAATTACAGCATTATTTTACAGCAGCTGGCTGTTTTCTAATATTACAGCATATTGCTGTAAACTGCAATGCATTCTGGGGTCGCGCGGCGGTTTGATTCAAATTACAGAATATTGCTGTAAATTTCAAATCTTCAGAGGCATTGTGATCTTCAACGGTCGTGTCGGCGGCGGCAAGAGGAGTGATTCTCAACTCTGTGTTAAGTGACTTATTTCAGTTTCTTATTTTTCATGTTGGGTTACTCGTAGACAATGAAGGTAACGTTATATTCGCGGAATCGCGGTTCATATTGGTAACTTAACCCCGGATCACACAACAGAGGTTACGTTAGTATATAATATAAATTGTCATCGATTTGTCATCAAATCGTTTAGTATTGTAAAAACATAATATAATGTTTATTAATATATTACAATACCATTATTAATTAAAATAATTAATTTAATATAACATATTACGCTATATAATTACAATATGACATGATAAAAGAAGTGGCTAAAATCGACTTTAAAATAGCCTACTTTAGGATTGTAATCGTTTGAGTAGCCTATCTGCAGTTCTAATAATTTTAGTTAGGTAGTTTAGTTTATTTTGAACATGTTTATGTATATATCCATTAGATTTAAATATTTGGCTAGCACACGCACACACACACACACACACAGACACACACACACACACACACACACACACACACACACACACACACACACACACACACACACACACAATACAATAAAAAATAACAGAAAAATAAATGCATGTAGGCTACAGCACAATCTTCCAAAATTATTAAAAATGATTCAAATATAGGCAAATATGGAAATAATTTTTTCCCTGATTTTCGTTTCCTTCTGCATCAAACTTAATAATAACCCATATAATATTCCAATATATAAAGAATTGTGAGCTAGGTGTTAAATCATGTAGTTTTGGCTAATAAATCATGGTCACAAACACTTGAACAAAACCGTTTTTCTTTATTTCACGTTATATAGGCATTTTGTACATATGGCTTCCGAACGGGATCACATTCATCTTCAAGCGTAGATCTGTAAATAAATAAAGGAACAACGTAAACCGCGATAGACATTGAGATGTTTTTCTTCCATTGCCTGTATAATTTCCTGATAATTAATTTCCCCATCCCCCGTAGGTGTAGTAGTAGATAAATCATTTAAAGTTCGTGGATAAATGTTACTTCATATGTATTCACTTGCCACATATCGAATTATTTCCAATTCCTCAAAAACGTTGTTTAAATATTTTGTCGCGTTGCTTTTATGGACTCTGTCTAGCTATGCCATGGGCTGACTTTAGACAGTAAAGAGACTGTGTGAGCTTCTCCTCCTGTCTCTACGGTAATGTCTCTATTGTGCGACATAAAGTCGCGTGGTTATGACGCAATTTTTAGCCTATTTTTACAAGAATGGCTTCTACGGGGCCATAACGTAAGATACAAAGTAATGGAGCCTTTTATACATTGTCGTGTTTCTTTAGAAATAAATAATGGACAAATGGAGTCTTTGGACTCCTCAGATACAAAGTTATTCGCTGTCAAAGTGACGCCAAAATGAATGGGAGTCAATGGGATGCTAACAGCAGGTGATAGCCAGCTACAATGGCGGCCCCCGGAGGCAGCTTCAACTTCCGGCTGATGGAATATCGAACACAGCAATGGTCTCAGACCCATATTTATTATGTCTATGCTCAGACCTACATTGAATACTTGATTCTGATTGGCCATGATGACGGCCCATCAGATATTGTTTTCATAATAACCGTTGTTCAGGGTATCTGACTGCTCGTCTATTAAACTTCTGATTTCTAATTGTGCTTTTCGTGGTCTTTATAAATAATTTGATTCGAATACTATTTCACAAGTAGCCTAATATTTGTATGTTTGTTTGTTAGCAGTCGTGGTAACTTATTCCTATAATACGTACGTGGGACAGAGTAACGTTACACTTAATTTTCGCAAAATAAACTGCATTATGAAGATACAATACGACCCCTGTCGCGCTTTATTTTGCGATAACGACGGACTGACTCAAAGCTGTCCCGTACCTGCACTGACCAAGCTTGACATAAAGGTAAATCTGTTCTCGTTTTCCTCCCCTCAGAATACAGATTTAGTATTTAATAACCACATTTCTGCCGCCACATATGCAGAGATGTTCCCTTAAGATAAAATGTAGTTAAAATAGCAGGCTGGCAAAGTTAATACAATGATTGTTGACAAGAAACACTTCCTGGTTTAACGTTAGACTGCAGCCTACGATCACTGTCAAACAAACCCTCTGAGTTCTTCAGAACGAAAACAAATGAGTTTAAATTATAGAGAAGATCATTTTTTGCCTGAATAATCGATCGGATATGCAACTCGCTCGTGTTTAAAACATACCGATGTCGCGAGCTGGTGGAAATGTCACAGTCAGGCGGACAGTAAACTGTGAGAAACGCCCTAAAAACTTTTCATGAACAAAAACTGAAACCACGATGCACAGAGACCTACGAAACCGTCGTTGAATTGAAATGACGTCTTGACTAGAGAACAAATTAGATCTGTTATGAACCAAAATCACCTTCCAATTGATCACAAATGGGATAGAAAAGAATAAAATAAAGCAAAAGTTCACGCTGATCAGTCTCACTCAACGTCTGATCATGTGCTGGTTCTTCTCTTGTGGCACACCCTTCAACTACTACACACTGAAGGAATTTCAAGTATTGTGCTTTACCCCTTACAAAATTTACCATTTTATCATAGTTTTCAGCAAAATTCCAGTGTATGTTTTTTGTTTATGGTGTAAGAGAAATATTTAAGTATTGTCATTAACCCCCTACAAAATGTACCATAGTTTACATCAAAATACCATAGTACAATTTTTAAGTTGTAAGAGAATGAATGAAGTATTATCCTTTTATTGTTCTTAGAATTTACCACAGTATCCCACAAAAAAATCCATAGTTCAGTTTTTGTTATTATTGTAAGAAGAATTTAATTTTGTCTTTTCATTTTTGCAATGGTACTGCTTTAATTCCCATGACAAGTTCATAGTAAGGTTTTTTTTTTAAGGAAAATTATTTAGAATATTCAGTCTCTTCTATAGCCTAAGTCTCCTATACATTACCCGTTAAATATGAACCTTATTCAGCTAAATATTTTATTTTTGCAAGCGAAAACAGGGCTGTGACATTGACATATATTAGGCGATTTAATTAAAAGTATCGGCTAGAATAGAATAAGGTCCATAACTTTAATAAAAAAAACTGTTGATACTTTGAAACAAATTTCTAGATCATAGTTGTTTTATTTGCGATTACATAATATCATAAACATGAAATGGACATGATTCTTGGTTACAGAGAATAGCTATATAACTAGATTACTTAGTATATTTTTTCATTTGGAAATAACATTTATCCAGAAAAGACTACAATCTAAACTTTAAATGAAAAGATTTTTGATTGTAAACACCACAACTAACAACAAACCCGTTGGAGATTTCGCCACTCAACTGGTCTTTTAAAAGCATTCCGAACTACAAAACAAAACAATTTACATCTGAAATGTATGCATTTATCTTTGGTCACAGACATATCTTTATATTCCTTTTTTGCCTTGACATGCGGAAATAAAGTGAAGAACCAGCAATAATATACTTTATCGTTGTATATCCACAACAACAATTCGGTCATCAGTTTGCTTTACCTAATGCTGGATAATTTGATAAAAATTTTTAAAATCAGAAATATAGAGAAGACTGATTGCCGTTTCACACATCTATTCAGAATGAATGCACAGGTATGCCCTTTTGTGCCTCGCAAAGTAGAAACATTCTGGCTGGAAGTTGTTTTTCTCTTCTACTTTCTTATAGCAGCTAATGGCATGGACCAAAGTGTCGGGAAGAGTCTTCCACAGCTCTTGAGCCACAGACTGCATGTTTCCCTTCAGCTTCTGTGCCTCTATCTGATCCAGCAGCTGGCCCTTGTTGAGGGGTTTCGGGTCTGCACTAAAAGACACCACGATTCTGATGCTGTTTGGGGTCAGAAGATCAAAGAAGTTTCCACCTCCACCGCTTCCATGGTACTTTTTGCCAGCGAGCCAATTCCAGAAGAATATGCCACTGTGATTGAACACCCGAACTGACCAAGAAACCCAGTAGTATTTCTTCTTAAGGAGATCCAGTATTAATCCTGCAAACTCTGGGTCAACGCTGGCTTGTCGCTCCAGAAGTTGATGCTCCACATCCGTCTTGGCCTGCAAGGGGAAATTCTCAATGCAGTCATCCACCGCCGCTTTCATGCGTGTCTCTACGTCTTCCATGCGATCCTGCCATTTCTTCACTATGGCCTCGCCTACCACTCCCTCTTTCAGGGCGGCGTGACCCATGACTGCTATAATTCCCATGACAAATATCTTCTTTAGCCTAGCACAGAACTCCTCCACTGGCTTTCTGCTCCTTTGCTCTGTGGTCACCACCGTGTCCAGTATGGCATTTCCGGAGAAATTCTCTCCAGTTACAGCATTGTACAAGGCATCAATATTCAGATCGCTACCCGTGTTCTCATACTGGCTTATGAACTTCTCCTTCTTCTTCTCCTTGAACTTGGGCTTAGCATTGACAAAGTTTTGAAACTTCTCATACTGACTGATTATCTTCGCTTCATGGTCAAAGTTCTGCTTGTTCATGGATGTCCGCTGCATCTCCAAAGCGATTTGGTCTATTTCATCTTGAATACCTTCGAGTTTCTGGTTAATCTTTTCAAACTGCTCAGCAAGGAACTTGGCCTCCTTCCCATCCGGGTTGCCGAGGATCTCGGCTGAGGCCAAAAACACGGCCTCCAGGATGGGGTGGAACTGTCCCACAGTGGCTGCTAAAACCTCGCAACCTTGCCCCATGATTTCCACTCCTTTCTCGATCTTGTCCTTGTTCTCCAAAACCCATTCTTCCACCCGATTCATCCTGGATCAAAGCAGAGAGGCCTTCTTATCCTTCTTACCCTTGTCTGTAACAGATCAAGGCATATATATCATGAAGTGGAAGCCACAATATAAAAATCAATACTGAAATCAATGCAGCTATTTCTAAGGGTCATATTTGTTTGCTCAGGATGAGACCTTAACAGTAACCTGAGATGAATTGGACAGCCAGACCACAGGGGCAGAAATACCAGAGTGTTTGTACATTTATACATGTTTTCCATGGGCTCAAGCCATTAAAAAAAAAAAAAAAAGTCTAGTCTTGTTCGGGCATGTCCTGTTCCACCTTCCACCCTGCCAGCTAAGTCTCTGCAAATTATACAACAATAAAGGCAGATCATTGAGATCAGGTGTCTACTACACGAATTAAAAGCAAATATGCTAAAAGTTTTTTGTGCTTCAAAGCACAGTTTATTATTATTATGAGCACACTGTCGGTGTGAATTGGAGAGCTGCTCTCTCCTCTGGAGAATAATTCAGCATTTAAAGCCCATATGTATAGCAAAGCAGATGTTTTCAGGAGGGATTATGGGTGGGAGAATATATTTGATGGCTTTAGCTAGCATTTCTGGACATTTCTGGGCAGTTTGATTACACAAGGGAGATGATCTCACACTCGTATCTAATTTCCCAACACTCAATATACAGAAAAAAAGGCACACCCAGATCTGAGAAAATCTGAAACCAATAGATTTGACCACTCAGATTTTCTCATATAAATAAGCACAAATAAATATACAAGACTAAACCTGACATTTGATATTTAAAAGATCAAAGACTTAATTAGGCTCCTGTTCAATAATGCCTTACACAATGATTTAGTGGATTATGTAAACAATTATGAGAATTCAGTTGCTATTATTATGAATGATAAGCATGTAGAACTCATATTTGGAATTTATGACTCAAAAATTCATCCTTTAAAAGAGCATTCTGATCTCAATGGAATTAGGAGCAAAACAATACTTACTGAACAATACAATGGTCCTGATTGTTTCAAGTCCTCCTTTGTAAGAACAATTAAGATGGCTTTGAAATTAAAACTCCAGTATGTGTCCGATTTCAGAAAGAAAATGACTTCATAAAAAAAAGAAATGTAGGAAAATAGTTTAAGAGAAATCCAGTCTAGCAATTTTTACAGGAAGACCCTGTTTTTGATAGTTCTACTCTTTGAAAAAAAGGAAAGGAACCAACCAACTGATTCTGAAAAAGAGGAACTGTTTAAGTTCAAAGCCACGTCCCTTATTTCTATCCAAATGCTGCTTGGAGCTTCGTGGCAGTCAGTCAGTATATTGATTTAAGCACAACATCCAGTATTATTTGGCCATAATATGGCAGGATGTGGTACTTAAGTCAATATTGACTATCATTATCACAATGATTCTCACAAAATGTAATCTCCAACTGTTCATGACACATGATATTTAAAAGCATATATCACTGGCCAGCTATTTTTATTTGTGGATTTTTTTTAATCCTTGGCTCTATGAAGTTTTTGAAGTTGTGCAAATAAAATAACAAAAGATGAAAAAAGAGAAAGGGAAGGATCATGAATGGAAATAGACAAAGAGCAAAAAAAAAAAAAAAGGAGACTCACCGTTAGTCTGGTGAAATGTATAGATGTGTTCTCTAGTGTTCCAACAGAGTCCAACTGTGCCTAAAAGCAGCAGCCTCCCAGGGTCCACATATATATATAGACTCTGCCCTGCGGCACTCCCCCTTCAGATTAACTCCATCCCCTGCATGAATTCCTCGGAGCCCACTGAAGAGATGAGGGACAGGCACACAGCAGCTTACATCCTGTAAACATTCCTTCTTTGAGAAAAATCAGCATGCAGTAGTTAGATAGTCCTAGAAATGCTTAGTAGAGCCTTTCCCTGCATACATGCTGCATACTCTGCTTTTCTACATGGGTTGTCATGGGTACAGGCACTAACAGAGGCCAGTGCGTGCACGCACACACGCACACACGCACACACACACACACACACACACACACACACACACACACACACACACACACACACACACACAGTGATTACGATTAATCGCATCTAACATAAAAGTTTGGTTATATATATATATATATATATACACACACACACACACACACACACACATATATATATATATATATATATATCCATATATAAACCCAAACTTTTATGTTAGATATGATTAATTTTTGACTGAATATTCAACTTGACTGCACTAAATGCCATGTTTGTCACGTATATTCAGGCTGAAGACTTTATTAATAAACAAAAATAGGAAAACAAGAATATACAATCTAAGAGTTCAAGGAAATGGCCTAAAACCAAAAAACTAACGACACAATGTTGTTGCGATGTTGCTATATTTGTGCTGTAATAAATAAAAATCACAATGACATATACAGTATAAAGATGTACTGTAGAATTGTGAGAATCATCCATAGTAACATTGCATGTAATATCACACTCTGAATGGCCCAAACACTAGTGGATACCATGCATTAGAAGGCAAATTATTATTATTTTAAAAAAAAAAAATGCAAATAAATAAGTTGTAGTCTTCACATTGTCCTTCTTTTAGGAGACTTTGTGGAGCAACACTTGCCAATCTGAAATGAGTGTGAAAACAGCTCTTGCTAATGCCAGACCCGCTGTAATCCACAACAGCCTTTTATTGTCCTTCTACAGACGAATCATTGCATGCCAGCGTGTCCCAGCAACCGCTTAAGCACAAAGCCACTGGGTTTGTCCGCTTGCCATGCTGAAAACAGTAGAGTCTTTCTCTGCCATGTAAAGCAGTGTGACGGAAATGACCTAGAAACATGACCTAGAAACATTTCAAATCTTCATGTCACTGTTAGATCTCGCACTATGCAAATCAGTTGTGCTTATAAAGGATGACGTGCCCTCAGTAGCTCAGCAGTGGGTGTGATCGCTGATTCGCATGCTTGATAAACAGTCAACAGGGCCCTGAAGTGTTTTGTGACATATTTAGGATCCATACTTTCCAAACAAATTACTAATGTCCATACTTAGTTCCTAAGAATGAAACTTCACTTCCCGTTTTATTTGGGATACGGATATGAATTATGCCTCCAATTTTATGCAGGTTGTTGAGAAAAGATGGGCTTCTCTAAGCAATTGTCACCTGTAAATGTAAAAATGTTAAGATTAGGGAACATGTAAAATGGTCTTCTTTGTTAATTGGCCTCTTTGTCTAAAATTCAAAAATCATCCATAGACAACTAGACAATCTGAGACAAATTCCATTTCTGGTAGTTTGTTAAGGTGTGACTTCCAAGTGGCCATTTGCTGTATTTTTTTTAGCATGAGTCATGAATTAACCTAAAGTTAATAAGTGGCAGCTTTGAATTGCATCTGAACAACAACAAATCTGTCATAATACTTGACAGTTATGCAAGGTGTGCAAAAAAGAGCAGTATAGTTCACTGAAATGTCGTCATGATGAAATTATCAATAATATTTAAGTGTTGAATTAAATGCAACATTCGAGGCTTGATTTATGCCCAACACAAGTTTATTGCTTACGTTTAGAGGTTTTAAAAAAACCGATACGAGCTGCTTACCTTGCAAACGCCACTAAATAGCACAACGACATTAGCTTTTTTGTGCCACATGATATTCTTTATCCTTATCTTAAATACAAAATACCTTACATGTATTAGTAATTCTATAGTGTTTATCATGCTGATCTGTGATGTTTACAGAGTAGTTGTTACGCTGCAGCAAGGAAGAAGCGGAGAGTGAATCCAAATGCAAGCACTTTTAATAATCCAGGGGTAAACAAAGAAACACAAAGCATAGCTACAGGAAACATTAAACAACAACCGACAGCAAACAACTGAAACACAGGGGTTTAAATACAGACAAACAAGATAACAAGGGGGCGTGGTTAATAAGAGACACCTGGGGAGACTAATAAAACTAACGGGGAACAGCTGAACATGAAAAGACAGGGAAACACATGACAGACAACAACGAACAAAATCTAAAACCCACACCGTGACATAGCCCTCATAGCCCACATAGGCGGTGAAGGCCCCTCGGGCGGCCACGGTGCAGCAGGACGTGGTGGTGGCGACACCGGCTCAGGAACAGCAGACACACCGGCTCGGGAACAGACAACACACACACACCGGCTCGGGAACAGACACTAGAACAGTAACGGCCACAAGGACAGACATAAAACACAGGAACAGACGCTGGCACTGGCTCGGGAACAGACAACACACACCCTGCCTCGGGAACAGACACTAGAACAGTAACGGCCACAAGGACAGACAAACACAGGAACAGACAACACAGACCCTGGCTCGGGAGCAGACAACACAGACCCTGGCTCGGGAGCAGACAACACAGACCCTGGCTCGGGAGCAGACAACACAGACCCTGGCTCGGGAGCAGACAACACAGACCCTGGCTCGGCAGAGGTGACGTGAAGCGTCTCTGGCTGTGCAGACGTGACGTGAAGCTCTGGCTGGACGGTCTCCGGCTGGACGGTCTTTTAGGAGGCCTTTCTCCTCCTCCGGGCCACCGAACTCGGAACCACCGGAACTGGGACCAGTGTTGAAGGCCTGGCGTACCCCGGGCTGAAGCTCTCCAGACAACTGGAGAGTGCCTCTCTCCAATCCAGGCCAGAGAGATCGGGGAGCTCCCTAGGGTTGACCGCCTTAGCCCCCAGCCGGTAACACAATTTTATAGCCTCATTCCCTTGGGTGCATGAGGCAGCAAGTGCAGCAAACCCCCAGGTAAACTGAAACAAATCCGGGCTGTTCAGGACTAAGGCCGCGATTTTCCCAGCGAACTTCCGGTCCATGCTGGGAAGATCAGGCGAGATCCGTGCTGCTGGATTCATTGGCGGTCGGTTGTTCTGTTACGCTGCAGCAAGGAAGAAGCGGAGAGTGAATCCAAATGCAAGCACTTTTAATAATCCAGGGGTAAACAAAGAAACACAAAGCAAAGCTACAGGAAACATTAAACAACAACCAACAGCAAACAACTGAAACACAGGGGTTAAAATACACAGACAAACAAGCTAAACAAGATAACAAGGGGGCGTGGTTAATAAGAGACACCTGGGGAGACTAATAAACCTAATGGGGAACAGCTGAACATGATAAGACAGGGAAACACATGACAGACAACAACAAGGAACAAAATCCAAAACCCACACCGTGACAGTAGTAAAGTGCTTATGTAGGTAGCCACAAGATGTCACTTTGGTTCATGTAGATTCCTTGTTTTTGTGAACCAAAATCTGTCTAGATTTTTTGTTTGTACTAGCGGACAATTAATATTTTTATAATAAACAAGTATTAGCATGCATATTGAGGAAGTGTAAGAGTAAGTTGTGGGAACTATTTTTTGTGGGAATTAGCTTTAAGCTATCTTGACTAACTGTTAAGTAGAAATTATTCAGACAGGTTTGTCTTGACTGAATCTAAACGATCATTCAGGTTGGTCTTCCAAGAATGACATAATCATATGGTTTGTGTCGGCTATCAAACTGAAGTGTGTTCTGGTGAAATATTTTATTGGAGCATGTTTCATTGTAAATGTGTCAAAGATCAACTTCTGTCATGTGAGGCAAACAAGATCAACCGTATGAATGGGTAAATATTCAATGCAAATAAGCTGCTGTGTGTTAATATTTTGCCACCTAAGTCTTTTGGGTTTAATTCTTATTTTGTTTATCCTTTTCATTTTCTAACAAACAGTGTCAGGGAACAGCTGCGTCCAGGTCGCAGGACATAAGCAGAGAGGTTTCAGTGAACTATGGAAAAACATGTCATTTTGCTTAAGGCAAAGGATGAACACTGCTTTAATGACAGACCTGAATATCTCTGTTTCCTCTGGTCTGGACGAGCTTCAGAGGAACTGAAAGTAACTGCAGTAAAAAAAAAAGAAAGAAAAAAAAAAATAATCACATAATGCCACTTTAGTCCACATCATTTTTTTTTAAAAGATATCTGGGCGTATGCATATTTTAAATAGTTCATTTCAAAACCATTCTACATGATCCACAGGTCCGAATATTTTTTAAGCTTTATATATTTTTACAAGGCTATTGTTAAAAAAAAAAAAAAACAATACAACTTATTAGTTGTTCTTTATAGTAGCCAGTTTGCTATATAACATTTTTGGTAAGACTTTAGGGTCCAATTCTCACTAGGATATTGGCTGTTTATTTGTACTAATAAAACACATAATAAAGCACATAATGCCTAATTCTGCATGACCATATTCTACATCCCTTAATCCGATTCAATACCTAAACTTAAAAACTACCATATTACTTTAAATAGGCTGTGATTAGGAGTTTGAGGCAAAAGTCGTAGTTAATAGTTTAATAGTGAGAATTGGATCAGACGTGTTTTTAGTTCCCATCTTGATGGTGAGTTTGTGTATCAGTGTTTTGTCTGGCTTCATGTGTGTCTATTGATTTCAGGCAGGTTTTCTTAAGCATCTCTCTCTGCCCTTTAAAAACCTCCACCTTATGCAAATGGTAAATGTGATTACAGCCCAGACAGTGATGAAAGGAGAAGGTCACCGCTTTGCAGATCTTCATTAATGTGTGTCTGTATTGTCCTATGAAGGCCACTGGAGTGAATTTATGATCATTTGTCATTTAACCTTAGTTTGTCATCTGGTTGTCCTCATGCTCAACAACACTGATGATTCATAGTTGTGACATAGTTGTGAATTTAAAATGAAAGTGCACAGAAATCGTTATGTGAATCCAATGTTATTGCCTGAAGGACATCCATTTTGTTTGGGTTTTATCACAGTACAGGGTCACTTTGGTGTTCATGTGATGCTCCACCAAGAACTCAGAGATAAAATATATCAGCATGAACGTTTAGGCTGTCACAGACAGATGGTAGACTGAAGGAAGGCTGTGTGCTCTCAGATGGCTCTTGTGGTTTTGTCAGGAAAGAAGCTATAAAGAGCAGCTTTGTTCATTTGTTAAAATATTACACTTTATAATGGCTAAACATGTTCATTTGAATATAATACGACTTAATATTTAATAGGTCTAAAATTCCTCTTCCCTGATAATGGTTAAAATATTCATTTACTATATAAATCACTTGTCCACAACATTATACCTTCAACAAAAAGAAGAGTTGAAGAGTATCTGGAAGATGTCCAGGATGAATTTCAGGGAAATAACTTAACAGATAAATTAAAATAAGTGTTTAATGAACCATTCCCAGTCCAGAGATAAAGTTCGCTGGAATCCACACCAGATCTGTCCTCTCCTCCCTGTTTGTTTAGCCAGTTCCTGTCAGACAAGTTTTCACTGTGTACTCTCTCTAGCCAAAAGGGTTGTCAGTTTCAAATTGCACATGTGTTTGTTTTTGGTAGTTTGAAAGACAGATATTATAAAAGTGCAACATGCTTATGTTATAATATTTTGTATGACACATCTGTATGTGTTGTGAAATGCTGTCCAGTACACCATTTACATGAGCTGGGTGAAAATAGTTGTGAAATCCATGGGAAACCAGCCAGCCATCTGTACTCATGTTGAACAAAAGCAAGGTCAACTTAACATTTACAGCTGAAGCTAGCCATCTTTGTGGACGAATATTTTTTTGTATGAGCTTAAGCTATTTATTGCTTAAAATATGTCTTGTAATGTTCTTCATTTTTCTTTATGTTCTTCAGTTTTTACTTCCTCTGTTCCAGATTCAGTTCATACTGATTTTTTCCCTTTCATTTTCTTTCTCACGCTCTTTACCCTTCACATTCGGATAATTAAACTCACATCCCAAAATAAATAACCCCATGCAGAGAGCTAAAAAAAAGGAGCAGATTGTAAACCCAGTTAAATCACTCATAATTAATTGTTTTTCCTATTTTTTTTTCCAGTGCAGTTTTAATAAGACTGCAACAGAGATTACTAAATGTTGTGCTTTTTTTAAGTGTCAGATGACCAGTATGCAGAATCAACTATCATATTATTACTTTTGGAAATAATAAAAACTAAAGCTTTCGAAATTGCATATTTCAATAAATAGCAGTATAGGTGAAAAACTGTATGTGACAGGAGTAGTATGTCTGAATTCAGTACTGATAAAAGAGTAGGCAAAATAACCGGATGACCTATACTTCCTGTGAGATTCTGAAGTGTGCATATAGGACACTTTACTATCCCATGAGGCAACGGAGAGGATTTATGAATGGCAGTGAACGACACAACTGATGCTGGTAGAACACATGATAATGACAACATGGCAGATCTAGTACATCCAGATTACATTCATAATATACACATTCATATATAACATACATTTTTTCACATAGGTTAATTGACCTTTGAACTGTGCCGAAGTCTTGTAATGGCGTTGTTGGGTGCTGTTCTTTAGAGACCCACTAGACGGCATCAATCTGTAGACCTAATTTTAAACTACCAATAACTGATGTGTGAATATCAGTAAAAAATTAAAAAAATAAAAATCTGTCAAAAATGCTCTATATCTAGCCTACACTGCAATTCAACCAACCAGATATTTACACTTTTTTCACACCTTGCTTTTTTTTTTAATGTATTATTACTGGCTTGAAAGTGAGTCTCTGTCATGGAAGGGAAGCAGTTGCTTCCTGTGAGCTGAAGGAGTGTTGTGGGAACACAGGCCAGTGTATTGATAGTCTGCCTGATATACTGCAGTGCTGAGGAGGAGACACACACACACACACACACACACACACACACACATACACACACATACACACACCCCACACACACAAACACACACACACACACACACCCCCCCACACACACACACACCCCACACACACAAACACACACAAACACACACACACACACATACACACACACACACACACACACACACACACACACACACACACACACACACACACACACACACACACACACACACACACACACTGTTTAGAGTCAACGGAGCGGAGGAGTTCAAGAGAGAAACCAGTGAGACGGAGAGAGATTCCAGAGTGCTGACGTGTCCTCAGAGACACACACGCAGCAAATGATGTGCTGTACGACATTGAGCTTGAAATTATATGAAGAGGGTTCATAGGAGAGGAATGCATGTTTGATCATTCAGTAGTTACCATAACCATTCTATGAGGACAACTACATATTTAGAGGTTTTATGGCACAACAGACACATGGAAGGATAAATCCAGTGCGGAGGCTGAGGGTGAGCTGGTGTGTGTCACAGTACAAATGTTTTAATGCTTTTTATCAGATCAGGCCACTTAAAGGCATGAAGCCGGTCGATGGTCCACGAATAGGTAATGTCATTAGCTCAGGCTGTGATTGGCAGATGCAGCCAGAGTGAGGCATCATGGGATTGATCTGCCATCCCTGGCAGAACTGTGAAGCTGGGTTTCATAAAATCACTTATTGGTTGATAAAATATTGATATTGACTTTCCTAGAGTAGGCCGGGCCTTTATTTTCATCATAGCTATAACAACAAAGTCATTGTTTGTAAAGCATCTGTTAAAGTATGAACTTTTAAGAACTAAATAGCACGAAAAAAAAATAGTGGGTTGTACATTTGTTTAGTTGACATTACAGTCTTGTGTTTGGTTATATTAAACGTCATCCATTAGTTTCAGTGTGTTTTAGCGCCATCTGCCAGCAGAATGTGCATGACAACAAACAATGTTTCTTTTTGTTATTTAGAATAAAAAGTCACTATGTCATACTGAAATAAAATACATTTGTTTTGGTTTGATAACAGACAGGTGTGTAAGCCACTTAACCTTTATCAGAGATGAACACCACATGGATCAATAACTCCAACCAGGACAGAAGCATCAACCACTAATGAATACAGGAGTTTATTTGCTGAGACATTAGTTTCCATTCAGACTCTGAAGGAGGAGAACAAGCTGGTTTAAAAAATACAAATACATATACATTTAGAATAATACACTATTAAATTCAAAGCTACCAAAATGTAAAGGTGCAGCATCTAATTCTGGCACCAGTAATAATAACTTAAATAATATAATTTTTGCACGTAAAAAAAACTTACATATAACGCAAGCCATTTAAGACACATACCTTGAGCTCTAAGTTTGATAACTGTTGATATGCATCTGTAGAAACCACAAGTCAATCTCAACAAAAGTTTAATTCCTGAGAGCTCCCCCTGTCCACGAAATCGCATGGGAATGAAAATCCACTACTTTTCTTTACTACAGACGGCACCAATTCAAATCTCTTCATGAATATCACTGCTCTTAAAAGTTGATGTCAAATACATGGTGTGACTTTGTTACGATCTACCCCACTGGGGTTGTAACACATGCTGGGGTAAGTTGTGACAATTAGACAAAAGAAGCAAAAACAGCAGCCACACATGCAGGCCCATATGCTTCAAAACAGGTTTATTGAAACAATCCAAAACAATGTCTCATTCTGTGACTGATCATAACTCAAATTCACGTTCAGTTTGATTCAAGAGTATGTGAGATATGTCTGGAACAAACTTCCTTACAGGGATAGTTCACCCAAAAATAAAAATTCTGTCAGTACTCACCCTCGTGTCGTTCCAAACCCGTAAGACTTTCGTTCATCTTCGGAACACAATTGAAGATCTTTTTGATGTAATCTGAGATATTTCTGTCCTTCTATTGACAGCTATACGTAACTACCAATTTTGACACTTCAAAAAGTTCATAAAGAGATCGTAAAACTAATCCATATGAATCGAGAGGTTTAGTCCAAAGGATTTGAGGAGACTCGATCGCTTTATGTGATGAACAGATTGAATTTAAACTTTATTCACATATAAACATTCATCAACTCACACATCAGTTGTGGTAAACAGAAGCTCAAGCTCTGCTTGACGTGTGAGAACCAATGAGGTTCATTCTCGTGTTACGCATCACGTTTGAGCTTCCGCAAGAACCAATGAGGTTCATTCTCGTGTTACGCATCACGTTTGAGCTTCATCAAAGCGGTTTGTTCTCGCGTGTCAAGCAGGGTTAGTTTATGTTCACTGATTAATGTTTATGTGAATAAAAGCCTAAATTCAATCTGTCCATCATATAAAGATATCATGTCTCTTCAGAAAATTTGCACCAAACCGTTCAATTCACATGGATTAATTTTACGAATTCATAAGGATTCAAATGCTTACAGAAAGGTATACGGCATCATTAAAGTAATCCATGTGACTCCTGTGGTTTAACCTAAATTTTAAGAAGCGACGCGAGTGCTTTGTTTGAACAAAAAAAACAATTTACCACTTTATTTCCAAAATATGAATCTCCAGCGCGTGTTCATGTGAGCACCACGACGCATCTGTGTGAACTAACCTTTTAATGCTGTTTTTTTTATTTTGGGCCCAGACAGCAAGTCAGCAGTCTTTATGTAAAAACACAAACAGCATGTCTGGATGTTTAAGAGGATCATTTCTTGTAGCAGTAATGAAGGCTGAAACAGAATAACATACTGTAGCTTAAGGCCCTCCTGAGTGTAAAATGATGGATTGTTTCCTCTCTCCGCACTTCAGTGATCTTAATGAGTGGATCTGGAGAGCTGAACACAGCACTCTGAGCTCGTTGTCCTTATGTTACCAGTGAAAGGTTACTCACCCTCTGTGTCTGCAGCCCATGGCCAGAATCTGCTGACTTCTGTACAAAAGCAGTCATTTAATGTGGCTTTGAGTGCTATATGTGTCCACTTCAGAGAGTTAATAGCAATGAATGTCAACAATCGCTTATAAGTCATGTTAATGTGAAACAGGCCATACAAAACAGGACACTGAAATTAGATTTATTATTGGCTATCACATAAATATATATAGGCCTACATTTAAAATGTATGTATTTGAATTGCATATCAAATTTCCATTCATGTGGATCACAGTTTTAACACAAAACTTAACATGATGCATATTTGTCAGTCATACATAAATGTCTGTAATAGTACTAATAAACTAAATGTGTTTTAAATGCACAATAAATAGGTTTAGATATTTATCATCAATAAATCCAATCTGTTTCAATCTCATATTTTAACTGTTGAATACTTGTTCCACAGCTGGCCATATATTAACCATTAACTGAATACATTTAATTGTTTCATAATGGATGAAAATGTTATATGCAGTTCAAAAACATAAATCTTACTTTAAGGTCTAAATATTTTTTGGAGTGTATAATCTTGAAAAAAGCGAAACCAGCAAACATTCAAATCCAAGTTGTTTCTTGGAAATGTATAAATTCAACTTTGAACTGACATGAATTTTTAAAGGGCATATTTTAGTCTAAAATCCCGATGAGCTCTCTGCTGTGCATGTGCATTAGTTTCCCGAGACGTCCTGCCATGGGCTGTTTCATGGCTGATGAGGAACAGAAACTGTCAGTTCAGGTTATTATCATGCAGGCTATGGGGAAGCACTTTTCTTAGCCAGTAACGTCCGGTCTCGTTGCTTAAGTTTTTATTACCACAAAGCATTTGTTTACATACCGTCACAATACTTAACATGTTTGCTGACTATTGCGTTTGAAGGGAATGTTTTCAGATAGACATTCAGTTATATTATGACATTATGATGTGTAAACAAGCCAAGTAATACAGCACAAATAGCCAACCTATTTTGTTTGAAATATGGCAGTTATTCAGTAGATCAGATAAGTCCTACATTTGTGTACATATACATAAATATTTATATATATTCTATACTGTTTTATATATATATATATATATAACTCTTGAACTAGCAATAAAATATCTTGACCAAAAATTGACACATCTCTTGATGAAAATGACATCACAACATTTATTTCCATCAAGTGGTACATCAACTTTTGGTCAAGATCTTGTATTGACAATGCCAGAGTCCAGCACTCTGTAAAGTCTCCTCCAGTACATCCCAAAGACTTTCAATGAATTTAAGCTCTGGATTCAGAGGAGCCGATTCATGTGTGAAAATGATTCTTCATGCTCCATCCCAACCATTCTTTCACAAATTTGAGCCTTATGAATCTTGACATTGTCATCCTGGAATAAGGTCATGATGTGTCTTTACATGTTTTTTAAAGAAATTAAAAGCTACACATTCCATCAATCAGGGTTAGAAGAACTGTTGCCAAACATTTAACATGCTAGTTTATGTCTAAACCTCCTCTGCATGCACACAGACATTCACGTTCTTGTGTTTGTCCCAGTAGTGACATTCTTCAGGAAAACTCGACACAGCGAAGCTCTCCTTGTGACGACTGACGGCATGAACCAGAAAGCCAGCTAACTGCTTCTCCAGAAGCTCCACGACAGCTTTGGCATCTCCCTTCCTCGCAGGACCTTCCATCATCTGTTTGATGCTCTCATTGGGCACAGGCTGAGGGGTGCAGCAGAACGAGACCACCAGGTTTATGTCATTTCCTTTAGATACTTCAAAATAACTCTGTCCGGCCACACTCTGAAAGTTTTGTCCAGCTCTCAAGTTCCTAATTTTGCCCAAGTCACTAACGCCTCTGATGGACCAGCTCACCCAGTCGTACTTCTTCACCAGGAAGTCCAGCAGAGCCTTGGCCGTTTCCTGAAGGTTCCCATCCTCTCTCTCCTTCACAAGCCTCTTGATGTCCAGTTCAGCTTGCTCTGGAAACGAATGCACACATTTCTCTATCGCTTCCTTCATTTTCATCTCAATTTCTTGGATCTTTGCGCTCCACTCTTGAATCTTCTCCTGCTCTGCTTCTTCTCCCTGAGTAAGGAAACAATATCCCAGCAGAGCGATTATTCCCAGGCAGAGCAGCTCCTTCAGCCTGACGCAGAAGTCTTCCAGGACCCTTCTGTTTCTGGCCTCGTATTGTTCCACAACATCCAGGATTGGCTCCCCAAATGCGCTGTTCCCCAACACAGCATCATAAAGCACACAGAGGTTTTTCTCCCCACCTGTTATGAAAAAATGCTCCAAGAACAAGCGTTTTTTGACCTCCTTATACTCAGGTTTGGCCTCCAGAATGTCAATGTATTTTCTAAACTGGTTCCTCAAATTTTCCTCCACAGAGAAGAACTGAGTATCCAAACGTCTCCTCCTAATCTCAGAGTCAATGTCTTGTAGCTGAGATGAGAGGACATCTAATTTGCTCCTCACAACTAGAAACTGATCTTTGACATATGTGATCTCCTTGCTTTCCACATTGTTGAGGACGAGCTTGAGGACTGGAGCTGCGGCCTCGAAGAGCGGCGACATCTCTCCAACAGCGCTGGCCAGCACCTCGGCTCCTCTCTCAAACATCTCCATCACTGCTTCAATGGCCTCCTTCTTCTGGGCTACAACCCTCTCTAGTGAACTGGTCATTTCTTTAAAAGCAAAACCACAACACACACAGAGAAACACCACAGTTATATTAAGGTACATTTGAAAATTATTTAAGCAAACTGCCATTTGCATAATTAACTGCAGAATTTTCCGGCAATCCATTCCATCTCATTCAGCTCCCTATTCAATAGTCAGGGCACTGATCAGGGAGTCTGCCATTTTAAGGGCTGTCTCAATCTCAACCACCACTTTTGTCAGACATTTTTGATTTGTTATCATAAATTAAAACCACAGTGACATACAGAGTAGAGTAATATAGAATTATGAGAAAAGGTTCATGGTTTGAATCTGATATAACCCCTTGTTAAAGTGGCTTTAAAAATCAACCATGCATAAGAGATTAATTACTGTTCAACTGAAAAAATGATAGATTACTTTAAAATAATGTTGTTCAATAAAATACACAATGAATCATTTAGGTTACATTTGTGAATTCAGAGTTCAAGACACACCTTGCTAATCTCTCTAAAGCTCTAATGCAGTCTGCCTCGAGCCTCGTGTATGTGTCTTAATTATGCGCATCCTTGAGATAACATCATCATCATCATAGCAAAAAATATTTAAACAGGTTTCTCACGCTTCTCAGGATGAAGAGCTGCTGGAAAGACCTCCAAGTTTCCAAATTATTCCCTCAGTTTTTAAAGCAAAATGTCGTGATCAAATGCTCACTGTGGAAAAGGTGTGCGTGTGTGTGCGTGTGTGAGAGAGAGAGAGAGAGAGAGAGAGAGAGAGAGAGAGAGAGAGAGAGAGAGAGAGAGAGAGAGAGAGAGAGAGAGAGAGAGAGAGAGAGAGAGTTGTGCGCTCACTGATAGGTTTGGGGTCGTTTTGGAAAGCAGTTGGTAACTGTCGGATCAATGGCTCATATTTGACAGCAGTGTATTTTTATAGTTTGTTTGCAGACGGATCTATGCTGTCCGGTTCAGACATCAATTTTTACACGAGACTGTTTAATTGCAGATTATTTGTGCGTCGTGCGCATCATCTCGCGCTGCTGGATTGACGAACGTGCGCAGATTTGGGATTTTGGTTTCTCAATATCCAAAAGAAGGTATTTTACAGACTATTTAATAGCATATAGTATAAAGTATTTATATAGTTATACTATTGTACAGTGTTACATTTTGTTATAGCCATCACGACACTAGAGTGTTTAATAGATTGTGCCTCAGTCAGTGATAATGGACAGCTCATGGACTTGCATGCTCTTTTCGAAGCTATTTTTTTAACCCTAACGAAGTCTACCTTGGATCTTTTTCTAAATGTATTTCAGTGTGGCTTTTATGTTTGGCAGCTTGTTTATCCAACAGCTATAATAAAATAGAATATGTTGATACTGTAATTTTCGATTTAATAACAGAATTAATTACAATTAGAATTAATTAATTACAAAAATGTCTTAATTTCAGACCATTTGCATTTTGTACTTAGTATTTGAAAACAATATAGAAAAACAGCTTGAGGGCCCTCTCTCCGTGGCTATTTATTTATTTATTTATTGCCATTAGTTAGAATATTTTCCTGGTGAGCTCATCAACAATAATAACATACACTAAGAGAAAATATAAACTCATATAAATAAAAATGAAAAACACGCATACATACAAACACACTGCCCGGCCAAAAAAAGTCTTTTCTGATTTAAATAGACAAATTTAAGAGTCTATGATTGGATCATCATTGCAGTGATTATTATGTTTGGCAACAGTTCTTCTAACCCTAAATGATGGAATGTGTAGCTTTTAATTTCTTTTAAAAACATGTAGGAAGACACATCATGACCATATTCCAGGATGATAATGTCAAGATTCATCAGGCTCAAATTGTGAAAGAATGGTTGGTCCTTACAGAGTGCTGGACTCTAGCATTGTCAATACAAGATCTTGACCAAAAGTTGATGCACCTCTTGATGGAAATAAATGTTGTGATGTCATTTCCATAAAGATGTGCACACACTCCATCAATTATAGGGTTAGAAGAACTGTTGCAAAACATTTAACATGCCAGAAACATATAATCACTGCAATACTGATCCAGTCATACTCTTAAACATTTACAAATTTAAATCCAAACAGCTATTTATTTTTTGGCCGGGCAGTGTATATTACATCAATTACAAGGAATGAAATACAGATGCATGAATAACAGAGGAATTAGAGCATGAACAAGTGCAGTTCACAAATTCTGGTTTTAGTTTGAATTGCTCTGAATAGTCTGCCTGAAGAAGGGTAAAGAGCTGTCCGGACAGATATTAAGCGTAGCGTCAGTTCTGGCAGGCCACGTTTGTCAAGCTCGCATCAGCTGACTCTCAGGTTATTATTGCTCTCCCTGCTCCTGCTAGGCTGCATGGATGCACAGGGAGTTCTTGCCCAGAACAGAACCATACCGACAATCCTAACGGTATGCTAACTGTCAGTTGTATTTGACGATAGTGGTCCTGACAGAACTGTAGGATATTTCAGAATTGTTAGACCTTTTCTATACAACCGTGAGACATAAATGTCATCAAAAGATCACAACCTACCAATTTTGAGGCAATTTTGAGACTTCTGCTTCTCTTATTAATCAGGATTTGGCTGAAGAGTTGTCTGACGGAAAGTCACACTGGGTAAAGTGAATCTTGAAATTTCATAGCGATAGGACTATAGGAATTGCATGCATATTTAACAATACGATTTAGTGAACATTTTATATTTTTCTATAATTCATGAAGTATTTAGAATAACTAGATTAGCTAAATCGTATAATTTGGGTCATCTTGCATGATGTCAGCATAAGTCACACACACACACACACACACACACACACACACACACACACACACACACACACACACACACACACACACACACACACACACACACACACACACACACACACACACACACACACACACACACACACACAATATATCTATATATATATAGAGATATATATATATATATACATATATATATATATATATATATATATATACAGTATAACTATTTTCAAGACAAAAAATATTTTTATAGTAGGATAGATTTATATAATTGAATTTCATAATGTTTATGTAATAAAGTAAATTTACCTAAATAATTTACACAATCTGATTAATTTTAATTTCTCTGCTGTCACATATATTGGACAAAAAACCTCAAAACACAATTTAAAGCACAATCGCAGTGCCCTTCACTTTAACACTATGCTCACTGTGGCTGACTGAAGTGAAAGGAAGTGTGTGTGTATTTCTCATATCTTTATTCACAATTCTGCATAGTACTTGAGACAATGCCAGAAGAATATAGTCACAATATAATGTAATTCTAGAGAGATAGAGATCTACGGGGAAAAAAAACATTTTAAGGCTCTACAAGTTATTAGGATTACAGATTTGTAACATTGATTGGCATTAAAGAAAAAAAAATATTTTGACTTTGGCTGAGGCAGATTCAGTTTGAGTGCGTGTAGTAAACTGTACAGAAAGATGAAAACATCACTGTCAGAAAATAACATTGCTGTATGACAGTATCATATCTTTTCTTTCACAAGTTCAAATATTTGCAGGAACACATTAGGAATGGGTTAACAGGTTGCTATGATGTTGATAGGGAATTACTAGGTGTTCTGTGTGGATGCTAGCATGTTGCTAGGTGATTAGATAGATAGATAGATAGATAGATAGATAGATAGATAGATAGATAGATAGATAGATAGATAGATAGATAGATAGATAGATAGCCATTGCTAGAGGTTCTGAGTGATTCCTAGGATGTTGTTAGAGGGTAACTAAGGTTGTGAGAGGTTGTGAGAGCATTAGTTGGGATGTTAAGTAGTTGCTAGGACATTGTCTGATAAAATAGACAGAAAAGATAGAAAGACAGATGAAAGAAAAGTCACATGGGCTAAAATCACTCATAAGTGTTCAGCACTTCTGACATTTTTTTGGCCACATCTTTCATTTTCTCTTCCCACTCGATGCTCAGAGCTTCTTCATCATCTCCGACGATGGCAGCATAACTCATGAGAGCAATGAGGCCGATGCAGAACAGGTATGTGAGTCGCGTGCAGAGGTTTTCCATGACGCGCTGGTCACCCTGTGAATGTTTCATGTACACCTCTAGAATGGGCTGGCTGAAGATCTTTGATTCACCCATCACCGCACCATAAAGTGTGTACAGGTTCTGGTCACATTGATTGATCACAAAGCTCATTTCAAACTCCTTCTTGCGTTGTTCGTGTGCTGTAGACACCTCCACAGTGTCCATGAACTTGTAGAACTGATTACGAATGTTTTCTTCTAGACGACAGTACAGACCATCCACCGTCTCCTTTCTGATCTGAAGTAATACATTCTGATTCTGCTGTGAAATTTCATCTAGTGCTCGATTCACGCTGCCGAACTCCCGTCTGAGTTTCTGAATGTCTTCATCGTCCACATGGTGCAGCACCACCCGGATGAGAGAGCCGGCCACACCGAAGATGGGATTGACCACCGCTGCTGCTGACGAGATGGTGGCCACACATTCCAGAACCTTCACAAGGCCCCTCTTCAGCTTCTCTGGGTCCTCGAAGATCTCACTTTCAGCCATTGAGTCTGGAGGAAGAGCCCTTCCCAGCGATGTTTACCTGAAGAAGAAACTGGTGATACAAAGACACACAATATGCACACAATATTTAGTTAGAATCTTACACTGCTCCTTTCTAGAACCGGCTCATGATCACTATAAACTTGTTTAGAAAGCAGCTGAGTGAAGTTTCTTCCAAAATTGTTAAAAGTTGTTTTCTGTTCCTCACACACACTTTTCGATTCCAAATAACCGCGAGGCTGCTGGCATCTCCGCGTAGCATGCAGTAGCCTACTTGTTTCTTTCCCGGATGAATCAGCGTTTTTGAACAAAACAGTTAAATGAATGATTCAATGACTCATAAAAAGAGTCGCTTGTTCCGTTCTTGAATGAATAAGCATTTTTGAATGAATCGGTTGAATGAATGATTCCATGACTCTCTCATAAAAACAGTGGCTATATCCGAAATCGCATACTTCCCTACTATATTGTAGGCGAAAAACAGTATGTGACAAAAGAAACATGTCCAAATTCACGGTACTCATAAAAGACTAGGCAAAAAGTACCCGGATGAGCTACTTCTTCCAGCAACATTCTGAAGTGTGCATTTAATGGACACTTTACCATCCCATGAGGCCAAGGGAGAGGATTTATGAATGGCAGTGAAGCGATGTAACTGATGGTGGTAGGTCACATGATAATGACAACATGGTGAATATTAGTACGTCTAGACATGCACGCTACACCCACTCCTACTATATAGAACATACTTTTTTAGCAGGCATGGAGTAATTATTTATTCAAAATAAGTACCTACTCAAGAGAGTATGCGATTTTGGATGCAGCCAGTCGCTTGTTTCGTTCCAGAATGAATCAGCTTGTGTTTTTGAACGAGTCGTTCGGCAAAATGACACAGACAGTAGGGCTAAAACTGTTTTTTTTTTGTTTTTTTTTTATTAGGCAGCTGATTTGTTGCCTCTCTGCCCTATCAGGCAATGACATTCCAGTGTTCGTACATGAAAGTATCTTACGAAACTGATTTCGGACAGACTTCTGCAGAAACTATAATGTAGATTTGGAATTGATCTGAGGGTGAGTAAATAGCGACAGATTTTTATTATCATTATTTTTGAAATGTGTGTTTTAATATCACCTTAAATATGCTACAATGGGCTCTTTCTTTGAAGTGTTTTCTGGGATGAAGGCAGTTTGCTGACATAAAGCACAATGATAAACACTCATTTAAAATCAATTAAAGATCATGAGGTGAGAATTTATTTTGATCGGAATCATTAAAAAACACAATACATTTTTTAATGATACATGAATTATAACCATGCTTATATACAGAACATAGAAATTGTTAAAATACTGTAAATGGTTAAAAATAACCAAATATTTAAATATTGAACTTGAATATCAAACAAACCTTACATCACTATACAGACTGCACTGCAAAAAATTAAAATGTTTTCCAGTACAAATATCTAAACATTCCTAAATCAAATACAGTATATATTTTATTTTATCTAGGCCTAAACTATATATATTTATTATATATAAAATATTATATATTTTACTATATGTATTTTTTGCAGTGTGTGAACTGTAAACAATTTTAACTGAGATTTAGGACTGAAATCATTATTTTGTTTGAATATCTCTCCTTTGTTTGCGTACATTTTTCTTAAAGCTTTTTATTTTATAGAGCGCTGGGTGTTTGTTGCAGCTCTGGGATCAAGATAGAACATTTACAACTTTTTCAAGCAAAATCACTACAATTTAACATCCCTCTTTGTTTTTCAAGCAACATGAGTATTTTAAAGGGGCTTCATCCCATCAACTTCACTCCGCTGCTCTCTGTCCTGTTATAGCTCCCTCTAGCTGCTGCTCCATGTTTCCTTGTTCATGCTGAGGACTGTATTCTCTTTCTGCCATTTTCAAACTTTAACAAACAATACCTAAATAAATCTATACATTTTCATGTTAATTTTAATAACACTATCTATTTGCCTGTGACGAATATTGCAATTCTTACCTCCTCAGTTTGTTACCTCCCTCGTCTGTATGTCTTCCCAGCAGTCACTGCAGGATGGGCAGTTTCATATGAGCTCAGTGTGGAGGGGTGCACAGATGGGGTATACCATTATCTTACAGGGTCCTGGTAAATGAAATATGATCATAATTATACAAGCTCCTCTGATGTTATGTGAAACTGTCACAGTTTTGCTCTTTAATTGACCTTGTTCTTTCATTGACCTTTACATATCTATCTATCTATCTATCTATCTATCTATCTATCTATCTATCTATCTATCTATCTATCTATCTATCTATCTATCTATCTATCTATCTATCTATCTATCTATCTATCTATCTATCTATCTATCTATCTATCTATCTATTTGTCTGTCTGTCTGTCTGTCTCTCTCTCTCTCTGTGTGTGTGTGTGTGTGTGTGTGTGTGTGTGTGTGTGTGTGTGTGTCTGTCTGTGGGACTGTATGACTCCAGATGTGTCATGTGACCTTTAATGCTTCCTTAAGATCATTCACACTGTGAAAGGACGTAGACCTGCTTTAGTCTTCATGCAGACATGGGTGGTGTAACCACTGGTGTTGTATGTACAAAAATCTGGTTGTTTCTCTAATGGAGTGATGCAAATTTTATGTAACTTCATAGCTAGTTCCTACTCATAGTTCCTGTTTTCCATCTTGTGCACTAAAACTCACACATGAGGAAGTGGTTGCCTCACATACTGTTTAGTCGCACTGAAGACATATTCTTCTTCCTTTTATTTCGAGGGGCAAAACTGTGTATAAGATGATTATTTTCCCATTGAGTGAGATTACTCCTAAAACTGAGGACATCAAATGTAAATGGACATTGGGAAGTGGAGGCAGGCCCGACTATCAGAGCGAAGACAGACAAGGATTAAAGAAGTAAGAGATTTTACTGACATCTATCTATCTATCTATCTATCTATCTATCTATCTATCTATCTATCTATCTATCTATCTATCTATCTATCTATCTATCTATCTATCTATCTATCTAATATCTATCTATCTATCTATCTATCTATCTATCTATCTATCTATCTAATATCTATCTATCTATCTATCTATCTATCTATCTATCTATCTATCTATCTATCTATCTATCTATCTATCTATCTATCTAATATCTATCTATCTATCTATCTATCTATCTATCTAATATCTATCTATCTATCTATCTATCTATCTATCTATCTATCTATCTATCTATCTATCTATCTATCTATCTATCTATCTATCTATCTATCTATCTATCTGTCTTTGACAAAGTCATTCTTATGATTAGAAACGTGTGTTAGAGCAGTTTAGTATGATCTGGTGGATCCCTATGACTTATGTATGCTTGTAGCCACAAGATGTCACTTTAGTGCATAATTAATGCTGTGGTGTTAATAAATAAATATACTTACATCAGCATGTTTTGGAAATTGGAATATGTGTGATTCAGCTACATGGATGGTGTCAGTAAAAATGTTTGTCAGTAAAAAGGACTGGTTTGTCCCGTTAACTGAAACAAAAACACAGATGAGTTTGTCTTGTGTTCATGGCAGATTGGTTGTAGCAGCATCTGGTAGATTTTGGGAGAAGGAGGCTCATCAGGGTATATTCCAGAAACAGCTTATGTGACCCGGGTGAGTTTACTCAGAGTAAGCGGATAACCTCCAGTTAGTTAGCAAAGTTAGCAAAGGGCTGGGTTGAACAACCGAGAGTTCACGATATGTGATGGTAAGTTAAACTTGCTTTCTGGAATACCCCCAACTGAAGAGCTTTCATTTCAGTTACTTGAGTCAAAATAAGGACAAATTCCTTGTTGGTTCTGTCTTTTCTAAACCGAACATGTCAAATAAAATGCACTGCAATGGAGTACATGGTGGGATCACATGAACAGCAGAAGCATCCAGTAATAAAAGTTATAATACTAATAATTTTCTTTACTTTATATAGCACATTTAGTGCTCAGTGCATTTTACAAAGCATAAACACATTTAAAAGTAGATTTAAAGAGTCCACTCTTACACATTCACTAGCTGTTTTTTGTGCTGTGATGCAGTTGTTTCCAGTCCTGATCAGTTTAATCTGAGTACTAAGACCCGTTTACAGGCAAGCTGTCCCTCTGCACATTCAGTCCATCATTCAGACTCAAGAGATCGATAGACGTCTTGATCACAGGAAGCTGGAAAATGTTCAGTGGCTTTATGGAGGCTGTATATGGATTGCAGTCTATTTCACCTAAGCGTGTCTTTTGATGCTCTTAAAAACGACAGATGAAACCTCAATCCCCAAACCCTACACCACAAGACTCTGATTAACAAAGAACACCACAGCTTTCCAGTTCTTAATACAAATCTGCTGTATGTGCTGTGAGGGTGCTTGGACTTTATGTATGATTAATCATGTTTTGTGGATTTTGTCATGTCAGTTCAGTTCTTCTCGCCCTCAGAACTATGAACATTCAGCAGAGAGAATCTAGACCAGGGATATTATTAACTAAAACTGAATATCAATAACTGGATATCAATAACTAAAACTATTAAAAACTTTTTCATTGAAATAAAGCTGAAATAAAATATTAGATGAAAAACTTCACATTTTCAAAAAGCACAAACATTACTGACTGTAAAGAAATAAAAACTAAAACTCAAATAACTATAAAATTCAACCTAAATAGTATTTAAAAAAAAAAAGAATAAAAATTACATTCGCACATAATAAAATTGCTAAAAATTAAATCTTATATATATAAAATAGTAAACAAATAATACTGGACTAGGATTGATATTAATTAGAAATTATATTATATATTTTAGAATTTTATATTCTATATAAAAATATATTTTAAAATCTATTTTAAATAAGTTTTAATTTAAAATAAGTCTGCATATAAACCTGCATATAAGAAAGACATTTCTTATTCTGCATATAAGGTCTCTTGTTTTTTTGGGTGACATGCAAAAAACAAACAAAAAAAACCCACACATTTTGAACATGTCAGAGTAGAAATAGTATAGTAAGTCTTTATTGTCATTATACTCGCATACAATGTAATTAGGAAATGCTTCCCTTGGTGCTGAAAACATTATACAACAAACACAAACAATATAACATATGACACAAAAAACATATAATACAAAACTGAGCAATTATGTAGTCAATTTTGGATATTTATTGTTAGTATATGTTCTGTAGTACAGTCCACTCATTACTGTTCCAAGTTTCCAAACTCTGCAGGAGAAATTGATAAATGATATCATCCCAAAATTATTGCTGAAACATGCTGTTATTCTTTATTGGTGATATTTGCATATGTGCACAAACAAATACTGTTGACCTTCAGAAAGGTCAGAAGAGAGAGAACCGCATTACTGAGGCTCGAACACATTGTGTGAAATGAGAGCGAGTGCAGATGGAGCCAAAACCAGATCAATATACCGATTAGAACTGTAATACGCTAATGGTTTGGCGAACGAGCGGACAGAAATAAACCATGAGTATAATCAGAGTGTCATTTACCTCCTGCTCCCAAAGACTCAAACTGACACTTTATTTTATTTTCATCTTCCCTTTATTGAAATGAGGTTTCCATGAATCCCTTACGAATATAAAGTATAATAATTTACAATTTAACTTAAATTATTAATAATTATAATAATTGCTTTGTGAACATAATCTCAAAATAAATGTTGTTTTTTTTTTACTGTTTTTGAAAAGAAAAAAGGGCCTTAATAAAATAAGTTCTGTATAATTTTAACAAATTGTAATTATAGTTTTGAATTTACAAAACTAAATAAATAAACAGCTTTGTATGCACACTGTGATTTGAACAAACCTTTCAGTTAATTAAAAGCAATGTGAAAAAAGGAGGTCCTGCCTGTGCATTGTGTTTGAGGGGCGTGGCCATAAGCTTATGAATATTTAATTATGGTGTTCTGGGCAAGATGTTGACTAATAAGAACCGTTAATTGTTGTTGCTGATCATTAATAATGGTTATAGCTTAGTTTACTGATCTGTTTGATGCTCTCGTTAATATAGTTGTGTTATGCTATTTTATTTTAAAGGAATGGTTCACACAAACATTTTAATTTCCATACACGAAAATTGCTATACACAAAAAAAGATATTTTGAAAAATGTGGTAACCAAACAGTACACTGACTTCCATCAACTTTCTTCAAAATATCTTCTTTTGTGTTCAGCAGAAGAATGAAATTCATGTTTGTAACACTTTGAGTGTGAGTAATTAATGACAACATTTTCATTTTTAGGCGAACTATCCCTTTAAGGCACCATGATTGAAAGTTTTTTTTTTTTTGCACTTAGTTTACTCAAAGTTTTTTTGGAGCATCATATACTCGTTTTGTGAAGAAAAACATGATAAAAGATCGTTTTGCAAACTACATATTCAGAGATTTTGTGTAGGCACAACCAGACGCATGGAAGGATAAATCCAGTGCGGAAGCTGAGGGTGAGCTGGTGTGTGTCACAGTACAAATGTTTTAATGCTTTTTATCAGATCAGGCCACTTAAAGGCAGGAAGCAGGTCGATGGTCCACTCTGACAAAAAGGTAATGCTATTAGCTCTGCCTGTGATTGGCAGATGCTGCTGGAATGAGGGATCATGGGATTGATTGACCGCCTCCGCCGCAATAATATGTAGAGATTCATAAGATCACTCATTTATTTATTAAATATTGATACTGACTGATACCCTTTCCTGGATATGATTGTGGTTTCAAATGCCTTTATTTAAAAAAGTTTTAGTAAGTGTTCTAGCACAACATCTGGCTGTGTCAAGCTGGAATCTGACATGTTTGTGATTTGTTTTGGTCCAGTAACAGACAGGTTTAAGGTTTAAGGTTTCAGCTCTTTTTTAGAGATGGACACCACATGGATCAATAACTCCACCCAGGACAGAAGCCTCAACCGCTAATGAATACAGGCTGAGCCATGCGTTTCCATTCAGACTCGGAAGCACGAGAAACAACAACTGTTGTATCTGTAGATATTCCAGGATGCACCATGTATGTTTTTAGAATAAGAAAGGGAAACAATTAAATGGAAAATAATGAATGAATCAGTATTCACAAATGTGGCGGAAATTATGTTTCTTTTGAATTCAAAACAAGAAAATAATTAGTCTTTATTTATATCTCAAAATGGTGTATTTTGAGAGAGGATTGCATTTAGGGTTGTAATGTCAATCACAATTTGTAAGCAAGAAATTGCCCCTTTTAAACCGTTAACTTTCAACAAATGGAATTTTTAGGGACGTTTGAAAGAACATACCATATAATGAATTGTGGTGTATTTTCACTTATTTACACAACGTTTCCGTTAAGTTAACAACAAATGCATTAATGTAAATTTGGGTAAAATCTAGGGTAAAAGGAAAATTTTTATTCATGAGTTATTACTGTAAATTAATGTATAATATATATATATATATATATATATAGAGAGAGGGAGAGAGAGAGAGAGAGAGAATATGTACATATAGAGTATATATATATATATATATATATATATATATATATATATATATTGTTTAAAGTTTAAAATAAGATTACAATTAAAGGAGGTTTATGTTGTCATAAATAAAAAATGTATTGGCATATAAAGAGAACAGTCATATTGAATTATGTGTGTAGGGGTCAAAGGTCATCACCCATGGTGGTTTGGGTGTAAGGTCACATCTTGTATGGTTATAAATGGTTTTAAAAGATCTGCTTCCCGAGGGTCAAATAACATTGTTCATGTTCTGTATTATTTTGATTCCTTGTGATGTTGAGTAGTTTCAAACAGAATGCATTTACAATCATAATTCTTAGCATTAACTCGCAATAGAAACACGGAATAGAATCGAAGAACACTGTACATAGATTGTCCCTCCGAGTGTTAAACGATGGATTGATCCTTCACTCAGCACCTCAGTGGTTTTAATGACTGTATCCGGAGAGCTGATCACAGCACTTTGAGCTCGTCGGCTTCATATTAACAAAGTGAAAAGTCACTTGCCATGTTTCTGCAGACGCTGGCCAGAAAATGCTGACTTGGGTACAAAAACAGGCTTTTAATTAAAAGTGGTGGGTGGTATATCATAGCAATGGATTTTAGAGATTAATTACAAAATATTTCTTGGAAACGTATACATTTTTCAAAGGTTCTCATTTTACTTTTGCGCAGTGCTGGCTTAGTTTGCTGAGACGAGACAACTGGACTTGTTTGTCTTTACTGCCTCTTTTCATGGTTGATGGGGCATTTTTATTCTGCTGGCTCTAAGTAGGTCATTCTCACAAAGACCAAACTGGCTGTCCTGGCACCATTTAAATACTGGGCCCAAAACCATTTCCCCAACCTTTTCACACAACTGCACAACATTGTTTTTTATCATGATATTGTTTAAATGCATGATTTATACATACATATTTAAAGCATAAAATAATGCAAACTTGATATAATTGTTTATAAAAGTGCATACACAGATGGGCTGGTTAGTTGAACTATAGTTAGTCTGAAAATCACTTTGGTTTCATTTTACAACCATGAACATGGAGTGAAGAATTACAATAAATGCAATATTTGTTAGACAGTGAACTGACAATGACCAATGCCAAGTAAAAAAAATTCAAAGCATTGATCATAGATATATAAGTTATAGTAGATTTTTAGATTTAGGTTTTAAATACTGTATACCCAGCTAACAAAAATGTGGTCTGAGAAAATTTTGCTAACATTCCCAAAAACGTACAGGTTTTTTTTATGCGAATCGTAAGGAAACATTCCATTTTATTCTGTAGACTTTATGGGAATGTTCTTTCAACATTCTGAAACAAGCGCCACTAGACGAACATCTAAAACGTTTCAGTAAAATAAACATTCCATGAATGATGAATTTTTGAGCTGATGTTTTGAGAAAGACCAGTTAACTTTAAACAAATGTTCTCATTAGTTCATAGCTTTGAGAGAATCATAACATTGCCAGAACGTTAGCTAAAGTTCCGAGAGCGTTCCTTGTTAGCTGGGTAAATGACTAATGATCATGTTTAACTTTTCTAAACCTCCTCTGCATGCACACAGACATTCACGTTCTTGTGTTTGTCCCAGTAGTGACATTCTTCAGGAAAACTCGACACAGCGAAGCTCTCCTTGTGACGACTGACGGCATGAACCAGAAAGCCAGCTAACTGCTTCTCCAGAAGCTCCACGACAGCTTTGGCATCTCCCTTCCTCGCAGGACCTTCCATCATCTGTTTGATGCTCTCATTGGGCACAGGCTGAGGGGTGCAGCAGAACGAGACCACCAGGTTTATGTCATTTCCTTCAGATACTTCAAAATAACTCTGTCCGGCCACACTCTGAAAGTTTTGTCCAGCTCTCAAGTTCCTAATTTTGCCCAAGTCACTAACGCCTCTGATGGACCAGCTCACCCAGTCGTACTTCTTCACCAGGAAGTCCAGCAGAGCCTTGGCCGTTTCCTGAAGGTTCCCATCCTCTCTCTCCTTCACAAGCCTCTTGATGTCCAGTTCAGCTTGCTCTGGAAACGAATGCACACATTTCTCTATCGCTTCCTTCATTTTCATCTCAATTTCTTGGATCTTTGCGCTCCACTCTTGAATCTTCTCCTGCTCTGCTTCTTCTCCCTGAGTAAGGAAACAATATCCCAGCAGAGCGATTATTCCCAGGCAGAGCAGCTCCTTCAGCCTGACGCAGAAGTCTTCCAGGACCCTTCTGTTTCTGGCCTCGTATTGTTCCACAACATCCAGGATTGGTTCCCCAAAAATGCTGTTCCCCATCACAGCATCATAAAGCATGTAGAGGTTCTTCTCTCCTCCTGTTTTGGGAAAATGCTGCAAAAACAAGCGTTTTCTGACCTCCTTATACTCAGGTTTGGCCTCCAGAATGTCAATGTATTTTCTAAACTGGTTGCATAGATTTTCCTCCACAGAGAAGAACTCAGAATCCAAGTGTCCCTTTTTAATCTCACAGTTAATGTCTTCTATTTGAGATGAGAGGACATCCAATTTGCTCCTGACAACTAGAAACTGATCTTTGACATATGTGATCTCCTTGCTTTCCACATTGTTGAGGACGAGCTTGAGGACTGGAGCTGCGGCCTCGAAGAGCGGGGACATCTCTCCAACAGCGCTGGCCAGCACCTCGGCTCCTCTCTCAAACATCTCCATCACTGCTTCAATGGCCTCCTTCTTCTGGGCTACAACCCTCTCTAGTGAACTGGACATTTCTAAAAACAAACAAAAGCAATTACAACAAAGACACATTTCTTTCTTTTACTATTCAAATCTCATTTCTTTCATAGCCCAGAACACGTTTTAATTCTTATTGTTTAAGAAAAATAAAAAATAGACTTAAACGAAGTCTCTCTCATTCTTGTTTGGGAGAAGACGCTGTAAATGAATATTAGAAAAGCTTTTCTCAGACAGCACAGCCAAATATGGGAGAGATCATTTTTTTGAAGTGCATTGGTTCAGCTATGTCATAATAATGTTTTATATAATTATACAGTGTCCTTGTTACACATACATGTACTTACAACATTCAATAACAGTAAATTATGCAATTACATGCAACTAAACCTAAACCAAACCTTAACCCAATAGTAAGTAAATATAATTAATATTACTTAAATGTATAATTACACTGTAACAAGGACACATCATAACAAAGTGTAACCTACTTTTGTTCTCATAAATCATCCTTTTAAAATCGAAATGATTACAAGTGTTTTCCATCACAGCAAAAAGCATGAAGTATGCACGAACCCCTCATCACGTTACTAATTGTACAACGATAGCCAAGTGTGCCATCAGCCTTTTAAATCTGCATGCATGTTAATAAGCAAATCATGTTAAATCAAGTCCAGACACATTTTAAACCTCAAAATGATCAAATTCAGAGCAAAATAATGCGACTTAGAATCATGTATATGACACCACTGAATATGCCACCTTCTGTTCCGTAAAGGACACACCTCGAAAAAGCGTTTTAAAGCGCAGTCTGTCTCATAAGTGTCATATACGCGCATCGCAGCATTAACATGCGCAGAAAAGATTTCAAACTGGTTTCTCACGTCTGGCAGGTTGAAGAGCTTCTGTCCGAATTACGTGTCCGAAATTCAGGTTTCCCTCAGGTATTGGCTTGAGGAGGATATTTGTGATGATCTGAGTGACTGTGAAATGAACAGAGAGACAGCGCGAGGGCGCGCGCGCGCGAGAGAGAGAGTTGCCCGCGCTGAGGATGCGTTACGATGATTTTGGTTTGGAAAGCCCTTGGCAACAGTCGGGTAAATGTCTCATTTTTGACGTGGTTGGCTGTATTTTGCGTTTTATTCATAGTTTGACAACAGATAGAAGAGTTGTGTGTTGTTTCTAGAGAGAACTAGCGCGTAATGTTTGTTCATCAAGAGGAATATTGCGCGCAATGCGCAACATGGAGCAGCTCCTGTGGACAACAAGAAACATGCGCAGATATTTCCCACACAAGGATGGCAGGTATTTCACACACACTAATTATATATTTGAGCTTATCTAGCTTTATATTGTATGATTTTATATGCTATAATATCACAATTATATTAAATGGGAAAATCGTGATAATAGCTATACTCTGTGCTCAAATGTTCTCTTCTCTGAGCGTGTGCTGATGAAGGAGGGTCCATATGCATATATTATGAACCAAACGTGGATAAAAGGAACGAAAAGACGGAAATCATGCATTTGTATATATTTAGGTAAACCAAGTGGTGGATGTACATTTATTTTCTAACAATCCACTAGTAAACGTTTGGAAATAAGTCAGGTGTGACCTTGTGTCTGAATGCGTCATACATGGATGAAAACTGCTGAACATGATGACATATTCCCATGAGACCCAACAGAGAAGGTGTTATAGGTGTTATGAATATGGTGATTCTGATTATATTACATGACATGGGGAAGTTGCTGTAAGGTTTTGAATCTAAAGTCTAAGCTTTGTTTCCCCCTTTTCTCTCTTTTTTTCAAAGCTTTCAACAACACAATTCACATTTATTACGACATTTTTTGTGATTTATGTCCACCAAACAAAAATAGTTGCTGGGTAAACAACAGAAGCTTTGATCTGAAAGCTTAATGTAAGACTGACATAGTTGCACGATTCATTCATTCATTGCAGTTTCCTTTTTCCCCAAGTAAAATGCCAAATCATTGCGGCTTCCTTTTACATTTGACCGTTTTTTAATTGGTTTGTGTATCATGATTTCTTTCTTTCTTTCTTTCTTTCTTTCTTTCTTTCTTTCTTTCTTTCTTTCTTTCTTTCTTTCTTTCTTTCTTTCTTTCTTTCTTTCTTTCTTTCTTTCTTTCTTTCTTTCTTTCAGAATCACGTGTTCATATGATTGCCTGTCCGACTTGATGCAATGGCTGATGATGACGTGAATGATGCGGACCAAAGATCTGTCTTCTGTGACGTAACACGGGGTAAAGTTAATCTTATTTACGTTTATGGACTATTAAATGAAAATAAGGAGAACACACTAATTTCCTTTAGGGCTGTGAAATGATTAATCGCGATTAATCGCAATCCTAAGAAAAAAGTTTGTTTACACATATAATATAATACATGCAAATATTTCTTAAATATATACATGCATCTGTGTGTATTTATATATTCAAAATAATTATACACAGTACACACATGCATGTATATTTTATAAGAAATATTTGTTTATATATAATTAATATTATATATAAACATTTTATACATATAAAAAAAATCTTAAATATATACATGCGTGTGATATACATAATAATTATACACAGTACACACATATATTATGTAAACACAAACTTTTCTTTTGGATGCGAATATTCGCTATTAATCGTTTCACAGCCCTTGTTTCATAACCATTATTGCCTGTAGCTACTAGATTAGATTAGTTTATTCTAACATGATACCACCATCCACTGAGTAGAACAAAGGATCAAGATTTGGCAAGTAAGTTGGCAGCTGCTGGTACATGTTATTGTTAACTATACCATTGTGTGGGCAAAAAGCAAGCATTTTTTTATGATTATTAAAAATTGTTAGATTCTTCTGATTAAATAATAATAATAAAAAAATCCCTACAACGTAACTAAAATTTGTATTTTAGTAGCCTACAGTAGGCTAGATGTTTTACCAGAGCCCAACGTTTAGGAAGGTTTTTGAAGGTCTGAAATGGAAAAATATGTAATGTCTGCTGCATTTGACGTATGGATTTATTTATAACAACGTAGTGAGAACATGCGTGTTCAAACGTGCTTCAATTTGAAATGTTTATAATTGCATATCGCATGCTGTTTTTATAATGTGCTTTTACTGCCACCTAGTGGCAGGAGATCATGCAATACACTTGGTATAATCTTTTTTATAAATTGGACTATTTCAGCACTGCTTTATAATTAAATGCAGTTCATGGAAATCTAAATTAGAAAACCATAACTAGAAAAACAGTCCCCTATAGAAGTCCCCTCATCTACTGTAATTTCCTTTAGTTCAACAACATATGTATAGACATTTTATGTGTATTTCTCATGGATATATCTTTAAATTTAATGTATAAAGATTAACTAATTTAATTCACAGGAATATACCTATTTAAAAAGTTATGTATTATATATATATATATATATATATATATATATATATATATATATATATACTGTATGTAATGAATTTTGAGTCAACTTGGAATATTTCCTTGTATCTTTATTGAAAAATTTAACAATATTGTACAGCTTTATAAGTGCAACAGCATTCCAAAGACTGAATTACAAGAAAATGTATTGGGATTGGGATATGATTGGGAAGGTAACCTGTTCCAAGACATTCAAAAAAGGACATAAAACAGAATCATAGGGGCATTTATATGCCAGTGCTCGTGTCGGGTCGGGCTAAACGTGCAGTACTGTACATTGGGTTGCAGTATAGCAAGCACATCAGGAGCTTTATGAATCCCAAATAAAAGGGTCAAAGGAATGCAAAAAGGGACCTTCAGTTTAGCTGTAACTTCTTATATTAAAATATATGCTTTGATAATCTGTTCTAATGGCACTAAAAAGGACACACATGATACAATTAAATGCACACTCGGATCTACTACTAAACAGATTTAAGTATGCCAAAAAATGCATAAACATGAACATTTCACAGACAGAAATTTTGATCTTAGTATGCACAGACCGAAAATTGTATTCTCTTTTTTTTTGCAACGTATATATAGACAGATAGATATATAGATAGAAAGACAGATAGGTGATATAAATAAATACTGTCTGTCTATATATTTATATAGTGTTGAAGCTTTTTAAAAACAATTTTCAAGGTGACACTGCATTTGAACTTTAATAATATTTATATAAGCACAGTCAGCATTCTGTAGATTAGTGTGAATTATGTTTGTCATGTAGTGTTAAACTGAGGCAAGGCATGAAGAAATGGGATCATGTGATTAAAAAAGAAGCGGATTACAGGAAATGAGTTGGCATCACTGTGCAAGCATAACCTGCTCATCAGGAGGATAATGCTGCGGGTCGATGAAGTCCATTACAGGAAAAGGCAAAGCACGAGGGCAATAAAGAGCGTTGGTTGTGCAGGCATCACGATCACTTGCATCTCCTCAGCACCTCCTGCATTTTCACCTGCACGTTCTTCATATTCTCTTCCCACTCCTCGTTCCGAGATTCCAAATCATCCCCCAGGATGCCGTAGTAGCCCATCAGAGCGATGAACCCGATGCAGAACAGGTATGCGAGTCGCGTGCAGAGGTTTTCCATGACGCGCTGGTCACCCTGTGAATGTTTCATGTACACCTCTAGAATGGGCTGGCTGAAGAGTTTGCGCTTCCCCATCACGCCTTCATAAAGTGTGTACATGTTCTGGTCATCTTTGTCGTTGATGAAGCTCTCTACGAAGTCTTCCCTCTTGCGTTGCAGGTTCTCTGGCTTGGCCTCCACGATCTCCATGAATTTGCGGAACTGATTGCGAATGTTTTCTTCCACCTCGTGGTACTGTTTGTCCAACGTCTCCTTCCTGATTTGCAGCAGGGCTTGGCGGTTCTGCTGTGAAATTTCATCCAGCGCTCGATTCACGCTGCCGAACTCCCGTCTGAGTTTCTGAATGTCTTCATCGTCCACATGGTGCAGCACCACCCGGATGAGAGAGCCGGCCACACCGAAGATGGGATTGACCACCGCTGCTGCTGACGAGATGGTGGCCACACATTCCAGAACCTTCACAAGGCCCCTCTTCAGCTTCTCTGGGTCCTCGAAGATCTCAGCCATTGTGTCTGGAGGAAGACTGTCTTAAGCTCTTATCTTATAGTTGACCTGAAGGAGGAAACAGATCACAATCTCAGAGTTAAACATAAATTCTATTAAAAAATACTTATCTACAAGGAAGGAATCAATGGCTCAATCATCATTTGTGGCTTAATGTTGATTACTGCAAGAATAATTTTATTCCTAACAAAAAAACAGTGAAGGAAGTTTTAATGGAGGTTTAAATGATGTTACAGTGTGCACTTTATTTGAGCTGTAAAGCGGTTGAAACCATAATGTGTAAAGTTTTTTTCAGGGGTTACACTGTCAAATCAATGAATCGCACCAAACAAAAGTTTGTAAATATACACGTATATATTAGTGCTGTCAAATTGATTGATCACAATTAATCGATTATTACATAATTTGTTTATATAATATATGCATGTATAATTATTATATATAATATATAACATATATTATATAAATATATAACATATATATGTACACTATTTTATATAAATATACACACACACCAATGTTTATGTTAGATGCGTTAAATCGATTCGACTGCACTAAACTACACAGAATAAGAGATTTTTCACACTAAATCATGTTAACATGCATACTTTTAAGTCTTGCGAGTGTACTTGCAACAGTGAGTACATAAACGTCTTTACTTCCGTTATCAGTGCCCCTTTATAAGCCAGAAAGAAGTGGAAGTTGTAAGCAATTTAATGCAAATCAATGCCATTTCCATATTCACCTGCATTCTGCAGTCATTGTCCTTACTGATCACATCATGAATTGACATGGCAGAAATCACATTTGGTCATAAAACATGACAAATACAAAGACTAACTGCCACATGAGAGAAAAAAATATCAATTTATTGTGCAAAAAATAATCAAACAAGCAAATAATTATATAATAATTTGTAATGTGTAACTCACATCATTAAAAATATATATTTTTTGCAATATATTCAGTCACAATAATGACCAAAACATGCTTAACATTCTTTAAAAACATTTAGCTGTGATATACAGTATTAAAGGGATAGTTTTTAAAAATGTTCCCATCATTTACTCACTCTCAAGCCATCGTACTGCAGGTGTATAGGACTTTGGGTGAAAGATCAAAGTCATATACACTTAGGATGGCTTGATCGTGAGTAGATTATGTGGTAATTTTCATTTTTGGGTGAACTATCCCTTCAAGAAGAGATTGCATCAAAAAGTCCATTAGCAAGCAGAGAAAGAATGAAAGAATGATTTATTGAAACTTCCTTATTCAAGATTGCTTGTGACATTAAAACTTTCAGCATATTATGAAATGGATTTGTCTCAGCAGTTGTTCAGTGTGACTTCAGTTTTCCTCAGGGCATTGGTCCAGAACTTCTTGCATCTTGTCTTGAATCTCAATGACCCTCGGGCCCCATTTGTCTCTCACTTCATCCTCGTCATCCTCACTGACGGCGTAGTAGGCCATCAGCCCCATAAGTCCAATGTAAAACAGGTGGGCCAGGTGAGAGCAGCGGGCCTCCATCACCTTTTTGTTCTTTTTACAGTCCTCCAGGTACACTTGTAGGATGGGTCTCCCAAACAGAGCGGTTCCCGTCACACCACGATAAAACACATCTAAGCTCAGGTCGCTCTCATCCCTCTCATAGATCTTCACAAAGTCCTGCATGTGACGATCTGAGTTCTCAGGGTCCAGTTTTACTCTTTCCAACATGGTGTTGAATGCACCGTACTGATGCTTGATGACTTCCTCGTGTTTACCGTAATTCTCGTTGATCTCATCAATGCGGATCTGTCGGAGCACCTTCTTGTTCTTCTCTGAGATGGTTTCCAGCTTTTCATGGATCTCCTTGAAGTCCTTGCCCATCTCATGGTCTTCCTCTTCCGTGAGGCCTTTCCTGACGACCCCGACGACTGAAGTCACAATCCCAAAGAGAGGATCTATGGAGGAGGCGAAGGAGGAGATTTTCTCCACATAGCACAGCACTTTGACCGCAGTCGCTTTGATCTCCTGTTTTTCTGCCATAGATGGGTCTGAATCTTGGACTTTGGCTCTTCTAGTCTTTCAGTGTTGTCTGATTCTGAAATGAAAGGAAAACTTTCTGAATAAAAACAGAACAGACCATAATTACATTTCAACACTTCTGTCCTGAACATGCAACAACAGGCATGCTTCCTTGGACATTTTTTTTTATTTTAAATATAGATTAAATAATTAGGGGGGAGGGGGGGTGCTCTGTGGAATTTCCTTCTCTGTTTGAATATACTGTACATCTTTACTGAAATTTTAAATTGAGTATAAATCTATATTTTAAATATAAACTTTCATTTCATTCAATCCTGGAAACTAACAAATAGTTCAATGCAAAATTTCAAAATGGACAATTGTGCGAGTTTTGTATTTGTATGTATATTAGAGTATCAAGCTGTTAGAATAGCAACATACTAACATTTATCTCTATTGGAATCAACTTTCAGTTGTCTCTTGAGGTTTTATTTGAGTTGCTGCCTATGTAAAGTGTCCCAAATTGATCTCTTTTAAGATTCAATGACCATTAGATTCTACCTTAAAAGGCAGCTGTTTATGCTTTTGATAAGTATTTGCCCCTTGGGGACAAATAAAGTGTTTCGAAATTGAAATGTAGGTCGTAGGTTTTACCTATATTTTCTCTTTCTATGACCGTAAAAGGTTGCTGTCCAGTTCTGAATCTGGCGTGTCCAGAATGGTAATAATCAATTGTACCTGTTTCCTAATAAGTAACTAAAATTTAACTTTCACCCCAAGGACATACCTGTAGAAAATATATTAAATAAATTTTTTTTTAAATGTGTATAACGACATTTTATTTACCGGTTTTTGTGCTTTCAGAAAGGAAGTTCACATTAAGTGTTGACTCTTATTCACAAAAGTAAGGGATTATTCAATATACATTAGTAATCAAAAAATGGTTTGCACAGAAACAAACAATCAAACTAGTAATTCAAAACTAAAACAATACAGTTGATAAGCACGTTAGGTTTGACATTCCCATCAAACCACATGGCATAATGAATGATGTCATGCTTGTGGCTTTACTCATGTTTTCCTTATTATAAACACAAAGATTTTATAAATGGAGTTTTTTGTATAACATGCAGTTTATCTTTGTCAGTCACTAAAATAGGTTTCTACACTGAATGAATGGCAGTATGGCTTGTAAACAGGCTAACACAATTAGCTTAAGAGGGAGGTTAGATGAACAGCAAAACATATTCTGTTACATGAAGCAGCAATATTATACTCATGTCTCAGGATACACGTTCAAGCAGGAGAATGTTCTAAGCTATGAATCTTACCTTCAAATGCGTCTGTAGCTGTCAGTTCCTAATGGTGCTGCTGCTGTTTTTGTACAAGCAGCCACCATTTCACTGTCCGGTCTGAGAAACAGCACCTCCCTCTTTGTCAAAAAAGGGCAGGGTGTGGGAGTGACTCATACCACAGCAATGCTGATTGGTTCAGAAGGGGGAAAAAAAGCATGCAGCTTTTCCGCAATCCCCTTTCTGAAGAACACACACACCCTGCATGGAAAATGGCTGCAATGCGCTCTGCCAAGTTCAGAATTGAATCTTGTCACTTACAGACACGAATGAATAACTAGTTGGAGCAGATGAGTAAATTAGAGAACAATTAGATAGCCTATATAAAAAAAAAAGAAAAAGAGGAAATTCTGACGTTGACTAGTCTAATACTAATGCATGAGTCAAAAAGAATGTGGAAAAACAGTTTATGGGCCGTAAAGTAGATCATTAAACAATTCTTACATTTTATTAAATGCAACAATTACATAAGGTTTTCTTCATTCCGCTTGTGTTTCATGAATGAGGCCGTGCGTAAACATTCAGGAAGCAGCTACGTCCTGTGTGGCTTATCTGGTTAAGTGAGAAAAGAAACACTAAAGCATAAACAAAGGATGAATTTTACGCAGAAAGGAGAGGCGGTCGGGCAACTGTGCGTGTCAGCTGTCATTTGAACAGCTGGGAGAGAGTCAAGTTCATGACAGATGTGTAGTGTGAACTGGGCTTTGTGTGAGTTCATTTTGTAAACAGAGTGCCGGTAGATTACATTGCATAGCTAAGAAAATAATATGCATTGTATGCTTGGAGGAAAAGGTCACATTTTCACTTTGTTTAACAGAGAATGAGTGTCACCTCTAACCAGTTAAGACAGGAAAAGGAAATCTTACGTTGCACTGAGAAAGACAGGATGTCCCAAATGGAGATCTTGGATTTTATTCCTTCCAAGTACCTGCCGCAGAACAGAGGGGGGAAAAAAGCATAGAACTTTTAGCAAAGGATATTCAGAGTTTCGGGTCAGTTATCTGTTGAAATTGCAATAATGACTAGTGATAATCTTGGTAGCATCAGTTAGAATGTTATCAGATGTTTCACACAGTATGCTATTGTGGCAATTTAAGGCAATTTAAAGCAACTGTTGCAAACTAAAAGCCTGTTTTTTTTGTAAATATATATTCCATTTGACACCTTTCCAGCTAACAGGAAACATTCTCGGAAATTAAGCTAATGTTCTGGCAAGTTTCACTCAGAGCTACGAATTAACGTTTTTTCCAGTAACGTTAATAGAACGTTCGTTCAAAGTCATTTGGTCTTTAATAATGATAATAAATAAAATTAGCACAAAAACATTATTTATACATTATTCATGGATCTTTTTTCCTGAAACATTTTAGATGGATGTTCATCCTTTTTCAATATGGGATGGATCAGTAAAAATGTTTGTGGCAAGAAAAAAAAAACTGAGTTCTACTAATATGAAAGCAAGACATATCAATTCTAAATGTTCAATCAATGTTTTTATGTCACTTTATGGCTCATTCAGGAATACTATCGCATAACTTTGGAGAAACATAAACAGTATGGTTATAAAATATAATTTTTTTGAGGTGACAATGTTGTCATGGCAAATGTCTGACTTGCCACTTAAAGGGATAGTTCACAAACAAAACATTGATATTGACAAACATTGACAAAACATTTTTTTTTTAAATTACCCTGAACTTGTTCCATTGTCTTCCATAGTTTTTTTTTCCTACTATGAAAGCCAATGGCTACCATCAACTGTCTGGTTACCAACATTCTTTAAAATATCTTCTTTTGTGTTCAACAGAAAAAAGAAACTCAGACAGGTTTGGAACAACTTGAGGGTGAGTAAATGATGAAAAATTGTGGGTGAATTAAACCCTATAAGCAATTTTACAGTGACATATCCACAATTGATCAATGTTCTTTGATGTCAAATTAAATAATATTACTATTCATAACAATATTGTGGCATAATTGTAAAGTAGTATGGCTGTAGTATAGCGAGCTATAAAATATAAAAGTTAATTTTGTAAGAAGGCACTTTTAGGAGGGCAGCCGCCCATCACAATAAGGACACTGCATGCTGCAGTATGAGGCTGTCAAATTCAAGTTAAACAACTATCCTCAAACAGGGAACAAACTCCTTTAGTGTCGAACTGATGACTGTAATGGTGTTGTACTGAGAGCTTAGAGGACCAATTTATTAAGCAAAAAAGGGGATGCATGCAACTCTAAATGAAAGCATATTTACTGTTCATATTTTCCCATTTGATACACAGACCCTTGTTCCTGATCCATCCAGAGGGGGCAGTAATTTACATTTTCAGATTTCTGATTAAAAACGCCAGACAATGACAAAGTGAAATTGACTGTGATGCCCCCAGGAGGACTACATTTTAACCATTTAAATGCTGGATGGTTTTAGGATATGAATAACAAAGTTGCACCTACTATGTCCTCCATCCTTTCAATTTTTTTCAGTATTTAACCCTTTCGGCTCATCTTTATGCTTATCTTGTGTAAACAAATATGATTAGGTTAATTTATATTAACCAACTCACTTATTTAAATATAACAAATTCCCTCCATTTCCAACAGGAAAGACACGCATAATATCAAAAGATTAATTATCATTGATTAATATGATCATCACTTTTGAATATTTAACCCTTTCAGTTTATCTTTATGCCTTATCTTGTGTAAACAAATATGATTAGATTTATATGAACTAAATAACTGACTAATTTAAATATAACACAACTTCCCTCGATTCCAACAGGATAAACACACATAAAAATCAAAAGATTAATGATCATTGATTAATATGATCATCATTTTGCATATTTAACCCTTTCAGTTCATCTTTATGCCATATCTTGTGTAAACAAATATGATTAGGTTTATTTATATTAAATGAATAACTCACTTATTCAAATATAAAACAACTTCCCTCCATTTCCATCAGGAAAGACAAATAAAAAAAATAAAAAAGATGGATGATTATTGATTAATATGACTATCACTTTTGAAAATTTAACATTTTCAGTTCCTTATTCTGTGTAAACAAATATGATTAGGTTCATTCATATATATATATATATATATATATATAATATATATACACAAAAATAAATAAAAACTTACATTTTGCTTTATAATATATAGAATTCACTTATTTTAATTTAACACAACACATTTGACACATATATTTATTATTGATTAATGATCAACATTGAAAGGGTTAATAGGTCATTCGCACCAACACCAGCCCAATAGGAAAATGTTGTAAGTTTTATATTGATATATAAATAATAAAAAACTGGGCTGCCTTAATTAGTCAATTACAGAACTCAGACAAGGGCCCTGATGACTCTCTGGCAAGACTAATCTGAGACTAGTCCATACTGTGTCCCATACTCCAGGCTTAACTAGAAAAGCAGTTCGTGTTAGAGTGTACGCTCCATGCTCACTTAGTTAAGACTGGAACATGATCTCCTAAAGGTCTCTTCAAGTCAGCAATACTAGTAACCATAACTCTGACTATTAGTTACTTAATTGTAAAAGATGATTCTTTTTCTTGCAGTTTAACTTGAAAACAGTTTTATATGCTTGAGCACAGAGATAAAAAAATCCAGAGTGTCGAGTAAGTCAGGAAGTAAGCCGTCCCAACAGCATTCACCACTCCAAGGAGCGGCCATCTTTAAAGCTCTCTATCAGTTCACTCAGAGAAGCTAATATGTCAAAATTACCTGGTAAAATCACAGAAATACACAATATATATGATTTACACCCTTTTAGTACATTTAAGTGCGTTTTAGTCTTCAGGGACCATCCTTAACATGTTTCCTCTCTTTCTTTTGTACAGCATTGACTGTATGTCAAATTGGACATTTCCCTTGGACAAGCAGCCAAGGGATCAAGACAGAACAATTGCAGACCATCGTTAACAAGCCAAAGCACAACAAATCAACATCTTCCTGTGTTTTCCCAACCATTGTGAGTATTTGAAAAAAGTCTACAGCCCATCCAGAGTAGATCACTTTCAGCCAGCTGTTGTCTGCCCTGTTATAGCTCCCCCTAGCAGCTCCCTCCATATTTCCTTGTTCATGCTAACCATGATATCTATTCTCACCCTATACAGACACCATGCAAGACATGTAAAAATCCATATACAGGCATGCATTAGGGCCAATGTACATCCCAATGAGCCCATCCATCCATTAGTGGCCTGGGCCATTGGAGAACACAACTCCTCTTACCTTTTCAGATTGCTCTCTTCAAAGTCCCAATCCCGACTGTACTTCTTCTTCCCAGAAAACACTGCAAAAGAGGCACTTCCATTTTAGCTCAATGTGGAGGGGTGTTCAAATTGGACTATACCATTTAAACTGGTGTACAGATGGCCCTGGTGCCTCAAAAAGGGCCCTTTGGCCACCAATATTAATGCAAGTCTCCACTTGCTCCATTTCTGAGGCATCTATTAACCCCTATTGACCAGCCCACTCCTCAAGGCACAGATGCCCTCCCCCAGAGACATTCAAATATTCCAGCCTTCCAACAGTCAGATAGTCTATACAGAGAACCGACTGTCACTTCTGGAGGCAGCTGAGAGCACACAGACTCTCCAAACAGGGCAGCTGCCAAGCTCTGCCATTGGTGACACTAGGTGGAAGCTATTCATGTGGGGGCTTTTTATTAAAATTAAGCCTTAAGTAATAAATTAAGAGTTAGAATATACCAAATTTAGTTAAATAGGGTACTGAAATATGAGCCATCTATTGCATACGCTGGCACAGAGTTAAAAAAGCACACCCTTCCAGTGGTGTCAGTGTGTGTCCAAATAGAGCACCTGATTCTAGCATTAATAAAAGAGCTTAGCAGCCTTAGCTTTTGGAGTTTAACATATTTTAAGGTATACCAAGCAACATGTATGAGTTCTGATTTGAGACCAACCTGTGTTGAATCACTGTTTTGTATCTATATGAAATCATCATTTCACAGGCTTTATGAGGGCACAGACATTTCCAAGCTACTGTTCCTTTAAAGACAACAATCATGCTCTAAAATGAGCTCTTCAATGGTCTCGTTAATAATGCATGAATCAGCGTACAAGAACAATATTCACCCCATAAAACAAGAAATGATTACAATCAACTCAATGGGGATCAGTGCATCATTCTGTGATGCTGCAAGTACTTTGCACATGTTCTGAACACACAGACAAACGAATAATTTTGCCTGCAAAATGGTGCAAACACAGGATATATGTTTAAAATGTGATCACTAGCATATTTAGATGTCTTGAAACAAAATGTATGCTAAAACTAAAAATAACTCCCATGCACAGAAGCAAACATCTATCTAAATGCACAGAGGTGTGAAGCCACAGGATGAGTATGTAAGGTCACAGATGCTAGAAACAAAGAGATATGGGTATTGAAAGGCATACAGATCTACACAAGATTGTTTATTTATTTATTTTTGTCTACACACCATGTTTTGTTCTGTGTCAGTCTCAAACATGTATTATAACATTAGCATATGTATATGCTACAAATTAATGTAGTTTAGAAATCTACACTTTGAATTAATGCAAAGTACAAACTAAAGATTGGTGTGCTATAATCTAACCCATTGCATTGTCTCATTATTTTGTGCGAATCCAGTAGAAGTAGGCTAACTACATTGCTAAGCCTTGCAATCCTCATAGTCTGCTCAGCCATGATATTTCTAGTTTTTTTTTTTTTTTTTTCATTTTAGCATGTTAATGAAACGATTTTGTGGCTGTTCGTAAACGATGGTATAGCCTTTTATATGTCATCACCTCAGAACGTTGGTGGTCCTGACTAGTGATTTGAAAAATCACCAGAAAACCAGAAAACTGACGGTGTTACAACACTCATCATAGGTAGCGGTGTGTAGCCTACTTAAGCATGCTTATAACAAAAACGGACTGAAATAAAATCACAAAAACGCTTACCGTGCGTCGTGCTAAACCTGAAGGGAGAGTGCGTCAAACCGCTGCGGGTGGGATGATTTGATTAAACAGAAATAAGTGAAAAAAATAAAATTACAATGCATTAAACTACCTGAATCTTAGGGCGAACACAATCTAACATTCGAGTGCAGGATTATTTTCAGACAGGCATCGGTTGACTGCTCGACGCTGAGTGTTTTATCACTGACAGGTGTAGGCTACGCGGCCTACGAAACAGCTCTAACGTGAAACATTGTCTGAGAAATGATTATTGATTCTGAAATGACGCCAGGAACTTAGACAACGGATGAGGTAAAAAAAAAAAAAAATCAAATGTATAGGCTACTCACAGACAGTCTTGATTGTTCATGGATTGATTTCATAGATTTTGTTTAGGCTGTGCATCGCGTCTGTCAGTCATTTTGATGGATGTCAGCAGTCGTATTCTATCATATTTATTGCCTATAATGAATTGGGTGTATTTGTAAATACAGACATTTGTGTAGGCTACTAATGTCAGACATTAATTAATAAATAGTAGACATTAAAGTCCCCCTGAGATGAAAATCAAGGTTTTAATATTGTTTATGTCTGTGATGTTTTTCTCCTTAAAACAGTTACCAAATACGCGGTATGAAATCGTTGGTGTTTCTGACGTCACAATCTACCTGGTAACCAATCAGGTGTGATCGTCTATGAGTGGATTTCTGAGCTGCTGTGAGTGAGTGGAGGCGGGGCTAATTTGCCTATTCATAGAACTGGCAAGGGTGTAGAGTAAAATAAAGAGTAAATTCAAGCTATTTTAAAGGCTGAAGTTTTTTTTAAGGAAAAAACACTTAAAAATGTAATTTTGGTGACCAAATAAGAGTTTTAAGGGATATAATTATTGACTACAGGCGGACTTTAATTTAATAAAACATCCGTCCACAAGTCCAGACAAGTCTGTTGATTTAAAAGAGTCTTTGATGAAAGATTATTATTGGCCTACATTTGAAATTGGGAGTAAATTTGTTTTGAGTTTTTCTTTTCTGTCTTTTGTTTTGTGGGGGAAATGTGTCAAATGGAACTTATTTTAAACAACATATTATTATAATAATCATAGAGATGTGTAACATTTATTTTTTGTTTACTGTCAACATAATTCTGAGTTCAAATGTATTTTTTATAAAAAAAGATTATAGAAGATACTTGATGTACTGTACTGTGAAATGCCTAATAAAGTCTTGTCCACTGTATGTGCAGTTATTGTCTCAATTGAATTTGTGTAATTTATTGTAGGTTGTGATTGCAAAATATACGTTGATAGCTGTAAATTAAATTAAATTGCCACACGGTTGGTTATGTAAGTAAAATAGCCTTGGCCTACATAGAAACTGGAGTAGTATGTTTTACTGGTGTTTTTAAAAAAGCATATATATTTCTTCTTCATTACATGCACCAAAACTTGAAAAGATCAAGGAAAATGATGCTTTTTCATGATATCACCCTTTGAAGCTGAATGTAAAGATTATTATTCAAACAGAGTAGGCGCCATTTTAAGACATCTTTAGCACTATAACTCATACAGTATTATAAATACATTTCAGGCATGTGACAGAAAGGGAAATGTCTGACGTATCATGGAGTTGTGGGCACTGTCCATGGTGCTGCAGGATTTCTGTGACTTCCTTCTTTTTTTAATGTTGGATTTAGATAGGGAGGTAGCAAAGATCATGTAGCCTATTTTGTTCCTTTTTGTTAGATTACTTAAAGATCACTTAGTTAAAGAGGTTAGGCTACCCAGATAGCAAACTGACATTGAATCAACGTGGACACATGACATTGAAACAACGTTGATCTGACATTGTTTTGCTCATCGGATTAACGTTGAACCAACGTCAGACGCGTCTTTCTTTCAAATATAACGGAAAAACAAACTTGAAATCAACGTTGTTTCAACGTTATGAAAGCAAACCAGTTTTCGATTTTCATTTAGCTTTGAAGAATGCCGCGTCTGACGCTGGTTCAACGTTAATTCGATGAGTAAAACAAAGCCAGATCAACATTGTTTCGATGTCATGAGAGACGTCGTTTCCACGTTGATTCAATGTCAGTTTGCTGTCTGGGTATACACTTTAACTAGTGTTGTTAAAGACGACAACTTTACAGTACACGAGAAGTAGCCTGTGCGGTTTAGTCACGTGCTCTTTGTTTATGACCAACAGCTCTGTCTTTGTTCCACCTGTCGCTTCTTTAACAGCAGTATTCAAACAAATGAACGGAATCTTATATTTCTACGACTTTATCGTTTCTATTGTGTATTATGGCAACTGTATTTCTGATTTGTGAAATTGGAATTTCAACTAGTAAGAAATAAATTCTTAGTATCAACAACTGAATTTGGATGGCAGCTTTTTTAAATTATTTAGCTAGTGAAAATACAATTACACTTTTAGTTGATTTAATTCTTAAAGAATCAAAAAATCGTATTTCTGTGACTGATGACGTCAATGTTAATTTCAAGAATTAACATTTTACGAGTGGAGTGTAATTCCTGATATCAAAAATTGCCATTGTTAGTTGTAGAAATCGAATTCCTAATATCAAGAATGAACATTTTAACTAGTGATCTCTTAACTGATCTCTTCTTCCATTGGTCAGAGGCATTGAGAAGTGTTGTGTCGTCATCATCACAGCGCCTCCCAGTCCCAACGGCAGCCCGTTCAACTTCTGCTTTAAATGAAATGAATGCATACAGGCACAAAGGAAAAAGTCAAAAATTGTTTTTATTCACGTCATAAATCTTCAAATACAGTAAAAACCGTTGGGCGTCTACTCTAGATGTTCCCGCGTTTCGTGAGGAGAAGAGTAGGGTTCAAAACACAACAAGCAATGAAGACTGAAGCCAAGACGGTCAAGACGCGAATCAGAGCTCATAAACCTCATAAAACCTTATAACACTAGCCTACAATGGTACCCTGGTGTTCTTCTACACACACACACAAAAAAAAAACATCCTGAAAATGATTGAAACCTCAAAGCTACAGACATTCTTCTAACGTTCCTCAAATTTTTGCAAGTTGAGATTGTAGTATCAGCAATCCACCACAAGAGGGAAGTATACATCTGAAACATCAGTGGACACAAAGCTGGCCAGCGCGTGGACATGCAACTGTTTCAGGTTTGATCTCTTCTTCATTCCTCCACCTTCGCAAAAATGTATTATGCCGTGTGTGTGTGTTTGTGGACAAAATGTCCCCACAAAGATGGCAATATCCAAAATCCTTGTGGGAACTTTTTTTTTTTTGGAACACAGCCTATAAATCATACTAAGTGGTTTTTTGACAATGTAAAAATGCAGAACATTTTCTGTGATGGGTAGGTTTAGGGGTAGAGTTAGTGATAAAATATACAATTTTTACAGTATAAAAATACTGTGTGTGTGTGTGTGTGTGTTTGTGGATAATACCGTCCAACATAGCTGTTAAAGCAGATTACTTTCAGAATGTTTACCAGACACACTCAAACTGACAAAATATGCAAATACTTTGCAAATGCATTCCAAGTGTGGTTTTATACCAACATGCATTGTTGTGATACTGTGGCAGTTTCTGAGGAAATCTAATGTGCCTGAAGAATATAGTGTATATAATATAATATACAGTATGCATCAATATGGCAGTCTCACAAGAACACTAAAGCACGTTTTGGAAGATGTTGTGGACAAAGTACTTTCTGACATGATCCTTTCCATATGCTTGATTAGAAAGGAAATGAGAAAGGGCACTGTCAAGCTCCAAAATGTATTTTTATTTTAATTATTATTATTTTTTATTCTTTATTAAGTATGCTTTATATCAAAATGAACATCATACGTTTGGAACAACATGAGAGTGAGTAAATAATGTCAGATTTGATTGATAAATAGTTTCAGAACACAGATGCCTCATTATTTACAATTGTTTGGCCAAACATTAGGCGGAAACATCACACTTTCACCAGTGTTAGTGCTAGAGACACTTGTGTATTGTAGTAGGTGAAAGTGTTAGTTTTATTAGAGGATGTAATAGCATGTCGGAAGGTTTTATCACTCTCGAGGCCTGGCGTGGTTGTTCGGTGAAGTGACCCGGATTCTGAAGCAAAGTGGTGGAGGTGTTGTCGAGTGGGAATGGGGGTGGGTGGGGGGGGTCTGGTATGATGAGAGTGGATTAGAGATAGGGGGGGTGATGCAGTTTTGCAGCTGTGCGTGTGCTTCTGTGTCTGTGTGTGATTACAGGGGGGCAGGAAAGGTTCAGAAGTGTTGGAGCAGAAAATCTCTCTTCTCTCTCCTCCTCTTTCTCTTTCTGTCACCGGGCCAGACGTAAAGCAACAGCAATTTGTGCGATTTCACAGCTCACTGGATCCCAAAAAACTCTGACAACCTTATACTGAGAAAGGAAGAGAAGCGAGGAGAAATGGAAGAGTGGAACGATGTTATGAACTAAATAAGGGGAATTTGAAGGTCCAGGGAAAATATAAATATGTGGAATGATGAGGAAATCTAACTATTACAGTGTCTTTCCGACTTGTTTTGCTTTAGAACCAAAATGGCGAACTTAAACAGCACTGATATTTTTAAAAAGTAATCAAGATATTCTTAAAATTAAACAGAAATGTGTTAAACAGGGATAGTTCATCCAAAAATATCCAGACTGTTGATGGCACCCATTGACTTCCATAGTAGGAAAAAAAAAATACTATTGGAGTCAAAGGCTACCGTCAAGTTACCAATATTCTTCAAAATATCATCTTTTGTGTTCAGCAGAAGAAAGAAAGTCATACAGGTTTGGAACAACGGGTGAGAAAACAATGAATTTTGAAGAATGAATGAAGAATTTTCATTTTTGGGTGAACTATCCCTTTAATATTAACTGCGTAGCTACAAGAACATTTAAATATTAAAATAAAGCAAAATATTAACATGACAAACTGAACTGTGAAACACAGTTTTGGTTTAAAAAATCTTTATCCTCACTGCAATCGGACCCTTATTTAATGTAGTCTGGGTTGTGTTTTCTTTTCCCTTGAGCAGTTGTTTATGGTTTTCGAGGACAAGGGCACATCACACAACCTGTCAATGTTAATATCATGAATTTAAGAGTTTAATTGAACATATGGCATTTGATGGTTCAAGCAAAAATATGGTTCGATGCATAACATTATTTGCTTTTAGCATGTTTAAGTGTGTCAGTCGAGAACCACTGATCTAGGTAATAACCTCAACAAAAAAAAAAAGTGTAGATTTTGTACATGATTTAGGAAGCAAATTTTTAAAGGAATGAATACTTTTGTTCAGCAAAGACAGATCAAATTGATCAAAAGTGACAGACAGTAAAGACTTTTACTTTGTTATTCAAAACTTCTATTTCAAATAAATCTTTTAAACTTCCCCAAGCAGCACAACTGTTTTCAACATTGATAATAATAAGAAATGTTTCTTGAGCAGCAAATCAGCATATTAGAATGATTTCTGAAGGATCATGTGACACTTTAGATTGGAGTAATGATGCTGAAAATTCAGCTTTGATCACAGAAATAAATTATTTTAAATTGTAATGATATTTCACAATATTACAGTTTTTACTGTATTTTTGATCAAACAAATGCAGCCTTGGTGATCATAGAGACTTCAAAAACATTTAAAAAATCGTACAATTTTGAACGGTTGTGTATCAGATGTCTAAAAAGATTTTGCAGATTTGTTCCTACATACAGGTCTTTTATGCCCTCCATTTGTGAGTCTTCTGCTGGCTTAAGAACTATACTATGAGCTCAGCACAAAATCTGGCCCTGAGGACCACCTAATCCTCCAATCTCTTCATGAGCATTAACCGCTCTTTGAGGTTCCATTTGTGTGGCCTTTTCCTTTATCTAATATTCAGAGATGTGTCACTTTTAACCCCAGAAAAACCTCTGAAGCTGTCCTGAATGCATAATGCTCTCTCCTGAACAATTACGGTGTTTGCAGACAAGCGAAGAAGAAACTCGTGCAATAATTGAATAGGCATTGGCCAGGATGACGGAGCACTTAAAAGAACCGCCTCTTCAGAAGAGGAGCTTCAAGTGCCCTCAAGATAAGATGTGTCACCTGAGTTCTTTGTCTCAAGGGCTGTAGGACATCTGGATTGGCTTTTAAGGTCAGTCATGGGACAGGAAGCCCCTTTAATCCCACCAGCTGTAAAATGAGGAGGATATTCCTTGGGTTGCGGAACAGTAGCTGCCTACAGGTCCGTCTAATCGCTCCACATCACCTTAAAGACTTTAAAGAGTTCACTTAAAATTCAGATTATTTACTCTCCCTCTTGTCGATCCAAAGCAGCGTGGATTTCTTTCTTCCATGGAACACCAAAGGTGACTCAGCAATGAATAAGGACTGGGAGTGTCAAGCTTCAAAAGTGACTCAAAAATAGCCATAAAATAATGAATATTAGTTCACGTGCTATATTACTAATTTTCTGAAACCAATCGATGGCTTAGTCAACAGACAAACAGAATAAGAATTTGATAGCTAAAGATATGACCTCTAAACACAAGTGCATTTAAGCATTGTTGTAAATAAAGCTCTGATAAATAAATAGTGCAAATGAAATGGAGATAAAAGGCATATACTGTAAAAAATGATAACAATTTTAACGGTTAAAGACTGTAAAAATGCTATGGTAAAATTTGGTTAATGGTTAGTTCCCTTACTAGATAAGGTGCAAAACTATAAAATAAAACTTAACAGGACATTTCATGTAATTTTACAGTAGAATACTTTTAAATGTACAGTTTTTGGAAGTGAAATAGAACAAGTCATCTTATAATTTACAGTGAAAAAGCGAGTTTACATCTCACAATTCTGAGAAAAGAAGCCAGAATTGTGAAGATGGAAACTCGCAATTTCAAGAAAAATGTCAGAATTGTGAGAAGTAAAAAAAAAATGTTTTACTGTAAATTTAAGTTAAATCTGTAAAGCCTAAAATGCTGTTACTATATTTTTAAAGGTAAAGGTCTTGCAACCACAGCTGCCGTATTTTTACCATAAATTTCACAGATTTTTTTTTTTTTTTTTTTTTATACAGTGAATGTATTTATGTGCCCCTATTATGCTATTTTAAAGGTTCCTAATTTTGTTTTGGAGGTCTCCTACAATAGGTTTACATGCATCCAAGATCAAAAAACACTTCAATTTTATCATAATACACATTGCAGCATCACCTCATTTCAGAGCCTGAAAAAAATGGTTAGTTCAAAGATTCAGTCTCTCTAAACCCCTCCTTTCTGAGAGCCTACTGTGCTCTGATTGGTCAGATGGGCTGATGTCTGTTGTAATTGGTCTACTGATTGCAGCATGTACATGTACAGCTACAACTACTGGGTTTGAGGATGGGTCAAAGTAGACGCTGTTCGTGGGCATTATGCACATTTGTTACAAACCTACATAGGTTCATGCTAGCCTGGCTAACGCCAGACCCAATTCTCGTTGAGACTTGGGTCTGGGAACCACATGTACATTTTCTCGTATTTGAGGCGTGGTTTACGATTGCCCGGCGCCGTTTATTGGGTGCTAAGCATGTCTGTCAAATGCGCCTGTACGTAGCTCATATGCAATCGTTTCAATTATACCAGATGACGTATGTAGAGCGACAGAAATTAGACAAGGAAGAAGACGACGGGTCAGATATTTTTGTGTAAACAATGACGTTCGCGACTATTGCCGTTTGTGCAAGATAAACATGCGGTAGCTTCGCGTCTGCTGCCATGTTGAATCCATAGAAATAAACAAACTGCTGCGGTGTGTTGCATAGATGTCGTCATCGTCTTGCTGCTCCCTCCCCGTTCTGTGATTGGTTCCCTAAATGAGGCGAAAATCTGGCCCATGGTATCCATACTGCCTTTCAGCGTGAATAAAATCGCGCTGCGGGAAGGCAGCATGGGGAAACCCAGACTAGGTTCATGCAGGAAGTGAGACTGGAATTGCTGACGGCTCATTTCGGGAGTGCAGAAACGATTCTTTCTTTTAGGAGACAATAACTTTATTTGTTGTGGAGTTTGATCTTTCAAATTTTGAACAAATCTTTTCAAATAGTTCAAAAACAGCTATATTACACACTGGCTGAAAGGTAATTATCTAAATAAATAAAAAAAGCATAACAGCGGCACTTGAAAGAATAGAAGCAGGTAAGTAGATAAACACAGACTCTTTTAGACGTGCGGTGTGGGCCTTGTTTTCTCACATGATCAAGGAATGACTTTGTAGGGTGAGGGGTCAAGTGAAGGTGGCATCCCCAAGCAGCCAACTGGAAAGCTTTGAGTTCAAAGGTCATTGAAAATATGCTCGATTGGTTGACTTGTCATACAAATCAGATCAGCTGCTAGCTGTACTAACATGACCTGGCCTATTAACAGAGCAGAGACAGCGGGCAGAAAAACGCTGCTAGTAGAAAATCTGTTTCTTCATATTTTTAACCTTCAGATATGGAGTAAATGTTATAATGCTACACTGTTTCTAGCTTAATTTTATATTCCCTCTGTGACTTTGACCTTGTCTTCCTCGCCACAAGCATTTGTAAGAGTGTGATTTATCTGTCAGATTAATTTTGTTGGCTGCATTGAAATGTTTTTAAGATAGGGGTCACTCTTCGGGTCAAAGATGGCAGCCAATAAATTGAAGGGGAAGGGAGAGGGTGTTTAAAGCAAATTGTCAGAGGACAGAATAATTGAAAGTATTGCATTTGCACAAACATAATAGCATCTCTGAATTATTCAAAAGTTTATGGGATTATATGGTCTATAATAGAGTTTACAATTAAATGTGTGTTAAACACAACAATCAATAACTTTGTTTCATAGTAAACATGCATTGCAGATATGCATTAACTTAAGGACTGCTGTCGCAGAGGGAATGTGTCTTTAGAATAGTGTGAATTTCAATGAAATCAATAACGTGTTTTCTTAAAGCTCTTAGCTGGCATTCAGTTTTGCATGCCTTGCAACAGCTAGGCTATATGAGAGAGCTATATCAACACATATATTTATACTCAAAGTAAGCACATCTTTCATCAGAGCGACATCAGAGGTATCATGCATGCATTTCAATGATTGACATTAGTGCAACAAACACATGTATATAGTACATTTTCTTTATAATCAATATTGATTTTGACCAAACCAACATTATTGCTATTTAATGCAAACTAAAATATGTAAAAATGTAAAAAAAAAAAGAAAAAAAAAAGAAAAAAAAATATGTATGTAAAAGGCATTGTTTCCATTGTCTGTTTTAAATAGTCACTTGAAATTCATATATATAAAAGTTCAAATTGACTTAAAATTCACTTAAAATATTCAAACTTTTACCATTATATTATATTTTATTATATTATGCTTTTGTTAATTGATCAAACTGACAATTATTAAAGGCCAAAAATAGGCTGTTTAATTATTAATCATATAGTGATAAAACAATACATAATCATAAAAAACTGTATTAACTTACCTATATGTATTGTACAGGTTAAAATTTAATGTGAGTATTGTTATGATGCATGAAAGTTGTTGAAAAAAATTATTAAAACATCTGTATGACTTGTATTGAATCAGACTTTTGCTAATGATATTTAAACCAGAGATCATATAAAAAAAAACAAAAAAAAAAACACTTAAATCAAATTAAGATCTGCTTAATTTAAAATTTTATTTACAACAAAATCATTATGAAATTATAATAAAAAAGTTTTATATATTGCCTAGTAAATAACAGTAATTTTAAAACAAAGGATCATGGAAAAAAGGATTACAATATGAAAAATACATTTATGTATTTTTTTTCCTTTAGTAAAACTGTATAGCTTATCCAAGAGACTGTAAGAGGTCGATGGGCAAAAGAAAATCTCTAGATGGAGGCCCACGTGGACGGACGATCTTATAAGGCAGATGTTTATGACTCGTTATTTACAAGCTCTTTAATCTGGCCCATTTCCTTGCCCTTGGCAGTGGACGGGTCAATGGGTCGCTCCGGCTGGACCCGCGCGCCGCTGGTCATTCATCTCCTCACGGGCAGCTAATGTGGGGCAGTCGCTGGAGCGAAAAGCTGTCAGGGCTGTTTTTCATTCACCGGCCGTTTTCCCGCATACATTTCAATTAGAGGAGCTTTGGGATGCTACCGGTCCGTCAAAGGAAGGTCTGGCAAAACCCTCGTTTAATACTCCCATCTGTAAGATAAATATTAGCCCCGTCGCTACCCGTATCGATTTGCGCTAAGGTTAAAAGCTTTGAGGACCTTGGCTTGAATATGGGCTGCTCGACAGCTTCCCTTCACCCCCACGGTCAGATCGCACGGAGGTCTGACCCAGACAGTTGAATCCTGGTCCTTGATTTCTTCCCCCATTTGTGATTAAATGCTGCCTCTCTCCCCGTCACCCCAACCTCAACCCTGGACCTCTCCGCTCCCAGGTCACTTAACCTTGAACCCAATTACAAGATAAGGTTACTTAAAGGTGACCCCAGCTTTGCTTTACTCAGCTAATAGGACGGTTGAGAAAAAGGCCAGTGCAGCTGATACGCTTCTAGCTAATTCACAGGGGTTGACAAAGGTCGCACTCAAGCCATAAAGAAGAGCTTCGATCTCACACGCAAAATAAAACTCAGCAATACACGAAGACAGTCAGGCAGAGGGCCAGCAGCGCAGTCTGCTATTCAGATAAGACATTTTTGATGCATTACAGTCAACCTGATGCGTTAACATTCATATACTGCCACAGTATTTACACTGTCAACCACAGTGTACAGACTGGAACTTTTCTACCTGAGCAAAAATTTCAATTTACATAATTATTTTTAAACTGTTTTAATTCCTAGAGCTAGGTGCACATCCCAAATACATAAAAGTTAATAAAATCAATCCAGTGTATACAGGGATGTGTAAAGAGAATGTTAAAAAGGGGCATCTTATTCCAATTCCAATATAGCAATTACTACAGTAATTATATCTATTATATCTATACAAAGACATTGGTAGATGTAGACATCTGTTACAATGGTAGACATTGTAAACAGACTGTGGAGTCACAATTATGAATGTGGGACTACTGCTATAAACTTCTTGTATTTTATATGTACAACAACCAGAATACTTGCAACAAAAAGAAAAGTGAATTTAAAGTTAAGCAAGACAATACATAACCCTAGTAACGTGTTATGGCAAAGACATCTCAGATAGTCTGACGGCAGATAAAAATAAACAGTAAATAAATCGCTGCGTACGAAATCGAATACTTCGCTGCTATAGCTATATGACTTTCGAGTGATTCCTTACTTAATCGGCGCGATACCGATGAGATTGGTTCAGGACATCCCTAGAAATAACTGTTTTCTAAATAAATACATTTTAAAATGTAATGTATTCCTGTGATGCAAAGCTGAATTTTCAGCATCATGCGTCACATGATCCTTCAGAAATCATTCTAATATGCTGATTTACCGTTTAAGAAATATTTCTTATTTTGATAACTGTTGTGCTGACATTTGTACAGTCGAATCCACATCATGTGTAACATGAAAGAAAAGAAAAAATTACAAACATAAAATTAAGATTAGACATTAATAAATGTCTCCAACTCAAACTCAATTGGTTATGGACTTGGACTCAACAAGGTGGACTCAGACCCAACACTAGCAATTAGTATTTCTATCATGGCTGTCAAACGCTCTAAAATGGGAATGCTGATTAAAGATAGGGCAGGTAAATTTTTAGGTGGCTAGCAAAAGAAAAGCCACACCTCCTTCAAAACACATGTACAGCAGGGAGCAAACAAAAGCATCATGAGAGATGGCGTTAAACTACCTCATGGTTCAAAGCACATAACATTACAATAATAATGAACAAAAATAAACTTCTTTCTTGTACCACCTGACTTCCGCAGATTCATTTCGCTGTTGATTAGTTTGATTCACAAACCGCTCCAAGTATAACACCTCTTACAAATTACTTGTTATTTTGGTTCAGGAGGAACTGTTAAAGGCGACTGCTGTTTCGGTTGCGGTGCTCGGTGACTGACGTCTGTCTAACTCATAGCATGAAACGCTCTGATGACGTGTGATGTGTGCGCGAGCAGGTGCGAGGAGGTATGGAAATACATACATTGACAGGCAAACATTGTATCATTGCATTCGGAACGAATTCAGTGATTGGACAAACATTTTATGGTCCTATGCCATCCACAGAAAATATATACATTTGGACTACTTAGCTATCAGGATGTGAAGAGACTTTCAACCAGCATTACAAAAAATGTTTCTGGAACAAATCACCTACCCTGCCTTTATTTGCATGCCATTTAATACATCAGGTAAAAGTACTTCAGCTTTGAAAAGCACATCTCAAGAGTTGCAAAAACATTTTAATTATATATTAATAATATTGTATATAATATATAATTAACATTTCATCACCACAAACTCACGCCCAACTCACACATTTTTTTAGATTGTATCTTTGTTTAGCCATAAGGAATTATTTGCCTTGTAAGTAAGGAATAGTAAGAAATCTGAATGAAACAACCTCTGCACATGAGTTAATTATGATAGAATAGGATTTTTATGGTATGTCAGTGTAAATTCACTATTAAAGGTATAGTTCATGAAAGTTCTATCATTATCTACTCACCCTCATGTCTTTCCATGCCTGTAAGAACACAAAAGTAAGAAAAATAGCAAAATACTAGAGTATATTATCTAAGTATGATTTTTTTATTACTTATTAATAATAACAGCAACAATAATAATAATTTTTATAATATTTCTTGGCCAATACATTTTCACTGGCCATTCACTCTGGCCAGTTTGGCTCCGGCTCACATTGTGTGTCCCAGTTTCAGTTCCAAGATTGAAATGAGGACTAATATCATTGTCTAATTTGTTGTTCATTGCATCAAGAGTTTTATTCACCCTTTTCATCATATGAAAGAAAGGGGCTGCAACTGACGTACTTAAACGTATCAGTTCATTGTTTGTAAGTCAAGCCTTTGAAATAGGTCATTGTATTTTGGTGAGAGACAAAGGGACTGTAAAAATTGCACAGCAATGCCAGACCAATATGCACACAAGGTCTGTCATTTAAATGATACATATAAAACATCCGTGAAGGCAAACATTTAGCAATAGCAGAACAAAGCACCTGAAACAAGCCGTGTTATTGGTATTTTGACAATGAGGGTGAAAAAAAAAAGAAAGAAGAAAAACAGATTCAGTATTTAATACACACAGTATTTAGTGTTGGCTGATTGCTTACTGATAGAAATAGGGAGAAAAGGGCCAGAGAGGGAGGGAGAGATGGAGTGAGAAGGAGCGAGAGTGCTCTGGTATACAGAATAGCCTGTTGACCGCTGGGTGAACCTTCCTGTGAACTGAGGATGAACCTTCAACTTGAGGAGCGTCGGTCACAGATCTCCCTGGGAGCTACAAACAGGGGCAGCCAACCCTGAGACCGACACACCAGCACTTAATACACACATCTTGCACTATTCACCCCTGTGTACACACTTTTTTCGCTTTCTCACACCTTCGACACAGCCATACGCTAAACGACAGAGCTGAAAATCAACAATAGCCGCTTATTTTAGGTAAGCATGCGGCATCCAGATAGATGCATTGCTTTGAATTTCCTTGACACACTATGCAATAGTGTATGCGCACACCAGTAACTAGCGCTGTAACAAGCACATACGCAACAGCGCTGTAACTATCATAACACGACACGCCCAGCGGGGCGATTGCAAAATGCGGTGCAGGGGTCATGGACGGGTCAGTGTCGAACATACCATTCCTGTCTCTGTTTGGCACTCAGTTGCAAATGTCACAAGGGAGGGGATACAGCGATGCTAGGCAGTGCAAACTCGACTTTCCGAGATGAAAGCTGAATTACTTTAAAGAGTCCTATTAACAACAGCATTGTGTTGTGAAGTGGGGCAAATGTGAGCCGGAGGGTGTCAAACGGGGGTGAATGGAGATCTGAACCTATAAGAAATATGTACTGTACTACGAGAGAACTGACAGTGTGATAGACATAGAAAGCTCATAACATGAATGAATGAGGCATTTATATAGTGCTTTCATATGTACTTCTGTACACCCAAAGCGCTTTACAATCATGTCGGGATCTCTCCTCAACCGCCACCAGTGTGAGCATCCACTTGGATGATGCGAAGGCAGCCACAGTACAACGGCGCCAGTGCGCTCACCATACACCAGCTAAAGGTGGAGAGAGGAGAGAGAGTGATAGAGCCAATTCAATGGATAACCTGACTTTTGCCTCTTCAAAAAATTGGATTAAAAATATTATTCATTGATTATTTATTTTTCATTTATTTTCATAGTATAAATATGAATATCAACTAAACAAAGCAACTTTAAAATATATACACTACTGTTCAAAAGTTTGGGGTCAGTTTACTATTTGTAATGTTTTTGAAAAAAGTCTCTTATGCCAACAAGGCTGCATTTATTTGATTAAAAAAAAAGAAAAAAATTTTTGTAACAAATAAAAACAGTAATATTGTTGGTTATTATTACAAATTAAAATGATTTGTAATTTATTCCTGTGATATCAAAACTGAATTTTCAGCATCATTAATCTAGTCTTCACCCTTCAGTGTAACATGATCCTTCAGAAATCATGCTAATATGCTGAGTTGATGCTCAAGAAACATTTCTTATTTTTATCAATGTTGAAAACAGTTGTGCTGCTTAATATTTTTGTTTTTTCAAGACACATTACAATGCATTGATGTTATTCATACAATGTATAACTGCACAGTTGAAAATAAATTATAAATAGTGATAATAAAATTGCTTCTCCTGTTTTGCAATTAAATTTAGAAAAAAAGTACCAAATGTACTAACAGCCAGGGATGTTTACCTGTGCAAAACTCACCATTACAACGATGTGCCTGTGATTGCCAGGGCATTACTAAGCAATTTCATTTCCATACTAGCCAGATGTTGAATTTTCTGTGAATAGAAATATATAATATTACATATAAATAAAATGGGTTAAGAATACTGTTTAGTGTTGAATAAAGTAAATATCTGAATATTTTATTGAAAGCCATGGCATGTGCATATGAGAAAACACATTACGCAGATCATATTGGCCATAAAAATCATTATGTTGTTACTGTATTGCAGGGCAGCTAAGAGCCAAGGACACCTTGTCATAGCAAAAAAACAAAACAAATGGAGAGACAACTGTCCCTGAGGTCAGAACAGGTGCTGCAGGACTGGTCAGAGTCCGCCGGGACAGCTGCTCTATTCCTGTCCGGAACAGAGCCGGCTGACTGCAGATCCACTGAGAGTAATGACAGATGGACAGGTGGGGGAGCCCTCGAACGGCCTGAAGGTCTCCGTTTTACACTCCAAGAGGATGATGGAGAAACATTTCTCTCAACAGAGATACAACTGATGCCTCTATCAAAAAGTAATTGCATCATAAATATTTTTTAAATGTGTTAAATCAGCATGTGTTTGTTTCTAATAGTGTTTTGCTGTCCTTTGGAAACAGATTTAATCACTCCGATGAGCAATTTCCACACACACAGACTCATGGAAAAACACGGAGAATCATGCAGCTGCAACACCCCGCGCCAATTAACATGACTGCGACCTCACACATCCGGGTCAGTGCATCCGACCAGGGGAACAAAGGCAGAGCTGGTCCCAGAATGCGAGGTCCCAATTACCCTTGAGTGAGATCCACAGAGCATAATGCTGCAGGTGAGAAGTTGGATAGGGCTTCTGTGAGAGGCTGGCAGAGACACAATGACCCTCTGTGGCACCGGCTTGGAATCGCTGCGTGTCTGCGATGAAAAATGCTGAGGGCACAAGCACAAAACAGTACACAGACTAATGAATTCAGTGCATGTGTAATTTATGACGAGCAGACGGGCCCCTTGATTCTCTGTGGTGTTAAACTGCATGCTACAAATGTGCATAACACATCAAATTAATAACGTATTTGAGAGCGAGTTAGCAAGACGGAGCGCTTAAAATGTCATGTGAGGTCATTCTATGTGAAATTTTAAAACAAGTTATTTACGCATAATAGTATCTTAATAGAAAAGTTAACATAAAAATGTCATACAAAAATAGTCATTACTAGTCACCCTAATGTTATTTCAAACACATACAATAGGTTCACATGTCTCCAAGGTCAAAAAGCACTTTCATTTACTTTTAATATACATTGCACATCACCTCATTTCTCAAAGGCCCTGTTTACACTTGGTATTAATGCGTTTTGGTCGATCGGGTCTCAAGTAGAAGAGGGTGACGCATTCCTGTGTACACCTGGTGTTTTAATCCGTCTCTTTTGTCCACTTCTGTCCTAATTTCTTTGAGGGCAGGTAAAAGTTTTTTTTTGTTTTTTTTTTAGATCTTTCAATCTAATGTGCAAAATAAGCTTGCGCAATTTACATATGAACGCGCCCGGAGACGACGAAAAAACATGGAAAGCAGCAGCTTCCGTTTCTGCTCTGACAGCCAGAAGACAACTTAACTGCGTGTTCATCTTCAAACCAAACTTGGGTCTTAAGCCGACAAAGTCTTGCATGCTTCCCATAATGTTTACGCATTCTCAGTAGCCAGAGCGAAGGCGTCTTTTGAGGCTGTTGGAACGTTTCCGACCACATGAACGTTTACACTACGAAAGCAATCCAGCCGAATTTGTTTTCGACTACCTCTGGAAGTGGTCGAAAGTGGGCAAGATCAAAACGTTTTAGATACTAGGTGTACACAGGACCAAACCGTCTGAAAATGGTTTGTTTCTCTAAACCCCTCCTTTCCGAGAGCTACTCTGCTCTGATTGGTCAGATGGCTCAGTCTGTTTGCATTGGTCGACTGCTTACAGCGCATGGAAGAAACGGAATGGCCATAACTATATCTGAATTTTACCTTTTTAATTAATTTATTATCATAAATCTCCCCCCACCCCCCCCACCCCCACCTCCGAAAAAAAAAAGTTGTCAGAATGTTGTATAAAAGTACTTTTGAAGTCGTACAATAACTAAGGAGTAGATCATATTTTAGTTATACACCAAAACCTTAAATTGTGTCTTTGCATCAAATAAAAAAATGGTTCATTGGTACATCAAAATAGAGATTACCACCAAACGTTATTGGTTTTTCTGTGTTGTTGCTGCCTGAAAATAGTCATATGGACTGTTTTATGGAGGGGGTTTTTATATCCCCTAATCCTCTTGCTTTGGGTGAACTATTCCTTTAAAAATCGGTTAAGCAAACATATTAAGATACTAACTGCTCTGGCAAACACAGCGTATAGTGGCAGATGTGATCAATTGTCAGAGTGAAGTGTGGAGACCACATGATAAGAAATTTGCCTAAAGGCCACGAGGACTGAACGCTGTATCTCATCTCAACTTGTTCCCTTTCTGTTAACAGTTCAATGGCATGGCATCCCTGCAACAATTATCCTGCCCTTACTGTACCGAATGTCTCGATAGAATTTGACTGTGATCTAATGTAGTAGATCCATCAGTGCTGGTGTGACTGCAGAGGAGTTCATACAGAGATCAGGAATCAATGCAGCTCTGCAAAGGGCATATGCAGTTTGTCAGTGGAGTACAAGTCTGTACACAATCTGTGCATGCAAAACTCAGCAAAGGTTAACAACCATCATTTACTAAGTTCCTTATATTCCCTGCCATTTAAGTCACTGAAAATATGTGATTCAAAACTTAATTTAACTAGAAAAATTTAAGATTTTGAAAAATGTAACAAAGAAATATTTTGACATAAAATAAGGAATTCAAATATTTAGATCCATTTATTTAAAATAAAATGTATTAATACATTATTAAATGTACAATTCCTGAAGAAAATGTGAAGTGGTGCTTGCAGTGTCAAAACTCGCCTCTCGGTTGCTAGAGTGTGGTACATGATTGAATACGAGCCAACAAACATGTCTGTACGATGTCGTGGAGCTGAAATATGGCTTCTATATGTTGCAATATGGTTTCTATGTGGCTCTAAACAGTTGCAAGGGTGTTCTGAGTGAACACTATATAGATATTGATATATTTGAACTAAGTTCCATTTTTATTTATTTATTATTAAGTCATTTCCTATCGTTGTTTTAATGAGATGAGGTGTTGCGCATTCTACAGGCCCCACCCAACAGCACTTCAGAGCAATCAATGAATTATTATCGCACAATTATGCCAACTGATTGCTTATGAACTAATGTTTATGATTTGTGACAATCAATGTTTACGTTGCAGTGTTTATATGGTATATGGTTTAAGCGTTTAAATGACCCTCTTACTATCTTAAAGTACCATCTGTGAATATATGTAGCTACAATAAAAATTATGAATGAATGAATGAATGCATAGATCTGCGTCGTTTGCCTGTCTACATTAGTGGGCCAGTGGTTGAATCTTTGCCACGCGTGTCAGAGGTTTGGGTTCTAATCTGTAATCATATGTTTTTTTTTTTTTTTTTTTTTTTAACTCATCCAAACAGAATATGCTCATCAGTGGTTGTATATCAAGCAGGGAAACTTGTGTGCATATTGTTTTGTGATTTCACCGGAAGCTCAGCACAGATGCACAAGAGATTGATGTGATGTTCGTTACCACGACTGCCATCTGCACGTCCTAAATACTAATTTAGTACTAAATTATTTAGATTTAGTACTAAAACATTATGGCATAAAATAAATAAGAAATACAAATAATTATTATAAAATGTAATTTTAAGAATAAATTTAAAACAAGGAAACCAGTAGGCTATTAGTATTTATATTAATTGGTATTACTATTAGCACTACATTTATTTAAAAAATAAATAATTTATTTCTAAATTGTTAAGATTTACTAAACCTAAATTTAATTATAATTTATATAATCTATTTAATATAAATTTGAAACAAAGAAACTAATATTATTTTAATTAGTATATAGTAAAACTAAATGACTATTTAAAAATAATTTATTTGAAAATAATAATAAAATATTTTTTATTTATATTTACGAGATTTATTTAATATGGAATTCAATAATAGTTTAGATAATTTATTTTATATAAATTTAATACAAAGAAACCAGTTGCCTTTTAGTATTATAATAATTAAATTTTAAAAAAGTCAGTAATCATTTATTTGAACATGATAATAAAATAATTTATTTATATTTACCATATTTATTTCACATAAAATTGAATAGTAATTTAGCTAATTTCTGTAACATACATAATTTAAATGTATTAATGTATAATATTAAAGGTGCAATAGGTGATCTGGGAAATGCTAACTTTAGCCTGGTAGCATTGAAAGCATACGATCCCACCCTCCCTGCAAATCACCGTCCAAAGCCACGCCTCCTCCAAAACACGTGAACGCGCATAAACCAGAAGCGAGACGACCAGAGACAACTTTATTGGATTATATCATGTGTCATTCACTGGCGAGAAAACTTTACAGTACAGTGAGGGGAGAAACAGAAGAAACATATATGCTTGCATATATAAGTATGTGATTGTCACATGACTCCAGTTCAGAAGTTGACCTGTTGACATAAAGGAATGAATGCACTGTATTTCAGCTTTATTCATACATGTATGCGATTTCAGGACATAGCATACAGTGTACATGAAACATAATGTCTACGCGAGTAGGGTGCGCTGAGGTATGGAAACACATACGTTGACAGACAGGAAGGTAGGACATCGTATCATTTTGAATAAACATTTTAATATAATATCATTTTATGCAATGTTTTTAGGTTACTAATCAAAAATAAGAAAATATGTGTGGTCATGTTAACTCTTTGTTCACGGATCATCAGCTTTTGTTCATGTCAACTCGAGTGCTGCTGTCATCAAAGCAAAAAGGGGACACGTCAAATATTAATAAATTATGAAATTCATGAATTTTTCAGTTCAACTTCTTTATTTAAATGATGCTAATAATGTGTTAAGTAATAAAAAAAACATTTTAAATAAACAAATAGAAGCATTTTAATGCACAAATGAGGACTTTTGGACTAAGATGAAAATGCTTATAAATTCACCACACCATTCAGCTTTCTGCTAATGGCACATACCGATTCTGGGTAACATTGACAGGCCTTTAGGCCATGTGATGATGACTTTCTAGGTCAAATGGTGCCCAAAGCCAAGACAGCCAGAAAGGAGGGGTGGAGAGAGAGACTGAGGGGAAGCAACACAGGGGGAGAGCACGCACAAAGTGGAAACAGACGTGCCTAAAAATAAACCATCTGAAATATTTAACTTACTGACCCAGAAACTGCATCACTGTAATCATATCTGTGCTCCAGCAGAGGGGTCGCCAACAGTGAGAGTATGATATCATTAATGTGGAGTATGGAAATCATAATGAAACAGGAAGAAGAAACCCCCGGGGAAATTCGCCTGCAAACATGTAGTCAAGAAAAATCCTGTGAATCCGGGACGCTTTAATCGCTCTGTCCACTCTTATAGAATTGTCTAGAATCAGTGAACTTTTAACGCAATGTGTGTCACTGGGCATCAGTTCAGTACGTGACTCATAAAGCCCTCGTGAACTAGAGAAATAAACAACTGAGCTAATGGATGAACAGAAAATGGTGCCTTTCAAGAAACTCTATTTTTTTTATTTTCAGTGAATAAATATTCTTATTCATCAAAGAATCCTGAAAAAAATATCCACAAACATATTAAACAGCTAAACTGTTTTCAACATTAATACTAATAATATAAATAAGAAATGTTTCTTTAGCCCCAAATCAGCATATTAGAATGATTTCTGAAGGATCATGCGACAGTGAAGACTGGAGTAATGATGCTGAAAATTCAGCTTTGCATCACAGGAATATATTACATTTTAATATATATTAAAACAAAAAAACAATATTTTAATTTGTAATAATATTTCATGATATTACTGTATTTTTTTTATCAAATGTAGTCTTGGTGAGCATAAGATCTTACAGGTATATATAAAAAATACGCAGGCTATTTTAAACTGTATTTTATGGCACATCAATAACCTAAAACATATGCAACTTAAAATAATATCAACCAAGAACGAGAAGTCATTTACTTACTCTCATATCGTTCCAAACTCATATGACTTACTTTCTTCTGTGGAACAAAATGAGAAGTTAAGAAATGTAAATTAAGTCTTATAAAGCCATACAATAGCTGTGTGAAGAACATATCATTTATGTCAAATCACTGATATGAACTGATAATTCACAGACAGGGATTTAGATTAAACCAGGATTAGGCTTTAGTTAAATTAGTAACTTTTTTAAAATGTGCCTTAGAAAGACATTATTGGTGTGCATCTTGAGATGGCACTGACATATTTTAAGATACGTCACTGCAAGTTCCTGTCAGTTAAGACAGTTCAAACTTGCATTTTAGTCTGGGACTAGACTTAAGCCTTGTTTGTGAATTTTTGGGTGAACTGTTCCTTTAAGAGCTGCCTAGTTCTCACAGGCTAATAAAAACCTATAATATAGGCTTTCATAGTTTTGAATAATTCACATATTACATAAATACGAGAATGAGAAACATACAGACCATTCTTGTACCCCTATTTGAGAATCGAAATATTTAAAGTTCGGAGGGAGATTTACAAGTCTCTAAATAGAAGATTTTGCTTATCTTTATTTAGGGTGTGTAATAATGAAACTCTTCCACTTTGGTAATCACTATTTGAGAGTTGCCCTGGGGCAGTTGGGAGGCAATGCAATGCCATTAATATTGATGCCCTGTGGCTTAACTGGGTTTTTGGAGGGACTTTCTCCCACATCAATATTGATGCCATTGCCATATATCCTCGTCAGGCCCTCTTTAAGGATTTATAACAGCTTCAGAAAGGGTAGACGACTTTGTTAAAATGCTGAGGAAGTTTTGGTCCCAGTGACTGTGCTGGAAGAATTTCTTTTAGTCACAGTCATTAGTTTTATGGGATTGGGATTGCTTCCAGGAAGGGTACTTTGGAAAACGAAATTGATTTCATTTTCAAATGAAAAACTCCTAAGTAAATGGGGTTTTGATTTCAGCACTCCTGATAAGCAATTGTCCCAAATTTCTCCAGTATGGCTTTGTGTGCTCCCTAAAACAGCCACAGGGCAGGAGCTCTGTTTAGCAGCTGCCTTCCTGACAGTGAGCCAAAAATGAGAGACCTCGTATGCACAAAGACTGACCTCAATTCAGTTTGACGTCTCAACTATTGATCTGGCTGGCCAAACCTCCCAGAGTCAGACCGTTTGCCCTTGTGGCCAATGTTCAAGTTTAAGCACTATAGCTACGGGCGACTTCATTCTTAACATTCAATATGTGTATTGCTATATAGTTCATCCAGGCCTCTTGTTAAATCGAGATTGTCACATCAGTTAGAGGTTAAACGCGTGTGACTCAAGCACTTCTCAACAACACCCCATTTGTCTGCTATAGTAGAGTTTAGAACAATCACTGCCACGTCTGAATGATTTATGGGGCATTAATCCAGATTTGTCATTTAAACCACAAGCTGAGACATCACATGACTATTAAAACATGTCACGGTTTAAACAATGGTAAAATTGAAATTGAATTTTTATCAATCCGTAGATGTAAAATACATTCATAATATGATAAAAACCAACATGCATCTACATTCAGACATTTAACTTACCCCTGGGGCACATGGTGCTGCAAATATATTTTATATTCACAGTGAGGTCATATTGCATGATGTCTCAGAGGTGAAGAGGTCACTGTTGAGCTGGAGTGACAGTTCTGAAATGAAGGTATAAGTAATTTTCATACTAGCTGCTCTAATGCTGGAAGGGGTCTGCAGGCCACAAGCATGACTTATAACCCTGCCAACAGAGCTCTAAACATTATGCATTACTGAATATTTTAATGCAGTATTGTATGACATAAAAAAAAAGAATATTCTATCATCTTAAAAACAATGTGTTTAGTAGCCATAAAAATAATATCAATAGTTAAATAATATAAATAATGAATTAAATAATCTGTATTTACAATATAATTATATAAAATAAATCATCTTTAAATTATTTAATTCATATTTATTGCCCCCAAACTAAATTGATTTAACGTATTCAGTGATCTTGAAAGATCACAATGGCTTTAGTTTCAATCACGCCCTATAAATTCCCATAATTCACCATTAAAAAAACACACAAAAAAAAAAAAAAACACACACACAGCTGCTCACTATATTCACTTACTGAAAATGAAATCACCAGTGTCCCTATGTTAATGGATCAAGGCTCTTGTGTCTGAATTCATTTTTTAGATACAAAAATTCACATCATAGGGGGAATGAGAGACAGAGGAAATAGCTGAAGAACATTTTGGGGAAAATATTTAAAAAATAAAAAGCTGAAGAACATTTTGCATAAGCTTTGACTGAAATGGGGAAAATTACACAGAATCAAACACTTCAAAATAAGTAAACATTTTAGCATTTATGAAAAATCCACTAATAAGAAAGACCAACATAAAGTAATGCATTACGATGGAATAGTCATGGGACAAAACCTGAAACATTTTGTGGTTTGGTCAGATTAAAGTTGACCTATTTGAGCACATAGAAAGCAAATACAACCAAAGATCCTGGTAAAATGGTCCTTACTATCCATTATGGTGGTGGGAACATCATGAGGAAACCTATTTTAGTCAGCCAGATTCATCTGCATTTTGGGTTCAAATCCATTTACAGTATACTTGCAAAAATGGCTCAAAAACAAATGCCTAGAGTAAATCTATAAAGGAGTGGAAACAAAAAAACAGGAAAAAATGCCAACAGCAGCAATTCTGTGAATGACAGATTTTATTTCATTGATTCATTTCTCCAAACCTAAAATACAGAAAAACATACTTTGATAGAAATATTCTGTGAACTAATACAACAGGTCCTGCTTTCAAAGGTCCCAATGGCTTTTATATCCAAATGCTGCCTTAAAAGCTGTAGTGCCATGTTAAAAAAAAATGTGACAGCGGGGTTTAAACATATTCAGATGAGTGAGAAAGTAACAAAAAACTTGATGAAACCTACAGTATGCTACACAAAATACCTGGTCATCAAAGGCAGACTATTGGCATAATTGAGGTCTTGAGTTTATCGAGTGAATTAGGGTAATCGGTGTCATTTTGTGTGGTTGCCTGTCACCTCAACACTACATGATCAAAATAGACTAAATGAGACTAGATTATGGTAAAGTTAGCATAGACTTGGTTGGCTTGGACATATGAGAGCTTTCCTGACATTCCACGATGTTTCAGTATACCTTATTTTACCCTAGTATTTTTCTTGATGCTACAGGAGATAAATACCTGTATGTAACAAGACACATGTGCTCGATACGGCAACATTCTGTCTGGATGTGCTGAATATTTGGATGTAGCTGAGAAAAGCACGGAAAGTGAGGGTTATCTGGCTGGTTTCAAGTGCCTCTTTCAAGTCCTTCCACTTCATCAGAGACCTAAATGCAAAAATCAACTAGACAAACGAAATTTCACCTCAGTCATCGGTTCCACAAAATACTCCCGAGAGTTCAGATGCCGGTCCTACTTTGGCAATGGCTTTCTCTCCAATGAGTCCTGCAAGAGTCACACCCTTCTCTCGGTTTTACTGGGGATGAAATACAAACTTCCACCTCCCCAAATTCAGCTGCTGGGATCTTAGTTTGTTTTACTTTCACACACACATACGGACAGAATCTTGACTCTCCCGTTAATACAAGTGGTGTAGTTTCCAAGGTCCATCTACAGTTAATAGCTTTTCTGGTAAAGTTTTGGCATCAGCTTTAATGGCTTCTGGTTTAGTCAAAATCAGGAATGGACATTGCACTTTGGGCTAAACAGTCCTTGTTCATAGAAAACCTCTGTGGGAAACAGTTTGGTGTCTGTTTGAACGCTGTGGTCCATTCCCATTGACGGAACAAACGGCTGGTGCTTCAGATAAGTGAGCGGTGATGATGTGGCAGAAAGGGGCGTGGCTTGCTGACAGATTCCCTGTATCGGCCATGACCCCATGGAGGTGGGGATGTGATATAGATTATGAGGGCGGGATCAGGGCCCGTTCTCGTTGTAATGGATTGAGATGGGCCGGTCTCTCTGGACGGGCATGTAAGGCCAGTTGTAGCTGGAGCCGGAAAGCAGCATGTCCCGCAGCAGGGTCTCGATGGGTGTTTTACCAACCAGCCGCACAAAGAACAGCTGTTCGATAACAGGAGAAGAAACAATGCGCAGGGAGGGTAGCCGTAACAACAGGCGGCCGAATCGGTTGGGTTGATTGGGGTATTGGTTTCGCACGTACTCTTCAAGAGCACACTGGGACTTCTCCTGGATGCTCTCCACATGGGCCACATCAGACAGACCCATGGCATCTAAAGTAGAAAGTAAAAGCTAAAATTAAGGAATACTGTACTTCCAATGTGTTTATTTTGCAGTTGTTTCATTGAAATGAATTGTACCACACCCTACAGGAAGGTGAACTGGAATTGAAATGAAAGAAATTCAAAGAAATTCAACACAGGTAATGCATTCTGTCCATCCATCCATATTAAAATGAAGCACAGCAATAAGTGCATAAACTCCTGCTTAAAAAGGGTTGTGGGTTGTGGTTGCTTACTGAAAAAGACGCAGCTGAAATACTCAAGTGTGTAAAATTGCAGGGTTTTAACCAATGACCTTCTTCGCCTTTCTCTCTGTTATGCTACTCACCACTGGTGTACGCGTACACTTGATCCTGCTGAGCTTCAGTTCTAATAACAAAATATTAATTGCTTCATATTTCTATGAGGGCGAGGATACCCGCTGAGCAGGACACAACCGCCACTTCTGTCTATGTCCCATGAGTCCAGATAAAGACATCTATAGTTACTGTAGGCAGCTTTTTGTAAGGGGGGCACTGATGTGTCAGTCCCTGGCGTAATGTCAGCGCTGACAAGCCTTGCGTGCTTCTGCGCCAGTCCCCCTTACGCTGGCGTTACATGGCAAAGGCATCCCCCTCTCTCTTTGTGTTTCACAGTGTGAACACACGCTGGGAGCTGCCACCGCACCGCGTCGGGCAATCGGGGGACTGGCTGACATTAGAGGCCTGTCGAGCGATGTGAGGTGATAGGAGGTTTGGGCTGAGGTTACGGGCCACAAGAGTTTGTCTGTCCCTGTTAGCTCATGGTCTCGGCAGGGGGTGGAGGGGGCTTTGGCTGGAATTGCAGGATAGATCACATTGATGCCCTGGGCTACAGAGGTTATGTAGGTCACAGCCAGACTGAAGCGAATCCTTCTTTCCGCAACTCAGCATGCATAATTCAGCCATGTTGGTGGAAGTTGAGTTGGGGCGGGGGGCTGCTTGCCTGGTTTCAATAATAGATGGAAGCATGAAGGATTGAGTGATTTAAAAAAAAGAATCGAGAGTGGTGGGTTCAGCCATCCATTTGGAAAAGTGTAGGTCTGGGCAGAAAAAGGATTTCTGACAGGTAGAGCAGGGAATCAGAAATAATCTAAGCCAGTGGGCAAGACATCTCTGAATCTGAAGCTCTGTGCCAAAGCGATTGGTGTTTGGCACTTTTTTGTTTTTAATGGTTTGGGTGTAACACTTTATAACCAGGTAACTTTTCTATTTGTTTCATTAATTTACCAACAAACACAATTTAAAGCCTCACGAAAAACCTCCAAATAGTCAATACTGACAACTATTCATAAACAGATCAACAAAACAGCCAAAATGTTGTTGTTTTTGAAATGGTATTATTGAGGTTAACTCTGTGCTCCTAAAATGGACTCATAATTGACATATAATAAATACTAATCAAACCAAGTAGTCTAAAGGTAAGTTATTCTTACCAGAGGTGAAGAGTACAATGGACTTCAGGCAGGAGTACTCAGCCGTGTCTACCTGAAGGGCTTTTAGTTTCTCCACCTGCTCTTGGAAGACGCGTATGTGGTCCATGAAGGCCACCACCCGCTCAGCTGACATGGGAGAGGCGTGTAGACCAGCAGCGGCCAGCAGGGGGGCAACGTGCAGCGGCATAGAGCACTGAGCAGCATTCAGAACAAACAGCTCACTCCATGACATGCGTAAGAGCGCCACCTACACAAAAATATAATACAATTATTAATTATTTGATTACATTTTAAACTGAACATTGCTGTCTTTTATTACATTCCTCTCACCATTGTTATAGCAATAAACCAGTCCGGCCCCCCCGGAACGCGATTTCAACCTGTATATATGAACCAAGCTTGAATCTGCTAAGAGAGTCCTGATAAATTTGCTTTACCTGGTCCATAAGCTGTAGGTCAGGAAAGAAAGGGATGTTCTTCGCCCACTCCACGGCACTGAAGAGTAAACGGGCGGCCAATTCACAGATGTTCTCGATGCCCATTAGGTTGTTGGATTGCATACACTGGGCTCCATAGCGCGAGGTGGGGTACGGCTCGGCCCGTAGAAGCAGAGAGATGAAGCCTGAAAGGTACGGCTGCCCGTTGTATGCGTCACTCCCGTTGCTCAGGTACTGTCCTGGACTGGACTGCGAGTTGGACATACGACCCCTTTGGACAGCTGAGGAAGTGAAAATAAAAAGCAAAGAGCCATTAGAAGTGAATATTAATGTGTTTACTTGCAAACATAACCAGATCCATTCACCAGAATAGATCAAGCCAAGTCTCCTTCTGCTTTCTAATGTCTAAGTGAATCAAGTAAATGCATCTGTGAAACCCATCAGAGAGATGCCGACCCCTTTGCTATACATCAGTAATGTGTGAGTGAGCACTATGGGTGAAATGAGGTTTTTCACACTTCCTCAAACAAATGGTTCAGCCAGAGGCGAAGGGCAAAACAGAGGCCATTCCTGCAACGGAGCTCAGTGCCCATTTGGGAAACACCTGTTTAACTATCCTGCTGTCTGGCCAATAACTCCATTTACTATAAACCAGAGGAAGCATGAAATGAACATGGAATGAAAGAGAGATAGAGAGAGAGTGTGACAAACACCCAGAGGAAAATGTTATTGCTCTATGTTTCTGAGACATAATAGAGTTTCATGTAAGTATCAACTTTATCTCAGTTGTTTCTCATAAATGACAGATCTGAACTTAGATGTATCATTATAGTTTTATTATCATAATTTGAGTAGAATATATTTTCTGATATATTTTGAAATGCTTTAAAGGGGTCATAGCAATTCTTATTAGTTATTTAGTGTATATATATATATATATATATATACACTAAATAACTAATAAGAATTGCTATGACTCCTTTTATGTATATCACAATATACATAAAAGGAAGGAACAGTAACAAACAATGCTCTCATTATGATATGAAATACAATCAGAGTTTCCTTTAGGAAGGATGGAAGAGAAAGTGGAGAAGCAGTGGTAAGGATTCAGGGTCTTTTGTTATAGAAACTACATCTACCTAATGAACACTTCAATAATGTGTATAATTTACAACTGAATGAATAACAGAAGCTTGTCCTATTTCTTGTCTTGCACAGGGAGTAAAAAAAAGGATGTTTTATGTGTGTTTATTTGTGGACAAACAATAAATACAGCTATCTTAAGGAAATTCTAGACCTACACTACCATTCAAAAATTAGGGGTAGGTAAGATTTTTTTAAATGTTTTTGAAAGAAGTCTCTTATGCTCACCAAGGCTGCATTTATTTGATCAACAATACTGTAAAAACAGTAATATTGTGAAATATTATTTTATGTTTTAATATATTTTAAATGTATTCCTTTGATGCAAAGGTAAATTTTCAGCATCATTACTTCAGTCTAAAGTGTCACATAAGAATTTCTGCTCAAGAAACATTTCTTATTATCATCATCAGTGTTATTCAATATTTTTGTGGAAATCCTAATACCATGATTTCTTTCAGGATTCTATGATAAATAGAAAGCTCAAAAGAACAGCATTTATTTAAAATAGTTTTTTTTTTATAAAAAAAATCTTTTTAAAAAAAATGTCTTTAGTCACTTTTGATCAATTGAATGCATCCTTGCTGAATAAACATAGTAATGCCTTTCAAAAAATATCTTATTGACCCCATCATTTTAAAGAGTAGTGTAAATATAGAAGGAGAATTAAAATGTCTTTATCAATTCCAGTTCAGATAAAATCCAAACACTGGCATGTTAAATTAAAAGTGAGAAACATTTCTACACCACTATTGGCACCAAACAGAATTGCAATCAGTTTATATGAGCAGCCAGACTGAGTTTGATATAATAACTTTGAGGACAGGACTTCCTGTTAGTCCAAAACAAATCAAGGACATGGGATTTTGGAGGTTTGGGAATTTAAAATGGACCCTTTTCTCACATTATTTCTCTCTGCATAAAACAGGAGAACTATTTTTTTTTAAAGAGCAAATTCAGGCCCTCTAGCAGTATTATTTAGTCAGAGCCACAGTTGAACTTCATTCTTATGAAGCTCTGAAAAATCTAAATCGTGAACGTGCTTCACATGTGTAATGGAATTAACACACCAAATACACTTAGAGGTCAAAAGTTAACAAAGCTGGACTTTCCAGTTCCTCGTTTGCGTTCTCTCACTATTTGTCGTTCTCTCCTGAAACTGGTTGTGATGGACCTCCGGCATGCCATAAGACGAGGAGGGCGGGGGCAGGTGCACAATATTTGCTGAGCAAAAATGTGTGACATTGAGGTGTTCCGGACATATTTCTGCACAGACATTTAACATCCCTCAGGTGAGCAAATCCATTGCCTGAATCGTTTTGAATTAGGAGCAAGTCACACTTGAACAGGTAAAACAGAGGCGCATGTCACAGAATATGAAAAGTGAATCTGAACAGATTTTTTAAGTTTGAGTTTTCCATCTAATATTTTCATATTTTAATAATATTTTACAGCTTTATTTCAATAAATTAACTTTTTTCTTTTTAGTTAATAACAGGTCCTTTTTTTTAAATGGATATAATGCAAAATCTTAAGCATCGTAACATTTCCTTTTTTACAGTTTTTCAAAACCCTAAAACTTGAAATCCATTCAAAAAAAGAAAAAAAAATCTAGGCCTCTCAGACTTTTTGACACTGCTGTATTTGAAGAATCCTAAAGCATTATGTTACACAGCAAATCAGAGTCTCCTCTGGCGGAGGTCACCTGCTCAAATGGGTTGAACAGCAGGATTAGCCAATCGACCAGGTGGCAGGGTGATATTTACCCAAACCCTACAGAGAGCCGTCACATTTGGACTTTGCTATGATCCTGTCTATTATTAATGTTTACTTTCCATTGACCTATATTTCACCCTGCACATGGGAAGCGAGTGACTTACAGGTCATGGGATGAAGTCACAGTTTCAGCACGTTTCCTGAGACGCTCGGCAACGGCAGCACATGGCGGACATGCACTGTTAACTACTGTACATCTGCATGCATGCTGCCAACATCCAATCCTCTTACAATGTGACATTTTCACATTTCAGGCTATTCTGCATTAAATTGGTTACTAGGTGGCTGCTTACAAGTGTTATTTTGTCTAATCGTTTTTATTATTTATTATTAATAGTATGAATATTTCATTTTAATTTTAGTTAGTTTTTGTAATTGTGTTGTGTTTTTGTCAATTTTTTTTAAATGTATTTTTTTAAGTAGGCCTACCCCTATTATGCCATTTTAAAAGTTCCTTATTTTGTTTTGGAGGACTCCTACAACAGGTTAACATGCATCCAAGGTCAAAAAACACTTTAATTTTCTCAAAATATACATTGCAGTTCATTCGAAGATTCTATCTCTTTAAACCCCTCCTTTCCGAGAGCTTACTGTGCTCTGATTGGTCAGATGGCTCAGTTTATTGTGATTGGTTGACCACTTACACCATGTGTCAGAAGCGAAATTTCCATTACCGTATCTGAATTTCAGCACTGGATGCTTCGGGGCTTGATACACAGTGATAGGAACAGTAACAATGGTGTTGGTTTTACCACATCAATTCCAGCGCGAGTCTTCCTCCTTTAGAACGCCATTTAAAGTGGATTTGCAGCGCAGAAAACCGAATTTTCTCGACGTGTCGACAACATGAACCAAACTCTTCTAGGCCTCAGCGACAACTACAGTGTTTGAGTGTGGGTCAAAGTAGACATTGTTTACAGGCAGCCAATGAAGACCATAGGCTAGTATTATGCAAGTAGTAAGTAGTACTGGAAGTAAGCCTGGAAATGCTGACGACTCGTTTCAGGAGTTCAGAATCGATTATTTATTTTAGTAGATGATACATTTATTTGTCTTGCACTCTGATCTTTAAAACTTTGCAGACATTTTTCACAAACAGCTATATTACACACTACATGAAAGCTTATATTCGAATATGTTGCTCAAATTCCTCATTCAATGTAAGTCTGTGAGATTTTGTATGCTTTTTGCATGTGAATGTCAGACTTTCTTAAGTCCGTGGCCGTTTTCTAGTTTTGACAAAGGTCACGGCCTTGCACAAGAAACATTCCAGCAGATGCACGTACTTGCAGAAGCCTGTGGAACTGACAAGGCAATCAAGCTGCTTTCTTTCAATCAGAGGCGCCCTTTGTCAGGCTGGAATGTCAGTCATGTCAAGAGCAGCCGTAAGGTGTAAAAACAGGTAGAGCGATCGAAGATGAGGAGTGCTAGGAGGAAGATCATCTCTGAACGCGCTAGCTGAATCCTTCAGGTCTTGAGTTGCTACATTACAAGCCTGATCTCATGAAAGTGCATATCTATAGCACGAATTTAATTTCTCGTACCATTTATACAGCAAAAATAGTTTTTGCGTACATATGACACGCAGTTTACACGTGCATACACACTTTATGGCGTGTAATACGCAAGCACTCCACACCCCTAATCCTACCCAAGGGGTTTACAGTGTGTATCATTTGCATGCAAAAACTATTTTTGGCGTATAAATGGCATGAGAAATTACATTTGTGCTATAGATACGCACTTTCATGAGATCGTGTTGACATTACAGGTTCTTCAGATTTATGTATTGGTGCCAGGTTAAAGGATTCTGTTATTCACATACTGTATACGCTCCATGAAGTTTTTTCAGAAATGTTCCTTTGTGTTACTTGTGTTGCAAGAAATGGGTTTGGAACAACCTGAAGGTGAGTAAATAATGATGACAGATGTTTCACATCAAAATGTATGCACTTCTGAGTTCTTTGAAGTGTCTACAGAACATCCCCAAAAGGTTATCTCATGTGTAATCAGGCTGCAAAACCATCTATTTTTTTTCATAAGAGAGGTGGTCACATTCTGTTGTCTGAAATCTCCACTAAAAAGTACATGCATATGTGAGGGTCTCAGTGGAAACAGCAGCGTGATTTTGTCCCACTCATTACTAAACGCATGTGATGAACTCGTAGGAGGAGAGAGTGGGATTTCTGAGTGCTGCGGAAAACAAAGGACCTTAGAGCGAAATGCGTATGACCTCATCCATAACAAGCATAAGTTGCAAAAGTTCAAGACAACAAATGATCTATACTATCAAAGGCATTATCTTCTTTCCCAAGGATGTTCTTACCGAACATCCTAAACAATTTGTGCTGAGCTAAATGCACTTGTTGTATGTGCATAGCCGACATATGATGGTATTTTGACCGGCTGAGAACTCGTGAAGAACTTATAAAATGTGTAAAGGAGTCAAAACAGCGTCAGGAATCCCTCCACTCACAAACAGAGATCTGCTGCGAGGAGACGCGGTTCTGATGCTGTACCGAACTGTGATGAGAAACATTGCGACTATGACGAGAAAAAACAGATATGCTTGAGCATTCTGTCCTTTTTAGGGTTGCATCTTAAGTCATGTCCTGTTTTTGGTCCGTTTACATGCTTTTGGCCCATGATGCGTTCATATTTCAGTCGAACCGCACCAGAGTTTGTTTGGAAGTGGACGAGACTCATGTTTTCAGCGTCTCGTTCTGCTTGTTTGGTGCACCAGGGTTCAGATGGCAGCGTTCACACTTATTCAAATGAACCGCACTAACTGAGGAATCGACCAAGGTTAATTTTAATCAAACCAAACATGCAAAGTGTGAACATATTCAAAGAGCTCTAAGTCCTGTGCTTGAGCCCCTTCATCATGCAGCACGCCAAATCCGTTTATCTATATCACACTCATAGATTATGAACTAGTGAACTTAAGAGAGACAAATTATTAGCAGGATTATATCAACCTGTAATGACCAGGAACAACCAATAGAAGAAAAGCCAGCCAGTGAGTGAAAGAATCTGAACTGCTAAAAGAGGTTAAGTTTCATGTAAAATACAATGTTGAGAATCCAAGAGGCAACACTAAAGTGTAAGTTGTATCACAAACCATGAATACATAATATTTATATAGTTTATTCATTTATATGTATTTAACAAAGACTGTGAGCGCCTTAAAAATCTGGAATAGAATCTGTAAGAAGGTCATATAGATATGTGAATGTTAATCATAAATCTCATGCGCAAGGACCAAAGAATATGAGCCACGTGTTTTGTTTGTTTGGCTTAAATTGTGTTATGACTGCAGAATATCTGTAACGGCTCAGTACAAGGTGCTTCTCTTCGCGAGTGACTGAATTGCATAATTCAGAGGAGATATCATTTATGAATGAAAAGAAGAAGCGAGGCTGCATGTGTTCCTGTCTACATCTATTTTGTCTGTACAAATGCAACACACACTGTATAAAGCATCTTTCAAAGTTGTAAATAAACCAGAGATTATTAGAGTACAAAAAATAATGTTTCAGTTTTTCTACTACAAGAAATATTTGAGTGAAAATCGTTGAGTGCAAAAGTGCAACCTAACGGGCCTAAAGATTGAAGAAAAAATGCATATTGATTTAAGTGAATGCATGCAGACAGGTAAAACAAACCAATGTCTTAACATGTTTTAACAGTTGAGGCGGCTGATGTTTTCACAGATACACGAAGGCACTGTCACTCAAATGATTTCAATGTTTTAGTTTCAAATAGGTTCATCACACTCTAGGGGATAAGTTTTCACTATTTAATCTGCTATCACAGGCAGTTCATTAACATTAAAGAGTAAAGCAATTATGAGAGACAATAAATTATTAATAATGCATTATACAAATACTTAAACCAATGTTGAAAGCAACAAACAAAACCACTGGGTGATTGGAAAATCCATGAAAGAGCCAATACAATAATGACTGAGTTGAGGTGTTAGAGATGGTTAGTGTCTACTTTGACAGAAATGCAATATTATAACAGGCTACAGAATAATTATGGGCCATATTCATCATTGAAACTGTTTTTTTATTCACAGATAGCTCATATTCATATCAAAGGTCAAGAGACAAGAGAATCAGGAGACTGAATGTTCTTTCAGTCTGAACTCTGAAGGCATGACTAGATGAATTTTCCCTGCAGTGATTTTCATAAGCCAAACGAATTATGATCTTTGCTGAGTTTTTACAATCATCTGTAGAGTGGACAACTTATCCACCACAACTATAAAAAACGCTAGTATTTTAAACTACATTTGAATTAAACCTTACTTTGCAAACTGATCAAGCCACAATTTACTATTTAGACTCCAGATGTCTCATCTTAATCCGCAAACTAGGACATTTGTTGTTTGATTTGTAAAAAAATATTTATTTTTCTCTTGCAGTTGAATGTTATTTGCACAAATAAACAACCAAATAGTAAAGATTGGTCTGAATTTTTTTTAAACAAACATTTTTAAATATATATACTTAAATTAAATTGGTGCTGCAATGAGCTTCTAAACACAGTGGCTGAAAGAAAAAAACAAATCCATCCATTACTAGTAAATTCTACACTTTTGCTCATCATTCTTATGAAGATCCTTTTCTTGAGCTGCTATTTTGTTCCTTGGAGATTCAAAAAGTTTGTAATATTACATTGCAGCTTAAACAATTGATATTTACATCAGTTATTTGAGCAACTTAGAACTTATTTGTGTAATTTATGCAAGATTTTAGTGAGTTTTGAAGTCATCGCCAATTTGATTTCACAAGCAGCAATTCCATTTAAACTTTAAAATATTTCTAGTCGGAATTCTACTGTAAAAAAAAATACAGTGCGTGTAAAAAAAGGGGTAACTTATACAAATTTTTCACTCAAAAATATCATAGTTAAAACATGTTAACAAAAAACACTGGTAACATATCTGTAACCTCAGACATCAAGATATGTTTAAGAAAAAAATTGCATATTCTGTTAAAAGACATCTCTATGATTTATAGTCTATATAATTTTACAATAGTACAATAACATTTCCAATTAGAACCAAAATGTCTAATATGATGATTGTTGTTGTTGTTTTTGTTCTTTGGAAAACCACTGGTGCTTAATTAACCCAGATAAGAAAACTGATTGGAAGAACCTGTAATGTCAACTAATATCAACTTTCTGTAATCAAGAACTTTTTAAATCTCAAAATTTTAAAAGAACCATAGCAACAACTCCATAAACCCTATACAACCAAAATGATCGTAATTAGAAGAACTGAACATAAGAACCACTATAACCATTATTTCGAAGTAGCTACAATGGATTGGTTTGATCAAATTTGAATAATTTCACATTTCTGATCAGGTTGGTTTTAACAGCTTTTAAATTTGTATTTGTCAAATGCACGCAGCAGTTAAACACTGTGAGATCTTACCCTCTCTCCTCATTCCGACTTTCAAGCACTTCTTCAGCCGGCAATACTGGCACTGGTTCCGATGGTGCTGGTCAATGGGACAGTCGCGGTTCCCCCGGCAGGTGTAACTCAGATTCCGTCTCACCGAGCGCTTGAAGAAGCTCTTGCACCCCTCGCACGTAAACTGGCCGTAGTGTTTGCCACTGGACTTGTCCCCGCACACCATGCAGTCCACATTGGGAATTTTGTCCCCGGAGAGCGCGTCGTTGCCCGGGGTTGAACCTGAGGGAGTTCCCGGTGTCCCACCGGGCTCCTGACTGCACATTTGCAGCTGGGACCCGGGATCAGTCGAAATGTTCTCTTGCCACTGATTTACTACCATTGCCATGCTATCCCGCAACACTTTCTGTGGTAACGACCGATACAATGCGACTCCTTTCAAGCGGGGAGGAGGAGATCTAGACGAGGCGCGCGGCGCTTCCCACCTCAGAGATCTTTCTACGACAAAAACTTTACTTCTCTACTCACAACAGTTCTTGGAGTATTTACAAAGTAAACGAGAGGGTGGCATAATTATTGCGTGAGAAATCCCCAAAACATGTTCAGGTTTCAGTCGTTCCGAGTACGGTCAGTTTTGCGCGAGAATGCCCGAGCGCGTACGTCGCGTCACGAGAGGACATCCGTGTTTGAAACTTCACGATCTTCTCGAAATCCCACGAGTGAAGTTTAATGTGAGATTGTGAGAATTATTATTATTAGGTAGGCTATTTAACGGAAACTATACAAGAAAGCGTTTTCCAAGACTTATACTGACACCATACCTAGTCGTAATCTTCGTCTGAACAAGACAGAATGCGAAATATTATTGTGAAAAAACGTGTAAATAAAATGAAAATGAATAAACGCTTTGAGTTCTTTCCATAAGACACAATTCTTTGTACCAGGAAAGTCCCTAAATAATCCGTCAAACTTGTTGGCTGTTTAGAAGAGGAGATTCACTGCGTTTCACCCGCCAGCTGTCCGTTTCATCTCTGAGAAGCGTAGTTAAGAAATCGGTGAAAGTGACACTAAACAGCCGTGGTTCCTGAAGCTCCGCCCACCACATTGCATATAAGGACATAGTGACCATATTAGTGTATGACGCCTTCACATGGGGCGGGGCTTGGATACGCTAGGCTCTTCAACTGGTCAGTGGAGGTGCTAGAAAAAAAAGTCTTTGTCCAATTGGACAAAGGCGCTGCTCTTGCACAATTAATGTGAATTGTTTAACAATCTCAAGCAGAGAGAATCTCAAGGGATCTTGACAAAAAGACATTAGCACTGATTATTTTTCATAAAAAAAGAGGTAGGCCTGCTGAAAGTGGCAAAAAATGTAGTTCCCTTGAGAATGCCTCAGTTCTGTTATCTAACTTTTATTTTATTTTATTTAACTATTCATTTAGATAGGCCTATATGTACAGAAACTGTGTCCTGATGTTTTCAAAAACAAATATGCACATTTGCACAATTACTTTCATCAGAACAGTTCATCACCCAAAAATATTGTTAGGAAACAAGTATCGTTTACTGTATGTTACATTTCAATAATAATAATATTAACAAATTGTGTGCATTCAGTTTGATACATCATAACAGATTTCAGATTTTAATTCAATCCAATACATGTTTGCTTTGTGCACTTTTAATTTCAGTGCATAAAACACTGTCAGACATGAAATATATAAGCAAATAAATTAGCTAAAATAATTGTACGTTGATGTCTGACAAGAGAGAAAAGAACTGATGGGATTATTTGTTAGCTACCTTGTTTTTATAAGCATGTCGTTGAGGTGTTGGAGTTTACACCATTTGACAAAGGCTCCTCGCAGGAGACTTCACTTCTGTCAGTTTAGTCTGTAATGAGCATTGTGGGATCTGTTAAAGCACAAAAGTCCACAGTGTAAATTACAGTGACATGCAGTGGGTTTTACCATTACACCTCAAAGCTGTGAGGAAGTGTAAACTACAAAGACATTGAACTAACTGATGTCATAATTTACTATCTTAAGCCTTGTTTGTGCACTTAAAATGTGCATCTGTTGTTAATGATTCAGCATTATTTCAAGAATAAAATTAGGATTGTCTTAAGAATTAGATTGTGTAAAATCATGTAGTAAATGTGGACTGGATTTATTCTAGAATTATTTTAGGAATCTGTAATTCCTCTTTATTGTAATGCACTTTGGATCAGCTGTGGTTGTGTTAAATGTGCACTATACATAAAGTTTGGCTTGACTTTACTGCTTAATTAATTAAAACACTGCATTTGCTTTTTACAACGTACAACCTTTTTATTAGTGTTTGAAATGAATCCAATTATTTTCAGACAGAAAAGGTTAAATGCTCTTCTTTTTGCCAGCACTTTGTCATATCATGGAAATTATATATATGAGAAAACTCATACACTCTTACAAATAAGATTCTAAAAGAGAGACCTTCACAGTGATGACATAGAAGAACCATTTCAGGTTCCCCAAAGAAACGTCCAGTTCTTAAAACAACCTTTTTTTTCCTTAGTGTGAAGGACATTTTAATAATATAAAAAATCTTGGAAAGGTTTCATGGATTTTAAAGGTTCTTCATGGACAGTGAGATGCAAACTCAGAATATAATGAAATATGTAAAAAACACAAAATATACTTTATGTATTTAATCTCACTTTATTAACCAATGTCTTTGCTGCTGACCTTCGATGATCCATGTTCAACTGTAAAAATGAGCAAACATCACATTGGTGATGAGTGAGAGTGATGAACTTCTCCTGTGTACTATTCTTCTAAAGTCTAGAATGGAAGCACAGCTGAAAGTTTATACGCATTATGCAATGCATTACTTTCCATAAAAAGGAACAAAGTAATGCAATTTTTAGGGAGTAAGTAACGCAATATTGTAGCACATTATAACTTTCCCCAACACTGAATATATCTAAGAGGACTTCAATAGCATTGAGAATGAAACATTTACATTTTCCCACCTCCGTCAAAATCTTCCAAAGTCACTATGGGACATTTCCTCCATTGAGGAAGTGCAGTATTCCATTAACCAGTTTAAACAGTTATGCCTCCCTCTCTGTCCAACGCTACATGCTAAGTAAACTTTCATCTTTGTGTTGATGCCTTGGCAAAACAATAGCAATAAAACAATCAAAACACTGCTAGCATTATTTACAATGAATTAAAACATGTTTATATATGAAGCGTGTGGTAAATAAATGTAAATGAAAGAAAATGAATTATTTAGATATGCTCACGGAACATATGGTCCCCAATTTAGCAGCATGCAAATAAAAAAGCTCAATGTTGTTGTTGTCCCTGTTTAGCACAGCACTTCTAGCGCTAGAGGCCATAAAGTTGGCCTTTAGCTTAGCTTAATTGTTGTCACATGTAACCCTACCTGTCCCCCAATTAGCCTTTTGACTGGCTATTAGATCATTCTGTGGCATACTGACCAAGGGCGTTATTCGGGGGGGATGGTGATTATGTGTAATTCTATACAGTGATGGCATTTAAAAATGAATGGTTTTCTAATATCATTCAATTAAATTAGAGGTTCCGTTAAAGAACTTTTAAAGCAAAAACAATTCTGTCACTATTTACTCACCCTCATGTTGTTTCAAACTGTTATTTTTTCTGTGGAACAGAAAAAGGAGGATTTTTGAAGGATCATCATGCAGCTCTTTTCCATAAAGATAGTTTATATTCATAATTTCTGTCAAGCCCCAAAAGAACAAAAAACACCACAAACGTAGTCCATACAACTTAATGAACTTGTGTCTTTAGTGCTCATAAAATCACTTTGTATGAGTAACATACCAAAAGTTAAAAATGCAAGATCTTCACATGACATAAGTGAGAACTTGAATCTGAATGTGAATACAACAACATGGGGGAGAGTAAATAGTGATTTTTAATTTATTTATTGAGCAATACTGAATCTGTAAAAGTGGCATATCTCTTGTACTGAATGGAGCTATATAGAATTGTATGATCATCCCGAGAACAATCATCCATGTGTCAGATGCATCTCTGGCTCTGACGGATTGTGAAGATGAATGCACTGGTAAGGTGACTGATGACTGCAACTGGCACAGTTACTCCCAGTTTTAGGTCAGGGAGTAAACATGACCACATAGCATGGCCTAGGAAATGCAAAGGCCAATGGTTTGCAGGTTAATTTATGGAAGCTCTGACAGTTTGTGACCCATGATTCAGTGCCCCTGTTTCTGACGTGAAAGACAGCCCAGTCCAAAAATGTACCCATGAACAATCACTTAGGTAACCTGAGTTCCCTTTCGTTGTCACTCCGAGTTACGTCGGATGACGACGAATGGGGTTTCGTTTAGAACACCTATCGACTTCGAGTATACAAAAACGAGCCAATGGCAAAGAAATGCCATGGGTCTGCGGAATTTGCATGACGTAACTCCGCCCCACCTCGTGGGTATAAAAGGAGGACGCCGGCAACATGCAGTTATGTTTTCGCTTCGGAGCCAAGAGTATCTCTTCACTCCACAGCCATTTATGACTTCACTCTACGAGACGAGCCATTCTCTCCGGTGTTGGTGTGACTGCGATCTGCAGTGAGTTCACATTGCCTGCTGATCTGTGCAGTGATCTGCCAGTGAGTGTGTTCTCCCCGCTCGCTTCAATATCGCGGAGTTTTTTTCTCCTCTCACAAAAGAGCTCGCACGCGGCACGTCTTTTTAAAGACGGCTCGCCCGTGCACTTAAAAAAAAAAAAGTGGTTGCGGCAGATTGGTATCGGACTCTGATGGGCACGAGCGCTGTCTAGTGTGTTAGGGCTTTGATCATGCTTGTACAGCGCTCGTGGGTGATTCATGTTCTCTCTGGGAACATGATCATCGCGTCATTTAGGTCGAGGCTCAATGAACTCGGAAGAGTGAGAGTCCCCTCATCCACACCCCGATCTAGCGCTCCCCCGAGGGGTGCTACTTCGGCTGGTGGCCAGGGTGACCTGAGGGTTACGGTCTGGAACAAGGCGCCGACTATCTGTCCGCGACCCCAGCCCCCCCTCCTGTGTGACGGTGCCCGCTAGTGAACCTCCGATTCTCCGACACCTTCCGGTGTGCATACGGTTGTGCCTGAGTCGGATCCGGAGATGACGGCCATGCTTTCCTGGGACGACTGGTTTTTGGGTAAGGCCGCCGACCCGCGTCCACGGCAAACCCCAATATCTTTCTTCCCGGACGTGCATGATGAGATCTCGATGTCCTGAAAGACCCCCGTGTCTTCTCGGGACCGCTCATTGGTCTCATCCGCCTTTCCCCCCTCAACGGGGCCGCTGCCCATGGGTACACTGGGGTCCCCCCGGTTGAACGCTCTGTTGCGATGCTGCTGTGTCCTCAGAGTGCTTCCCAGCGCAATCCTAAGCACCCGTCCGAAGCCTGTAGTTCTTTTCGTCTACACTAATCTGTGGCGAAATCCTATAGTGCCACAGGACAGGCAGCCACCTCACTGCATCCCATGACCGTTCTGTGGTCTACCTGGCCCAGATGCTCATGGTTATGCATGAGGGCGGGACTGACTCGAGGCTGAGCTACCAAACTGAGACTGAGCTACCAAACCTGACTGAGAATGAGCTACCAAAAAGCGCGCCGCCGCTGACCTTGCTCTCCGAGCGACGAAGGTGGCCGTGCGCTCTCCGAGTCAGGTGATGTTGACCACTCTGGGGCTGACCAGTCTGATGTGCAGGATGTCGGCGGACTCGTCTGCTCGACACCCCCACATCCCAGGTCGGCCTCTTCGGCGGTGCGGTTGAGTACTTCTGCCCAACAGTTCTCAACCGCCCGGGAGCAGATTGAGGTTATTCTGCCGACGGCCCCGCCGTCCGCTCAGGTCCCTCAGTCTGCTAACCGCCGAAGGGGTTCTCCCACGGTTCCAACCCCGCCCGCTCACCCGGGCTGGCTTTGGAAGACCGTGGCGGGATGCCTCAGCCCTCTCCAGCCCCGCCCCCGCTAAACGCCGGGTTAAGCGGTGCTTTTGAGATGGGCTGCTCAGAGATGGGACTCAGTTCTTTCCAGGAGTTGGTAGCAGGGCCACTCCTTTCCCCGGTGGAGGGCTGGGGAAGAATCCTTATTCAGAAAGAACTGATTCTCTCGTCTCTGAGCACACAGAGTTCTCGGACGACACAGAGCGCCGCCCACAAGCCGTGCTCTCCTCGTCCCCCTCTGTCCCAGAGTCGGCTGACACGGCGTGCCGTCCACGGACCGTTTCGTCCCTGACCCACTCTGTCGCCAGACCCCTGGCAGAGCAGGCCCCCGCGGAACGCTGGTCCTTTCCTGGCCTCCTCTGTCAGGGTGCGGGTGTTAACTGTGCCCCCACACCGGGCCGCTATGCCGTCCACGTCTGGGCCAGTTACTCCGCTTCGCTGCCCCTCCGGGGGGACGCCTGTGGTTCGCATGACCCCGCTGGTTCATTTCCTGGGAGCCTGGCTAGAGCTTCCCCGTCTGTCCCGCTGGGTCGCCCAAACCATCAGGCTCGGCTATGCGATTCAGTTCGCACGGTCTCCTCCCCGCTACAGGGGAGTCCGCTCCACATTGGTCGGTGGCAATGCCCCCATCATGAGAGCAGAGATTGCCACCCTGCTGGCGAACGGTGCAATCGAGACTGTCCCTCCAGCCGAGATGAGGTCCGGCTTCTACAGCCCTTACTCCATTGTCCCCAAGAAAACCGGTGGGTTACGACCGATCCTGGACCTGCGCGTGCTGAACCGCTCCCTTCACAGGATGCCGTTCAAGATGCTCACCGCCAAACGCATTTTCGAATGTGTTCGGCCCCAGGATTGGTTTGCAGCGATCGACCTGAAGGACGCCTACTTTCATGTCTCCATTTTTCCTCGACACAGACCGTTCCTCCGGTTTGCTTTCGAGGGGCAGGCATACCAGTACGCGGTCCTCCCTTTCGGGCTAGCCCTGTCTCCTCGCGTCTTCACGAAGGTCGTCGAGGCAGCCCTTGTTCCCCTTGGGGTTCACGGGGTTCGCATCCTGAACTATCTCGACGACTGGCTGATCCTAGCTCACTCTCGAGATCAGGTTTGCGAACACAGGGACCTTGTGCTCCAGCACCTAGCTCGTCTTGATCACTCTCGAGATCAGGTTTGCGAACACAGGGACCTTGTGCTCCAGCACCTAGCTCGTCTTGGCCTTCGGATCAACTGGGAGAAGAGCAAACTTTGCCCCGTGCAGAGGATCTCTTTTCTCGGCATGGACATCGACTCGGTCGCCATGTCCGCGCAGCTTACGAGCGAGCGCGCGCAGTCACTGTTGACTTGTCGGAGACTAATTCAGGGCAAGAGTACGAGTACTGGAACGAGTTTCCCGGCATGTTGTTGTCTCAACAGATGCCTCCACCACGCCCTGGGGCGCCATGTGCAATGGACATGCTGCCGCGGGCTCCTGGACAGGACCCCTGCGCCTATGGCATGTCAATTGCCTCGAGTTGCTGGCAGTACGCTTTGCCCTGCACCGCTTCCGGGCGTTGCTCAAGGGTCAACACGTACTAGTCCAATCAGACAATACCGCTACTGTAGCGTACATCAACCATCAAGGTGGTCTACGCTCCCGCCGTATGTCGCAACTCGCTCACCACCTCTTATGGAGTCAGAAGCATCTGAGGTCCCTTCGAGCCATTTACATTCCCGGAGCCCTGAACTGTGCAGCCGACGAGCTCTCACGGCTTCAGCCCCTCCCCGGAGAATGGCGACTCCATCCCCAGTCGGTCCAGCTGATTTGGGACCAGTTCGGGCACGCACAGATAGATCTGTTTGCCTCCCACGACTCGACCCATTACGACCAGTATTATTCTCTGACCGAGGGCACGCTCGGCACGGATGCTCTGGTGCACAGCTGGCCGCGGGGCCGCAAATATGCGTTTCCCCCAGTGAGCCTTCTTGCGCAGGTCTTGCGCAAGGTCAGGGAGGACGAGGAGCAGGTCCTTCTGGTTGCACCGTACTGGCCCACCCGGACTTGGTTCTCCGAACTAGTGCTCCTCGCGACAGCATCTCCTTGGCCAATTCCTCTGAGGAAGGATCTCCTTTCTCAGGGACGGGGCACCCTGTGGCACCCTCGTCCCGATCTTTGGAACCTCCACGTGTGGCTCCTGGATGGGACGAGGCTTTGAGGCTTGAGTACCCTACCACCTGCAGTGGTCGCTACCATCACTTCCGCTAGAGCGTCGTCCACGAGGCACGCCTACGCGTTGAAGTGGAACCTCTTCGTCAACTGGTGCTCTTCTCGCCGAGAAGACCCCCGGATGTGTTCGATCAGTTTCGTGCTTTCCTTCCTCCAAGATGGGTTGGAGCGAAGGCTGTCTCCTTCCACCCTCAAAGTTTATGTTGCCGCTATTGCCGCACACCACGACTTAGTGGAAGGTAAATCCTTAGGGAAGCACGACCTGGTCGTCAGGTTCCTGAGGGGGGCGAGGAGACTGAATCCTCCTCGCTCTCCTCTCGTTCCCTCTTGGGACCTTGCAGTGGTTCTAAGTGCCCTGCAGAGTGCTCCCTTTGAGCCTCTGCAATCAGTGGAGCTTAAGTTCCTGTCAATGAAGACAGCGCTCCTGGTTGCATTGGCCTCTCTAAAGAGGGTCGGGGACCTGCACGCATTCTCCGTTGACGAAGCATGCCTGGAATTCGGGCCGGCTTACTCTCACGTGTTCCTGAGACCCCGGCTTGGATATGTGCCCAAGGTTCCTACCACTCCCTTCCGGGACCAGGTGGTGAACCTGCAAGCGCTGCCCTTGTAGGAGGCAGACCCAGCCTTGGCACTGCTCTGTCCAGTACGCGCTCTCCGCGCCTATGTAGACAGGACGCAGTGTTTCAGGACCTCAGACCAGCTCTTTGTCTGTTATGGTGGGAAGCTGAAGGGAAAGGCTCTCTCAAAGCAGAGGTTGTCTCACTGGATAGTGGACACCATTGCTTTGGCTTACCAGCAGCAAGGTCGACCGTGCCCCCTTGGTGTGACTGCCCACTCCACCCGGAGTGTGGCATCCTCTTGGGCTCTAGCGCATGGCGCCTCGCTAACAGACATCTGCAGAGCTGCAGGCTGGGCGACACCGAACACATTCGCCAGATTCTACATCTCCGAGTGGAGCCAGTGTCCTCTCATGTACTCGCTTCAACTAGCTAGTACCAGACCCGCTCAGGTGTCTTCGCTTGCTCGCCATTCCACTCCACGGACTGGATACGTGCGATATTCTCCTCAGGTGAGCTTCTCCGCAAGCCCTGAGTTCCTCCAGCACCCCTGATGCTAGCACCAGTGTCTATTGCCTGGGCGTCCGGAGAATTCTCCACCGGAGAATTGCCTGGGCGTCTATTGCCCCCCCCCCCCCCTGGGTTGGTGTTAATTGCATATTTCCTCTAAACTTGGGATCTGCTTCCCAGTTTACCTTGGTATTCGTGTGTTAAATAGGAGTCGTTCGTCCTTACAAGTCTTACAAGGGCTCAGATTTACGCAGGGCACTGGAAGACAGCTGTGAAGGTGGCGTGATTAGACTGATAACCCCATTCGTCGTCATCCGACGTAACTCGGAGTGACAACGAAAGGGAACGTCTCGGTTACGTATGTAACCCTCGTTCCCTGAGTAGGGAACGGAGACGTTACGTCTTCCTGCCACTTCCGCTGTACCGCGGGGATCGCCTGAGCTCAGTCTTGGCTCCTCAGCGAAGAAACATAACTGCATGTTGCCGGCGTCCTGCTTTTATACCCAGGAGGTGGGGCAGAGTTACGTCATGCAAATTCCGCAGACCCATGGCATTTCTTTGCCATTGGCTCGTTTTTGTATACTCGAAGTCGATTGGTGTTCTAAGCGAAACCCCATTCGTCGTCATCCGACGTAACGTCTCCGTTCCCTACTCAGGGAACGAGGGTTACATACGTAACCGAGACGTTTGAAGCATAATATGGTCTGAAGGTCCACTTTCCGAAGTAGTGAATGATCATTTGTCATCTATTCAGGTATTAATAGATCAATTAAAACCTATTGATAGATAAATTAAAACCTCAGAACAAAGACAAAAATAAATGTTTTGAAACTTGAAAGTATCAACCATAATCTTAAAATCATACCAACCATGATCTTAAAATTTAGATGATAGATCCCATAGTCTAATATAGGCCTATATATATTCCTTTTTGAAAGAAGTCTCTGATGCTCATCAATCCTGCATTTATTTGATCAAAAATATAGAAAAAAACAGTAATACTGTGAAATATTATTTCAAATTAAAATAATATTTTTCTATTTTAATATAGGCTATCTAAAAAAATATAATTTATTTCTTTGATGCAAAGCTGCATTTTCTTCAACCATTACTTCAGTCTTCAGTGTCACATGATCCTTCAGAAATCATTCTAATATGCTGATTAATGATCAATTTTGGAAACACTTGTGCTGCTTCATATTTCTTTTGGAACCTGCAGTACTTTTTTCAGAATTCATTGATGAATAAAAAGTTAAAAAGAGCAGCATTTATTCAAAATAGAAATCTTTTCTAACAGTATAAATATTTACAATCACTTTTTATCAAATTAACACATCCTTGCTGAATAAAAGTATTAATTTCTTTCAAAAAAAAGAAAGAAAAAAAATTCCTGACCCCAAACTTTTGAATGGTGGTGTATATTGTTACAAACGATTTCTGTTCATATATTTTAAGCATACATAGGCATTTGTTTATAAAAAAAATATGAAAGTATTGTCTATGAAAACAGGCAATTTATAATATGACACTCTTATAAGGACAGATTAAAATTTTGGATGAGTGCCTTTACATTTGTGCTTCATATTGCGTTTTGTTCGGACAGTGCCCTCCTTCCTCTGTCCGATTAGAGTTGATTAAGAGGTTAGACGTTGTGAAGCATGGCGTCTTGAACTGAGATTTATCTGTTCCTGTACTGACCCTTATGGGGTTGCCTGCCCTCACCCCAATGTCCTCTAGATTTATTTGGTTATTTGTTTATCTATTCTGAGGAGTCTTCCATGTCTCCCTAATTTTTTTTTTCCTGTTTATGCATCCAAGTCTCATTTTTCACAGTGGAAGCAATATGAAGCTCTTGCCATGTGCTGATACAGTCAAAATACAGGCAAAGGCACCGATGACCCTCATGACCCGGACACCCGCCTGAAGCACAACCTTCTGCATTGTACCGTCTCAACCGACATCTACTAAGACAAAACCTCCATCTTTTAAACCAAAATATTTGAGCTATTTTTCTTTAAGTATGATACCACACTATATTTCCATTCAAGAAGGTCTTAAGAACAAAATTTAGGATTATTAGTTCTTAATTTCTGGGTTTAATAAGCAAAAACTGGTTGTCTTTAAGACAAAATTCATTTTAGCAACACCAGAACAGGCACTTGTCTACTCACACATTTCTTGTTGGAGTTTTCTGGGCTAAACGGGGAGAGCAACAGTATGTGGCTAGCATGACCTGACATGCCTCTGAAGCTGGAGGGGGTCTTGACCTTTGCTCCCTGGCTTCAAACCTAGGAAGATGAAAAAAAAAGGGATTGGTTAGGAGGGTGACTCCTTAAACAAGAGCTTCTGTTTTAGACTGGAATGTCAGTTCCATAAAAAGATGCCTATAGAGAAGGAAAAAGCGACCAAAAGTGAACAGAGAGATAATGGAGATATAAAAGAGTGTGTGTGTGGACTGTGTGGACGGGAGATTGTCATAAGTGCTCCGTTTTAGTAATGAGGGTTTTTCAGCAGTGGTTTATAGTTGTTTTGAATTCTGTCTTCCAAACTAACATTCCAATAGATCATAATACCGTTGTAATAGTTGTTGGAGTGAACAAGACAACACAATAAAGGTAATATATAGCCTATTTTAATTAAAAGGTTAAACTGTTCTCAAGACAAGGGTATTTTATGTTCATAGGTCAGGTCAAGTTTTATACTATTTCTATAAAAAATAAATATCTTTGAATGAACAAACCTCATGTAATCTAGGTAATGTTTTACATTTACTAATACATTTTAACATTAAAAGTGGAAACATTATTATAGTGGTATCACTTTGGTTTAATTTGTTAACATTAGTTAACTACATTCCAAAAGTACTAACAATGCACAATTTTTCTGCAACATTTATTAAAATCTTAGTTAATGTTAATCTCAACATTTACCAATTATATTTATAAGATGAAAGTTGATACATTATGAACTAACATGAACAAAATATCAACCAAGAATAATAAATGCTGCAAATTTATTTTATTTCATGATCCCTTAATGCGTTAACCAAGTGTTACCCATGTTTTTTTGAGTTACTTTTCCAATTTGCTGCTTTATGATTTTTTTTGTTTGCAGAATTGTTGTTAATACATGTAAATGAACTGTAATGGTGGAAATGTTTAATGGATTTTTTGTAGTTTTGTTGTTTTATTGGTGTAAAAGTGTGGCAACTAGCCTTGGTCTCCTCTGTAAAGTCTAGATAAAAGTATTGAGAGTCTAGAGAGACTGAATTCACTGCCTGCAGAGAGAGATGAGAATATGCATGGTGGGAAATTCATAGCACTTTGTTTTGAACTTTCAGACTTTACCACTCACTGAAACATAAAACTTGGCACTCATGTGCAGCGCGTCACCGGAGAAAGATATTTGATTATAAATTATCAGGCTGGGAGACTGTGACCAATGAGCTTAACAAGGCAGAATACTGGGCTGTAACAGATTTGCTGAACACCCCCACCAACCGTTCTGCCGTAATGTGATGTTTATGGCCATTTTTACCCCCGGACTTCAGTCATGCGATGGAGCAATAAATTACTCAAGCAGGCCCGCTGGAGGGAAAGTCCTTGTGACTCTGTGCTGCGGCTCTAGCGGAGAGAGCGTGACATAGAGGGTCACATCTGCAGATAACCTTGTGTTTTCTCGATGTTTTTCTCCGACATGGCGGCCGCCTGGAAAGCACACATTACCCACCCATGGAGGTTGGAAATCTGCTCTGGGTGGAACAGTGCTGACACGTAGCATCAATACATCTTTAGCGGAGCATTTTTGCTTGTGTCATTTTTGTGTCCAGCAGCAGATAAAGAGTCAGAAAAACAGGAAATAAGCGGGAGTGTGCGGAATCGTGAAAAATTACACTGCTGATCTTGGAGCAGATTAAAAGTTCAAACTCAGTTGGTCTAGTTTATTATAGTCAAAGTCTTGTAGGACTCCGATTGAAGTGGAAGAGAGTTAGAGGTGTGATTCATCTTCAGTATACCTTACAGTCATCATTCAATAATTTTGCATTTGTATTTAGCAATTCCCAGGGAATGAATGGAATGCAATGTAAGATGAATGCCTAAATGTAAATCTATTGTAGCTCAACATGCAAAACATGGCGGTAGCAACGGCAAAGTCATGGGTTCTGTTCCCAGGGAATGCATCAAATGTATACCTTGGATGCAATGTAAGTTGCTTTGGATAAAGTGTCTTCCAAATGCATGAATGCAAATAAACTGTTGCTCAACATGGTATACTAGCAATGCCAAGGTCATGGGTTTGATTCCCAGGGAAAATTCATACTGGTTAAATGCATAGCTTTAATTTATGTCAAGTAAATGCAATCCCAGAGTCTTTTTAATACCAAAAGGTGTGTGAAGAATCCGCGCTTGCATCAGACACGGTGTCCAAGCAGCCTGGTTTTCACGTAGAAGGGAGGCCAAATTCCCCGCAGTTAAAATCTCAGACGGTGGTCTTTAACACATTCTCTCTCCCTCTCCCTCTGCCTCCCAATCCCAATAAAAACCTTCTGACCACCGGTTGACCTTTCGCCGTTCTTCCCCCATCCAAAGCTCTCCGTTCACTCCACCACTGCAGTCCAGCGGAGGCCAATGGGGGCCAGCAGCTGTGGGGAGGGGGATATGAGGTCACGAAGGTCATGGTACTGGTAAAGTCATCGGTGAGGCTCCAATGTGGGGCATCATTTCCCCCCTTCAAAGGCAGTCCTGACGTCCACGGGGGCCGCCCCGATGGCCCCGCTGTTCCTGAGCTTTCAAGACCTGAGACGGACAAGGGTAAATAAAGTGATACCAGGTGTTAGCTAGCCCCCTCCAAAAAAACAAATCCACCAAATTGGGGCCTCATTTCACACTAAGAAACCCCGTCCGGGTGCGTGAGGTATGGCAGTGCAGCAACCAGAGCCAAAACAACAGTTTGGTGCTGCCTAATCCATTGAGGATTGAGTATGCAAATTCAGGAATCTTAGCTCAGATTTGGATTTGGAATGGGGGCATCAAAGCTCACGACCACCACCACCAAAAAAAAAGGCTGACCCCTTGAATAACTGTGAAGATCAAGCCAAGTGAATGGGATTCATTGTGGCGAAAACAAATCGGCTCTGACAATGAGTGAAGAACAAACAGAGAGACGCCGTCAGTGCACAAGTGCTCCTGCCCTGGTGTTAGAAGCGAAAGGGGCGGCTTTGAAAGCTTCACCATGTGCAGGACGGCCCCTCTTCTCTTTCCGAAACCCTCTAAAAGCGCCCAATTAACGCTAATTAACATCAACGACAGGCAAGGGGTCATTAGTCCAGCTAATCCATGGTTTACATTTTCCTCCTGGAACCCTGCTGGCCAATTCTCACCCCAATCATAGAAAGGACATGTTGTTAAAAAGGCTAGCATCAAAGCTTTTCCACTCCACAAACTGCCCCATTAGTCCAAGATCTGGACTTCGAAGGGATGGAACTCAAAGCCCTCGAGGGCTGGGTGTCAAGCCAAGTCTCTGTTGTTTGGACCTTAATCTGAATCGTCAACAACTTGTTTGGGTTCTTCATGATCCACGGCCATTTGCAGAGCAGGTGGCCCATGAAAGAGGTTAAATATGTGATACTGTAAAACGCCCCATTATAGGCGATTCATTCTGGCAGTTTGTACTAGTAGTGGAGGATGCAATGCTCTGAGGGGTGGAGAGGATGGCCCTGTTCCAAAACCTAGTGAGTTCCCTATGTAGGCAGCATTTTGAGGCATCATAGGCATGCTTTTGCCCTGAAACCTGTTATGTAAAAATAATAATAGTTAAATCTAATTAAAACTACTGTTTTACCTAAGATGATTTTACCTTGTATTTGTGCATTTTGGAGCTTAGCAACATGCTACTGCCAAACGAAAAATCAAATCCAAAAATCTACCTCAATCAGTCACTTATAAGGTTCCACTTGAGTTAGGATGCTGCCTCAGAAGGTATATAGACAGTAGACAGCAAGGCAGCTCACTCGTTTTTGGAACACAGCCGATGTCACTCTACGATAACATTACACTCTCTAGAGGGGTTGAGAAAAACATTATACAGGGCAATGACTCACAGCAGTGGGGTTAAGAACAGTCAAATATGATGAAATGGTTCATGACTAATTATTCTGGGAATATAATGGTCAATTTTCTTCTACTAAATTCTGATGAGACTGAGGTATTACGTATTGGACCAAAATACACAGAATCTCTTTTACTGATGCACTGTTACTTCATATTCTACAGTTAAAGACCTGGGTGTTACATTAGACAGCAAATTGTCTTTCGAAAATCATATTTCATATGTAAAAAAAACCCCGCCGCCTTCCACTTCAGAAACATCACTAAGCTACGGAAAATGCGATCTGTTTCTGAGGCAGAAAAGCTATTTCATGCATTCATGACCTCTAGACTATTACTGTAATGTATTACTAGCTGGTTGTACTGCATTCTCAATAAACAAACTACAATTAGTCCAAAATGCAGCTATAGAGGTCTTACTAGGTCAAGAAAATACTATATAACACCAATTTTAGCATCTCTACACTGGCTACCTATTAAGTTCCGTATCAATTAAGTCAATCAATCAAGTTTTGCTTTACTGACCTATAAGGCCCTAAATGGTTTAGGTGCTTATGAAGACTTCAAATGAACAACACCTGTGAAGAGAGAACACAAACTCCTGCAAGGACTTCAGATGAAGCTAGCTCTGAATCAACATGTATCAATGCAAACTTTTCTATATATCCTAATCATTTGTTAACACCATGTATTCATTACGTCAATGAGCTCATTGTTTCTGTCTTAAATTAATACATTGTTTAAATTAATACATTGTTAGCTAAATGCGTGATTTGTGTAAATTTCTGAAATACTTGGACACAATCACCTCAGATAAAAGATCACTCTAAATTGTAATGTAGAAACATCCATTTTCTGTAAAGCTGCTTTGAAACAATATGTAATGTGAAAAGCGCTATACAAATAAATGTGAATTGAATTGAATTGAATATTATTCACTGTTAAACTATTTAAATTAAATAAATGTCAATAAATAAATAGTCATAAAGTCTGACTGAAAAATGTTTGTACAGACACACATAGATGCATTGCACAGAAATATGTAGCAAATATGTATTAAAAAAAAACTTGTATTCTGGCATAGGAGTCACTCCTGAGACACAGAGCACATGTTGGATGATGATCATTTACAGAGTTCACAATAGAGAGACTAGTAAAGAAGACTGAAGCTGTTTATCCTTTATAGAGCCCAAGACTAAGCTTTCTGACAAACAAAAAAGACAGGTTGAGTTACAAGATTGATTTTGTTTGCCTCCGTTTGATGTTTTAAAGCAGAAAGGTAAAAATTAACCCACTAAACCAGAAACTTAATTTGAAGAAAGAAAAAATATGAATTATTTAGAATTACTTTAAAAGTCTTCAACTTTTTCATTGAGAAAATGATCGCATTGTTTGCTCAGAGTAATTGATCAGTGCGGAATCATAAAAATAAGTTTGGCTATCTTTTTCAAACTGATGGTCAGTATTCTTTCTGAATATAATAAAAACGCATATAAGAACTACACTTTAACCTCTAAATCTATTTTTAGCCCTCAACGAAACGCTAAACTGAAACATGCATTTAAACTAATTACTTCTGCTGTTTTAACAGAGTTCGCCACGTAACATAGCGGTCAGTGGTTATTGGGAAATCATGCGTTCAGAGGCAAAAATATTCTTGTCTGGAGAAAATATGTGCAACCTTGAGTGAAACCTCATAAAGCCTCAGAGCTAAAGGGCGGTTTGGAGATGTTTTAAATAAAAGTTGCTCAGAAAAGTTCACACATATACTGGCACCTATTGCTCTAGGGCTGTTCCCTACCCTCCCCCGGCCCTGAAACCCGATCTGTCGGCATGCAGCTCGGAATTCTTCATTCACCCTGACATTTGACCTCTGGCCTTTTTGGCAGCGCACAGAAGAGAAGATGAAGTGTCCAAGGCTCTTTTTCTCCAACACAAAAAATCTCCTGTTCTTGCAACCCTCCCACACACTCGCACACACACACAGAAACACTTTCGGGAGGACTTCTATCAATGTATACCCCTTGTTCCTGTGATCCACAGAGCACAATTACGTATAATATCTGGCTAATAGTCTGTGACTTCTAGGGAGCTTTTAAAAGTGCGATTCTCCCTCTCCTGTTCAACTGCCCACATACTGCAACTTAAAAGCTTTGCACAATGCTTTCTGGACCATCTGACCATTATGAGTGGTGTATTATGGAGCTCCTCTGTCATTTTCCTCCTTGATTGCATCATTACAATGTAATCAGTGTTTGAGCCTGACTGAAAAGGCTTCTTGTACTGCGTCTGAGTAATTCTTGCCTTGCGAGTGTGTGCGCACAGCTTTAGTTCCATTCATGTGCACGACAACAAACTGACTGTTGAGTGAGTGTCGTGCCATTTGATATACTGCCTCACTTTGTCAAGCGGTTATCTCGCTTTGTTACTTTTCCCTTTTACTTGAAATTTGGGCGGTCGATACCTAACAGACAAACACATACACTCTGAAAAGAACAGGTTCTATATAGAACATTGAAGGGTTCTGTGAGGTGCTGATTATTGAGAATCTTGTAAGGGATCCCATCATAGGATCATTTTATGAATTTATTTGTAATTAATTTTGTTTCAATGTTTTATTTTGATTACTCTTTATGTGTTAAGCAGCTTGTAAACATACTTTGAAAATATGAAATAATCCATTTAACATGAAAGTATTATGACAATAATATAATCGTTTAAGACATTTCTCCTTATATAGAACATTTTTGGTATTCAAGTGAGCAGTCAAAAACAGTGTAGGAAAAAATTTAAAAAAAAACCCAAATCTCAGTCCAGTCTTCTAGTATTGAGATGGAGAATGGACTTTTGGTCTTCTGCTTAGATTTTTGTCTAACTGAGCAAACTAAATCGAAAAATCTAACAATAATGTGTCACCTTTATAAGAGTATCTTAACAATATCTCAAACTGTGTTCAGTTTAGATTACAAATCGTGCAAATTAAACTCTCTCATTAAATTCACCAAAGACCAAACTATCTGAGATATATATGTTCATATATACTTTTACAGCAATTCAATCTTTACATTTAAACATGTATCAGTGAACATAAACAGAAGCTCAACCGAACTTGCTTGACGCACGAGAACAAATCTCATTGGTTCTTGCTGAAGCTCAAAAGTGCTGCGTAACATGAAAATGAACCTCATTGGTTCTCACAAGTCAAGTGAAAATGCTTTAGTTTCTGTTTACCACAACTGATGTGTGAGTTGATGAATGTTTATATGTGAATAAAAGCCTTAAATTCAAACTTTTCATCATATAAAGCAATCGTGTCTCTTCAGAAAATTAAATTAATATGGATTAGTTTTACGATCTTTTATGAACTTTTTGAAGTGTCAAAGTGGTAGTTGCGTAGCTGTCAATGGAGGGACAGAAATCTCTCTGATTTCATCGAAAAGATCTTCATTTGTATTCCGAAGACGAATGAAAGTCTTACGGGTTTGGAATGAAATGAAGGGGAGTAATTAATGACAACATTTTTTTGGGGTGAACTATCCTTTAATAGTGTTCTCAGTTTAAAGTTGTTTTTAGGTCATCTGAGATGTTTCTTCTAAAATGAGCAATGTTGTCATACAGTTAAAGTATAGAGCTAGAAATTTATTTGGACAGCAGCTCAGATCAATACATTTTGAATAAAAAGTATTTGAGATCCTAATGAGAAATTTTAATACAGTGCAATCGGAGCACTGTTTGAGACATTGAACATCTTCTGAAACTATCATGTCTCAACATTGTCAAGAAAACTGTGCTCAGATTAGCCAAATTCAGCAATTAAACCATAAAATATAACTGAAGAATCTCCTGAGCTAAGAACGGGCAACACCTGAGTAATAAACTCTTCCTCTTTGACTCATCGTAAGGATCAGGAAACAGTCACAACAATTCTAGGAGAAACATCTGAGACAAAGTTGGTGCCTAAATGAAACTGAGAACTCCATTAAGTCTACTAATTTGGAGATGGTATGTTTTAAACATCATCTTTTTCCTCCATGTTTTTCCTTAAAAAAAGACAAATGAAAATAAAAAAGTTATTTTAATTGCAGAGCAGACTTTGTCAAATCTGAGCACAGTTTGAGCGTTGTTGATAGACGTTTTGTTAAACTCCAAAAGAAAAACACATGATCTCAGCAATGTCAAACTGTGCTCAATTAAAATCCACATTCACTTTATAGCTCTCATTGTCCTTGTGTCTATTTTTTTTTTTAACAAAGTTGATATAATTAAAACAAAACTGAGAACATTAAGTATCTTGAGCTATATGAATGATCAACCTCTGACTAAAATGGCCTGTCAACTAAACCTCTAGGATGATCCTTAAATGGTTTCATCTTTAAAGGCCTTGAAACACGCAGCATTATTCAATGTTTTGATAAATAATTACACTGAATCAGGGAGACAGGGCGGGAAATATCGATCAGCTCCTCCCCCTTTTTAAAATAGCCAATAGCATATATAGTGTTCATATCACAGCTCGGCCAGAGCTGTTGAGTTTGATAAAGCCGCAGTTTCCTCCTAATCTCTAACCGTTACTCCTTGTAATCTCCTCCATATTGTTTTAAAACATAGCATTTTTTGCAGAATTAAAACGGGTCCAATACGTTTTCTGGTCTGCACCGACTCGCACACATGATCCGTTATGTCTCACCCGAGCAGACTGTGTGCGTGCTGCACACTAACGTGAAACCAGACTTAATTTGCCTCAATGGAAAGCATATTGACACTGTCTGAATCGTTCTCTATCCCTACCCTATTTAGAGCACTTAGTGCCATTCACCATTTAGAAAATAAGAAATGTGTGAACAAATGACCAATTTTAGCCACAGCTTCAGCAGCTATTTATAATGTAGGGGGCGGGACGCTGATTCTAGAGAGCATTTGATTGGACAGAAACTCTAATGAGAAGCTGAAGTGCAGAGTGATGTCTTCAAAATCATTGATTCATATTGTCGGAAGTGAGAGACTTTTAAGTTTTCAATGCTTATATCTTCTAATTGCGAATTTTTTCATTGTTTTGGAGCACACTAGATTTGAGATAACAGTAAGACTAACATATCCATTCTAAAAGTAAAAAAAAAATTAATTTTGATTTCATGGGGACTTTAAGGTTGTGAAACCATCACCAGTCTTTTATGAATTGTCAAGTGTTTTTTGGAATTCTACGAGAAACATCTCAGACACCAAGTTGACAGCTAAATAAAACATAACTGAGAACTTCATTAAGTCTCCTGAAAGAGCGACTGCTGAGAAATAAAATGTACCATTAATTATGCTGTTTGGATTAATAAAAGTAGAACATCTGTAAAGACAGCATGTGGTTTCATTTATTCTGTTATTTGAGGAATCCTTTCAACCCCTGCAACCAAGTGTGGTGGATCCTTAACTGTGGAAAATCAATGAAGGAAAAGCTCTCCTGATCCTCCACACCGTGTCTGATTAAATGTAGCCGATTTCTACGCCTGTTCTTAGAGAGCCACAGCCTGAATGGAGAGCCAGAGGGAAACCAGTGTGTGGCGTCGGCCCAAAAGCCCCTGAGGCAGAAAGAGAAGGATCCCGCAAAATGGTTATTATGGTCATCCCTGATCACAGAGGGCATTTCCCCTCGAGCCACCCCCCCTCGCCATCTTTTCCATAGCCGGAATCAAAACGACACATGGCTACACACGCCTGTGCGTCATAAGCACACAGAAACAAACACTACAACTCACAATAGGAGCATCAGAACCTGTCCTAACACTCTCCCCAGGGAATCATGGGAAAGCAGCTCAGCCGCCGCATCTGTCTCCTGCCTAAAGAGAGAGTGGGATGACATTCCTTCAGGACAGTCCCACCCGCGACAGGCTGCCTTATGAAGCCATCATTCACCCGATCAATAGCTCAGCGGCCTCAACCAGCCTCCCCAGGAGCCAGAGAATAGGGCGAGGAGGAGCTGTGGGCTTCAGTGGGCCGGACGGCCCGCTAGCGCTGTGATCTTTCACTCCAGCCACTGAAGAGGCAGAAGGGAAAGTGATTAGCTACCCTCCTCTCACAGCCAGCCACAAACAACAACCTCCAGCGAGGAAAGGTACAAGCTTTTTAATGGAGATACGACACTCAATGCACAACTTACAGTACGCAAACTGTGATATTTTATACTGTTACATAGCCTATGAGTCTTTCAATGAACTCCTCAGTTAAACTGCTTACACTGAAACAAAACTATTTTTACTCAGAAACTGATTCACAATTAATTACAAAGAAACAGATTTCAACACATTGAACACATTGTAGTTTGATTTACAACTTTAAAAAAAATGTATACAGTGTAGGCATGGGTGATATGATTGAATTTTTTTCCATGTCATTAATATGCAATATTTGACTATGTTAGTGATACACATTGCCAAATACCATCTGAAATAGGCGTATCACTACATCAAATTGTTTCATAATCCTCAATATCATCACATAACAAATTAATCTCTAATTAATGAAATAAATAAACTACTAAAAGTATATCCAACCTTACCTGGATTCATACAGTACACTCATTTTAGGTGGTAAGTAATTTAAATTTACTTGATTGTTATACTGAAAACTATAAACCATATAAAACCAAGAGATATCATAAAAGTTGGATATATAGTACATCCTACTTTACCTACAAATTGTATACTCACGTAAAGCAATATATACTATATATAGTGTGATATGTAAACTGTATTATCGCACAGCTCTATAAAGTTGGATATATGTATTCAACTTTATACAGTACACTCATGAAAAAAACATATATTATAAATAGCAAATCTCAACTACCTGATTTTTATCAGGTTGTTGTTTTCCTCTCAAACGTGATTGGACTGTGCAGGCGCCACTGATGGAGACAGCCTATCAGCAATCACCTTTAGCTTTCCGCCAACTCCATGGTCAGATTTAGATAAGAGACGAAACCATGGATGAAGACGCAGCGGGTTCATCCCGGGAATGTGCCAGCCCGTGGCCCCACCTCGCCAGACTCTTTAAATTTTCTGAAATTTTCTTAAATAAAGCATCATGGTAAAAAGATGAAAATGACTTGATTTTACTTTCAATTTCTTTTACATTCTCCAAGTTATTAACATTAACGTTTTTCATAACTCCATGTAGGACGTTTCTGTACATAAATGTAAGCACTGTGGCAGTAGTAATGCAATATTTAGAAAATGTACTCTTGTACTCTTAATACTCAAGTACTTTTAAAAACAAGTACTTTTTACTTAAGTAGACATCTGACTGTAATACTTTTACTTGTACTTGAGTAAAATTTAGCGAGGGGTATCTGTACTTTTACTCAAGTAATGAAGCTGTGTACTCTGTCCGCCTCTGATAAAATGTAAACTATATCATCAAACACATTGGACTTGACATTTCAACATTTCGGCGTGTCGACAAACTAGGGAAGCACCATAGTCTTGCAGTATTCATTAACCAACATCCACTTGATCCTCAATTTGTCTCTGGTAATTCATCTACAGAGCACAAAGGTTGCCATTAACAAGAAACATCGGAGCATTGCAAGACTCAGCTGTCTTTATTTTGCATGATGAGAATGCTGGCACTGCATGATGGTTTAAATGGGCTTTTGATGACCTCAGCTTCTGCTCTCTGTAGGAGCAAATCCTGATCAAGCTAAACTGGGCCTTTATTGAGCTACTAAAGCACTGATTGCTCTAGCACTGAATGAGCGCCATTCAATGGAGACACTAATTGGCCAAATAGGTTTATAAGGCAAATAGGTACAGAGGGAGGATAAGCTTGTGACCCTAGATGTTAAACCAAAGCCTTTTTTCGGACAGGACTAGTTAAGGAAGGTTAAGTAAGTTTGTTTCAGTCTGAATCAAACACCTATTTTTCTTTAAATTACCTTCGGCTAACTTGTGCATTCTCTGAGAAATCTCAACTCGAAAGAAATATCAGTGATTGCAGATTAGTACAAATTTTCAACAGCACTTATGTTTGTTTATTTTTTGGATCTTACCGTACTATAACTAAAGATGCATTTCTTGTTGCGCTGAGTGATGCATCTTTATTAATATATTTGGACTAATTTCTGGGTAAAATAAGGATAAGGAGAGTCCGATCGCAAAAACTATTTATAATGACCACTTAACACATGTAACTCAAACGTTGTTTAACAGTAAAACTCCTCCAAGCGGGTAAACAGACAGGTTTTACCTTTAAAATGCAAGTTTCAGTTGCTTTGAGAGACATGAAAGACATTGCAAATTAAAGTTTGCAGAACTATTCATCTAATCCTGCCAATTGATGTGTGACACTCAAAATCCATTATCCTTTACAACTCCTCATTAGATTTGGAGGGAAAACCCTCCTCTGTTGTGCCAAACACACTTGTGTTTACCCTTATCACTCTTATAGATTATGTGAAACACTTTTTTCAGAAAGAGGATCAAGTTAAAGCGGATATGCCAAAATATCATGGAGTATGTCTTTCAAAAGGGGGTGTGAATCAAATCTTTGTGAAGCCAAGAGGGGAAACTAAAAGAAGCCTTGTAAGTAAAGGCTTGCATTTACATTTACTCATTTAGCAGGAACAAAGCAAAAGTGTGTGAAGAAATGTATGCAAAATGAATAAAAATACATTCATGTTTCGGAAAAAAATGCAATGAATGCAAAATGAGCAGAAGATCTGACAAAATATGCAGATTATGTGTGGGCCTACTCATAAAAAAATTGAATAGCTACAGTAATAGCAATAAGGTTAAGATTCAGATAGATTTCATGGTTCATTTTGCACTGCTAAAGCTGTAGATTTTTTTGGCATGATTGTATCTTCTAAATCAATAATTATTTCTGCTAAAATGGACAGCCACCTCCTCCTTTTAACCTCTGAAATCAGTCCACTGTTTAATTGCATAATGACACAAACACTCAAGAACAACACACACAGCGACTACAATGGACCCGTGGCACACCAAACCCCATGGAATTGCATGGGTGAATATTTATTTTTACGTTCGTTAGCTCAGTCTGATTTTCAGCAGTTTGTGAAGGAGGTCATTATGATGCCACTCTACAATCCAACAGATTTTTGACCCCAAACTGCATTTAACACTGGGATGAGCAAATCTCTAAGCCGTGCATTGAAGGAAGGCTTAAATGCGAACTATGCATTCATTCACGCAGTGTTTTTTTCAACACAAGGGAGCGGAATCTCCCGAGAATGAACCATCTCAGGGAGTTTCTAAAACGGCAGGTTCTGGATGAGCTGCTAAGAAAGAAAGAAAAACAAGAGATGAAAAAATCCCCAAAGGTCCCTGTCCTCCCCATCAACCCCCACTGTGGCCCGGCCTACAGGGCTTTTCTCTAGCGCCGGGGCCTCCGTTTGGCCCCCCTCTGTCTCTTTCAGCCCTCTACAAAGCAGCAAGCCACGTTATTTGAGGCACTAAAGAGTTAACCCTCCTCACTGCTCCGACACAATGGCCTCCCCATTGAGGGCTTTCTTCATTTAACCTTCCTAATGACAGGTTTCATCCTCTTTCCCCTGACAAAAAGGAGGAGCAGGAGCTAACCCACCACCTTTCTCTTTTACCTCCTTTCACATCTCCTCCCCTTTCCACACCTCCCAAAAGTGCTGGCTCTCACTTTAGGGTCTGATGTGACAGCTCTTTACAGTAAATGACACTGTCATCGCTTTGGGTGACAGTTTTGGGCTATCAAGGCATTTCCAGCTTTCACTAGAGGTACTGTAAATGCAATGACCAAACTCAGAGCAGTGCTTGTGAACTTTCCCCTATCCTGGTTTAATATGCAGATATAACTAGAAGTGAACAATTCGTAGGTTGCTTCACCTGAAAAGTCTGTTTCAGTTTGTTTGGGCAGAGAAAATGGCAACCAACCTTGACCAGTGGTGTGGGTTTCTGTCTGTCCGACCAATGGGGGAGTGTCCGGGAAACCTGTTTGAAAACATGAATTTGCACATGAATTATACACTTTACTACAGATGCACCAATATTAAATTATGGCTAGTAAAAAGCCAACTTTCATGTTATGGCCGATAATCAATAAATGGCCGAAATAAAAATTCCATTTTGTTTTTCCTCAATTAAAAATGAAATCAATCATTTTAAATGCCACATGTGATTTTAGGCATCACAATATTATAACGTAAATATGAAAACAATTATTTTGACATTTGCTCAAAAATACATTTAACCATGTTATGAAATTATTAGTGTTTTTTTATTTTTAAACTTTAAGTGATCTTTAGATTACAGCAACAGCTGTAAAATTAAAAATAGAAGAAATAGTATGCATGTTATATTAATATTATATTTATCCATTTATATAAAATTAATAGTATTATATTCACCTTATTTTGAACGTAAGAATGGGCGAGGCCATTTGTAAATTGATTGTATCTGTCATCTAGCTGTACAAAACAGCTTGTTATGCTGCTTGATATTACAAACTGGTATTTCTTTCTATATTATTTTAAGTATTGTTGCCATTATAAAAACACTGGTTTGTACCGCAAATAGTTTTATCATACACTGCACTTTGTTATTCTTCTAGTTATTTACATATAGCAGCTCATGAATCGTAAGTCTCGCACATTCACAGAAAATAGCTTACTTCCACAATGCAAAATAAGGTTTATACATATATAAATAAATGTATACATGTTAAGATTTTTAGTGTGAATTTACAGTATATCTAGGATTATAATTGCATTACTTTCACAGTAATTCCCCAGTAGGACTTCTCTTGTATCTAACTGCACTCTTGGATATTTCATGTAAAATCTACAATATCATACCGTATTTCTACAGTGCATACTATGAAGGTACCCAGCATGCAGTGCAGCATGAGAGAATTGTGCTGTGGAGTTCCTTGATTCTTGTTGGTTTTATCTGTGCTGCTCAACTTATTTTTGGTTCACTTTTAGCCATTTGTGTTGTTTATTTTATAATGTTCAGAATGTATATTTTATTATTATTATTTGTTGAGTGTCACCATTGTTGTGTTTTGTATGTCAAGGATTAATGTCTGTGCATCATTACGTTACGGAAGAAAAAAATCTTGTGTTTCAAGATGATGTCACGCTTTTCAAAGATTAATCTCAGCTGATTTGCTGTTGTGAAATATCCATCTACAAACAATTGTGAATTTGAATATAACGCTAATAATTGTTCAGGTTGGTTAACTTAAATTCAGCCAATTAGCTTATTTTATATTCTAGCTTGTCATGTTTTAACAAATGTTTTTCATTTGTCACACTTCTGACATGGCTAGTTCAGAAATTTGAATATACAAGCTCCAAGATCCCAAGTTAATGGAACACTAATCACCATTAACAATTACAGTAAACAAAATCATTTCATACAGTGACATGGTTAAAGACAACTTCATAATGTGACATCACAGTAAAACAAGAGCAGTAAATTACTGTGATGTCACTAACTACATAATTTTGCTGTTGATTAACAGTGATTCGTAAGAAAAGGACCCAGCATGCATTCATTTCCCTGTAAATTTCTGACTACGGTAATTTATTGTAAAATAATACTCTTTAATCCTGTAAATTCCAACCGTTGATATTTAACATTTACCTTGGGTCAGTTCTTCCCACTGTTCTGCTGGGATGAGAAGACACGCTTCCTGTTGTTTGTGCTCACAGTTACTCGCTCTGAAAGCTGGTGCAGACGCGAGTAAAGTGCGAGAAAGCTGCCCACTGCTGCCAGCGCTGAGCAGGGGTGCGACAGGGGTGAGTAGTTTTGACTGGGGGTCGACAGAGAACATTGACAAGAGTGTTCGCTCTAACTCAGCCTCCATGTCTCCTGTCTCTCTGTCCCACCCTTTTCCACACCAAAGTGGGGGGGATTTTTTACGGTTGACCTTCTCCTCACGCTTTTGTGAACTTCTTCACCTCATGTCAATTCTCTTGACCTACTTGGTCGCCCCGGAGCAAGCCACTTAAAAAAGCGAGATGAAATTCTGTAGGACACGCTCACATATGTTTCTTCTTGTCAGCAAATACTAATACTTTATATTCGGATTCTTGCTATTGAAAAAGTTTGAGCGAAAAAACAGAAGTAACCATTTGTTATTGCGCTCATAAAAGTGTAGGAGGAATGGAGAAGAACATTCACTTTCAGTACATAAAACTTTCATTATCATTATTTTTGTTTAATTTTACATTTTCATTTTCAAACAGTAGACAATTTCAGAATTGCCATTAACATGGCAAAGAGTTCATACATTCCAAAAATAACTATATATCATTAAAGTAGACCGACATATAAAATAATTTTTAAAAATTGAGAACAATCCACTTAATTATCTGTATGTTTTCCAAACAGCTTAAATTTCATTCACACCAAATATGGTATCTAAACTGACTAAGGGCCGTAACAATAAATACCTCCAAACGTACAAAAAAACATACAAAACGCACACATCTTCCTCTTTACCGTCATCACTGACCTGGAATAAACAACTCAAGCGCTCCTAGACCTGACTGCTGAGCTGTTGAGCCTCAGGTATAAGACCAGAAGATTGCTGGCTGTCAGAGAGCTGCACAGATAATGCACTTAGGAGCAAGTCAAAGAGCAAGATGCATTTCTGCTGGTAGATGCAGGATACTTTATGGTCAAACGAGTCCAAACAAAAAGCCATGAATGTGGGGAGGTTGTGTGAAGGGTGAGGTGGAGGGTTTCCGAGAAGGGCTGTTTGTCAGTTTTGCAAACGGTCAATAACCTTCACAGTCATGTCTTAAAGTTTGTGCGAAATGTGTTCTGAACACACAAAAGCAACAGATAACTAAACTATATTACATTTTCTGATGTTCTTGCTCATGCAACTTTTACTAATATATTGCTACACTAAATAATAATAATAATATTTTTTGACTATAATTCCATGAAGAACCTTTAACATCCATGAAACCTTTCCAATGCACTAAAGGTTCTTAGTGGAAAAAATGTCTTGGTTTGGGTGAAAAATTTCCAAAATGGTTCTTTTAAGACCTGTTCACTGAAAGGTTCTTTGGGGGACCTAAAATGGTCCTTTTACACTCTTAAAAATAAAGGTTAAAAAGGGGATTTTCACAGTGATGCCTTATAAACACCATTTTGGGTCCCCAAAGAACCTTTTAGCAAACAGTTTCTAAAAGAACCATGTTTTCTAAGTTCACTCATACAAATAAAGATTCTTTATTGGCATCTATGGTTTCACGAAGATGCTTTAACATCGCTGGAACCTTTCCATTGCGCAAAAGGTTCTTTATCTTCACACTAAGAACAATATATTTTAATAAATGTCCACTGAAAGGTAAAATGGGGAACCAAAAATGGTTCTTCTATGGCATTGTTGCGAAACCCCCCCTTTGGAACCTTTATTTTTACGAGTGTTGGAATAACATTTAAAAAAAAACTAAAGAACCTTTTTTTTCCACTAAAGAACATTTTGTTCCATGGATGGTAAAGGTTCTTCATATAACCAGACGCCAATAAATTGGCATCCCTTTCTAACCCTTATTCTTAACCATAGAGGGTGTGGTTGCATGACATTGCTATGTGGTTGTTAAGATGTTTTAGATTGTTGCTATGTGCCAGCCCTCAAATCTCTACGATGTCAGGATATCTTTGTCTTTACATATGGCTCAGGTAACTACTTCAACAAGTATGATATTATGGTGAAAATTGTACAACACTTATACTCAATTGGCTACTTGATTATCATTCATTCACAAATGTTGCAGAGTGAATAACGTGGCAAAGTTTAATGCTTAGGGTCAGGGGTTGTAGCGTGGCGTGAACCACCTCAGGGCTGTAACCAGAGCGGACCTCTTCCCAACCAAACCAGCACTAATGTATGGCAAGTGAGAAACAGGAGATGTGTGTGTGTGCTGTACTTCTCTATTCACCTTCACAAACTCATTGAACACTTTGGCAATCTCTACATCAGATCAGCTGCCAGCACGGAGAAGCAGATCATGTGTTAAACTTAAAGGGTTGAGAGGAAATGCAGTAAACCCTCGGCCAACCTCAAGGTTTTTTTTTGCTCAAATGTTTTATTTAACCCCTAATCACCACATTAAGGCTTTCTTTCATTTGGCCTTTTACGCTCTCAAAGGCCTCGTTTTAGAGCACTAATGAAAATAGACCGCAGGGCCCCCGTCTCTTTATTTTGAGAGGGAACACTGGAGCCTTGGGTTCAGAGCGGGGTGAAAAACAGAGGGCATCTGGAACAAAGACCAGAAGACCCAGAGGTCAAATGGCCTGGTGTCCAGAACTTCTTCAGCGGACGCTGTTGGGGAAGAGAACGCGGCGCTTGTATAATCACAGATCCGTTTTGTCCATGCGTGTAGGATAAAATATATCACGCGGGGCTGACACAACAACAATAGATCACGTTTTTTGTCTGAGCTGGTGCGAGGCGCTTTTGACTCTTTTCAGCGGGCCACACATCTGGACAACTGCAGATTAACCCTCCATTCACTGGCCTGTTTTCGGCAGATGACCTCGGCGTCCGTCATTTGCTGACTGCGTCCACACAATTAGACCCTGAGTGGGAGATTTCCAGGTGAAGAACATTATCCCGAGCTCTTTAGGGTCAAAGTTAATGAGGGGAATTAGAAACCATCACTAACGTGTTGCAATTTTTATCCTCACGATTCTGGACAGTCACGGTTTGTGTGCTCTTTATTCAAATAGGGGTCATCACTTAGCTTTTGTGTTCTTATGGAGTGTGCTTGTATAAAGGGATTTTAGGGCATTTGACTAGGCTGTGTTACTTTGACCCAGAGTTCATATAGGTACAATGTGGAGAGTTCTAACTAATTAAACTAATAAACTATTTCTCATACTTAGTTAGTGAACAAACAAGTAACCCCTAACTGGTGTGACTTTTGCATGGTAAGCAAGCACCACTCACATAATATAAAATAAGTAAAATTTGTAGTCGTGCATTTTTAATGCAGAGCTACTTTTCCAGACATAGTCACATTTTTATGAACTCTTCCTATGGATTGTGTAGGCTTTAAAAGAGGTATTATATTTCAACTACATTTTAGGGAAAGATTTACATGTCTTTTGTTGTTTTTATTAGTGTGGTATGCTTCAGATTGAGTTTCACCATGAGCCATGTCATTAAATAACACTCAAATATCATCCTGTCTTACTCGCTAATGTCCCAAACGAGGTAATGTCCTGTCATGTGACCCCCATCACCCACCTGTGTAGACTTTGTCTTAATCCCTGCTGATCTCCTCTCTGCTTTGAATACTTGGACTACTGAGTGTAACTAATTCTCCCACACAAGGATATTGTCCTCCCCATTTCAGCTTTGTCTTTCCTCTCTTTCACTAGTCTCATTCGTTTGCCGAGCAGCCGGACAAAAAAAAAATCCTCCAAATTAAAAAGACTTAATGAGCTATACCCCTCATCTTAAATCTAATTGTCTACTTTGCCTCCAAAACGGATAAACAATCATTGCAGAGAATATCCTCTCTGAATGCACTGTTTCAACTCTTTGTTTGAAATCTGAAAACAATGCAAGCTTTGCTTTGAGCAAAGATACACATGATCATGATGGGAAAATGTGATCCAAGCGTCTACATTCTTTTTAAAGGAATATTTCACCCGAACATGAAAATTGTCATGATTTACTCACCCTCATGTCGTTCCATTTCTTTCTTCAGTAAATCACAAAATTATATGTTATGCAGATGTCCCAACTGTTTTTGCCATGCAATGAAGGTGGATGATGATTTAAACAGTCCAGCTCTAAAATGAAGAGAGAAAAAAAAATCATAAAAAATAGTACATATCACTCATGTGTATATACACAACCGTTAAAAATTTGGGGTTGGTAATATATTTCATCAAAATTAAAAAACAGTAATGCTGTGAAATAATAGGGCTATTACAATTTAAAATAACTGTTTTCTATTGTAATATATTTTAAAATTTAATTTATTCCTTTGATGGTAAAGCTGAATTTTCAGCATCATTACTCCAGTCTTCAGTGTCACATGATCCTTCAGAAATCATTCTAATATGCTGATTTGATGCACAAGAAACATTTCTTACTATTAATATAATGTTGAAAACAGTTGTGCTGCTTCATAATTTTTGTGGACACTTTTTTAAGGATACAGAAAGTTCAAAAGAAAAGCATTTATTTGAAATATTTCAAATATCAGAAATGTCTTTACTGTCACTTTTGATTCATTTGTTGTGTCCTTTCCGAATAAAAGCATTCATTTTATTTTTTCAGGTCAGTAAGTCATGTGTGAAGATGTTTAAGAAATTTGCTGTATTATGCATGCTGAGATTTGAGAGATAAGATTATGGTGAAGATGATCAGCACACCATTTTTATTATTATTTTTTTAAATTATATAATTTCCGAGTACTTGGAATATAGCACAAAAGTAGTATGGACTACTTTTTAAATTGTTTTATTGTGCTTTTTTCTTTCATTTCAGGGTTGGAACTACATAAGCATGATATTTTGAATCTTAGGGTGATCTATACCTTTGAGCACCACAGAGTTTTCCTCACATTAAATGTGAACATTTCCCAGCAAATGGTGTACGCGCCACCCCCCACAGTACACAAACAGTGCATCAGACGAGGAATGGTACACAGACAACTATTCCATAGAGACGGCCAGCCCCTATAGGAGCTTTTTCAGACGACCATTTGGTGCTCCCATCCCTAACCTATTGACCCTCGGCCTAGAGAGGTCAGCTGTGTCAGGGAGCCCAGATCCAGCGCAAGCCTGTAAATCAAGCGCTGGCGGGAACGGCGCACCGTCCCGGGTCCCAGCCAGGCCTGGCACCATCACTCTCCCCGCTGTGACGCACTACCAGGCCGGTTCCCACTGAACCATGCCACCCTGGCAGGCCTCGTGACCCCGTTCGGAATAGATCAGCCTTCGGCCATTCTGTGGATGGAAAACGTTTGGCCATATAACCCTCCCAGGCCCCACCTGCGTTTCAGGGCTTCCTGTTCTGGCTTGCATCACAATCATGTATCTTTCAGGCACCGCCGCACCTGGAACTCAAGCACACAAATCACACTTTCAGGAACGTCCGTGCGCTCCTGAGACGGCGAACGTTAAACACGCTTTGGTTTGACCTGTGTGAGATCACCCCAGGGCTGACTCTAATGGACAGAGCCATAAAATGATCATGTTGCAGTTGCAGTTTTTTCCAGGCAAACGACGACACCAGTTGTTGTGATTCCTCACTGGCTTTGTGATCTGTTCCGCATGGAAGAACTCGGGAGGGAAACCTATTTTACCTTCCCTTGACTCCATACTCGATGAAGCACAGATCTGTCCACTCCTCCTTAGAGTGACTGACAGCAAACCCTACATGTCTCGGGAACACATCATGTCAATAATACAATAACAGAATAAATTGAGCGAATAGTGCAGGGTAGTAACTGTAATAGTTAGTAATTAGTAATTCTGGATTACATATAATTGTAATTAGATTATATTACATTTTAAAATACTCGTAATCAGACTAGTTACATTTTATTGATTACATGATTATTTAAAGGGATAGTTCCCCAAAAAGTCATTATTACTCACCCTCGTGTCGTTCCAAACACGCAAGACTTTCGTTCATCTTCAGAACACAAATGAAGATCTTTTTAATAAAATCTGAGAGCTTTCTGATCCCTCCATTGACAGTCTACGCAACTACCACCTCGACACTTCAAAAAGTTCATAAAGAGATTGGAAAACTAATCCATATGAATTGAGCGGTTTAGTCCACATTTTCTGAGTAGACACGATCAATTTATATGATGAGCAGATTGAATTGTCTTTTATTCACGTTTAAACATTGATCAGCGAACATAAACAGAAGCTAATTTGAAACTTCTTGACTCTCGATAACGAACCACTTGCAGAAGCTCATTGGCTCTCGCTGAAGCTCAAACGTGATGCGTAACACGAGAATGAACCTCATTGGCTCTCACACATCAAGTGAACATGCTTGAGCTTCTGTTTACCACAAGTTGATGAATGTTTAAATGTGAATAAAAACCTAAATTCAATCTGTTCAAATTTATCATATAAACCGATCATATCTCTTTAGAAAATGTGGACTAAACCACTCAATTCATATGGATTCGTTTTACGATCTCTTTATGAACTTTTTGAAGCTTTAAAGTGGTAGTTGCGTAGCTGTCAATGGAGGGATCATAAAGCTCTCAGATTACATCAAAAATATCTTCAATTGTGTTCTGAAGATGAACGAAAGTCTTACGGGTTTGGAACGACATGAGGGTGAGTAATAATGACAAGATTTGCATTTTTGGGTGAACTATCCCTTTAATATTCACAAAATGCCAATTATTCATCATAATGATTCTCCCTAATTATGATAATTAGAAATTAATTATTATTTTTTAATTTTATCTTCCTTTCTTGAAAAGCCTAATGTTTAATTAAAAGCCTAATGTTAAATTAAAGTATAATTTTTCTGAAAGTTTTCCAGTTTGGTCTAATTGCACACACAAGTTTGAGTGGCACACAGCATAAACAAGTAACATATTTTTTAACGTTTTATTTTGATTGCTTTATTTTAAACTACAATTTCCAAACCCCCTGCAATTTCTACACAATCTACACAAACCCCAGTTTGAGAAAGCCTGACGTATGTTTAATACACTTTGTGTTGTTGATAACAAAAAGTGGAATTAATTTTCTTTCTCTTTGCATTTTTATATCAATGTTTCAAAATCATTCTATTCAAATCAATGTGATGAGTCAAAAGTAATCAGAATATACTCATATACCAAAAATGAGTAACAATAGATTACATTGCAATTTTCATCATGTAATTTGTATTCAGTAATGGATTAGTTTGTCACTGTCAGTGAACAAGTACATACAGTGCTAAAGTTTGGGTTTTAATTCAAACTAAATTTTATATTAATATTTTTATTCAGCAAGGATGCATCAAATTGATCAAAAGAGACAGTCAATACCTTTACTTTTACAAATTATTTGCATCTTTTGAACTTCCTATTCATCAAAAAAATATTTCCACAAAAATATGAAGCAGTACAACCGCTTTCAACAATGATAATAATAATAAGAAATGTTTCTTGAGCATCAAATCAGCATATTACAATGATTTCTGAAGGATCATGTGACACTGAAGACTGGAGTAATGATGCAGAAAATTCAGCTTTACATTACTTGGAATAAATTATACTTCAAATATATTTAAATAGAAAACTGTTATTTTAAAATGTAATATTTCACTGTTTTGAATATAACTGTTATTTTATTTTTATATATATTTTACAATATTACTGTTTTTACTGTATTGTTGTACTTACAATATTTTGAAAAGCAGTGTAAAATTAACACTAAACTGGTTCCCCAACATGTACTGTAGATTATTCTGTAGGTGTTGCTTTATGCACGTTCATAACAAAACCCCTTATCATCAGAATTGACTAAGTATCACTGAGAGAAATGAAGCAAGGGATCCACAGTTAGCCCATTATTATTACAAACCAGGCAGTCATTTTTGCCGTAATGAATGACCGGGTGAGTGTACTTAAATGTATACTTACCAAAAAAGGAGAAAAAAAAAGAAAAACAGGAATGAAATATTGATTTGAGTTTAAATTGTGAAAATACAGTACATACAGTAGTGTGACATAAGAGACATGACACTAGCACAGTAGGAGATCACTTTCCAGAAACAGTCGATTATACAGTTTAGTGGATATTACACAAAATATTTGCCTGTAAAATGCCACAAGTGACCAACAGGAATTTTCTAGAGTCGCGTAATAATTAAAGTTGACATATCAAACAAAGAAGGAAAAGTTCTGTGCCAAATTATATATGTATATGCAGCAAATTGTCAGGTGCGTTGATAAAAAAATAAAAAAAGCATTTTTGATTTGGTGTGCGGATTCTGTATTCTAATATATAAAAACATATTGCCATTAGATATCTAATTATTTATTTTTTCCTGTTACAGATTAGTGTCTAACACATTCCCATCACCTCCATAACTAGTTGATTTTTGTATTAAGTATTAGATTATGAAAGTTGACGCGAGTATGGTGAGCCTACATAGTATATTTGTTGCTAGAATTAATAATTTTAACACCGCTCACCTAAAGAAATAAACTTCTTTCAGATGTTTAAGGTGCCGTGGGGGATCCACAAAAATAGATGCCAGATCCAATTCTGGAGGTGTCAGACACATATCGAACTTGTTTTGCTTCCAATTAAGCTCTGCTTATATTCAATTACATAATCAGAAATCATTTTCAAGTGGAAGAGGCACCACTGACTCCACAGATATCATGTTTATGCTCTCTGATCTTCTGTTGCCCTCTGCTGGTACAATTCCTGCCAGCTACAGTATGGATTTGAGATCATTCAGTCCAGTTTTAGAAGCCAGAAGGATAAAATGACATGCTCTTGTTAGGCGACTCTTTAGTATACTTGATTCTGATTGGTTAATAGCATTGTTCAGCAGTCAAATATGTCTGAATAATGACCGTTGTCCATTGCAAGACTGTATAACTGGCCGCTCATCCAGGCAATCGGTGCCTTCTTCTGTCACTATGTGTTCTCCATAAGTAATAAAAGTTTCAGTAGGTTTGGAGTCATTAAAAATTTTGAAAGAAGGCTTAATTTATTTGATCAAAATACAGTAAAACAGTAAATACAAATAAAAAGAAGTTTTCTATTTTAAAATATAATTTATTCCTGTGATCAAAACTGAATTTTCAGCATCATTCTTCAGCGTCACATGATCCTCCAGAAAACACTGTATGCTGATATGTTGATAACAGTTGTGCTGCTTCATATTTTTGTGATACATTTTTGAGGATTTTTTGTTGTTGAATAAAGTTCAAAAGAACAGCAATTATTCAAAATTATATATATATATACATATATATATAGCAAATCAGCAATTGGAATGATTTCTGGAGGATCATGTGACACTGAAGAATGGAGTAATGATGCTGAAAATTAAGTTTTTCCATCACAGGAATAAACTATATTTTTAAAAACAATCAAATAGAAAACTGTTATTATAAAATGTAATATTTCACTGTTTTGATCAAATAAATGCAGACTTCTTTCAAAAAAATTTAAAAAAAAAAAAAACCTGATAGTGTATCAACTCGATAAGTAACCATTAAACAAGTTGGAAATAATTGTCACATCATCCCTTACTAAGAGTTTATTTATTTTTCAAATTGAAAACACTGCTAATTTGAATTCAAAGTGATAGAACGAAATAAGCATGATCTTTTATTACAGTACTTAACCAGTCCAAGCCAATAGAACAAATTCAATTTATTAATATTTGTATTGAAGTAATTAAAATATTGAGTATTAGTGTGTGTTGAGTAATATTAGTGATTAGTGTCGGTCAGCTCCACATGAAAGATATGCATGAAGCAAGTGTGTAACAAATTAACTCACTTCATATCGGATTATTATAATACCCCATTAACAGTTTTTGTTTCTGAAATACGATGCCAGTCAGTCTCTCCCTGCCTTCAGTTTCTCAGCCATAGTGTCGTCATGCTTGGATCCTCCCATGCACGGGGGGCTTTTGGCCATGCTGGGGTTGCTGCTCCACTGCTGGGGCGTCTTAGCCTGGATGGCGAGGGCATGAACACATGTGCTGAGCTCGTCTCGCAGAGACTCGTTCACAAGCCGATGACGCTGCAAGAGGGAAAGACCCTCAAACTGAGGACTCACCACCAGAACTCTGAAGTGGGACTCTGAACCAGGGGGCACAGCATGCATGTGACTCTCATTTATAACCTCTAGGTGCTCAGGTTTGAGGGCCTGGGTCAGTTTGGTCCGTATGGTGGTCTCTACAGGACGGGGACAACTGGGATCCATGTGGGGCCGGTGATGGGCCAGCTGTCTGGATAAGGCAAGGGTGCAGGATGAGGGACGCAGGCAGCGGAGAGCACAGGACAGCATCAGGCACAGATCACCTGCAGGACAACATGAAGGAGCAATGAGACATTTCTGTCAGGGAGTAATTTGTTAAACCCAGATTCTCATTGGGCACCACCAGCACAATTTGCCTTCTTAAGGTCCCCACAAATCAAAACTGACAAATCGTATTTTTTATGAAATATTGCAGGATTGTATAAATGTTTTATTCGTGCACTTTTTTTATTTTATTTATGTGCCCTCATAATTTTTAATCAAGTTAATTTCCCCTCCCTCTTACAGTGACATCTCTTCTCTGATGACGTATTTACTGCGTGGGGGCGGGGCAACCTGTCACTCACATGAGATCGACCAATAGCAAACCACAACCATCTAATCAATTCCCCATAAACAAAATCAAAACCCACACTACAATTTTATTGCTCAAGAACCACTTCACTCTTTCAACAACAAAAAAAGCACTTCACTCAGATATACATAATCAGAATAGGGAAGAAAAGACGATCCCAACTTTCATTTCATGCGACTTTAAGGACTTAAAAACTACAAATAGACACTTAAGCATTCTGTAACATACTTGTGCTATGTAAACTTATAATAAAGAGGTATTTGATGTAAAGACAAATAAGCAGGAATAAAATAAAGAGCTAAAACTAGCCATTTCTCAGTGAGGAGTTGATATTTTTATAATGATTTTCATAATTTGATCAAAAAGGTTGGGTGCTTTAGATTGAGACTAAGTAAGTAGTTTAGAGATCATTTTCTTTTTCAGCTTTTGTAAGGAATTTTACTAAATATGGCAACTCTGATGGGATATTGAGGATGGTGACAAATGAATAGAATTTCCCCAATAGTTTCAACCTGCAGTGTTTGAAAATGGAAAAGAAAACAAAGAAGAAACTCTTGAATAATAATTAATATAATTTCAGTTTTGTCATTTACCACTCCAGCTGTTGTTGCTTTTATTTTGACAGCTATTTTGACAAGATTAGATTACCTAATCTTGCACGTGCCTAAACGAACTAACTTGCTAAAACGCTGTGATAAACACTGCATGTTTATGCTCATTTACATGTGGTCGAAATCTCTTGCTTGTTTCAATCTCATAAATAAATGTCATGCTCTATAAAAAGTATAACGTTACTGATGTCGCAAATTCACTCAGCTTCATTTGACACCCAGCCGAAAGGGTTGAAATGTATGTTTTAGATTTACCGATACAGTTGCTCTTTAAAATGAAATCTCTAGCACATGTTTATTTAAGCAAATGACAAGTGGCCGTGAAAATACATGGTCAAAATGAGTTCACTCACCTTTGGTGTTCAGCGTGTTGTTTGTGCGTAACATCCACAGGAAGCGATTGCTGCAGATCCTCCTTCACGGTTTAGAATGCGGGCGGCAGAAACTACTCTACTGCCGCCTAGCGGCTAGAGAGAGAGAGAGAGGGTTGCGCCACATACATGCGATTGAAGGCACTGTTCTACATTTATTTTTAGATACTAAAATCCAGTCTTTGGTTATACTAACAGATTTGGTTTAATATATGTCACATAAATAACACCTTTTTCATAAACGCTTCAGTTACAAGTATCGGACGGTTACAATCAAAACTTAATGCATGTAGGCTACTGTTGCTGTAAATCGCTTCTACAATACATCACAAGTATACTAAAATACGCCATTGTTTTGTTGTTAAAAAAATCCATAGGCTACTTTGTTTACACTAAACCGTTGTAATTCTATGTTTATATTATATACAGTAGGCTACAAAGTTGACAAGACTAAAATAAATAACCTATCACTGTATTGTAGATTTACCATTCAGTAGTAGGCCAACATTTACAAAAACGTAATTGCTTTGTTTGAAGAATCTTTTTTAAGCAATTTAGGGTTAGTTAACATTTTGACTGTTTGAAAAATGAACACCTAAATATAGACCTTGGCTATATACATTTCTGATCTTCACACAGATTATTTTGTTTATTTAGTCTTTAGAAGACAGACATGTGAAACTTTTATGCGACTTTCCCACCCTTATGTTGAGCATGGCAATAAAGTATTGACCCTCTTCACATTTACGTGTTTCTCCAAAGTGGAAGTTGTCATAGTTGGGTAAACCTATATAGTGGTGAATGAGAGACTACATTGAATTTATTTATTTTTTGTTCAAATAGCAAAAGAAATACTCCACAATCGTGTTTTCACACCTTTCAAAAAGAGGAAAAAAGAGAGATAGATTGATAATGGCAGTCAGAAAAGAGAAAGATGTCAATTTTACCGTCACTCATATACATACACTATTAGAAACATCCTAACAGCAGCGTTAACTAGTTTTTTAAAATTTGATCCAAAGGTACTATAATACAAAGTATAGTGTTATAAATGTACAATGTTAAAACGTCATCAGTCTGTGAAAAGGGTCCATTTTCATTCATATGGAAACTTTGAACCTTCTGCAAAGCAGGTTTGTGTTTCACGAAAGAAAAAGTCAAACTGTACGAGGTTGGAATGACATGAGGGTGAGTAAAACATGTTTTTGTTTAGTATGCAAATAAAGTTTGTCTATGTGGTGCATCAAGAACTCAAATAATCTATTCAAGCAATATACCATTTGTTTATTATTCGTATGTACGTTTTAAATCCACCGAGGGACAGTTTCAACTGCACAAGCGCAGTCCAACCCCCTGAATACGAGTCAAAAAAACAAAAGTAAATCTCTCACAAACTGTAATACAGAACCATTTTGGTAAGGATGGAATCTATATTCAGCGATAATGTCAACATTTCCATTCTCATGTACAAAAAAACAAATCACAAAATGAACAACATACAGTAGTACTCTATTTCTCATGATCAACATTTTTATCTTTTTTGTTTTTATTATTCCACATATTTATTCATTTACATACAAACATCTACAATCTCTACAGCACAGTACAATGATAAGGTGATAAACTCTCTGTCACATTTAAGTTATGGTAATACATTGAAACTGACAAAAGCATCAGAAGACCTATGGTATATTTGTAGAGTACACGGATGTTGGCCTGTTTTTTTTTTTCAGCTGCTGTTTCATCAAATATGGCCAGCGGACATTTTAAGCCTGGTTTCACAGACAGGGCTTAGATTAAGCCAGGATTAGGTCTTAGCTCAATTAGGACATTTAAGTCGCTTTTATAAACGTGCCTTAGGGGGGAAAAAACTTTATTGGTGTGCATCAAGTTGCTTTCAGTTAAAACAACTCAATTATGCATTTTAGTCTGGGACTAGCTTAAGCCTTGTCTGTGAAACTGGGGGTTAGTTTGCTTTCTTGCCCAATAGTTTGGGGCAGAGCGAACATGTTTACCACTTATTGCTTTGATTTCTTTTTGCACACAAGATTGGTTGTTGCTAATTGAGCACATTTAGAAATACAAAAGACCCTGTAACAAAACCAATATGTCTCGCAACCAGTACACAATCTTAAGTGATGATGTGCACCAAATCCAGGACTGCTTGTACACAGAGATAAGTCACTGCTTCACTGAGATTAGTTACTGTAATTCACAGCATACGACAGCAAATATGACGTAATTGAATGAAGGGAACAACAGCGACACATTAAGAGATGTGACCATATGAAGGGTTACAAACTGCAGGACTGTTTGGAAATGGTGACATCAAATAAGTTCTATATTAACGAACGATTGGTTGTGCGTACAAACAGTTCACTGACAAACCAAATCTTTAATAGTTATATTTTTCAAGCATTCTCCAATTGTAACCAGCTTTCGGCTTATTTTAACCGTTTACACGAGCATTAAGTGCGTAATTTGAGAGATATGTCTATAAGCCATGTTAGGGGTGGGCGATATACAGGTAGAAATTTGTCAACCGGAGATTTTGGACTATCGTCTCTATCGCGTTTACACTCATGTGATGTTGCTGTGCATTTGCATGCATTTTTAAGTATTGGTGTTTAAAAACTAGTGATGTTAAACCGTTAAAGCGCAGTAAGCAGCGAAAGACTTTTTCTGACTTGCTGGGCTTGAACAGTTACATACACATGATTATATGTCAAAGTGACCATGTCTTTACAAGTAAACACAGTCATTTATTCATTGTCATAAGTGAACGTGAACAGTTGAGAAAGAAAACACACAAGTATATTGGATCCGTGCAGTCGTTCTTAAAGAGACAGAATCCCAATCTACCAGCTGTCGTTAATAATGTTTATCAAACAACAACAAAAAGAAAAATTCTCACTGCTCTTGGCTGAATAACTTTTGTAAATTTAATAATAAAAATAAAAATTAATTTACACAGTGAAGACTATGCACCGTTTTTCGTACATTTGATTACTTTATACAATTTATATAGTATTTCTTATTTCTAGTGCTTGAAGTTTTTCAGCTAGGTCTATTTAATTTATGTCTATTGTAGTTTGTTTTCCTAAATGCCCGTAATTAGTTTCTTTGTCACTGTTAACTTGTCTTCAGTAGCTTGAGAGTTGTTTTTTTTACTTAGGCTATGATTCATTTTTTTTGAATGGTGACAAGAATTATGAAATTTCAATGGTATCAAAAAATGTGATATAATTTAAAGCAAAAATATCTATATTGTGATATCGTTATCGTGAAATAAAATTACTCATAACGTGATATAAGATTTTGTTCATATCGCCCACCTCTAAGCCTTGTTTTGTTTTTCATATTCTGTTTCTTTATTCCCTTGCTTAGATCACCACACCCTGCTCAAACGTCAATTTATTACAAATCATGTTTTTGTCTGCCGTGATGAGAGATCTGCCAGTACAAACTGAGGAAGTAGAAAATATTTGGCAATTAAAGATGCGCACGGTCACACATGGCACACACACAGATTGTCACTACAGCATCTGTGACACTACTGGTGACCAAAGGTCACGGCAGGGATGGCAGTTTCTACGACAGTTCATTTCTTAAAACTATGTGATGCGTGGCACTGCGCAATGCCAATTTCTCCAATTTAAATAATAATATGTAAGGCTGTTATAAACATTTTAAACGCTTAAAAGTTACATTTGTGCCTAAAATTAATAGTTTGTGTTTGGTAACCACTTTGGTTAAAGTATTTTTAATCTAAAAATGGTTGGTTGTCTACTCTGAGCACATAATATGGCTGCTATCCTACAAAATGGCAGTAAAGAATGTTGAATGACACTAAAAACTGTTGTTGTGTAAGCACTGGCTGTGTTTAAGAGGAACAGGGCTGAAATATAGCTTCCAGCCGGGTGGGGTTTTGTCTTTTCACTTTTTTTTTTTCCTTCAATATCTGGTCATTAAACCAGTTTTCCGTGATACTAGGACTAGTATTAATTGTGCTTGTTAAAATGTAGCAAGTTGAACATGTTGCACGGTTTAGTGCTTGTCCAAATGGGATATCCATGGTTTTTGCTTCCCATCAAACGTTACAACACATCGTTTTTAAAATCCATTGAGTTTTGACTTTCGCCTCTTTTTGATGCTATATTCAGTTACTGCTACCAAGTCACCAAAAATTGAACATCAGGTCAACAATGATACAGCAAAAAAAAATCACCCTGCATGTGGCACTACATCTGCTTCTACAGATACTCAAAGTAAAAAATACTATAAAATCAAACTCTCATAAACAGTTCTATAAATAAAAACAAATATTCAGAGAACACTCAACATTTCACATGCAAGCACACGTACTTCCATACTTTACACACACACACCCACATACAGACACATACAAGAACACAAGAGAAAACATGAAGGAGGGCGTTTGTGTGTGCTGCAAATCAGTGGAGTTATTCAGACATTTTTTTATATATTTGCTTTGATAAAAAAATGAAATTCCTTAATGAACAGAAAACCTGTATATACATACATCAAATGGAATCTAAGACATTATGTTGATACTAGTTCAACATCTGAACATGTAAATATTTGTCTTATATATTTATATATATATATATATGTTTGTATATTTAATAATAGTTTTTGAGTGTTCAAACAGACAGACTTGAATTACAGCTAATTTTTATATATTTATATTCAATACATAATTTACATAATCATCAAAATAAACCTATTGTTTTTAATCAAATCACTTTGTGCTTCATTTTATTTTTCCCGTTTTTTCACGTGTTCAATGGATTTTTTGAATGAGAACAGGGCGAATGTAAGGTTCGTCTCAATGTTTGCGCACATTCAAAAGGGACGCAACTGAAACTGCTCTGGAACACAGTATAAAACAATAATGCAAATTATGAATAATGGCTTACTGAACCATACTAATGACAACCTGTAATGTCACTCTCATATTTTACATCATGTCCAAAGAATCATGGGTAGAGTAGTGTAATACAGAGCACTGTCATCAGTTATGTTCACCATCTTCAAGCATATGTTGCGCTTCATTGCATGCACAACACTGTCAATATCAGACATTTTGAAAGAACAACCGAATTCGTCAGATGGAGTACAACAAAAAATGAGTGAACCAATGATACACTATCTATAGTTATGTTATGTTAGAATTTATGCTGTAAAACATCTAAAAAGTGAGGAGTGCTTGAGCCGATATAGCAGACAATTGCGGCATCACACACTTCTCGGGACACAAAGGACTAGAGTAAAGCAACAACAACCATCACCAGCACCACTAGATCAACACTGTCCATTCAAATATATCTATCTACTGATTTCACGGGTCCTCAGTGATGGTTTTCAAACCGCATGATGGCTTGGATGAAGATTAAAGGGAAAGTCAAAATGAACATGTTAAATTTCACATTCGTACCATAGCGCAAATCTGGAATGTGTTTAACATGGCAGTTTTTCTACACACACACACACACACACACACACACACACACACACACACACACACACACACACACACACACACACACACACACACACACACACACACACACACACATACAATATTCCTGTGAGACAATGAGATATCAGCAGGGAACATATTTATACATGTAGATTTGAATGAAATGAAATTAAAATGAAATAACAATGCAATTGCACATATTGGAGGAATGAAGATATTTGTAAATGTGGGATTTGTTTTGGCTGCTTCCAGCATTGCTCACTCACGGACTGGGTTTGGGGTTTGGGGGCGACAAAGTCGGCATTCCCTACTCAAACGCTGCCAACTGCTGGCTGGAATACCGCACTATTGAAGCACCTGACCGCGAGTCTCGGGGAGCTTGAGAGCCAAGAAGCTTCCGACCGCCAAAGCCCCCGACGCGAAGAGGATGGGCACCGCTTTAGTGATGCCCACGAACGACTGGAAGATGCTGATGCCCAGAACTGCTGCTAACTTACACAAGGCGTTCAGAAACCCGAAGGCTGTAGTTCTGAAAAAAGGGAGAAAAAGATTAAAAATGACATCAATTGGATCTGTCTATCTGATACATTTTCTATTTTTTTTGTCCTTGAGAGGAAATTTGTTTCCACCGTAGATGCGTACATAACACAAACACAAATAACATGTTAAATTATCACATAATACAATCAAAAATAGTTGCTGACAAAAAAACAACAACTAAGAGAGCATAAGTGACGTATCAATGGCTGATTTCCTATGTCTATAGGGCTCGTATAGATACAGGAACAAAACTCTTACTATACCTGGCCTTTTTTCTACACATCAGTAACCTATACCTATCTTTAGTTATCTTTAAGAATTTGTTCTTGTTGGTAACTGTTGGCATATGAAAAAAAACAAATGGCACAATAAGTAAGGATTGGCTCAATAACACTGTGATACAAAAGAAGAAGACGACGAGGCTGAACAGACAAGTATCTAAGTTCACGAATAGCTGTCAGTCTTTGTTGACAGCACTTGTAAACCCCTAGAGTGTGCTGGCTGAAGTTGAGATTTTGATCCAAAGTAATGCCGTGTTATTTGAAAAACTCTACCCTTTCAACTATCTCTCGGTTAATGGTAATGCTAGAAGCATGAATCTGGGTTTTTGGGGAGCTAAAGACCAGTTCCTAAGTCTTTGAAATATTGAGGTGCAGAAAGTTATCCTCACACCACGTACTAAAATGTCATATAGAACGTTGATAGTCCAAAAAAGAGTCAATGTCCTTATTAAGCAGATCAAGAATGGCTGTATCATCTGCATATTTAAAGTAATGAGTAGTGGTAAATGAACTCTGACAGTCATTTGTGTATAGAATATAAATAAATGGGCTAAGTAGCCCTGGGGGGGCGCTAGAATTAGGAACAATGGTTGGTGATAATGCACTGTCCACCTTTACCACTTGCGGTCTATTAGAAAGAACATTATGGATCCAATGTATTAAATCTATCCATCTATGCGTTCATCCTTCTATTTATCTATATAGTATCCACACTACCATTTGGGGACGATCTGTCTGTGTCAATCAATCAACAAATCACCTATCTATCTCAAAACATTTCTGAAATCAAATGTTTGTTCAGTAAATGTCCTCTTGGAGGTGCTAAAGAGCACACATTATTGAGCAGGCACTGTCAACATATTTTCTTAGAAATAATGCATAAGGACTCTGGCAGAACCACTGAGACTTCGTTCATTTTGACTGAGAATTTTTAGATATCCCCTAAATTATAATGTATTTGATCTGCACTGCAGTGGCAATGCAGCATAAAATGACTGACATACGTTTGATCTATTAATGTTTCTAATCATTTTCATTTAGAATAATAAAAAAATAAATTATTAAAGGGGAAGAGAATCGTGTTTTTATCTAATTCCATGACAATTATTCATTTTAAAGTGTGGCGTAACATGCAAGTGTCCAAATACTTACTGAGGTCATTGTATTAATACAATGCAGAGAGAAAAGTGGCAATTGTGGTAGATGCAGTAATCACAGAAATATGAACTTGGCCCACCTCTTGTCCGAGGGGTACAGCTCCACCGTTAGTACATCCAGGGCATTCCATGATGCAATGCTGATGCCCCCAAATAGACAGAGCAAGGCTATCATAGCGGATTCACTGTTTCCAAATGACAGGAAGAAGCAGCTGACGCAGGAAATCACACTGGAACCCGCTGCGCCAGAGGAGGAGAGTGAGAACAAATGTTTATTATTTTTTAAAAGTTCAATTGCCTCATTTTTACCTCATGTTCAGCCCTGATGCAACTTGTTTTTTTTTTTATTACCCAGCATTCTTAGACGTCCGATCTTGTCCATAAGCAAAGCAGACACAATGTTCCCAGGCAGGACAGCAAGTGTGCCAAGGAAGCTGACGAAATAGATCATGTAGGCGTTGTTCTCATCGCTGAAATCCAGCATACAACCCTCTTTGTTATGCAGAAAGGTGCTGTTGATGAGTTTGCTGTTGATCAGCCGGTACTTGAACAGGTCTAAAACAGATGAGGGCTCTTGTTAACCGACAGCTATTCCTCCACAACAGTTTACGTAAACACATCTAGGTAAGACCGCTATAAGAATCAGTAGATAGATGACATCTATATGCATGTGTTCTAAACCATTGAGCTACTTAGAAGGCTTAGAAGACAACAGCATTTCTGGCTTTGTTTACACCTGGTATTAAGAAGCGTTTTGGTCCGTCTCTTTTGTCTGCTTTGGACCACTTCTGTCCTGGTTTCTTCGAGGGGAGGGTCTATGGGAGGGCAAATGTATGGGCTTTTTCAGATCTTTCGATATAATGGACAAAAAAAGCTTGCAAAATATAATGCAAAATAAGAGGATGGAAAAACATACGGAGAGCAGCAGCTTTCATTTCTCTGACAGCTGGAAGACTATGCTGAACACTGTTAGTGTTTGTTAGAAATCAGGAATGGTGAGAGAACATTGTGCTTTGTGCATTGTGCTTCAACTGACAAAGTTTAAATCCTGTCTGGCTAGTGCGCTTCCCATAATGTTTACACATTAAATCAGTAGGCGGAGTGTAGGAGTCTTTTGTGTCTGTTCGAAAGCATTTGACCACATGAGCGTTCACACTACAAAAATAATCCAGTCAAATGCGTTTTCCACTACCTCTGGGAGTGGTCGTAAGTGGACAAGCTCAAAACGTTTTAGACCTCGTTTACCCCTGTATTCAGCGTCATCCACTTGTGATCCGATCTACCAAAATGCATCTTAATACCAGGCGTAAACAGGGCCTCTGACATTTTAGTTCTGTACTAAAACCTTGTGAGCTGCTCTCAAAGGCCCATTCACACAGGAAGGATATGGTTATTATACTGTATACCCGGTTTCACAGACAAAGTTTAAAGAAATAGTTGACCTAAAAAGGAAAATTAGCCCTTGATTTACACACCCTAATTTTACTACACCCTAATTTTTTAACACTCCCGGAGTTGTGTGGAGCACTTTTATGATGGATAGATGCCCTTTTATGGACCAAACAGAAACAGCCATTCAATGCCATTATAAAGCTTGGAAAAACCAGGACATTTTTTAATATAACTCCGATTGTATTCATCTGAAAAAAGAATGTCAAATACACCTAAGATGGCTTGAGGGTGAGTAAATCATGGGCTAATTTTCATTTTTGGGTGAACTATCCCTTTAAGTCTAGTCACAGACTAGAATGCATGTTTGAACGCTCGGCGTTCATGATACGACTGGTCGAGACTGTTTTCCAAAAATGGATCCTACCTGTATAAGCGAAGTGGACTATCTTTATAAAATATCTTCTTATTAAACTGTCTGTACTCTTACAACGTTCTCAATGCTTCAGTTTGCAGGTAGGGACCCTCATTTATGCTACCGTGTTAGTGTTGGGCTATTTTGAGCCTTGTTAGTGGTATTAACTAGCGATGGTTAGTAGTATTAACTTTTTATTTTCATTACTCTATGCCCTATATACTACCGTTATAAGCTAAACAGTTTTTAGAGATAAAACTCTTTACATTTGATAATCATGAAAACAAATCTCAGAGAACGGTTGACTATGTACCAATGTGTAATTAGACCAAAGGTTCATTTTGCGCCGGAGTTGTCCTTTAACTGAAAGCAACTTGCACTGACATATCTTAAAATATGTCTTAAGATGCACACCAGTAATGTGTTTTTCTAAGGCATGTATATAAAACCTACTTAAGTATCCTTATTTAACTAAGGCCTAATCCTGTCTTAATCCAAGCCCTTTCTGTGAAACCAGGACATAGTCTCTCACTTCATTGCCATCTTGAATTAATGTATTCATTAAGTTTCTTGCAAAACATTCTGGGATTTGCCTATCTATTGGAACAGCAAAATGATGCATGTCAGGGATTGCATGGACTGATAAAATACACCTCAAATGCAATGAAAATTGCTACAAGTAAAAGTGTCTGCAAATGCATAAATGTAAAAGTTAAAATGTAGTCCAGGCAGGCAGATTACTAGATTTTAGAACAGACTCAAAGCTTTTGTTTTTAACTTTCATCATTCATCTGCAAGCTGCTCAGAGAAACAATCATAAGCGTCCAGCAAGACTGATTCAGGAACAGCAGATTGTCATTCCCTCACAGACAGGCAAAGGAAGAATCTGAGCTGGTGTTGCTAGGATACCTGAAATGCGTTCAATAACTCTAAAACCTGAGGCCATTTTAACCGTAGCAAAGCATGTCACATGAGTGTCTTCTTATAAAGGATCACAGCTTTGAATGCCTACGGCTTAAATCCAAACATTTTATACGTCTGAATGTGTGGATCACATTCAAAAACATTCAACAGCCGTGCTATATTTGTTTATAGCCAGGAGGGTGAAACATGTGGTCTTCTCACCAGTGTTGTAGAAAAGGGTGGAGATAAAGGTGCAGTTTCTGAAGAAGGTGTTGCTTGACGTGATATCTTCAAAGTAGCATTCCTCAAACATGGAGTCTTCAAATACCATAGACTTCATCTTCAGATTCAAGAACCTTTAATGGCAAAGAGAAAAGATATATTAAGAAATTTGGTAACATTAGTTTAGGGTCCAATTCTTACTATTAACTAGTTGCTTATTAGCGTGCATATTACTGGGATATTGGCTGTTTATTAGTACTTATAAAGCACATATTAATGCCTTATTCTGCATGACCATATTCTACATCCCTTAATCCTACCCAATACCTAAACTTAACAACTAGTTAGTAAGGTAGTTGTTAAGTTTAGGTATGTTGAGAATTGGACTCTAATCTAAAGTGTGACCAGACATGTTTATTGCTTAGTGGTATTCAGATTTCATTTAGCTTTCACAAAGTGCTCCAAATAAAAAAGGAAGCTGTGATTGCCAGAAATGTACCATAAAAAATATGGTAATAACTTTTTACATTTAACAGATTCAACAAATTACAGTAAAGAAAAAAACATATGTCTGTATAATGTTAATATACCAACATATTCTAATATCTGTTTTGTACCTTTGTAATAACCACCACCAAAAAACAGATGGTGATGAGAAAGTCACATGAAGAATCAAAGCTCATCACAGAAGGTAAATACTAATATATAAAAGGTGTCATTCATACAAATACTAAACACCATCATGGTACAAGTGTGTTACACTAAAGTAATGCATTAAACATTAATTATACTACGGGGCTGTTTAATGCTTGAATCTGATTGGTTGACGAGCGTTCTAAGGTGTGCAATTATTTTCAGGGAAATGCACGGCTAAAGTAGATCCAGGCAGATCTTGACCGCATTGCAGTTCCATATCACTTCGCCAAATGATTTCAGTTATTTCAAAAGTCCTTATAGCCTACAACAGCAAAAGAACCAAAACCCACAACGACACTGACCGAGCAAATAAATATAGTAAACAACAGGACAGAAACAACAAATTATTTCCATTTTTTGCCACAAAATTACGTTTTATTACGTATGGACAGCACATACTCTCTTTCTCCCGCTCTCTCGCACACTTAAACGGACACGCATACAGTATGGGCCAACACTGGCACAGACAATTTTATCAGTAAAATAGTTTAACAACTTAAAAGCTGCAAGACATTTTTCACTAGCGGTGTAATAACGGCTCTGTTCTTGAAACAGATAAACGTACAGTTTCGCTATAAGTAGAGACGCTGCTGCCGAATACTGTTGAGAGACGCACAGACTCAGGTGATTCATACATGCTTAATATCTCTCTCTCTCTCTAATAACTGCATCAGTCTGCTATCAATGGCTCAAGGCTCCGTTACTAGTTCTTAAGTGACGTTTTTGAATTAGCAACAGGAGCCTGGGATTAGATGCATACAAAATCAGTCCTACACAGAAGAGCGTTTTAAGGACAAAATCTTGACAAACATCTTGAAATAGATCATCTGAACAATGTTTTGAGGTGTGGTAACCGTAGTATAAGCAGAATAATTGACTCCGGGCTGTTGAATTATTAGAAAACTCGGATGTGCATTATTTTTCTAATAATTCAATGGCCCGTCGTCATATTAATTAAAACATAGTATATCAACAAAAAAAACAGTGCATATGATGCTGTATATTTTGGCCCAAAAGAAGTTGTGTTCACATATATGATGTTTTAGGCCCTGATCACACCTAACGCGTTTTTTGCAGTGAGAGGCGCCTTTTTTCAATTGTTTTCCTATGGCAGTGAGCGTTCTTCGCGCTGTTTATGCACGCCCAGTTGATGCCTCGCATTTTCGATCCTGAAAAACGCGTTAGGTGTAATCGGGCCTTAAAATGCTGTCTTGGTATAATACTGTGTGAGACATTTTAAAATTTATTTTACTATTATTTTCACCATCCAAGTTGCATTCTTCCAAAAAAAGAACAAAAAGAACAAAAACAGAAGCATGTTCAAAAGACACTCAAGGATGTTAAGCCATTCTATCACACTTAAATTGCATTTAATCTGGAATATTCAAAGCGGAATGTCACAACACAATTCACCTTTCATAGAAAGGTCAGTGCTATTTACTGAAATATATTTGGCATACTGCCTGTGAGCAGCCCTTACTTGTTGTTGAAGTACTCTCCATTCCGGTGTATCTGGTTCTCCAGGGTAAAGTTAAAGGTCACATGCTCCACTTTCTCTTTGATGAAGACCTTTGTGCGTGAGGAGTACTCTTGTTTCTGCAGGTATTTGATCATGTCAGGGAACCAAACTGTCAACCCGTAGTAGCTGGAGGCAGAGAGCAACAAGCCATGAAACAATGCAGATGGCCAAATCTTTAGATGGTCTGGAAAAGTTCGGTGTAGTTCACCTGAAGGACATGGAAAACCACACGGCCATCATCATGTAGGTGATCCTCCGGTACTCTGGATTAAACACCGTCAAGAAGTTGCTCCACACCTGGAAACCCAACATAAAAAAATCAGTTTGATGTATTAAACTATGAAAAAATTATTCAAAATATGTTTCACAAGAAAATACTATTTCAGTCTTTCTACTTCAAAATGTCATGTTTAATCCGATGTGTTACTTGCCTTTTCTTTGTACTTATTTGTGAAATTTACAAGCAATTTCTGAGTGAAAATTGTTTATAAACAAGTAAATCATACACATATTTTTTTTCGCTGTATGTAGACACACTTCAACATTTACAATTTATGGAAACTAAGCTGCAAATGTGTGTCAATCAGAATTGCCACAGTAACAATATCACTATTACATAAGCAAATTAATATATGACTATCCGCATTTATATATCAATGCCTGTTCGGTATTTTTCATTTTTATTAGTTTTGTTCTTTTCAAATAATACTATTTACATTTCATTTTATTTATTTTTTTATTTTGTCGGTTTTATTATTTGTTCAGTTTTAGTTTTTATTTTATTTCCAGTTAGTAATTTTAGTGCTTCAACTTAAAACTTTTATTTCAGTTAGTTGCCGAAGCAAAATTTCTGAAAAGTTTTTCATCGAATATTTTTATTTTACCTTTATTTAAGTTAAAATGTTTTTAATAGTTTTAGATTTGGTTAACTATAAGATCCCTGGTGCTGCTTAATATTTTTGTGGAAACATTGTGGATGCATTTTCTTCAGAATTCAAAAGAACGTCTCGGTTACGTATGTAACCCTCGTTCCCTGAGTAGGGAACGGAGACGTTACGTCGGATGACGACGAATGGGGTTTTGCTTAGAAAGCCTATCAGCTTCGAGTATTTAAAAACGAGCCAAAGGCAAAGAAATGCCATGGGTCTGCGGAATTTGCATGACGTAACTCCGCCCCACCTCGTGGGTATAAAAGGAGGACGCTGGCAACATGCAGTTATGTTTCTTCGCTGAGGAGCCAAGACTGAACTCAGGCGATCCCCGCGGTACAGCGGAAGTGGCAGGAAGACGTAACGTCTCCGTTCCCTACTCAGGGAACGAGGGTTACATACGTAACCGAGACGTTCCCTTTCGTTGTCACTCCGAGTTACGTCGGATGACGACGAATGGGGTTACCAGTCTAATCACGCCACCTTCACAGCTGTCTTCCAGCGCCCTGCGAAAATCTGAGCCCTCGAGATATTTAGGACGAAGGACTCCTACTTAGCACAGGAATACCAAGGTACACTGGGAAGCATATCCCAAGCTTTTAAGGGAAATATGCAGATATCACCAACCCAGTGGGGGGGGCATTTGAAAATACACATATGACCCGAAGAAAACATATGGAGAAACTCTGAGGTGTCCAGCCGCAGGTGGAATATTTCAACCTCAGGGGTGGCAAGGTGGCTTGCCAAGGGAAAGACACATGCTCAGAGAGGCTTACAGTGGAAATACACGTGTGGGGGTAGCTCATGGGAGGGACCATGCACACGGAGGCACCTAGCCGACGCACAGGTAATGGACACTGGCGCTAGCATCAGGGGTGCTGGAGGTCACACCAAGGGGGCACGGTCGACCTTGCTGCTGGTAAGCCAAAGCAATGGTGTCCACAATCCAGTGAGACAACCTCTGCTTTGAGAGAGCCTTTCCATTCAGCTTCCCACCATAACAGACAAAGAACTGGTCTGAGGTCCTGAAACACTGCGTCCTGTCTACATAAGCGCGGAGAGCGCGTACTGGACAGAGCAGTGCCAAGGCTGGGTCTGCCTCCTCCGAGGGCAGCGCTTGCAGGTTCACCACCTGGTCCCGGAAGGGAGTGGTAGGAACCTTGGGCACATATCCAAGCCGGGGTCTCAGGATCACGTGAGAACCGGCCGGCCCGAATTCCAGGCACGCTTTGTCAACGGAGAATGCGTGCAGGTCCCCGACCCTCTTGAGAGAGGCCAATGCAATCAGGAGCGCTGTCTTCATTGACAGGAACTTAAGCTCCACTGATTGCAAAGGCTCAAAGGGAGCACTCTGCAGGGCACTTAAGACCACTGAGAGGTCCCAAGAGGGAACGAGAGGAGAGCGAGGATGATTCAGTCTCCTCGCCCCCCTCAGGAACCTGACGATCAGGTCGTGCTTCCCTATGGACTTACCTTCTACTAAGTCGTGGTGAGCGGCAATAGCGGCAACATAAACTTTGAGGGTGGAGGGAGACAGCCTTCGCTCCAACCCATCTTGAAGGGAGGAAAGCACGAAACTGATCGAACATCTCCGGGGGTCTTCTCGGCGAGAAGAGCACCAATTGACGAAGAGGTTCCACTTCAACGCGTAGGCATGTCTCGTGGACGACGCTCTAGCGGAAGTGATGGTAGCCACCACCGCAGGTGGTAGGGTACTCAAACCTGCCTCGTCCCGTTGAGGAGCCACACGTGGAGGTTCCAAAGATCGGGACGAGGGTGCCACAGGGTGCCCCGTCCCTGAGAAAGGAGGTCCTTCCTCAGAGGAATTGGCCAAGGAGGTGCTGTCGCGAGGAGCACTAGTTCGGAGAACCAAGTCCGGGTGGGCCAGTACGGCGCAACCAGAAGGACTTGCTCCTCGTCCTCCCTGACCTTGCGCAAGAGCTGCGCAAGAAGGCTCACTGGGGGAAACGCATACTTGCGGCCCCACGGCCAGCTGTGCGCCAGTGCATCCGTGCCGAGCGTGCCCTCGGTCAGAGAATAAAACTGGGCGCAATGGGATGAGTCGCGGGAGGCAAACAGATCTATCTGTGCGTCGCCAAACTGGTCCCAAATCAGCTGGACCGACTGGGGATGGAGTCGCCATTCTCCAGGGAGGGGCTGAAGCCGTGACAGCTCGTCGGCAGCACGGTTCAGGGCTCCGGGAATTTAAATAGCACGAAGGGACCTCAGATGCTTCTGACTCCTTAGGAGGAGGTGGCGGGCGAGTTGCGACATACGGCGGGAGCGTAGACCACCTTGATGGTTGATGTACGCTACTGTGGCGGTATTGTCTGATCGGACTAGTACGTGTTGACCCATGAGCAGTGCTCAGAAGCGGTGCAGAGCAAGGCGTACTGCCAGCAACTCGAGGCAACTGACATGCCATAGGCGCTGGGGTCCTGTCCAGGAGCCCGCGGCAGCATGACCATTGCACATGGCGCCCCAGCCCGTGGTGGAGGCATCTGTTGAGACAACAACATGCCGCGACACTCGTTCCAGGGGGACACCAGCCCTGAGAAAACTGAGGTTCAACCACGGGGTGAAGGTCTGACGGCAGCTCGAAGTAACTGGTACTCGGAGCTTGCCTTGTTGCCATGCCCACCTCGGGACTCGGTCGCAAAGCCAAAGCTGAAGCGGTCTCATATGAAGCAATCCGAGCGGCGTCACCGCGGCTGCAGATGCCATATGCCCCAGGAGCCTCTGAAAAAGTTTCAGTGGAACCGCACTCTTGCCCTGTATTTGTCTCAGACAAGTCAGCAGTGACTGCGCGCGCTCGCTCGTAAGCTGCGCGGACATGGCGACCGAGTCGATGTCCATACCGAGAAAAGAGATCCTCTGCACGGGGCAAAGTTTGCTCTTCTCCCAGTTGACCCGAAGGCCAAGACGGGCTAAGTGCCGGAGCACAAGGTCCCTGTGTTCGCAAACCTGGTCTCGAGAGTGAGCTAGGATCAGCCAGTCGTCGAGATAGTTCAGGATGCGAACCCCGTGAACCCGAAGGGGAACAAGGGCTGCCTCGACGACCTTCGTGAAGACGCGAGGAGACAGGGCTAGCCCGAACGGGAGAACCGCGTACTGATATGCCTGCCCCTCGAAAGCAAACCGGAGGAACGGTCTGTGTCGAGGGAGAATGGAGACATGAAAGTAGGCGTCCTTCAGGTCGATCGCTGCAAACCAATCCTGGGGCCGCACACACTCGAAAATGCGTTTGGCGGTGAGCATTTTGAACGGCCTCCTGAGAAGGGAGCGATTCAATACTCGCAGGTCCAGGATTGGTCGTAACCCACCGGTTTTCTTGGGGACAATGAAGTAAGGGCTGTAGAAGCCGGACCTCATCTCGGCTGGAGGGACAGTCTCGATTGCACCCTTCGCCAGCAGAGTGGCAATCTCTGCTCGCATGATCGGGGCGTTGCCACCGACCAAAGTGGAGCGGACTCCCCTGTATCGGGGAGGAGACCGTGCGAACTGAATCGCATAGCCGAACCTGATGGTGCGGGCGACCCAGCGGGACAGTTGGGGAAGCTCTAGCCAGGCTCCCAGGAACTGAACCAGCGGGGTCATGCGGACCACCGGCGTCCCCCCGGAGGGGCAGCGAAGCGGAGTAACTGGCCCGGACGTGGACGGCATAGCGATCCGGTGTGGGGGCGCAGTTAACATCCGCGCCCTGACAGAGGAGGCCAGGGAAGGACCAGCGTTCCACGGGGGCCTGCTCTGCCAGGGGTCTGGCAACAGAGTGGGACAGGGACGAAACGGTCCGTGGACGGCACGCCGTGTCAACCGACTCTCGGACAGAGGGGAACGAGGAGAGCACGGCTGGTGGGCGGCGCTCTGTGTCGTCCGAGAACTCTGTGTGCTCAGGGGTGAGAGGTTTGTTTCTTTCTTTAACCACATTAGGGTGCTGCCCACCCGTGGGTGAGCAGCGGAGAGTGGAGAACAAAAGATTCTCCCCCGGCCCTCCACCGGGGGAAGGAGTTGCCCTGCTACCATCTCCTGGGAAACAAACGTCATCCCTGAGCAGCCCGTCTCAGGAGTGCCGCTTGGCCCGGCGCTTGGCGGGGGGCGGGGCAGGAGCGGGCTGTGGCGCCTTCCTGCGGCTTCCTCCTCGCGTCGGCCTGGGTGAAGGCTGCTGCTTTGGCCGAGCGGGAGGGGCGGGAGCCTTAGGAGGGCGCCCTCGGCGGGAAACAGGCTGAGGCGTCTGCCCGACCGACGACGAGGCAGCAGCGGGTCGGCGGGGCAGAATATGTTTTATGGCCTCAGACTGTTTCTGTGCAGTTGAGAACTGTTGGGCAAAGTCCTCAACTGCGCCGCCGAAGAGGCCGGCCTGGGACAGGGGCGCATCGAGCAGACGAGTCCGCTCGGAATTCCGCATGTCAGCCAGGTTCAGCCAAAGGTGTCTCTCCTGGACCACCGCAGTGGACATCACCAAACCCAGGGAGCGCGCGGCTACCTTTGTCGCCCAGAGAGCGAGGTCGGTTGCGGCACGCAGCTCATTGAAGAGCCCTGGGTCTGTCCTGCCCTCGTGCATGTTTCTGAGCATCTGGGCCTGGTAGACCTGCAGAGTGGCCATAGCATGCAGAGAGGTAGCCGCCTGTCCCGCCGCTCTGTAAGACTTCGCCGCCATAGACGACGAAAATCTACAGGCCTTGGATGGGTGCTTAGGCTCGCCCCGAGAAGAAGCACTCTGAGGACACAGTTGCATCGCAACAGAGCTTTCAACCGGGGGAAGCCCAGTGTACCCACGGGCGGCCGCCACATCGAGGGGAGGAAAGGCGGATGGGATCAGCGAGCGGTCCCGGGAAGACAGGGGGGTCCTCCAGGACTTCGAGATCTGATCATGCACATCCGGGAAGAAAGGTATTGGGGTTTGCCGTGGACCACGGGGGTCGGCAGCCTTACCCAAAAACCAATCGTCCAATCGCTGCCCGGGAAAGCATGGCCGTCATTTCCGGATCCGATTCAGGCACAGCCGTATGCACACCGGAAGGTGGCAGCTGCGCTGAATCTTCACTTCCAGAAGAATCAAGCCCACCTTGTGATGCTGCTACAGACATGGCATCTTCCTCTGTAGCTTCAACCGAAACTCGCGGGCCACCCGAAGGTAGACCCGCGGGAATCGGAGGTTCACTAGCGGGCACCGTCACTGAAGAGGGGGGCTGGGGTCGCGGACACATAGTCGGCGCCTGGTTCCAGACCGTAACCCTCAGGTCACCCTGGCCACCAGCCGAAGTAGCACTCCTCGAGGGAGCGTTAGATCGGGGTGTGGATGAGGGGACTCTCACTCTTGCGAGTTCATTGAGTCTCGACCTTAGTGACGCGATGGTCATGTTCCCGCAGAGAGAACATGACTCATCCACGAGCGCTACTCTAGCGTGATCCATGCCCAAACACACTAGGCAACGCTCGTGCCCATCAGAGTCAGACACATATCTGCCGCAACCAGAAGTGCACGGGCGAGGCATCTTTAAAAAGACGTGCCGCGTGCAAGCTCTTTTAAGAGAGAAACACTCTAGTGTCGAAGCGCCCGGGGAGACACGCACTCTCTGGCAAACCACTGCACAGACAAGCAGGAAGCGCGCGCTCGCTGGATATCGCCACAAACACCAACACCAGAGGAACTCGTACGTGAAGCTGACAAATTCAGAGATGGCTTTGTGGAGTGAAGAGAGACTCTTGGCTCCGAAGCGAAAACATAACTGCATGTTGCCAGCGTCCTCCTTTTATACCCACGAGGTGGGGCGGAGTTATGTCATGCAAATTCCGCAGACCCATGGCATTTCTTTGCCATTGGCTCGTTTTTAAATACTCGAAGCTGATAGGCTTTCTAAGCGAAACCCCATTCGTCGTCATCCGACGTAACTCGGAGTGACAACGAAAGGGAACAGGATTTATTTGAAATAGAAATCTTTTGTAATGTTATGAATGTCTTTACTGCCCCTTTTGATCAATTTAATGCATCCTTGAGGAATATAAATATGAATTTCATTTTGTTTTTAAAAACTTTTGAACAGTAGTGTATAAAGGGTTAAAAATGGTTATGTACAATGAAATGATGACTTTTTGGTGCAAGAAAATGATACAAAAGTGTAGAATAGGTCCCCTGTAGACCATTTCAAAGTAAAGTTTCATATAGCGGTAGTATATTATAATTTCTCATAACTTTGTCTGTGTTTGTCGTACTCTACCTGGTGGAAGAGGTTGGTCAGCTTGATCCTCCAGCGCTGGTGCCAGGCTGTGCCCTCTCCACCCATGTCAACCAACTCATCCATCTGTTTAACCGTCTTAATGGTGGTGACCTGAGGATTCCACAGCATGCTTGAGAAAATGCCTCGATAATTTACTGATAGGTTTGTGTGGTTAATTGATAGGAATCTACTCATGAATAGCCTATATATATATATATATATTCACACACTCCTGGGCAAAAATGGCTAAAAACTATACTTTTAATTGTCTTAACCACAAATAATTGGTCAGGAAATTAGCGAAATGTAAGCAAATGCATTTCTTGAAAACTGTCTCAGAAAATAAAGACTGAATGAAATTTTTGGCAGAATATGGGTTGTGTGTTGAGTGATGAATCACAATGAAACACGAGTTGCGTGGTGATGCTCCAGAGTGGTGTCTTGGAAAATCTGCTGAGAAATATAATAACAAATGCATCTCTTCCACAGTGAAGCATGGAGGAAGAATGTCATTGTGTGGGGAGCCTTTTAGCTGGTGTTGGTGAGATGCTTCACTGTGAAAAGTCATTTAATGCTTTGGAGTACAGGGGGATATTACAGAATGTCTTGCTTCCCAAAATGAAGAATGCTCAGATGTTGTTGTTCAGCAAGACAATGCTCCTGCCCAAATTACAAAGACACCCAAGAAGCGGCTTGAGAACAAGTCTCCAGCAGGCTGGTGTTTTGGCCTGGTCAGAGTCCAGATTTGAACCCTATAGTGAATATTTGGTCTTACATTAAACTCAAACGAACTAGGAGACATTTTTTCTACTACTCATGAACTGTTTGAAGCCATTATGACATTGAGTGGAACAACACTGACTCTTATTCCTGTAAAAAGCTGTCTGCAAGTTATGAAAGAATATTCTGTGCTAAATTACTATATCAATAGTATTTGTGCAATTCTTGCAAATTTTCTGACCAGATATTTGTAAACAAAATGGTTAGACCATTAAAAGACCACTAAATATTTAGCTTGGCCCATTCTTTTGCCCAGGATATTTCTATAAAACTTGTCCGTGAGAGGTGAGCAGAGTCTAATTAAGTAATATGATTAAGATTTAAAATGCTAATTATTGTGAACTATGAAACTATAATAGTTATAGAATAGCCCAAAATATCAAATGAAACATATTTGCATAATTTACATGTAAATAATAACTTTATTGACCTAGATTTAATGTGCATGAAAGCCAATATGACTCCCAGCTCGGACATTTAATGGAAACCTATTAGCGTGACTGCATAATTAATTTTCAATTCATATTGAAAAAATAAAATTCTGTCCCTTCTGTCCAAATGTTTTTGTTCTTTCTGAAGGAATGAGGGGTGACTCTAGCTGTACTCACAGAGAAAACCCTCTCCGGGTATCCCTTAGCCCTCATGTTGGTGTCATGGACCTGCTTCAGAATCATCCAAGCTTCATCATGTTTCCCATTCTGGTAAAACACACACAATGCATTAAAGTCATCTTTGATTAGTAGCTTATTCTGCACGTTTTGCCAACAGAATTAACCAAAAAACACTGGTCAAAGCCAAGATGTGGGACGTCACTAACCTCCAAGAAGAAGCGTGGGCTCTCTGGCATGGTGGTCAGCGCACCGATCGCAGCGACGGCGGGAAACGCACACACCAGCACAAACACTCGCCAGCTATGAAACTGGTAGGCTGATCCCATCTGGAAGCTCCAGCCTGGTTTAAAGAAAAGGCCATATATTAGTGAACTCATTTCTGTCATGAAATCTTGGAGTGTTTGGCATGTAATGGATATGACAATGTTGATATGTTTGGTCTTGGTGGAATAGATCTGCTTTGTTGCTGCAGTTGTTTATTGTTGCAGTACGGGACTTGCTACTGCCAATACATAGAAAACACGCTGCTGTGAGCAAGACATGCTGCTGCTGTACAAAATAGCTAATTATTAATATTCACATATACTATCATTTATATTCATGACCAAAGCCAAACCTGGCACACTTTGTGCATCAAGCCATATTAGTTACAATGTTTAGGCTTAATTATGGAACTTTTATGACAAAAAAAAACCACAATTGAGATGCACTGTAAAAAAGACTTTTTCAAAGTTTTTAATAAAACAAAACTATTTCATATGGGGTGTAACGGTTCATATAAATGATGTTCGGGAGGTTCGGTACGTAACTTGGTTTTTAAGTCACGATTTTTTTTTATTAAACAGTGGTTTACTGAACAAACTATTTCTGTCTTTAAATAAGCAAAAAGTGTCAATACGGTTTATACACAACAAATTTCCACATGCTGTAAAACAAGTCGCATCACTTCCGGTTCAGGTGTTTTGTATGTGCTTTGTTAAGTACTTTGTTTGAAGAGATTGTGTTTACACTTTTGGATGCAAAATATGTTAGCAAAATGTCTTAGAACAAGGTTAGAATTATTGCGCTTCATTCTAATCTGATCCATCTATTTGACGCACAAGCTTGTGCCGGTACTCATTAATTGAAGTCTGCAAATTTAAACGTAGATTTGTTTGCTGTCAGGATAATAAAAATGTACAGGTAAGTATACAATCATAAGATGTGAGCTGAGGAAAACTCATCTCAAACGCATTAAACAACACACGTATCTGACAATAGGGAAATCCATTTAAGTTTATGTTTATAAGTGCTTATAAAACACATAAATATAATATAAATATAAAACACATCTCATGTTTAGGACAACTTGGATCGTGCACTTCTCCGGAAGCAACTCACTCTGTCCTGTCATGATGAGATTTTAAACCTCTACAACCTCTGGATTGTTCATACATCCCTAATATCTTTTATTGATCACCACAACACGACACGATAATTAGTGGATTTAACTTCTGTGACATCTCCATCTGAAGTTACCGGTTCAGTCCCCTCTGGAGTAAGCTGAGGTTCAGTGTCTTGCTCAAGGGCACAGTCTCGAGTTAATGGATCTACAACGTTTCAGCTACCAGCTGAGATCAATTAACCATTAAGCTACAGTACACCACTCCAACCATTTAAGTGTGCTAGTTACCGTAGTGAGGAATGATGGCCCAGGCCATGGCAGCAGCGTAGATGCCTCCAATCATCCAGAACATGCAGAGCCAGCTCAAGTGCTCACCACGCTTCTCTTGAGCCAGAAACTCAGAATAATATGAGAACACAATAGGAATAGAGCCACCGATCCTACAGCATGAAACAGAGAGGCACTCCAATATTAGGATATTGTACATCATTTTTAAAATGAAAATAAAAATGTTCAAAAAAATTTAACAGCTTCTAGCATAGTTCTTAATTTATTTATTTTTACAGTATAAACATGCTTATACACACAGTATATGGAGAATTTCCAGAATTATAAGAAGATATTTCTTTAAATAATTTGTTTAAAACGCCACCTATACAATTTGTAAATATAAGACATTATAGAAACTTATAAATGAATTTAAACAACTATATATATAAATTATGTAAGTTTAAGTCCATTTATATGTTTATATATATTATAGTTGTAACTGGTAACAAAAACTTACTATTAAAAATATTTTTTTGTTTACTGAAATAAGCTGAACAAAATTTAAGTTTAAAGTACAAATACTAATATTATTAAGATAATTTATATATATCTATATGGAATAACAGATATTTTAGAATGCACTTTATTTATTTAATAATTAATTTTAACTATATTTATGCCATACTTATTTTTATAAAGTTATCTGAAAGAGACCCAAATTAAAATTTTGTCTTACCCTCAAATCACTTTTTTTTTTTTTAAATAAATATAAAAGAGACAGCGGTGGTGTGAAATGTGCATTTACCCCACACCGGAGAGCAGACGACAGAACAGGAAGGAGCTGTATCCTTGGACAAAGGAGGAGAAGAAAGCAAAGACACTGTTGATGGAGAGAGAGATCAGAAGGGTCTGTCTGCGCCCGATTCTGTCAGCCAGACCTCCCCACACAAAGGCACCCACCATCATACCCAGATACACAATTAGACCTGTGAGAGAAAGACAGACAGAGAGAGAGAGAGAGACAGAGGCAGGGGGATCAATAACCATAACCAGCATCCTGTCCAAATCATACCGCATCAGATCAAGATGACTAATGGTGATCCTCCATACAGACAGAAAATCTAAGTGGCCAACAGAGCAGTATGTTAGGTAAAATGACAATTCTATAACTGGCGCTTGTTGCTAGAGCTACATGAGCTAAAATTCGATTAAAATGTCAAAGTTTGCTTCTTTGATAGAATGTAATGCTTTCATTGTTTTATGTCTGAGAGCTGAAATTCATTTTGTCTTTTGTTCGTGTGAGAGGTTTTCTTCGGTTTAGAGAATTCACACTGACTGCTGAATGACGACTCTTTCACAGCTCCACCAGCAGCTGGTCATGTGACTGGTCGTGTGAACGCAGACTGCTTGCACCGCTGGCATGGATATGCTGCCACGACATTGATGAAGAAGTGCATGAATACTTAAGTCTTAAAAATATCTTACACAATTGTCAAGTAAATATATTTGGTTTTCATGTTATTATCTTTGTGTTGTTCTGCAATTATCCAATCTGTCATGTCATCAAATTCAACCCAGGCTACATACACAACTTTCAGCTGTTAGTAAGAGTATGGCCTTGTCATATTTAAATCCCAGTGTCTCTTTTTACTACATACCCCTGTCTGCCATTGCATTGCCCAATGGACACAGCGCTTCACTGGCACAGTCAGAAGGTGCTGAGAGCTGTGGTTTGTGCAGTGTAAGCGAGACTACTGAGAGAGAAGTAGTGCTGACAGCTGCCACACAACTATCACATCTATCTATCTATCTATCTATCTATCTATCTATCTATCTATCTATCTATCTATCTATCTATCTATCTATCTATCTGCAGTGCACAGAAGAGTTCCGTTGTGTTGAATGGCAATTTAATTTGTTAAAAAAAAAACTGTAAAATGATCCTTGGCTGCACAAATAAAATTTTCTAAAAAACAACAGACTAGATGAAAGCATGATCCTTTTCTCAAAATGTTCTTCACAACATGTGTACTGTATATGTGAAGGGCGTTTGCTTTCTGTGGATTCTGCTGAATTATGCTCTCATGCAGGCCTGCTTATGACCTTCAAAGCTAGTGATGATTTGCTAGGGAGACCTGAACAATGGAGATGACAACACTGGACACGTGTTGCGCGATTTTACACAACTTACTCAGCTGAGAGCATTAATAAACACGGCTGTGTTTGTGGTTAACCCCATGCCTTGAATTTAAAGGGAAGGTGTGTGTTTTATGCTACTCCTGTAGGACCCAGCCAATTAGGGCTCAGTGATGGTTGAGTGGGCGGGGCCACCTGCATTATGTCAGAGGGGTCTCAGAGACGCAGGAGAGGGGAGTGCCTGGAGACAGCTGACCTCCGCCTCCTCAGAGAGAGAGAGAGAGAGAGAGAAGAGAGACGAGGCTGTGATTCTCCCGCACAGTGACAGGAAAGCACACAGGCTCCAGGGTTGAGGAAGTGAGGAAAAAAGAGACAGAAAGCGGGGGAGGGGCCGGGACACTATTTTTAGAGCATTTTTTTCTTTCTGCGAGTGTCTCTCTGCGTCACAGATGAGGGGAGCGCAGTGGACTGTGGCAGGTTTGTGTATTCTGTTCTTCAGTTTTACCCAGACAAATGTGCCATTTGGCACCCGGTGTTCTGGTGAGAAACAGACTTAACGCTCTCTGTCAAAGGTAAAGTGACGTGGCGTCACCTTACACCCTCACCATTCTCACAATAGCAGGGCAAAAAAACTCTGACATAAAAGCTACTGTCATTGAGAGCTCTCTCTCTCTCTCTCTCTCTCTATATATATATATATATACAGGTCCTTCTCAAAAAATTAACATATTGTGATAAAGTTCATTATTTTCCATAATGTAATGATAAAAATTTAAATTTCATATGTTTTAGATTCATTGCACACCAACTGAAATATTTCAGGTGTTTTATTGTTTTAATACTGATGATTTTGGCATACAGCTCATGAAAACCCCAAAATCCTGTCTCAAAAAATTAGCATATTTCATCCGACCAATAAAAGAAGAGTTTTTAATACAAAAAAAGTCAATCTTCAAAAAATTATGTTCCGTTATGCACTCAATACTTGGTCGGGAATCCTTTTGCAGAAATGACTGCTTCAATGCGGCGTGGCATGGAGGCAATCAGCCTGTGGCACTGCTGAGGTGTTCTGGAGGCCCAGGATGCTTCTAGAGCGGCCTTAAGCTCACCCAGAGTGTTGGGTCTTGCGTCTCTCAACTTTCTCTTCACAATATCCCACAGATTCTCTATGGGGTTCAGGTCAGGAGAGTTGGCAGGCCAATTGAGCACAGTAATACCATGGTCAGTAAACCATTTACCAGTGGTTTTGGCACTGTGAGCAGGTGCCAGGTCGTGCTGAAAAATGAAATCTTCATCTCCATAAAGCTTTTCAGCAGGTGGAAGCATGAAGTACTCCAAAATCTCCTGATAGCTAGCTGCATTGACCCTGCCCTTGATAAAACACAGTGGACCAACACCAGCAGTTGACATGGCACCCCAGACCATCACTGACTGTGGGTACTTGACACTGGACTTCAGGCATTTTGGCATTTCCTTCTCCCCAGTCTTCCTCCAGACTGTGGTACCTTGATTTCCAAATGACATGCAACCACTGAGCAACAGTCCAGTGCTGCTTCTCTGTAGCCCAGGTGAGGCACTTCTGCCGCTGTTTCTGGTTCAAAAGTGGCTTGACCTGGGGAATGCGGCACCTGTAGCCCAATTCCTGCACACGCCTGTGCACGGTGGCTCTGGATGTTTCTACTCCAGACTCAGTCCACTGCTTCCGCAGGCCCCCCAAGGTCTGGAATCGGTCCTTCACAATCTTCCTCAGGGTCCGGTCACCTCTTCTCGTTGTGCAGCGTTTTTTGCCACACTTTTTCCTTCCCACAGACTTCCCACTGAGGTGCCTTGATACAGCACTCTGGAAACAGCCTATTTGTTCAGAAATGTCTTTCTGTGTCTTACCCTCTTGCTTGAGGGTGTCAATGATGGCCTTCTGGACAGCAGTCAGGTCGGCAGTCTTACCCATGATTGCGGTTTTGAGTAATGAAACAGGCTGGGAGTTTTTAAAAGCCTCAGGAATCTTTTTGCAGGTGTTTAGAGTTAATTAGTTGATTCAGATGATCAGGTTAATAGCTCGTTTAGAGAACCTTTTCATGATATGCTAATTTTTGAGATAGGAATTTTGGGGTTGCATGAGCTGTATGCTAAAATCATCAGCATTAAAAAAATAAAAGACCTGAAATATTTCAGTTGGTGTGCAATGAATCTAAAATATATGAAAGTTTAATTTTTATCATTACATTATGGAAAATAATGAACTTTATCAGATGTCTACATCCATCTGTCTATCTATCAACCTATCTATCTACCTATCCGTCTGTCTATGTATCTATCTATCTACCTATCCATTGGTCTATCTATCTATCTACCTATCCATTGGTCTATCTATCCATCTATCTATCTATCTATCTATCTATCTATCTATCTATCTATCTATCTATCTATCTATCTATCTATCTATCTATCTATCTATCTTTCTATCTATCTATCTATCTATCTATCTATCTCCGTATCTTTTCCATCCATCCAAACAAATGATGAATACAAATCTATCAAACCATACAATCTCCTTGACGGCTGATTTGTCATAACATTTAATGAGGTGATTTACTCTCAGTGCCATGATAATAATAATAGTGTTTTCTTCATGATATTTTCATATTACACAAACAAATTACACTGTCTCTTCTAAGTCTCATTCATTGCATTTCAGCCATCAGTTGAGAAACATGCAGGTTGACTGCTGGGTGCAGTGAGCAGGAAAAAAAACATCTGCGGGCCATTTCATCCCACACATCCACGCTGTTGGATTTGATTGGAGCATGTCATGTGACAGAGGCTGAAGCATTTTTGCTGCAGAGCTGCAGCTGCGCATGCATGGAAACTTTAGGCACAAGGACCCAGCAGAGATGCAGATGGCACTTCAGCGTGAGTCAGGGCTGTTTAGTAACAGGGGAGAGACCAAGGGCCCTGCTCCCTAATAGGACTCCACACATACACACGCTCAAGCTGAGACCCAGGCAGAATATCTCAATGAACAAGCAATGACATGAGCACACTAGCTCACATTGACTGAACACAATGATGTCACAATAATCATATAAAAGATCATTTAAAAAAGAGACAACATAAAGAAACATAATGAATTTGGTCTTACAGCAGCAACACTTACGTGCATTGATGAGTACAGTGGTTAAAAGTACCAAAAAGTGTTTGTGGACATGATCTAATGATAATACCTTGTTTTTGTTGTTGTTTTGTTTTGTTTTTCTTTGGGGGGGGGGTGTAACATGGTATTCAGTTACTCTATTCATTTGTATCATACATCACAGGAATCAGTAGGCTATAAGCAATGAAAGCTGTGCTGTTCGGCTGTTCGGCAGTCTATTGTCAGGTTAATTTTAGCTCAAACTGCGTCAATGCTGCGTTGGGTTCGACCAGGATGGTCGAGTGTCCTTGCTGGATAGACTGACAGATGGTGAATTGGGCACAAAATGGCAGTGGAAACTAGCCTTAAGATAAATATGGTTTATATGTCACAGAAAGCCATTTTTTGTAAGCAAAAGTAACCATTGGACATGGTCTTATACATCCCTACTGAAAAAACATCTTACATCTTGTCTTCCACAGGCTTACATCAGGCTACCAGCCTGGCCAGCCTGTTGGCTGGTGGTTTTATCCAAAGTTTTTAATCCAAAATTACTTACTTAAAAGTAATTTACTCTCTTTTACTTACCTTAAAAGAGAACTAAAGCAATTTGTCAACAAGCCAATATTAACTGTAATACAGTAATATTTCCCTCATTAAAGCTATTAAGTTTTTGTCTGATTTTCAATCTTTGTCTGGCTTCAAATCCAAGTTTGTAATATGTTTATACACCTCTTAACTTTCTTAAAATCCCTATTGGAAAAATGAATGGAAAAAAATATTTCCAGAAAAGATTTCAGGAAAAGCTGATGAGCACTGTTGCGCTCCATAGCAAAAACCACAAATAAAAGCTAATAAGCTGTTCTTGACTTACCCAGCATCCCTTTGTTGGGCTCAGACAAACACATGTCCTTCTCTGCACTGGGCAGGACGAAACCCACCACGAAGATTTCCACGCCGTCAGCCATCAGAGCCAGACCCAGTACAAAGTAGAGGGTCCACTGGAAGCGGCCGTGGCCACACTCCTGAAGGATGGTCTCATACTGCTGTGCCAGCTCCTCCTGGTCCTTCCTCCTCTCGCCCTCATACTGCGCCACGTCCCGGAACTGAGATTGTCCCACTCCGTCCACCTGTCTGTCAGCCTTTTCCACAGAGTCGTTTCTGGGGATGCCCTGGTACTCGCCCTCATAGATCTCATCATCCTCATCGTGGCCTTCTGTAGAGTCACTGTGAGCCCCTTCGTCGTCATTAGCCCTGCTATTGCTGCGGTAGTAGCTGCCGTCCTGGGCCTGTACGGGGTAGTCGTCATCATCATCTTCCTCTTCGAAGCGAGTATAAGAGCGTTTGGTGTACTCATCAGCCACCTTGTCCACGTGGCGGCCCACCTTTTTACCTGCATGCCTTTTGACTTCTTTGGCAATGTCCTTAGCGCCTTTGATAAAGGCCGAACGATCTCTGTAACCCTCATCCATGGCTGAAAGTTGTGTGTTGATGTAAAGAGTGCTGGAGCCGGGTGTCAGGAGCTGCTTGTTAGCATGTAGTAGAGTGAATCTGGGCTAGAGAAGTTCAGGACCTTGGACAGCACCTTCAAGAGCACAGAGCTCTAAACGACAACCTGAAATTATGGAAGAACACATGCTGTTATTCAAGATGACACACGTACAGAAATACTGGAATTTACAAATATATGCATCATATGTAACATAAGGTGCATTCTTATCATTTATGGTGAATTGATGGTGAAATAGTTAATAAAGTGAAATTATTGGACAAATCGTCATAATCATGTCCAGTTCAAAATAAAATAAAATAAAATAAAATAAAAATATGTTTTTATTTCAAATTAATTTATATAATTATTAAATTTAACATTTTAAAATATTTTATATAATAATGGTTGTAAAGGTTTGGTTGTGCTGTGACAGCACATGATCAAACTCATTTTACATAAAAATAAATCATTGTCATTATCCTCAATTTTATTACAGTTATTATTTTATTTGGATAATTATAATGAAAAATGTCTCAGTGTAAAAAATGCAAAACTTAAAAAATGCAAAAACTCCAAAAAGGCTTCATTGTCTTTATACTGAATGTAATTTCTGTAAATTAAATGTTGTGTTATTTGTTACATGGGCATTTTTTTATGAGATTTGCTCTTTTAGAACTTACTCTTTGCTGAATCATCAGGTAGTCTGTATATTCTGATGATATACAAAGAAGGCAAACAGTATACCAATATTGTCAGTATTAGCAACATTCTTGAACTATGGATGACTAGTTTGTACACAGTTTACCTGCTTAAAACAATGCATTTACAATGTCAAATAAATAATGCTAGAAGAAACGCAGCTGTCAGTTGTCAGGACAATCTACCTTTTTATATAACTGACTTTCAAAAGTTAGGACATGTCTTGAAGAAAACTTTTTTTAATGACTGACTATCTTTTAAGACTAGTCTTTTTAAGCAACCGGTCATACCAGCTTAACCCAAACTAGTTTTAAAAATGGTCAACCACGTAAAAAAACAGCCAATCAACCATCTTCACCAGCTTGGATCCGCTAATGACCAAATAGAAATCATGTAAAACACAAGCTATACACTGAGCTTGGCTTCAGCAGGATTTTCCAGCAGAAACATTACCTGTATAATCTTGATGATCATAAATCACTTTTGTGATAACAGCAACAAAAAAAAAAGTATTATACATATAATTAAAATTCTTGTAAGCTTACAAATGAATAGATGGATAACACTGACAGCATGTAGGTGCAGCAGCTCTCGCAGTGACCTGGTTTCCTCCACTTTACATTCTGGGGGAAAACACTTTAAGAAACCAACTGAGCCTCCCTGAAAAACGGCTGATTAAAATGTTCCCCAGGGAAATTCATGAAACCATCAGTTTGTGTTACCTCGTACAATCTGTTGAAAATTGGTCTGGATCCAGTTATTGCATTAATAATCAAATATTCATAATTGAGCCACATTAATAATATCTCAGAGGGTACTTAGGAGCTCTACAACACTGATAAAGATCTGTACAGAAAATCTTTCACTGTACAAGCCTGAAAAGGATCATATTTAAGGTTAGGAATCAAAAACCGTAACTGACAACACCTCTTTCACCTCGAGTTGTTCTCACTTCAGCATGAGTAGTGTAGTATGATTTTTGAATTATTTTGGAACAACATTTTTTTGATATTTATTTTTTTGATACATATATTATATTCTCCACACATCACACATCTTTAGGATATGTAGACATGCATACACATAGATATACTGTATGTATACAGAGCCAGAATCATTAAATTCATTACAATTCCTATTCCTAATGACACTGCTCTTCTTTTTTGTCAGTCTTTTTCACATTCTCATGTAATTTAGTCATTTGCCTGTTCTTCAGTTCAACTCATCAGCCGACGGTCATCTCTCAGCAACCACGTCACCGTGTCTGTGAAGATAATGAGCCGGTCAGTCTGATATTCGGCCTTCTCTGTGACAGACAAAAAAAAAAGAGCAATCTCGGATATCTGTCAGCAGCCCTGCTCTAAACACCTCGGCACAAGTCCTATTACGTTATCGTGGCACTGATAAGTGAATACACAGAAACTGAACAGCAATGTGTATCGTAGAGCTTTTAATGCCAATAAAACAAATTGACGTGCTTCCCTTGTTACTCAAAGTAATCACTGTGCAATAGAGGAGACGGTTGTAAAACTATAAATGTCTGTAAAGGTGGATCTGGGGCGCTATGAGCTCATCGGGAGTTGCGATTGGTCCGAGTGAGAAATGGCCCAGTTGGCGGCAACAGGCAGGGATCTGCGATACTGTCCTCTGTGGTCGTTCAACTATCACTAATATAATACTTGCATGTTCTCTGGATGTCTTCCAATACAGAGGCCAGCACTGCCATTGGGAAAATCATTTCTAATATTGATTGCTTTCAGGGCTGGTTAGATAGTGTTTGGTATAGAAAAACCATGCATAAGCATTTGATGGATAAAGTGCTGACACATGATGAAAATGCATCAGCAACTTTGTGGCTAAGCTCAAGAAAGTGCGATTTCTTCCAAAACAACACAAATATCGATGTTGCTTTCATTACTATACTGAAACAATCAAAGGCATTCTGACCTAGGGCCTAAAAAATCAATCCGTTCACTCCGACAGAATCAGTATTTTAACTCTATAATAATCTTTGTAATCTGTGAGTTGATATAAATGCAATGCTCAGATGCGGCCATTCTAATGACTGACAGAACGCAAATTTCTGACATTCGCTGGTGAAAAACCTAACTTCATTTGAGCTTGATTTTGGTAAAATGTTTATGATATAATAACACGTTTTTATTTTTTTATTGAATAGTATAGTTTAAATACAATCAAATACAGACCTATGGTAATTATAGCTAAAAATTACTCTAATCCTTTTAATTAAAATTTAAATTTACTGTAGAAGTGCGGTACTAGTGATGACATCAATGGTTCTAGAGGGAGGTGCTAATTGGCTGTCTCATTGTAAGGGGGCGTAACTTGTAGAGGCGTGGTTTGTATTACTTCAGGATGCAGTCGGAAAAATTTGGGCATTTGACTCATTGGATGTGTCGATGTCACATTTGCATAGGCCATATTATTTGAATGAATTGGTTGACTGCCAAACAGAACGATAAATTAACGTTATAAACCGATTAGAGGTAATTTCAAATAACCATTTTTGTTCAGAACAATTAAACTTGTATAAATAATACTAAAATAACACTGTCATGTACTCACCTTCATATATAATTTAGTGGAACACAAAACATTACATACAATGAAACTGTCTTCCACACAATGAAAGTGCACTGCTAATGTGGTTCCCAAAAAAAAAAAAAAACTAAAGCAGTCAACACAATGGTACATTTCAAGTTGTCTGAATCCATATGATGGCTTTATGTGAGAAACAAACTGATTTTAAAGTTGTACTAATTCGCTCTGCTATTATGGCATAGCACCTCCAAAGAAATTTGAGAGTAATAATTCTTCAAATTTCAGTCTGATCCTCACACAAATCTATTATAAACATTTTTTAAAACAGGCAGGTGTGTAAATGACGACAGAATTGCTAGATGAACTATCCTTTTAAGAGCTCTCAGCGACATTCGGTGTCAAACCATTACACCTGTAAATAACCCATGTAACCAGTCCTGTGCAGGCAGAGCACACAGACTCCGTTGCAGTGGTGCAATGGTGACAACAATCTCCCCACAGTTCCCAAATACAGCTCTATTCATGTCTGCAGACAGGACAGCAATAGTGGCGTGTAGGAGCAGCGGGATGTGCGAGATGGCTCTGCTGGGAAAAACACTCAATCAACTCTTGGTGGAACACTTACGTTTCAATTAGACTCGTACAGGAACATATGTCAGCGCTAAAGAACAGGGCCTAAAAGCTCTGTGAACCAAAGCCTAGCCCAGAGCTGTCACATCTCTCTGATACACTGCTCTAATAGCAATATGAGCTTATAGGCCATTTAGATGTGATTTAGTACTGCAGTAGATCAAAAATGGAGTAAAACACACAGACAAGGAAGAGAGTGCCATTCTTAAACAATAAAAATTAGATTTCTTCTAGATCTGCTTTGAATCAAGAGAGATAGCGCACTGCAAAAGTACTTGTTTTTTTATAAATATATATTAATATATATTCATGTGACACTGAAGACTGGAGTAATGGCTGCTTAAAATTCAGCTTTCACGTCACAGGAAAGAATTACATTTTAAAAAATATTTAAATAGAACAAGTTTTTTTAAAGTCGTAATAATATTTCAAAATGTTACTGTTTTTATTGCATTTTTAATCAAATAAATGCAGCCAGTGAGCATAAGTGACTTCTCTCAAAGACACTAACTGACCCCAAAGTACCTTTGAACGGTAGAGTGTATGTATGTGTGTATATATACTGTATAACCAAACAAACTAATGAGTCTCATCTGACATTTTTTCTCATAAGAATCTTGTTGCACTTGGAAATATATTGGATAATGAAAGTAAAATGGGCTGTGAAACACGTTTCATGTTGTAGCTCATTTGTAATTTCTAAGAAGTTGCAACAGATCAGTAAAAGATCTGGCACCTTTATTCGTAACATCTCTTTAGGATCAAGCTGATTGTGAATTAACTCTGATATAAGGGGTGGGCAATGGCTTTGCCTCTTGTTCACCAGTGATGAAAGACCCAATTATGTAATTCAGTTTTTGAAGCAGAGACTACGCCAACAGGAGTGTAGATCATCATTTTCAACGAGAGACGACAGGAAAGCAGCGCATCAGCTAGAGTGTGAAGAGGCTCATGGGACTCCAGTGAATCTCAGTGTTAGCGAATACAAACTGCCAATGAAAACACAAACCTATGATGACAGCCCTGAGAGGCTCACTTCTGTTTTTGAGTACATTTTCATGTCCCCATCATATATATCTTAAAAACACAGTTCACCTAAAGCTTTCATTGTGTCATGATTTACTCACCCTCATATTGTTCCAAACCTGTAAGAGTTTATTTCTTCTGTTGAACATCAAAGAAGATATTTTGAAGAATATGGGTACCGAAACAGTTGAGAGACCCCATTGACTTCCATGGTGTTTTTTTTTCTTCATTTGTATGGAAGTCAGTGGGGCCCGGTCCATCAACTGTTTGGTTACCAACATTCTTCAAAATATCTTCTTTTATGTTCAACAGAAGAAAGAAACTTAAACAGGTTTGAAACAATTTCAGGGTGAGTAAATGATGACAAAAAAAATGGTGAACTATCCCTTTAAGCTGTTTGTATGCAGAAACACCATCAGGGATTATAAAGTCATCTTGTTTGAGTGTGTATTCTGGTGATCTGATATCATGTTATAATAATTCCATCAGGTGGCTAATGTCAATGAAAATCCCTAAAGCAGATGTCTAGGATCAGAGCGCTGTTGGTTTGCCGGGTCACATCAAATGGCTTTGACAGAATGTTGACATTCATTGAGATAAACACGATTTGTCAAACCAATGTGAAGGCTGAAATTTTCTCTCTCTTTACAAAAAAACATGCAAATAAATAGTCACATTAAGGATAATCTGCACCCGTGACTAGTATATTCCCAAAAAACATCAACCCACGGCATGTTCCTCTCAGCAAAATACACACACAGGTGCCCATTTAGCATTTAGAGAAAATGATTACGCTGCTTTCTAAAATACCTTATTTTTACCAAATTCTAAAGCATCAGAAGCTAATTTCTTATATCTTAGGATATGTCTCTGTGTACATACGGTGGTACTCGCCATGCTGACTCTGAGCCTGAATGGTTTTGTGAACCCAGACAGACTGGCGCTTGCGCTTTCGCCACAGATAAATAGCGATGGTAAAGAGCTTATCGATATCTTTAATATTAAGCATTTTATGTACTGATTCCATTTATATTTAGTCTTTTCCTTCAAAAATGTTTCTTTGCAGTGACAAGAAAACAAATTAGTTGTTTGCAACCTCCGTGAATGTCATTAACAAACGTTACTAGGCAACCAGTAGTGGGAACGCCCACTAGCGAACTAACCGCCGGTCACTGACCACATGCAGCGACAAAGTCGCAGGTAGTGTAAACGCAGCTTTAGAGTATTGTGTCAATAACCTAGCAACAAGCTCATGCCAAACTGTACTAAAATCAACTGTTGAGCTGAGACTGAAAAATACTTGTCCTAAAGAAGGACATTTGGACACCATGCGGTGCTCTAAAGAGGATCTATTATGCTTTTTCACATTTTCAACTTGAAACTCTTGGTTATGGTAAAGAGCATGGCATTTCCAATCAGAGCACATGTGCTTTTAGGAAGGAGGGGATTCATAGAGACAGGAACTAAACAGAGCGTTACTGACAGACTGGGAAGAGACGTACTGCAACAATGGAGAATATGTAAAAACTGATGTGTTTTGAACATTCAAGCATGAAAACTATTTTAGCAGATCTGAAAAATAAAATCAAGACTTTGTAAAAGGGCACATTGTGGCCTATTTAAAGGGTCACTTTGGCAGAAGATTCAAGCCAGTTAAATGTCAGCGGTCAAAGATTGGCAAAGAGAGGAGAAGCCTGCTCAACAACAGTGACCAACAGAGCGGCAGCACATGTCGAGAGAGAGGAAGAGTCTGCACTGAGAGCCATCATGACTAATGACAGCAAAGACAACAAAAAAACATGTGAATGTTAAACTAAGACCACCTATGGATCGTTTCCACCATTTCCTTGGTTCACATTCATATTTTGAGGAAAGGTGGGGTCCAAATAACGCTGGACCCAATTGACTTTCATTGCATGGGCAAAAAACTAGCAAACAAACAATAAGGTTTTCATTAAAAAATAAAAGTCATATGCTTGGATCTGTGTCTAATGAGGAAATAAAGAGGGGAAAATAATTATCATTATGAAAAAGAACTATGTACAAACATGAGAAGAGAAGAAACACTCAAAACTAATTTGAATAATGAAATATTCAAACGAATGCCTAAAATATTCCTACAGTAGCTATGCCATTAACCAATACTTGTAACTTAAAATTACTAACAACATTTCATACAAGGTATTATAAATCATTTACATGTCATCCCACATAATAACCCTATTAATACACCTAACAGGCTTATTAATTATTCATGTGAATGATTTGAAAAGCAATTTAAGCCTTAACTGTGCGCCCTTTAGGAACAATACATGCCGAGTCACTTGTCTTATCAGGGTATTGAAGCCATTTTCAACATTGTGAACGATTATTTTTACAAATTTAAAACTAAGATTATCCAGCAGGCAGATGGAATATGTGTATGGTGGTTACAGACAACCCAGGGGCTTCCCAGAGGACAAACATGAGAATACCAATATCCCCTGCATAACAAGGACTATAACGAGATGAAGCAGTTAGCTTGACAGAAGTTAATTTAACAGTAAATGGGTGAATCTCAAACAAACCTGTTCAAATCATAATTCGGCGAGTTTGGCGAGGGACTATCTGTTTGTTCAACCAATGTAAAGCAGGGGGAGTGTTCGGGAAAACAGTTTGAAAACAAGCATTATTTTTTCGATTTCATTAAGTGGTATCAAGGTTATTTTCGTAAACGAAAACTGAAACTAAGACTAAAACTATTGGTAAAAAAACATGTTCGTAAACTGAAATAAAACTAAACGAAACTAAATGAAACTAACAACAGTTATTGAAAAGCTAACTCCATTAAAATAATAATTAGAAAAAAATCTAGAAAAATTAGAACAAAGCAGTTTTAATATTATTATGCCCCATCCTCTTTCAACAGTTTTTTTTTGTGTGTGTTTGAAGTCTAATCTTACAAAGAGAAATAAATTGAACAAAATTTGAACTAGATTTCTCTGACACATGATAAAGTATTGCCAACAGGGCCAGAGCTCAATGCATCTGGTGTATTTCAAAGAGCAAGAGTGACAGCAGAAGCCTTGAGTAGATGGATCTAGGAATGAGTGCAGTGGAATAGAGGGAGGAGAGGAAGATGTTAGCGGATGGTTCGAAGCGTCTCGACAGCGGTCTCGCAGGAAAGGACAGAGCCGCTGTGAGTCACGTTAGCCCTGGAACAAATCTCTCGGTGTGCGCCGTCACCATGGCCACAGTCACTCCTGCCCTCTGCTACATCAGCACCACCAGCATCCTCATGCCCTGCCTCCATTTTAGCCCCAAATATTCCAGCACAAACTGGCCTGAGCCACATTTGGATGGGTGTTGTCGATGCAACATTTCATTAAAAACAGGAAGTGCGTCTACTCATCATACTGTCGCTAGTACTACAAATTGAACACTGAAAAGTGAAATATATAATATGCAAGGAAATTCTCATCCTTAAAGTCAACATGAAATTAAAACCTATTTTCCTCCCTAAAATGATAGTTCACCCAAAAATGAAAATCCTGTCATTAATTTCTCCCCCTCATGTCGCTCTAAACCCATAAGAATTTCATTCATCTTCAAAAAAAAAGATGTTTTAATGTAATCTGAGAGATTTCTCTCCCTCAATTGAATGCTTATTTACCCAAAACTGATGCTTCAAAACGTTCATTAAATGATTGTAAAGTAAATCCATATGAATCTAGTGGTTTCATCCAAGTCTTATGAAGGGTCACGGTCGCTTTATATGATGAACAGATTTAATTTAGGCTTTTATTGGCATATAAACTTTGATCAACATACATTATACATAGAACCCTCAAATATGATAAACCGCACTTACTCGACACGCACAAATAAACCTCATTGGTCCTTGCGGAAGCTCAATCACCGTTCACCGTTCACCGTTTACCATAGTAAATCAGTGTTTGCTGATCAGTGTTTATTTGTGAATAAAAGCCTAAATTAAATCTGTTCATCATATCAAGCAATCGTATCCCTTTATAAGACTTGGATTAAACCACTCGATTCATATGGATTTATTTTACGATCTCTTTATGAACATTCTAAAGCGTCAGAGTTTTGGGTAAATAAAGACTGGAAGGAGAGAAATATCTTCATTTGTGTTTCGAAGATGAACAGCATGAGGGTGAGTAAATGATAACATTTTCAAAAATCCCTCTAAAGTGGTAAACGTAACGCAACAGGTTTAAATATCAGAAGTCAAGGCACATTCTCCATGATGTATTTAATGAAGTCCAGAGGAAATGAGAATTCCCTCCGAAAGAGCTCGTATTTTACCGCAGGGATTAATGGGTGAGAGATTACAGTATAATTCAGTTATATGCAGACTCAAGCCATATACTAAACGTAAGCATGCAGTTTCAAAGAAACCTCTCACCCCCCATTTGCATTATCGTGAAACAAAGGACATCTGGATCTAACCTTTAAGAAAATTCGAAATAAATCACATATCTATAGAGGACTGTGATGTCACTGTTATTTGTTACGCTTCAAAGAGGTTGGTGGCCTTTACCCTTCTCTCTGTGAACACATGCCGAGAGAGTAATGTATAGATTTTGGTTCAAACACTAGTGAATGGGAATTTACACATGGCTCCACCTTGGTGTGAAAATAGGTTCTGCTTCAATTTAGATGTTTCCATTCCACTCTAAAAATTGGCATGCTTTCGATTTCACTCTGAACATTTACCCAGACGTTAACCTGCTGTTATGCAAGTATATTTTGAAGACTAACAGGATGGAAAGAGATATTGAAGATACAAAGGCAAAAAACATATAAACTGATCACCAATTAGAACATGTTCTGTTTAAAAAAAAGAAAGGAAGAATCACTTGGATCAAAGTGGACAATTCTTGTTTTTTATTAAATATTGCAATATTATTATATTATTTGCAATATTATTATTATGAATGATTTATCCATGCACTTTTTTTCATGTCACCAATCTTTACTCAAAATAACTTCCCCTCTCTCTTGTCTTCTCTGATGATGTGTTACCTAGTGTGAGTACTAATACTTAGTTACTAGTAGTTTACTAGGGGCAACCTATCACTCACATGAGATCTACCAATAGCAAACCACAACCGTCCAATCAACTCCCAAAGGACAAAAACAAAAAAGTCATTTTGTTTCATTTTGTTTCTAATTTGAGAAGCCGTTTTACTCAGATATACATATAATTGGGAAGAAAAGACTATCGCAAATTCCGTTTCATACTTTAACAAATTGCCAGTTTTTCATATTAAAAATCAGAGCAGCAACAGGGGATACGGAATTATTGTGAAAATTGCAATATTGTAATAAAAGAAAACTAGCCTAACTAACATGATTTCCAACCTTAAAAAAATGTAATCTAATATAAAAGATGGACATGAAAATGTGCAGCACCAATCTCAAGTGCTAATCTTATTCCTGACTCCTGAATGAGTTGTGAATGATGGCCGAGTCAGATAAGGCATCAGGACCAGCAGAGATCAGAGACAAACGCTCCTGCCGTGCCTTTAAACACTTTTTCTGACCCTGTTCTCTCTCTTCCTCTGAGGATTCCTCTCAAGGTTACTCTGAAAAGAGCGCTGCAGCGCAGAGAACACACAATGATTGAGGAACAACTGCAATCCTGAGCAGCACCAGAGGACTGGAGCTGAAGCTGCGTACCACAAACAGCCCGCAAATCAATTCACATTACGAGAAACAGCTTCTCTCAAAGTCCTTCACACGGGCTGGACACTTTCAAACAGATCCGGATCAAAGTTATAACACAGTAGCTCATCCTACAAATAACCTGTTTCATTGCACATCAAACTTTCAGACTTTTGCATATCACTAAGCCACATTACTGTTAATATTATTTTGCATTATGATGCTTTTTGGGTAATTAAAGACAATGATAATTCTCCTTAGATTTGAACAACTGTGATAAAGTATTTTTATTGTGTGCTTATGAATATAGTCACAATGTAAAAAAAGAAGGATCTGAATTTACAGTCTTCAGTTAGCACTCATAATTTATCCAAACCGACTTACAAACGTGAATAAAAAAGCAGAAGTGATTATTCCAACTGAGAAAACATCACAAATACTGCTAACATGCTAAATTCATACTAGAAATAGATCAAATATACATCTCTAATATCAATACTAACTAACTAAAGCTCTGTATAAACCCTTAAGTAAAGGTTCTTTATTGGCATCAATGGTTCTATGAATAACCTTTAAAATTCATAGAACTTCTTTAGATTATTTTAGGTTCTTAGATTAATAAAACTTTATTCATACTAAGACAAAATGGTTCTTTTAAAAACTGGTCTTTGGGGAACCAAAATTGGTTCTTCTATAATGGCATTGCTGTGAAAACCCCCCACTGGAACCTTTAATTTTAATAGTGTACTAAAAATACTGTCAGATATAAAACTCTATAATATCAATATAGGTAATAAACAAAGATCTGCATATATAGGAATGTAACAACATATAGGATATAGCTACTATCAATGCAGTAATGACAAAGTAAATCTCTGCATTGTTACATAAAGCTCAAGCATTGTAATACTACCATTTTTGAATATTCAGCTCTGCACATTCTACTCTTATAGGAACCGAAGAGCACACTTTTAATTTTGTGCATGCACTCAACAGTGATGGTTGGTTATTTCCAGCTCAAAGGCATTATACTTCACTGAAAGAGGAGCAGTATACGGACACATGTAGATCCATAGAGATCACTGTGAATTCAGTCAAACCAAATGCACATGCTGTCGTGACAAGATTGAATGCAATCATCAATGGAACAAATCATCGAGGAGATTCACACTCACACACGCGCACACATGTACCAGGTTTCCATTCTCCATGACTGCTGCAAGGTCATTTTGATGCTTCAAGATAGCACGAGCAAAAAAACTCGTTTTATTCTACATTTCTCGTGATTAATCAATTGCAGAAAATATGAAACCCGATAGCAGCCTAAAATCGAGGAAAATGGAAAAGCCCGATCCGTGTTATTCTGACGGAGAGATATATTAGGTGAAGGGGCGAGGTTTAGGTGCCTTGTCTCTATGGGAATAAGGCTTTTATATAAATTGCTCTTTTGATCTATTCCTTAACAAATGGCAAATAAAGATAAACATGAATACAGTAAATAAGTAACAATGTATCGTAGGATAGCCTAGTGAGCACAAAAAAATCTGCTCGCCGTAAAATTATTTTTGAGATGATGCATGAGCCAATGATAAAAAAATTGCCTTAAAACAGATTTGTATATCATTTACGTGCAGTGTTGTAATTATAAAGATATAAAGAATAGAAAGGAAAAGATTACGTTTGCATCCATCATTGATGTGCTGTGCTCACGTTATTTTTCAAATGAATGCATCTAGCTTCTCCCTAAAATAGGCTGTAGAAGCTTAAACCAGCAACATATAACATAAAACACGTATGTATGCCTATATAAATGTGCAATTTAACACATGGACGATCATTAAATCATATTTAGGCTATATGGATTCACTAATCATAAATCAGCTCCAAAACACGAATTAATTAGCAATAGAGGTCACTTACCAGTGCGATTCAGTTATTATTTTTTCCAAATGCTATCAAGAATAACTGTATAAGATACGGTGAATTTTCAGTCGTGATGATGAGGAGGGCTGTGTGACATTGCCTGTATCTTCACCCTGTAACGAAGGCGCGTGTGACGTGTAACGGGGTGCAACCCTACAACACAGGCAAAATTACGATTCCTACTATGGCGAACGCTAGGCTTATTAATATTAATAGGCAGACTGACGTTGCATGGTTACCTTCCTGGAGCGTCCAGTTACGTAATCTAGTAAGTATTCATGGCCGAGCCAAGAATTCTTGATAGGCCAACCGACTATCGCTCACTCAACTTTCTTTTTCAGCCAAACGGATGGGCGATCGTCACGTGATTTGCACTCTTCACACTCTCTGCCTTTCAGCCAATCATTTAGGCGAACGTGATGTTACTTAATTAATATTCATTAGCCAAGGCATCGCCATAGTAGAATTTGCCAATTCGCATCCTAGAGCGATCCCTTCATCCCTCACCACTCTCCAATGTGCGAGCGATTCGAAATTAATTTGCTATCAGAAATGTTTTAATTAAAACGGGTTTTTATCATGATAAAAAACGTCACGTTTAATCCAAGCTACATTCTAAAGGGTTTACGCAAACGCCAGTGTTTTCCTCGAGCAAATGATTGTGAAAATAGAAGTAATTTCTTTTTCTTTCTTTTATTTACTATAGATGAATGTCATATATTGTGTGTTTAATGCCTTTTAAGAACATGCACTGTGTCTGAAATCACTGGTCTGTGCATGATTGCACGTGCTCTAACTCGTGCACATAATTGGCCAAAAGGACGGAACCATGATGCGCTTTTCTCTCCATCTTCATCGACTGTTATTAATGTAAATTCGACATAACCTGCCTTTATCAAAGATTAAAATACTCTTGCCAATTAATAACTGTCTTGTAGAGGTAAGTGCAGGAGTTTGCATCAAAGATGCCCCTGACCCCCAAATGTGACCATCTTCGCGCAAAGGACCACCACATCCTAATATATAAAATGCAGCTAACCTGCCTATATTTTCATGTATAAAGAATGACTCAATACACACACACACACACACACACACACACACACATACACACATTTATATATATAGCCTACACACTAACGTTTATGTTAGATGCGATTAATCACAAATCAAGATTAATCGATTTTGACAGCACTTAATTTAAATAAAGTATATTATTTATTTAGTTCAAATTTATTATTATTAATTTATGTATTTATTTTACATTTTTTACACTGTTTTTCTCCAAATCTTTCCACAAATCCCCTTGTGGTCCTCAGACCCCAGTTTGAAACCCCCTGGGACTATCTCAAAACAGAATCACATAAACCAATATTTATGTCAAGAGGTTATGATTTTTTCAACAGCTACACTGTTTTGAAGCACAAGTTAGTCAGACATCAATCTTTTTTTTATGACAGCACTATCAATTCTATGGAACAGCAATATGATATGACATAAATATTCAGTAAATAACATTCATTAAGAATTAAAATGCTATTCTTCTGCCACACAAAATATACGAAGGTCAAGCATTGTAAAAGCTTGTCATATTAATGTTGAATATTACAACAATCTCACCCAACTTAGTGTTGGAACTCGGTTTTAAAACTGGATATCAGCCTACCTAATTTGACAACAGTTTATTTTTTCAACAGTTTTACATGATGAGGTGCTTTGGTTGTATTAATAATTGCTTTGGTTGTATTATAAAAGCATCTGCTAAATGACTGAATGTAAAAAATTAAAAAAAAGACTATATGTAAATGTATTAGCTATACACAGCATTTTTAAAAGCTGTTGTTTTGAAGTACACCTTGTATGAATCATAACATCTGCATATAAAGCTCAGCAAAACTGGAAAAATCTGGTTCCACATCATTTTGAGTTATTTGTTGCAATCTGTTGTGGAATTAGGTATCTGCGATGAAACCTGCGCTGCAAAACCTGTGACTGTCAGACGTAGTTTCAGAAGTGCCAGTATTATTGGCCATAATGGACTAATGCAGTGCTTAGCAACAGGCAGAATGACGATGTGACTGGTTTTCAAATACGGCTGCCAGTCACCATTCTCCTGCTGACAACAGAAACATCTGCTGGTTTCTCAAGTAGCTATTGCATCACATACCTTTACATTAAAACAATATAGGGAACATTACTGCAAACCTAGAGTTTCTTTCTTTTCTTTTTTTTTTTTTTACTATGGCCTGATGAAACAGAGACAGACAAAACATTTTCTTTTCTTAAAGCCTGACATGAAATGATAGTCAGATTTTGAAACATTGAACAATTTAGACAATATAAAGTTTGCATTAGTGTTTTTTTGTTGAGTATCACATTTAAAACATCAAGCTTTTATGGCTCATACGATATAGTGAGAATATGGAGCTCATACTCGAGGAGAAAAAAACACAGATTTTATTCAGAGGCCTAAACTGAGCAAAACTGAGCATTTTGGTGCAAAGCTGTTTATATTTATATAGGGACAAGAAGTAAGATGAAATTGTGATGGCTTGTAATGTACATCAATGAGATTTATGGTATAACAGACTACTTCAATAAACGCATATAAATATCAGTCATCACTATATCTGCCAATAATATGTCTTAGTAAGATGATATTTCAATGCTTAGTTTAGCAAAGTTCTGTAGTTTTTAATTGTACGAGCAAAACATATGATGCAATGCATTACAATGATTATTACAAACAATATAAAAATGATTCTTATGTTTACATCATAAAAATCAGTAAAGATTTTAGATTCATTTCATGATGACTTTAACAGCACTCTTTTATGTTGTGGTCCTTTAGAAGCTCCTACAATTTTGTGAGCAAACAAACTATTTAATCAACAACATCATGCTTTATCTGATTCCGAATGTTAGGAAAATGAAGAAACCGAATCACCCATATGCTGCTATACTTATGGAGTAATCATCATCAAGCTGTAACAAGCCAGGATGAGTGCAATGAAATTATTTGTTCTATTTAATTCCTTGAAACCTTGTCACAACAATGGATAACTTCATTAACGCTAAATTACAACTCTCCGCCTCATGAGGATACAGCACCTTTCAGCTATTAAAACAGAAAACCTCCAGCAGATGCTTCTGACTCAACATCTTTCATTTGTGCTCTGGGTTTCGTTCCTGCCTCGTCTACACAGAAAGAGGATGTACTAACTGCTCCCTGCAGACTGGCTTTTTAGTGCCTTAAAAAGTGCCACTGCAGTGTCAACAGGAAAGCAAGCTGGATTTTTTCCAAAAAAATTCTATTCCAAATTGCCAATAATTCATGATTATTTTGCTGCAGGCACTGAAAAGAAGTCAAATGTCTCCGAAAGCTCAATGAGCAAACATTTCTCTGGTCCCAGCCGCTGTGAGGCCTGTTGGCATGTCACATCCTTGATATTATTATCCTTATTTAGATAAATCAGCAAAGCACACCAACACACACTGCATATCTATAAACACCTGCTACAAAACAGACAGACCATATCAGAGCGGTTCCAGCTGTACAGGACGGCCATACACAATCAAACAGATGGAAGTCTTCCGTTTAGCATCTCATTTGCAGAATATGCAATCTGAATATGATACTTAACTTATTCAGCTTAAAAATTTAACGAAAATGCTAATTCTTTTAAAACTTTAACACAGTGTCAGTCAGTATGTGGTCCGTATTGTCATGATAGCATCAAGCATTTGTCGACTGCACATCCATGATGAGAATCTCCCGTTCCTCCACATCCCAAACGTGCTCTGGATTGAGATCTGGTGACTGTAGAGGCCATTGAGTATAGAGAACTCATTGGCATGTTCAAGAAACCAGTTTGAGGTGATTTGAGCTTTGTGACATGGCGTGTTATCTTGCTGGAAGTAGCCATCAGAAGATCTGTGGTCGTAAAGGGATGGACTCAGAAACAATACTCATGCAGGCTGTGGTGTTTAAATGGTGCTAAAATGGCACTAATGGCGCTTTTCCACTGCAAAGTACGGCACGGTTCGGTACGGCACAAAGTGTAGCAAGAAAATATCCTCCACACCATTACACCACCAACAGCCTGAACTGTTGATAGAAGGTGTTTTCATGTTGTTTACGACAAATTCTGACCCTACCATCTGAATGTCACGGCAGAAATCAAGACTCATCATGCCAGGTAATGCTTTTCCAATCTTCTATTGTCCAGTTTTGGTGAGCTTGTGTGAATTGTAGCCTCAGTCTCTTGTTCTCAGCTGACAGGAGTGAGACCGATGTGTCTTCTGTTGTAGCACATCTGCTTCAAGGTTTGATGTGTTGATGTCTTCTGCAGACCGAGTGGTTATTTGAGTTACTGGTGCCTTCTATCAGCTTGACTAGTCTACGCATTCTCTTTTGTCAATATGCACACAGAATCCTGCTCAATGGATATTTTCACTTTTTCGGGGCCATGCAAACCCTAAAGATGCATGAAAATTCCAGTAGATCAGCAGTTTCTGAAAAACTCCACCCAGCCCGTCTGGCACCAACAACCATGCCACGTTCACTTAAATCCTATTTCTTGCCCATTCTGATGTTCAGTCTGAACTTCATCAGATCTAAATGCATCGATTGCTGATGTGTGATTGGCTGATTAGATATTTGCATTAATGAAAAGCTGGACAGGTGCACCTAATCAAGTGGCCAGTGAGTGTAAATAGCCATATGGTAAAAAGAAAATACTTTCAGGTAAAAGGTAAAACAAATATGATCCTCCAGACTATATAAAAAGGTGTACCAGTGAGGATAAACTGGTAATCAAATTCAAAATGTAAATTTTCTGGTTACATTTGCATAGGCTAATGCTGTGCAGTTTATGATATCAAATTATACAAATTTCCGTAAAGACCACACTTAAAAATGTTATAGGAATGAACACCAATATTCACATACTATTTCAATGAATACTGAATACTGTAATATATACTATAAAGGCTACTATTTACTATTTAAATAGTTACTAGCAATACCAAAAGTACTAGAACCTAATGAATAATTGAAATAAGTGTAAAACGGATACCAGCAACTCAATTAGCCTAATAGCATTAATTGATAAAAAGCATACAAATATGATAGTTTGAATTAACAAATGTTAAACGTCTTGCCATAAAACATCTCTAAGTACACAAGGATCGAGTTATGATTTGATTTGCGTGTTTTGACTGAAACTTTCTGAAAACAGGATCCTGTAAAGACGCTCGCGCAGCGCTGTTCACTAGAGAGTCGCGCGCTGCGCTCGTGTGATGAGCAGATTTTCCAGTTCTCTCTCTCTCTCAGTTTCTATCTGCATCTCATTCGCGCTGACCATCGAGAGCAATCGCCTCCTATTGATTTATATCGACCTGCTTCCCACCTCGAGGACGATAAACCACCGATCGCGTCGTGAACTGCGTTTTAATGACCCATTTACTGACCGCGCGTTGCGTTCTGGGTGTCTGATCGCGTGCGGGAACATGTTAAAGAAAAGTCTCTTGCGCAGATGTCACAGCACTCCAGTCTTTTACCATGAGAGGAATGGACATGTGTTGGAAGATTATTGCGACACTGAGCTTGGACTGTTTTAAAGGTTCTCCGTCCTCTTCGCACAGGTACGTCATGTCTCAAAAGCTGTGTCTGTATTGCGCATTATTTGTATGAATGTGTTTGCATTCATATGCAGGAATCGTGTTGGCTGACTGAACAATGGCAGACTATAAATGGGTTGCTATGGCAATACCTGCTCCGAACATCATCTTTACAGAGATTGTAGCCTACATTGTCATATGTACATTGCATGATGCAGGATTTAAAATGCATGGCATGCATGCTGCTAAAACAAAACAATAATTATCTTAATGATTATCTTAATCATAGACTAAAATGTTTTGATGATCTAGTTGTCTGGCTGTTTTGGAGCACTTTTAGCTTGATCAGGCTGTTAGACTGGCTTAAACTAGACCGACAGACCGTTTTAGGCTGGTCTAAACTTATTAGAGGGTGACTTAAACACGGAAATGATGAAGTATCATGCGAGGGTCACAACACAGGTTACGCAACATACCGTCCATTGTGAAAATGTTATTGGCCTATTTCTCATAAAATCTCAGATGTGTAAAATAAAAATAAAATAGGTATAAATGAGACACTCACTATGTGTATAAAGTTACAAAATTAATGCGAAAAGCATAGTTCAGATCATAATAATTATTATAGTATGTTGAAATTACAGGGATCTAAAGTGAAATTTTACATATATGTATGAGTCTTAACCCATTTAATCCCAAAATTTTCCCAGACACAAAAATATCCAAATCATGTGTCATTAGTATCCCTTTGAAACAATCAATCATAATTTTTAGAAATTTTCATGGAAAAGTGTGTGAAAAAGTGTGTTTTATGATCGGTCACAATTGTGACTGGTGGGATACTGTGTTGTATCAACCATTGGACAGACTGAATATAGGTCTATTTGACCTGTGCAGTGTGTGTGTGTGTGTGTGTGTGTGTGTGTGTGTGTGCGTGTGTGTGTGCGTGTACGGAGTCCCCCTAGTCCCACTTTGTCAAAAAAATAATTATAACTATCTCGTGGCCTCAAGATAGTAACTCGTGGCCTCAAGATAGTATCTTGAGGCCACGGGATAGTATCTTGAGGCCACGGGATGCTATCTTGAGGCCACGGGATGCTATCTCGAGGCTACGGGATGCTATCTCGAGGCCACGGGATGCTATCTTGAGGCCACGGGATGCTATCTTGAGGCCACGGGATACTATCTTGAGGACACGGGATGCTATCTTGAGGCCACGGGATACTATCTTGAGGACACGGGATGCTATCTTGAGGCCACGGCATGCTATCTTGAGGCCACCGGATGCTATCTTGAGGCCACGGGATGCTATCTTGAGGACACGGGATGCTATCTTGAGGCCACGGTATAGTATCTTGAGGCCACCGGATGCTATCTTGAGGCCACGGGATGCTATCTTGAGGCCACGGGATGCTATCTTGAGGCCACGGGATGCTATCTTGAGGCCACGGGATGCTATCTGGAGGCCACGGCATGCTATCTTGAGGCCACCGGATGCTATCTTGAGGCCACGGTATAGTATCTTGAGGCCACCAGATGCTATCTTGAGGCCACCGGATGCTATCTTGAGGCCACGGTATGCTATCTTGAGGCCACCGGATGCTATCTTGAGGCCACCGGATGCTATCTTGAGGCCACGGGATAGTATCTTGAGGCCACGGGATAGTATCTTGAGGCCACGGGATGCTATCTTGAGGCCACGGGATGCTATCTTGAGGCCACGGTATAGTATCTTGAGGCCACGGGATGCTATCTTGAGGCCACGGCATGCTATCTTGAGGGCACGGGATGCTATCTTGAGGCCACGGGATGCTATCTTGAGGGCACGGGATGCTATCTTGAGGCCGCGGGATGCTATCTTGAGGCCACGGTATAGTATCTTGAGGCCACCGGATGCTATCTTGAGGCCACGGGATGCTATCTTGAGGCCACGGGATAGTATCTTGAGGCCACGGGATAGTATCTTGAGGCCACGGGATAGTATCTTGAGGCCACGGGATAGTATCTTGAGGCCTCAAGATAGCCTCCTTTGGCCTCAGGATAGTATATTGTGGCCTCAAGATAGTATCTTGTGTGTGTGTGTGGAAAGTTGCAGTAGGTAGGAAGTTAGGTAGCAGCAGAATTAGCTAGCAGAATTAGCTTGCTAGCTAGTCTTCCTTGGGTCCGTGTTTGTGCGTGTGTGTGTTTTTTCTGTGTGTGTCTGTGTGTAAAATTAGGTAGAAAGTTAGGTAGCAGCAGAAAGTAAGGTAGAACAGTTAGCCTATGTGTATTAGCATGTAGATACAATGGGTTATCCCACCGGTCACTATTGTTGCCGGTGACATGTTTGTGAGTTCTATGACCACATTAAACAAAGTTGAGTAATTGCAAATGCATATATCAATACTAGACACCTTTAACATGATGTGTACCAAAAATCTATGTCCTATCATTATGTTAACATACTTTAATAACCTTTTCTTTGGGAGCTTTCTTGCTGCCATCCTCTTCTCTTGGCGCAAAGAGGAAGTAAACTGCTCTGGTCATGTGACAATTTACAGTAAACATGCGACACTGCACATATTTCATTGAGACCCTTTATTATTTCAATATCTGCTGGAAATGCATTGATAGAACATTCAGTAACATTTTTATAGCCTTAGAAATGAAACATTTTTTTTCGGTCACTATTGTGACCGGTGGGATTAAATGGGTTGTACAATAAATACATTTATTCCAGATTATTCTCAGACCTTTTGGCCCCATTGTACTGTATTTGATTTTAAATAAAAAAGAAAAATCCAGTTAATTAAAAAAATAAAATGTAAAAATATTTAAGAATGTTTAATGTTATTTAGAATTTGAAATACATTTAATTTAAATACATTTTAAATTGGAATTTGAATGGCATTTTCAGTGCGTTTTCAGCCAGTTTTTGATGAAAAATGTCTGATTTTATGTTGAACCCCGTGTAAAAAAAAAAAAAAAAATCACATTTATTTGTATCGAGCTTTTCACTTTACATGTCATTTCAAAGCAGCTTTACAGAAAATGCATGTTTCTACATTACAATTTACAATTTGACTGTGTTAATGTCCAGAAATGCAAAGTTATACGATAATACAAATCCAAACATCATGTATACATGTAGGCAGAAACAAGGAGCTCATTAAAGCAACTATTACAAGTTGTGATCAAAATGATTACAAAGTATACAGAAACTTTGTCAGTTGTGTTTTTCAAGCTATACATTTAGCCTCATGTGCAGTTTCTTGGCATTGCTAGCAGCATGCTAAACCAGCTAAGATACAACAAGATTCAAACACTAAAGAGATCTTATCTGTGATTTGTCTTCGCCGTGGTCCCGCAGGTCGTCCACTAAGCTGGGCTCGAGTCAGACCGCCAGCATGGAGAGCAGTTCTCTGACCGGGAGCCTGTCTCTGGGCTCTGATGTTCCTCACTGCCAGTGCTGTATCACCTACGAGGCCAGGCTGAAGCGTCTCTCCTGTGGACACCTGTACTGCGACCCCTGCTCCGACCAGATCGTCAACCTGGCATTTGAGGACATCGAAGGCCTGGCCGAATATCCCTGCCCAATGTGCAAAACCCTCCGTCACCTGGGAGGCTTCGTTCCAGCACACAGCTTCCACTGTTCGCCCTTCGAAAGCCAAAAGCAGCAGCTAGTTGAGGCCTGTGGGAAGGACTGTGTCATTTAATGCAGTGGTTCTCAACAGGACCCAGGTTTAACATTGGACATCACGTGGAAACGCAAATCTTGTTCCAAAAGATGCAAACAACAAAAGATATTGGAAGCTTTTTCTCCTCTTATACAATTTATAAGCTTGCTTTTCTAAATATATCGACTATCTCATTTCATTATCTCAATATCTCAATTCAGGATGTGACACGTCAAGTTGAGATCTATTGATTTAAAGGGACTGAGCTTCATATCATGGTTCTGTATTCTGAATCAATCATCTGTAACATGAGAATTCATTGTTAAGTGGGGTCGTAAGTGAATCGTTTAATAGGTTTCAAATGCTCTCCAATGCCACAATGGAGGAAAAGTACAAGCATTTTACTCACTGGTGGAAGTTATTACACAAACTACTGGCTGTTTATAGATAATTAATTTTGTGTTTTAATGCCAGATGATTTACAGTGGTGAAGCTTACCTAGTGTGTATATGTAAGCATATACAAGTATTTTTGTAATGATTGCCGTTGATTTAAACAATTATTTATTAAGTCATTTTGCAATTCATGAATTTTAAATGGTGTAATGCTTCTTGCAAAGTGCTCATGTTGAAAATATCTATATTTTGATAAGTTTTGAGTAGCTATGTCAGAACTATTGGGCTCATTTGTCATATTTTAAATAACCGTTATTAAGAAAAAACATCAAAAATTGGATTTAGGAACCATAAGATGCATTTATTTATCTAAAATGTGCCAATAAAGGTTATTATAAAAGAATAAGGAATGAATGAAAAATGACAATATGTAATGATTCGTCCCTGTGCCAGATGCAAGGATGAAAAGCACAAAACAGCTGAGATCAGTTTTAAGGCACAAGCATTGGATCATTTCATTAAATGCAAGCAATTCTTGTGCCATCAAATAAAATTTTACTCAAATTCAGTCTTGTGAATTATGTTGATGCAATATATTTCAAGTCCACTTCTGAAACTCTTAAATCACTGATGTGAGTGAAACAACAGGGTGAAACTGAACACGGTGCCGTGTGTTAATGTTACCAGCACCTTTTCCCCACTGGGGAAATAAAAGTAGGACACAAACCTCTGGAGCTTCTCTCGATTTTGGAACGCCACTGTTTTCAATGGTGTAACGCTTCTTCAGTGTAACGTCTTGCAAAGACAGATCTGTCCTGAGGTGCACGAGGTCTTTCCATCAAACCTAAAAGGAAAAGTTCTCCTAAAAATGCCAATGGTTCCAAAATGCTGTTATTTTTTCCTTTAGAACACCAAGAAAAAACAACAGTGCTGGGATGAGTAAATAATGACAGATTTCATTTTTGAGTGAACTTTTAAGAGAATGATGAGCAGCTCCAAACACTGATTTGTAGAAAATCCATCAATCTTACAAAAGAAATAATGCAAATAAACCACAGGAAATGAAAAACCATGTTGGAGGAAGTCCTGGAAATCCACAGTGATTCAAAATGTATTGTGCAGAAGATAAAAATATAAAAATGAGAATATAAAATGTCCTTCAACACGAGCATGTGACTTGTTTGCCCTTCTTTTATACATGAATTGAGTTACTCTCATGACCAAATGATTATAAAAACACATCACCATACATTCATGAAGTAACACTTACATATCGTATAAATAGTGTTTAAAATGTCAACCATGTTGCATCCTGTATCCATTTCTTTCCTATTTTGTATGAATACTTAATAAAATACAAAAATGCATAACACACTACAGCATTGTGCCTTGCTTGTGAATGTTGGGGCAATACAGCATTTAGTTTCTGTCCAAATGCTTCATTGGCCGTCAACACTGAGGCTGAAGATTATTTTGTTTCCATCTTGTGGCCGTTCAGGGAAACGCCAAACCTCCTTTGTTGTATTATTAGCATGATAGCAGCCATTTTCCTGCTTTTTGGGTTGAGGAAACAAATCACTGTTTTCCCACCGTACCATGAACTACTGCTACATACTACTACTTCAAGCTAGAACTTTCTTGACCCACACAGTTATCAGATCATTATTTTGGCATGAACCTCAGACGCAACATGCAAACATGTTTAATATCACAATCTACTTCAGTTTTTCACTTTTATCTAAAGGAAAAGTTAATGCAATAAAAGAGAACAATGAGAGTATAAGAAAGACACTTCATTTTTTTTCAGTAAACTATTCTGTTAAAACACTGGCCAAAACGTAATTTAGTTGAATATTTTTTTCTCTAAACACAGTAGAGGAAGAATTTCACGTCATAAATTACTGATGCTTTTTTGCTAGGCGTTGTTATATATATATATAATTTTTTTTGCTAAATATTAAATAGCTGCATATGCAAACGTGTCATTTTTCAAATGCACATACACTACCATTCAAAAGTTTGAGGTCAGTAAAGTTTTTTTGTTTTTTTTAAATAAATGAATACTTTTATTCAGCAAGGATGCATTAAATTGATGAAAAGTGACAGTAAAGACATTTATGATGTTACAAAAGATTTCGGTTTCAAATAAATGCTGTTCGTTGGAACTATCTATTCATCAAATAAAATGTTTCTTGAGCAGCAAATCATCATATTAGAATGATTTCTGCAGGATCATGTGACACTGAAGACTGGAGTAATGATGCTGAAAATTCAGCTTAGCATCACAGGAATAAATTATATTTTAAAATATATTACAATAGAAAAACTTTATTTTGGATGGTAATAATTATTCACAATATTACTGTTTTACTGTATTTTTGATCAAATAAAAATGCAGCATTGGTGAGCAGAAGAGACTTCTTTCAAAAACATTACCAAATCTTACCGACCCCAAACTTTTGAACGGTAGGGTAAATTTCATGTTTCTGTTTGTACCGTATTATATCGCTTCAGTGACACAAACACCAGAGGGTGCCGTTTCCTCCCTTCCTGCAGATCAGTATGTGTTTCCTGGGCGTTTGGGAAGTTTGGCACTAGGGGAGGGAATGTGACGCTGCCCTGACTGCGGCTCTTGTTGGTGGCCGAAAAGAAACGTGTGCTTGCTGTTGTTCCTCTGTGCAGGCCTGGGCAGGTCGGATGCTGTCCGCTGGGCTCTGGGCGGGACGGAGGAGTGGGACGCACCTCTGCTGGGGGACGCCTGTTGTTGAGACGTTCTAGAGGAAGAGAAGAGGAAGGTCCCATTGTTGGCATTCTGGTTGAGGTTGGACTCCAGTCGGCGCGGCTCCTGTCGTTTGCTCTGGTTTTCGGGACGTCTGTTAGAAGCCTGAGCCAGTTTCTCTCGCAGCTGCTGCACTTCCCAGGAGAGCTGCTCTAAAGGATGCTCACTGCAGGAAGACACGGGGTGTGAGAAAGCCTGCAGGAAGAGGAGAGAGACGGATGTGACAAAAACTCACCCAATCACAAGACATTGCAAAAAACTGCAAATAATTTGTTACATTAAATAAAAAAAGCCACAGTGGCATCCCAAGTAGATACAACTAATTCCCCAAATTAATGAGAAAAACACAGCTTTTGCAAATTGTTTTCACTGTATTTTGATTATTTGCGTCTATTAAAATAACTTTGTCTGGTCACATCCAGAAAATGAACACCATGACAGTGTACCTGAGCGTGTAGCGCGCCCCGTAAATAGCAGCTCCTCCATACTCTGACACAGGGCCCTAAGAGCAGGGGCAGCAGGGGCTCGTACGGGTCGTGGAGGGTTGTGCTGTTCTCCGAGGGTTCAGAGAGAGAACAGGCTCTGATGAGACGTTCCAGTCCAGACACACTCTCTGAGGAAGGAGCCCTGCGGTGGCTCTTCCAGTAAGAGCCGGAGTTCCCGCTCCTCCAGGGGAGCAGGTTGGAGGGATGGGAGAATGTGCTACGGGACAGCAGGAACACAGAACCTGGCAGTCCGTCATTGTGCTGGGAGAGAAAGAGCAACAGCATTAACACTCTCTATAACAGGCTAATGAAGTGGTACACTCAGGTGACAGCCAAATTTGAAAAATGACCCAATTTTGCCACTGGTTTATTAGTTGGCCTCCTTTTTAAAACCTCCCTTTTGATTTCCAGCCATCTAGGGCAGCCCAGAAAACATGAATCAATGATCATTAACTTGACAAGCAATGCTTATTATGTGACCATTATTTTTTGTGCCCTGTACTGTCAATTCCCTATTCAACATTATTCCTCTTTATAAAGGAAGGGGGAAGAGAGTAATCATATCTGATGCTTTTACAGTGCACTTATTACAGGGACAATCGCTCTGGAAAAACCTGAGATTAAAGCAGTAATTCTAAGTAAATATGTAAAGTCTGTCATCGTTAAGTTAAATCACCTTTATTTTTACAGTGATCATGTCATTCTCACCCTGTTTTATTATCTATTATTGTATTCTGGGAAACACAGTGGTGATTTGTACACTACCATTCAAATGTTTGGGGTCATTAAGGTTTATTTATGTTTTTGAAAGAAGTCTTTTATGCTCACCAACGCTGCATTTATTTGATGAAAAACAGTAATATTGTGAAATATTTTTGCAATTTAAAATAACTCTTCTATTAGAATATTTTTTCAAATATAATTTATTCCTGTGATCAAAGCTGAATTTTCAGCATCATTACTCCAGGTCCTTCACAATATCAGAAATACAGAAATCATTCTAATATGATGATTTGCTGCTCAAGAACCATTTATTATTATTATTATTATAAGATTATTATTATACAGCCCAGACCTTTAACCCCTGTGCAACAACATCCCTATTCCTATACAAGAGGAATATATCATTGCTCAAATGCGACTGTTAACGTCGTCCTCACGGCAGATAACTCTTACCCAGCCGCGGTCCAGGTTGGTATTGAGGTTTCCGTTAAGGACGGGTGGAGGACAGGCGGGCTGTGACACGGGTTGGGTGAAGCGGGCGCGTCTCTGGCTGCTGTACTGCAGGGCCCAGTCCCACACCGGGGGGAAAGGTGGGTCAACCGGCTCCTCCGGGCCGCCCATGGGCAATTCCCTCAGGCCGTTTACTGGGGTGTAGCTCTGGGGAAGATGCTGCAGGGAAAATGCAATAGAAATATGCAATACTTAACGATCAAAAGAGCATCTAATAAACAAAAATAGTTAGGCTTTACTGTAGCAACTGTTTATAAACTGTTTTAGATAGTTCAGTCTTTGCATCACTCCACGTTTTCTTTCTTTCTCTCAAATTATAAAATAATAACTTGAATAAATACTGCAGGTCCATTTATTTACACTACAGTTCAAAAGTTTGGGGTCGGTAAGAATTTTTTTGAGAAATCACCTCTTATGCTCACCACAGCTGTGTTTATTTGATTAAAAATACATTAAAGCCAGTAATATTGTGAACCTTTTCGGCATCATTACTCCAGTCTTCAGTGTCACATGATCCTTCAGAAATCATTCTAATATTCTGATATGCTGCTAAAGAAACATTTCTTATTATTATCAATGTTAAAAAAAGTTGTGCTGCTCAATATTTGTGGAAATGGTAATTTTTTTCAGAATTCTTTGATGAATAGAAAGTTCCAATGAACAGCATTTATTTGAAATAGAAATCTTTTGCAATGTTATAAATTTTGCAATGTTATATGTTATAACTTTATAAATAAAGTATTAATTTTATTCATAAAAACACGTACTCACCCCAAACTTCTGAACGGTAGTGCATGTATTTGGTAAGTAGCCATGCAAAAAGATGATAATGTACAAACGTATGATGCCTTATTGTAAAATCAACACCTTAAGGGTGAAGCAAAGATATTGCTGCATTAAATAGCTCTAATGTAGTTTTCAACTTTTAACGCGTGTTGTGAAACTATCAGCGCGGGTACCTGTGAGCGGCGACATCTCTCCCTCTGACTGTTGGCCAGGAGGCTACTGAAGAGAGGAAGATGCACGCTGTCATGCAGAGCCAGCAGGTAGTCTTCAGTGAGCTGGAAGCGTGCGGGATACTGCGCCCACAGCTGCCACAGACAGTCCAGAAACAGCAGGAACACGGGCGCCTGCCGGAGGCCAAAGGTACAGCATTAAACACATTTACAACAGAGCTCAATTCAAACTGAAATTTAAATATCATGAGCATTTATTTCAGAAATGACAAAAGGTTCAGCTAAAACAGCCCATTTAAGCAGCATATGTGCTCCTCAAAATCACGGTAAAACTTTACGGTAACAGTTTACAATAAGGTTCATTAATTAACATTAGTGAATGTATCAACTAACCTGATCTAACAACGAGCAATACATTTATTACAGTGTTTATTAATCTTTGTTAATGTTAGTTCATAAATATTCAGCTGTTCATTGTTTGTTCATGTTAGTTCACAGTGCATTATCGAATGTTAACAAATACAACCTTTGATTTTAATAATGTATTAGTAAATGTTGAAGTTAATATTAACTGAGATTAATAAATGCTGTAGAAGTATTGTTCATTCTTAGTTCAAGTTAACTAAGGTAGTTAACTAATGAACCGTACTGTAAAGTGTTACCAACTTACCAAGATTTGTTAAAGTCGGAATGATGAAACAGAAGTTGCGATAATCTGTTCTTCCCTATTGTGACGTATAACTGAGTGAAACGGCTTCTCGAACAAGAAAAAATATAGGTCGGGACTTGATTTTGTGGCATTGGTTTAATGGTTGAGGTTTGCTATTGGTGGATCTCATGTGAGTGACAGGTTGCCCCGCCCTCGTGCCAGTAAACACGTCATCAGAGAAGAGAGCATAAGCATAAGAGACTTCTTTCAAAAACATTTTTAAAATCTTACCAACAAATTTGTGAAGGGTTGTCTACATAATGAACATACGCACTGTTATAAGAATAGTCTGAATGTATGTGGGCAGATCACTAGGCTTCAGAACAGAACCTGTTTTCTTTCTCTCTTTCTTTTACCTCCTCTTTATCACTTTCACGGTGCCAGTTGATCCGGCTGAGGAATTTGTGTCCGGCCGTGATCCATTCTTTCTGAACCAGGCTCTGGAATCCAGCCACAGTCCTGCAGTGAGGGTCACACATCACCTGCACAAGACTGCAGACCACACAGTTCATGTCTCGATCCTCCGGCTCTGACAGGAAACAGAGCAAAAACCAACACACCATCTGATGATCTGCAATTCACTCCAGCTTTACACCTATAATTGGAACAGTGGATAAGGGGTTTTTATCGCCCTCTCGTGGAGGTTTCTCAGTGTCTCTGCTCAGCACACGTGGTGAACAGGCTTTTACAGTGATAGATGGGTGGGACAGCCTCATCTGAGAAACTCATTCCTGAAGTTATTCACTGGTTGTCAAGACACACCGAATATTGATGTTTATTGGAGGGCGGCTGCGGGTCACGTGGAGAAAAACAAACGATTTAGGGGACTGTAAAATGAAATGCGAATTTAAAGAATTGAAGGGCACTGCCAGATGTCGCTGTTTGTTGATTTATGGGTTAGGAAAAAGAATAAATCACAACTGTGTGGTATGCTTTAACTTCTGCTAAGAGTGTGTCGTTAAAAAGAGATGAAATCCTATTGTTACAAACTGCAATCTTACTTGGTTTGAGATATGATTTCTAAAGATTTTTAGAAATGCACTCAGGGGTCAGGTTTCAAGTAGCATCAAAACTGGCTTTCAAAATTTTGCAATTGAGAGCATTATGAAAAAAGACTGACCAATTTTAGACAGTAGTACATTTGCTAGTATACTCAAACTAGCGTTGAGTGTTGAAACTTGCGGTTATGGTAAGGGACGTGGCATTTCCCAAACAAGCTCAAAGTGGTAGACCAATCACAACACACCAGTCAGAGCACACTGCGCTTTTCAGAAGGAGGGGCATAATAGAGAGAGGAACTAAACAGAATGTTACTGACAAACTGGGAAGAGAGGTTCTGTAACAATGTCAAATATGTGAAAAATAATGTGTTTTGAACATTCAATGAAAACCTATTCTAGTAGAGCCCAAAAACAAAATCAAGACTTTGAGAAAAAGGGCATAATATGGCACTTTTAAACAGTAGTGTACACTCGAAGGCTATATTCACTTTTTTCCAGCACAAATTGGATTTTGCTGTATGTGTGAGAACAGTATAAAGACACACATGACATGAGTCATTGTATGCTAGTGGGGTGCAAAGTTCAGAGTCAGGTCAGATGGCCGTTAATGATCAGTCTGACTAACCTTGGAGAACAACAGTCATGTGACCTCCTCTGAGCAAACAAGCGACCTCTGCGGCTTTTCTCAGACAGCACCTGTGGAGACACAATCACATCAAACACAGCTGGGTAAAGCATACAGACAGCGTGATACACTGATAAAGGCAACATCAACTGCATTGCACTGGAAAGTTCAAATTTAGTGTATTGCATTGTGGGATGCAGTAGTATGCTCTTTTACATACTGCACATTTTAGCAAATACAGTGTAGGTCTTCCAGGTATTTTATGCATAGACGAGCTTCACAAGACGCATGTCCATAGTATACATACTATATAGTGCAGAAAAAGTGATAGTGGTATGCTAGTCAGAACAACCACTGTCATGAATAGATGAGAGAACATTTCTTCATGATGCACCCAAAGTGTGATATGGTTTCAATTTATATACATGCACATATATATATATATATATATATACCTGGTATAGTCGAGCCAGCGAGTGCTTTCAAGTGTGGAGAGCCACTTGTCATCAGGTACCGATACAGATGATGAAATATCTGGGGGCAGAGAGAAAGATACACATTTTATTGACCGACACATTGTAAAACTTACCAACAACACTGGTCAATGGCTAATATAAATATAATTAAATTTTAGGATGTATTTTTTATTTATATCAAACAAGTCCAACAAATCAAAAATACAAGTGTGGCTAATAAATAAACATAAATAATACATACATACATACATATATATATATATATATATATATATATATATATATATATATACACATATACACAGGTCCTTCTCAAAAAATTAGCATATTGTGATAAAGTTCATTATTTTCCATAATGTAATGATAAAAATTAAACTTTCATATATTTTAGATTCATTGCACACCAACTGAAATATTTCAGGTCTTTTATAGTTTTAATACTGATGATTTTGGCATACAGCTCATGAAAACCCAAAATTCCTGTCTCAAAAAATTAGCATATTTCATCCGACCAATAAAAGAAGTGTTTTTAATACAAAAAAAAAAAGTCAACCTTCAAATAATTATGTTCAGTTATGCACTCAATACTTGGTCGGGAATCCTTGTGCAGAAATGACTGCTTCAGTGCGGCGTGGCATGGAGGCAATCAGCCTGTGGTACTGCTGAGGTGTTCTGGAGGCCCAGGATGCTTCGAGAGCGGCCTTAAGCTCATCCAGAGTGTTGGGTCTTGCGTCTCTCAACTTTCTCTTCACAATATCCCACAGATTCTCTATGGGGTTGAGGTCAGGAGAGTTGGCAGGCCAATTGAGCACAGTAATACCATGGTCAGTAAACCATTTACCAGTGGTTTTGGCACTGTGAGCAGGTGCCAGGTCGTGCTGAAAAATGAAATCATCTCCATAAAGCTTCTCAGCAGATGGAAGCATGAAGTGCTCCAAAATCTCCTGATAGCTGCATTGACCCTGCCCTTGATGAAACACAGTGGACCAACACCAGCAGTTGACATGGCACCCCAGACCATCACTGACTGTGGGTACTTGACACTGGACTTCAGGCATTTTGGCATTTCCTTCTCCCCAGTCTTCCTCCAGACTGTGGTACCTTGATTTCCGAATGACATGCAACCACTGAGCAACAGTCCAGTGCTGCTTCTCTGTAGCCCAGGTCAGGCGCTTCTGACGCTGTTTCTGGTTCAAAAGTGGCTTGACCTGGGGAATGCGGCACCTGTAGCCCATTTCCTGCACACACCTGTGCACGGTGGCTCTGGATGTTTCTACTCCAGACTCAGTCCACTGCTTCCGCAGGTCCCCCGAGGTCTGGAATCGGTCCTTCACAATCTTCCTCAGGGTCCGGTCACCTCTTCTCGTTGTGCAGCGTTTTTTGCCACACTTTTTCCTTCCCACAGACTTCCCACTGAGGTGCCTTGATACAGCACTCTGGGAACAGCCTATTTGTTCAGAAATCTCTTTCTGTGTCTTACCCTCTTGCTTGAGGGTGTCAATGATGGCCTTCTGGACAGCAGTCAGGTCGGCAGTCTTACCCATGATTGCGGTTTTGAGTAATGAAACAGGCTGGGAGTTTTTAAAAGCCTCAGGAATCTTTTGCAGGTGTTTAGAGTTAATTAGTTGATTCAGATGATTAGGTTAATAGCTCGTTTAGAGAACCTTTTCATGATATGCTAATTTTTTGAGACAGGAATTTTGGGTTTTCATGAGCTGTATGCCAAAATCATCAGTATTAAAACAAAACACCTGAAATATTTCAGTTGGTGTGCAATGAATCTAAAATTTATGAAAGTTTAATTTTTATCATTACATTATGGAAAATAATGAACTTTATCACAATATGCTTATTTTTTGAGAAGGACCTGTATATATATATATATATATATATATATATATATATATATATATACACACACATAAAATGCCCAATTTACATAATACAATTTAATTATATCAACTGACAATGCAAAAATGTGGAGAAACAAAAGTCTGCGGTGGGATTGGGCGAGCTGCTCTTTGAACTCGCACCACTATGAAGAATGCTGCAAGCCAGGGTGGGTTCAACCACAGAAGGAATGTGAAGCCAGACAAAACAATACGACTGTATCTCTGTAAGACTAAAATTGATCTTTTCAAACAACAGAAGCTCTTGACCTTTGTACACGAAATCTTCAGATCCCCACCCAAGTCTCCCAGTCTCAAAACAGCTGTTGCGCAAAGTCACAACATTTAACCACAAATGACGAAAGACATTTTAGAAAAAGTTAATAAATCTCAGTTTGGAACAACAGTGACTAAATGAAGGAATTTTCACTCTGGGGTGAATTAATCCTGAACTATTTCTTTAAAAGAGGCCATATTATGCCCTTTTACAAAGTCTTGATTTTGTTTTTGGGGTCTGCTAGAATAAGTTTTAATGCTTGAATGTTCAAAACACATTATTTTTCACATATTTGACATTGTTGCAGGTCCTCTCTTCCCAGTCTGTCAGTAATGCTCCGTTTAGTTCTTTCCTGTCTCTATGAAGTCAATGTGCTCTGATTGGTCGGCTGGACCAGTGTGCTGTGATTGGTCAATCACCTCAAGCGTGTTTGGGAAATATCACTCCCCTTACCATAACCGCGAGTATCAATACACTTCTAACTAACTCAACCAGGCCTCGTCCCTTTTTTTGTGTATGCCTAATTTAAATGAGGAATATTATGACGTGTTCTTTCCCGGAAGAAAACTCACAACTACAATCGAGTTCAGAAACAGTGACACTGATATTGATATTGAGAATAACTCCCTTTGGAGTGGCTTTGTGCTTTGTGACACTGCAGACCTGCAATGTCACAAAACACACCTATTGCAGAGCATTGGAAAGCAGACCACAGCAGACCCATTGCAAACAGCAACATTACACACTAAAGAAAGTTGAACTTGTAAAGAAAGCACAATAAAACCTCTTTAAAATACTCTGTTTTGGATGCTGATGTGCTGTTGCACACATCAAGCTTGCCTGGCCAGCATCACCAAGTTGGTAGGGCAACAACCAGCATAAACCAGTCTGGAAATTCAAGCTGGCCTTTGCACCAGGGTATCATCAGTTCATCGAAAATCAACTAAAAGTACTGACCGCCCAGACAAAGAGTCCGGAGTCTCGTGTGAGCCAGCTGGATATCTGCAGGTGACGGCATTTCCTCTCCCAGATCCACAATCACACACAGCTGCTGACCGCCGAAGAGCACCGACTCCAGGTTCCTGAGGGTCACAGACAAGGGCTCTGTTCATCGACGGATGCTTGACTGCTGCTAAGGGATGTCTAAGTTATCTAGAAATGATGAAAAACCTGATGTCATCCTTCTCATGGTAGATGTTATTTTGGAAGCTGGACATTCGTAGTAAGTCGCTGCCACGTGGATGTCGCCAGCACCATCGCTGAGGGGAGTTCAGTTATTTATTATAAATGATAAAACATGCTTTAATATATATATAAACATTTTTTTTGACATTCAGTAGACCAAACTGTCCCATATTAAACAGCTCACTCTGAAGATGAATATAATCGCAGACAATCGCTCAGTTGGGGATATTCAAATTAATTAACCAAGCATTAATACCATTGATCAGTCCTACCAATCGTTGATATTTTTGTTTCCACTAAGAACCTAACATTATGTTATTTGATTGATACTGTGAAGCTGCTTTGATACAATTTATATTGTGAAAAGCGCTATATAAATACACTTGACTTGACTTGACTGACAATACTATCGTATTACTCCAGAAGACTTAAAGGAATAGTTCACTCAAAAATTAGCCCAGTTGTATATGAATTTATTCTTTCAGCTGAACACATAATATCCTGGCTCTTCCCAGCTTTGTAATGGCATTGAAAAGCATCCAAGCTTTTGAAGCTCTAAAAAGTGCATCCATCCATCCATCATAAAAGCAATCCATGTATTACTCCAATGGTTTAATAAATGCCCTCTGAAGCCGTGTGTTCATGAGAGAGTCGAGTTCTGGTGGAAGGGTGACCTCTGACACGAAGTATGACGTTCTTCAAACATTCCCTTTTTTCCGTAGAAAAAATAGCATGCACTTTGGGAACAACATGAGGATGGGTACATGATGACAATTTTAATTTTTGGATAAACTATTACTTTAAAAACAACATGAAACATCATTCACAAGACTTTACTTTTGTGAAAAGTGAAACAATGTTCTGTGAGAAAAGTTGGGAAGGAATTGATTTTTTCCTTATGTTTATATAATTTTGCCTTGCTCTGCAGCCTTGGTAGAAAGTATTTACATTTTGATTATGATAACAATACAAAGTATTATGAAAACAAAAAGGAACATTCATCGAATGCGTAAATAGTGATTTTATCCTTATACCATGTCCTATTTAATTTCATGTTGTGTTTAAAGGGTTGGTGTTTTGTAAAGGCATGTCAGAATGAACTCACTGGGATGCGTCCCTCATTGAAGTGGGCAAATGTTTTCTTGAGCTCTGTGTCTAGGACCCTCTGAGGAACCACATTGAATCTGGGCAGACTACAAGAACACAGAAGAAAAAAAGTGCTAGCAGTTTCTACATGCGATTATGATTGGGTATGCTTGTGAAAACATAATATTATGTGGTGAGCTCACTGTATTGCAGGCACAAATAGATATAGAATTAAGTTTATACACTAGAAGATAATAGATCTTTAAAAATGTATCTGAAGAATTCTTATCAGGACTGCATTTATCTGGTCAAAAACAGTAAAAATTGTGAAATATTACTACAATTTTAAATAACTGTTGTCTATCTAAATATATTTTAGATGTATATTTAAAAATGTCCTTTATTTCTGTGATCAAAGCTGAATTTCAGCATCATTACTCCAGTCTTCAGTGTTACATGATCCTTCAGAAATCATTCTCATATGCTGATTTGCTGCTTAAGAAACATTTCTTATTATTATCAATGTTGAAAACAGTTGTTTGAGTTTGTTTCAGGATTTAATAAATAGAAAGTTCAAAAGAACAGTAATTTGAAATAGAAATCTTTTGTAACACTATAAACGTCTTTACTGTCCATTCTGGTTTATTTAATGCATCCTAGCTCAATAAAAAGTATTAATTTCTTTACAAGAAATAAATGACCCCAAACTTCAACTTAAAAGTGTAAAACACATTTGGATAAGCATGCAATATGCAACTACAGTACACAGTAGTAATACACACCCTACAAAGTTAAAATAAACCATCAAAATATGAGGAAAATATTTTTAAATATTTTAAATAGGAGGAAAGAACAAAACCCTAAACTTGGTTAGGGTATTTATCTGACCAAATTATCTGGCAAAAAAGGGAATAAGTTTCATTCATTTACAAATAAAACAATTGACTCCAAGGACAACTACACAATATGTGTACAAAATCATCAACACATTTTTAGAATTAATGAAGGGGATCATCACTTTTGGCCCATATGGTACATTTAGCTGTTATAGAACTTTACTACTTTGCATATAAAAATCAGCAAGTGTGCCATGTTTTGTTCAAATGATAACTAATATTGTTTAGCTTTTTCCATCCAATTTGTGTAAATTGTCTTTATCTGCATACCACAAAAATAGGAGGAGAACACACCAAAGGATGTGCATCAGAGAGTATGTGTGAGAGCAGCATTTCACAGTTACCTGTTATGGTACACAGAACATCAGTCGTCTCTAAAAAGTGGAAAAACACCCTCTCATGTCAATACTAAACTGAGCACAGGAGGTCTGAAAGTGGATCTCTACCTGGTGGACATCTCAAAGCGGTCATTGACAGAGCTGACCCTCCAGCCCGTGGCACCTGTCCTCTCCAGCTCCTGCTCCCAACCCAACAAACTCTCGAACCAGTTCATGCTAGGGTCACGCCGCCTGTTGCTTAGAAACTGCTTCATTTCTATAGACAGCATAGAGAGGCATTAAACGTTTGGATTGGTTACAAGATCCGGATTATGTGTAAAACCTCCCGAGAGCTGCAAACTCAATTTGCTTGCTGGAGAGCAAGTGGACTGGTGCAATGAACATGAACTGACTACAAACAAACCTTGATAAGGTTGAAAAGGGCTAGAAGGTGACCTGTTTCAGATTACTTTCCATTATTCATCTGGTTGACTGTCACTTTCCTTCTCAGAGATGTGGCTTGGCTCACATTTCCTTCTATGATTCGTTTAAATATCAAATATGCGTGGGTCACACAGCTAGGACTGGGCGAAAACTATTATATTTCAAAATTATTCTGCTTTTTGAAAATATAAATCACACTATTTATGTATTTCCTTTGAAATTGCTTAAAAAAAATGAATGGAATTTTATTAAATAACCATGATTTTAGTCATTGTAGCGAAGTAGATTCAAAATGTTTCATGTAATACAATAATATATTTAGTTAAAAATAATCAAACAATGTTTTCCACACTGATGATCACTAAATAAGAAAAAATATATTAATTTCCATTTATATTCATCTGTATAATAATACTTAGTAAATAACATGTAGCTCATTATTGCTGTTTATTTATTAAGACTTTTAATTCATACGCATACATATACTTTTATTAATACAATTTTGCTCACTCCTATAATACAGATCTGAAACTCATTTCCTCACTTGCTGATGCTTCAAAACCTGACAAAAGCTACTGGAATAAACAAGAAATTCCTACATATTTGAGCAGATTTACTCTCAATTTATAAGTTGAAGACATCTATTAATGAGTGCATCGTTTGGAATAGGTCACATTCAAATTACTATGTAATGTAAAAAGTGTAAAATGTAAAAAAAGATCATATTCACATTTTCTTCTAAATTATAATCATTGCAAAAACCCTCAGGGAACGTACTGCAGATAAGCAAAAAAAAAAAAATATTATATTATAATATATAAGTTAACTTTATCTATAAACACAGGATTTTCTCTCCTTGTGCGCTTGTATCTGTTGTGTCATAGCGGCTGTTTGCACTGATTATTAATAACTCACCAATACTACCCAACGCAGCATTTTGGAAGGAGATGATGGTCCCAGGTTTCAGTGGCTGGTAGGTCTTAGCAATGGTATACGTAATCTGAAAGCAAGTTAAAGTAGTGTGGCAGTCAATCAACAATAAGGCTTGAAAAATACTCTACGCAAGTATGCAATGTAAACTCAAATACTAAGGTTAGCAGTTGGGATGGTTATCATGGCCCTGGTGGTAGATGCTGTAACCAACAACTTGGTTAAAAAAGTTGTATCATTCAAAAGTTTGGGGCTATTAAGATTTAACAATTTTATTCAGCAAGGATGCATTAAATTGATAAAGTGACAGTAAACCATTTATAATGTTATAAGATCGAATAAATGCTTTCTATTCATCAAAGAATTCTGAAAAAAAATTGTATCAGTTTCCACAAAAACATTAAGTAGCAACTGTTTTCAACATTGATAATAATAAGAAATGTTTCTTGAGCAGCAAATCAGCATATTAGAATGATTTCATGATCATGTGAAGACTGGAGTAATGATGCTGAAAATTCAGCTTTGATCACAGAAATAAATTACATTTTATCTATAAAATAGAAAACAGTTCTTTTAAATTGTAATAATGTTTCTCAATATTACTGTTTTTACTGTATTTTTGATCAAATAAATGCAGCCTTGGTGAGCATGAGAGACTACTTTAAAAAACTTTTTTTAATCGTACCGACCCCAAACATTTTGAACAGTAGTGTATGTCTAGCCTTGGAGTTTTTCAAATCTGAGGACAAACCTCCACAGCTTGAGTATCAGGCGTGAGTCTGTCGAACAGGAAGCAGAGAACACGCAGGTCTCGGCAGTACAACACCAGCTCCTCCGGGGTGAACTTCAGAGAGCAGGTAGGGGTCACGAGCTTGGTGCGAGACGGTCCCACTACAGCAGACATTTATATGTATTAGGGGTTGCACAGACTAGTAAACTAGTCGTCTTTAATGCACTGCCATGATACGTTAAGCCTGACGCCGCTGATCATGGCCTATAGAGGGCGCAACAGGATAACAAATCTTTAACAGTTAAATCTTCGTTTAACAGTTAAAATGACAAATAAATGCATACTCCGAAAGCACTCTACAAGATATGATTGATTATACCATCTAGATGCTCAAAATTGAACAAATGAATGCACGTTTTAAATAGCTTATTGTACACGTAAGTTAATCACCGTTCTAAGTAATGCGCTGCTGCACTGTAACGCACACACATACAGACAGTAGCGCACAGATCGCACGCACACAGAAACATTCAGTAGCGCAGGAACTTACTGTTTACACTGTTCTGTGATTTATCAATAAAATAGCTTAGAAAAGTTTAGCCAATATTTCTTGGTAACTAAAACCTACAGCTTCACTATTAGTACAGAGACGCTGCATCTAGTATCTATCTGTCTATCTATCTATCTGTAAAGATTGCCTCACCTGCCACAACTTTGTCAATAGAGGCGAGAGCTACGTCATGATCTCCTAGCAGCACGGGATCTGCATTATCCTAGGAGAAAAAGAAGATCAAGATAAATATGTCTGCAGAGGATGTAACACTAGACTGCCAGAGACTTTATAAACGGCAAAAAGCCCTTCACAGGTCACAGTAAGGCTCAACTTTACACGAAAAACAGAGGTGTGCCTGGATTCTCATTCCGGAAACATCTCAGCAATCTGAGGCACTCACGTCAGGTTTCTGGCCGTCCTGAGGCACGAAGGCTACTCTGAAATGAGTGCAGAACAGAGTCCCAGACAGCCAGCCTCCTCCTTCCTTAGCCGACAGCTTCTTCCTCACCAGGACGGCCCGCTGCAACACACACTCTCCTGAAGACCAACACATGATGAAAACTGTTAGCTTGGAGTCATCTACACTGCTTAGAGTTTACTATAGCAACAGGGAAACATGTGACTAAAACGTGGAAATAAAATTACACAAACATCTGGTTTTTAATTCAAAGACAATCTCCAAAAGCTCTGTAGGCCACAAAGGATATGTGGGATTTCAAAAACAGGTTGAGGGAAATTATGAGTCTGTTGACATAAAACTCACACAATAATAAAAAATAAGACATAGGACAGAAGTGTAATGCTGGGAGTCTCTTAAAGCCTCCAGAGTCAGGCATGAACACGCTCTCAACACATGGAATGAGTCGGGTTGCTCTTATTGCTCTTGTGGTCACTTTGCAAAGGCGAATTCCTTAATTTTATGACTCTCAAGGGTGCATTGGACCTCAAAGCTCATTCCTGAGGCATCATGGGCACAGATGTCAGAGAGAACAGGACAGAAGCAGAGAGATCGGACTGTCACGTGATTACTCGACTATTAGAAAAACAGAGCGCTTAGGATGCTGAAAATGCATTAAAAATAACAACAATGAAACAGTTATAAGCCTTGTGGAATTGAACTAAATCTAAAACTATTAAAAATGTCCATATCAATTTTGAAATTATTTAAATATATACTATTGAAAAATACACTAGCTATATAGAAAATATTTTAAAGAAAATGTTGAAATAATAAATTACTAAAATGGAACTAAAATTGTAAAAAAAAAATACAACCAGAGCACTCCAAAAACATTTGCATCACACAATGCAGTGCAGTTGGTAGAAAAAGTGCAAAATAACTCATTTTGATTCTGAGATGCTAACAGGATGCCATTCTCTAAATGAAACATAACAAGGTCACGTTACAATATTGCAGCATACTACATGTTTGAATAATTTATCATTGCGTTACATACATATCTTTTTAAATAGTCAACAGTACATACAGTATAATCTACTCTCTTTCAAAATCCTCCGACCGGTTCACCCCCAGCGACCGGTTCAGTTTCCTCTGTCCTGCGTGGAGGGTTATCAGAGATCGTGTGGATGGAGGTCGAGACTTACACATGACCGCGTGTGTGTCCATGGGGATCTGCAATGTGAGCCCTTTGTCTCCAAATGGTTCATCTTTGTTTGTGAGCTATGAATCATGATTTATTCATAAAAACGTTCATACACAGATTACACACACAAATTCGTGTGCATGTATGCTTAAGTGAATGAGAATTATTCAATTAATATTTCTCAAAAAAGTAAAATTAGTGAAAATAAAATATGAAAATAATGCAATAGCTTTAGACGTCTAGACATTTAAGTCTGGTTTAAGTGTCCAACGTTTTTGGGGCCACTGTATTAAATGCCCTTGAGAACTTTATTGAATTCACAAAATGTACACAGTAAAAACACAGATAGGTGTGCGCGTTTGGAGTCCAAACAGTAAGAGACTCTGAAACCTGAATAACAACAAAGACTAAGCCGTGTGTGAGCCGAGCGTTGAGGTTAGTAGCGGCTCTTTTAAATGTTGATGCGTTGGGAATCGCTCTATGCTCCCAAAGGGCCGCTGAGAGTAAGTGCTGATATGAAGCGTTACAGATTAGGTTGTCCGGGTCGGACTCACGGCCTGCCAACATTCCTGAGTAAAGCTGCTGCTTTAACACACTGCTGACGCTGAGATTATGGTGAGGGGCTGCTGGGGTTCGACACACACTCAGCACACTAAGCGATTGTTTTCTGAGCCCATTCACACCCACAGACTGTTATTCTCCCGCACAGAACACAACCATCCAGACCTGGTGCTTTTCCTTTTGGGATCAACTACCTAAAAGCAGCAAAGCATTTTTCAGTAGGGTTTTCAAAACAGTGTAACTTTTCCAACAAAGAGCGGAGTTACAAGCCAAAACACTACATCACTGGTTTCATGTGTCACGTTGTACTAAAACACACTCTCCTAGAATATTCCCCGCTCTTAATATTCAACAATATTATTGATCTGACTGTACTGACGCTGCTGTATGAGAACTGAACTGAGCTGGACGATGACAATTTTTTTTGCAGAACTGTTTTATAGATAAACTAATTTAATAAAAGATGATCTTTACAAAGGAACTAAATTAACACTGAACTGACTTCAGTTGAACAACAGCTGAAATGCATCATTTTCCTGTTATGACTGTAAAGCTGCTTTGAAACAATCTGTATTGTATAAAGCACGATATAAATAAAGGTGACTTGCCGTGTCTTGAATCTCATGTGGCGTTGGGAAGTCTGATTCATTTCAAGAAATCATTTGGTTCAGATGATTTGTTTTATTGAATTCATTTATTTCAATGAACTGATAATTATTTTTTATTTCCTTAATAAATCATTCATTAGTTTTCACAATAAGGCCATGTGTCCACCAAAGCATTAACCATCTGAAAACAGCAGGTGCTCTTCTCAAAACACCTGAAAGCATTTCAATGGCGCCGCATACAGTAGATGTGTGTTCTCTTGTCATTGTTAAAGGTAGGGTAGGCAATTTTTGTAGCAGCTAGCAATAGCAAGCTAGCTTCAAAAGCGTGAGATCCCGCCCTCCCTTCAGAGCTTCTCCAAAGCCATGCCTCCTTCAAAACACATGAACGAACACAGCAGAGTTTGCATTGCGTCACAATATGAGCTAAGTCTGCTTTTTAAAACAATGAAAAGAAGCAATGTAAGAGAATAGTATGCGAAAACGGTGGGAAACTCTGTATATTCGCAGTTCTGACTTTAAGCTTGTGACATATAAACGCACACTTCATCCCGATCCTTTAGTGTTCTATTTAGCATTTTATTGAGCATTAGCATTTTATTTAACGTTCATGTAAACACTACGTTCAGATTCATCAATCGGAATGAATTCATTTAGATTGAAACAAAAGGAGTCCGTGTTAACGTAGCTACTGTTCCTGACTTTTTTTCAGCAAGGATGCAATAAATTGATCAAAAGTGACAGTAAAGACTTTTATAATGTTACAAAATATTTAAAGTAAATGCTGGTCTCCTGACCTTTCGATTCATCAAAAAAAAATCCAGAAAAAAAAGTATCATGTTTTCCACTCAAATATGAAGCAGCACAACTGTTTTAAAAATGGACCAAATAAGAAATGTTCTGTGAGCAAATAAGCATATTAGAATGATTTCTGAAGGATCATGTGACACTGAAGACTGAAGTAATGATGATGAAATTCAGCTTTGCATCAGAGGAATAAACGACATTTTAAAATGTATTAAAACAGAAAACAGTTATTTTAAATTGTAAAAATATTTCACAATAATACGTTTTTTATTGTCTTTTTGATCAAATAAATGCAACCATGTTGAGCGCTACTTTAAAAAAAAAAAGAAAGAAAAGAAAAAAAGCATTAAATCTTACTAATATGAAACTTTTGAACGCTAGTGTAAAGGACTATCAAAAAATAACCCCATATAACATGTTATAACAATAAGCTTGCATTGTGAGACTCCACCTGGTAAACAGCAGAGGCCGAGCACATCTCTCCCCCGTGCGTGAAGGCTACTGTGGCTCATCATCCTCTCCTGTAGCAAACACAGACAAAATAAAGAACTTAGGCTACAAAACTGGTGAATTAACTGGTTCATTTCACACAACATATTCATCTCAAAATGCATTCAAATCATCAGGAAGTTCCGGTTCATGTTTATGCTAAAAATGTCTTCTGCCTTTGCCTTCTGATAGAGTGAAAAAGTAAATAGGGTTTAAAATTGATATGCACTGGTGGTCAGAATGGTGGTTTGTTTTTAACAAGATGCAAAAAAGCACTTTGTGAATCTATATTTAAATTGTCTAAAATAGTCTTTCAGGTTTCCTTTCCCACAGTGCAACTGAACCACAAAAGTAGCTTCATTTACAAGAGGCTAAAACTGCACATGCTGATGTTATCGTCCCATTTTAAAACAAAGCGTCTTTCATTTGTCGCAATGGAGAGTTTGAACCAGAAGCATCTGACTACATCATGCGCAACCTGTATTATGCTTTTATTATAGAAACAAATCTTTAGCAAATCCATCTCATTTCTCTTTACACTACATAACAAATCTGCATAATGCCAGCCTTAGGTCTTCATGAACAACGTCTACTTTGACCCGTCCTCAAACACTATAGCTGAGGCCTGGAAGAGTTTGGTTTGTGTTGTCGACATGTTTTCAACTTGACACTTTCGACATGACAACTTCTCTGCACTGAAAATCCACTTTAAATGCACTTCTAAAGGAGGAGGACTTGGGCTCGAATTGATATGGTGAAACCGACGCCTATTGTTACTGTTTGTATCAGCAGGAAGACTCCAGAGATGAAATTCAGATATGGTATTGGTATTTCTTTCTGACACGAGCTGTAAACAGTCGACCAATCACAACAGACTGGGCCATATGACCAATCACAGCAGAGTAGCTCTCAGAAAGGAGGGGTTTAGACAGACAGAATCTTTAAGCTGCAATGTGTATTATGAGACCATTAAAGTGTTTTTTGATCTTGGATGCATGTAAATCTTTTGTAGGAGACTCCAAAAACAAAATTAGGAACCTTTAAATTAGCAGAATTGGGAGTTTTTTCTCAAATGAACAGAAAAATATGTGAAATAAATAAATAAAACCAGCTAAATAAAATTAGTTTCTGAGAATCAAAGTAAGATAAGAAATGTTTCCCATCACAGTTCGGTACAGCATCAGAACGGCGTCTCCTCGCAGCAGATCTCTGTTTGTGTGTGACGGAGGGATTCCTGACGCTGTTTTGACTCCTTTACACATTTTATAAGTTCTTCACGAGTTCTTAGCCGGTCAAAATACCATCATATAGTACGCACATACAACGAGTGCATTTAGCTCAGCACACAGCATTGTTTTGGATGTTCGGTGAGTTCTGTTGCGAAATATAGGCCTACGTAATAAAAGCAGAGCAATCAGGCTGTGAACATGTTTCGGTATCTTTAAGTTCGGTGTTAAAATGCCAATGTGAACACTAAGCGAACCGAACTAAGTGTGAACACCCTTAAAGTCTGGTTTTCCACCAAAGACCTGAAGATTAACAACAACACAACAACAGTGTTTCTGAACAGTGTTCTGAAGATAAGAACAAAGGCTAGAGCTAATGTTTTTTTGTTTTCAGGCATAAGTGTTTATCTCCCTGTGATCAGCAACCATGTGTTCTAAAACACACACACACACTTGCATCTGTATTTGGAGTTTTTTTTTTCTTTCAAACTTACTCCAATAACCTAAATTCCACTAGGCAAGCATTCCTGAAGGAATATATTTCCAGACAGAAGTCATTATGCATTCAAATCCCAGTGAACTGGACAGCCTAACATCCCAGAGGAAGTGAATAAACATGTCATTAGTGCAGGACAGATAAATGGGGAAGAGAGAAATAACCCTCAGTAGCACATTTCAGCTGAGGGTTCAGTTCTTCGAGTCACGTGGTCGCCGCCGCTATCGTGTAATCTCTTTCATTGCCTCTTTCTTCTCCATTAAACACACCCCTCCCTCCTCTCTGCTTCTGAGGGCAGAGGCAGCCAAGACTCAGTGCAGTTTCCATTGCTCATGGCTTCCCCTGGTTTCTGTGGCCAGAGAATGCAGCCGAGGGAACATACAGGCCTCTTCTGCCCTGAACCAGACAGAAACAGGACGGCCAGTGGGAATGTGTGGATGCACTATGCCACCATATAAACCTTACACTGTTAAGTTTATTCGTCATCGCCCAGAGCCACAATAAGCCTTTGTGCAGGGCATCAATCTAGAGATAAATGAGGCAATACAGGCCCGGTGGGACGCTTAAACCCAACGCTTTCAAGAGCGGAGCTATTGTTCAGCGCTCATTATCTTCATGCACTCATTGCGTGCATCTCTCATTTGCTCTACAGCAAAGAAATGTCAACAAATGGGAACAATGCAGCCATTTCCATAAAATGTTTGAAGTATTTTCTCCTTTGTTTCTTACAAAGCTTACATACCTAAAATTAAAAATCATTCCTGTCTAGTCATGATGCTGCCTTTCTGTATTTCCCAACTAAAACCAGCCTAAATATTAATACCATAAAAAAGAATTCTTGAATAAAAATAACTGAAATAAAATTGATTAACTATAAATTATAAATGTCTTTGTCACTTTTGCTGAAAGTACTAATAATTATGATATAATTATGCTAATAATTCAAAATTGATAATAATAAATGTTTCTTTAGCAGCAAATCATATTAGCATATTAGAAGGATTTCTGAAGGATCATGTGACACTGAAGAAATGATGCTGAAAATTCAGCTTTGCTTCACAGGAATAAATTACATTTAAAAATATATTCAAATGGAAAACAGTTATTTTAAATTGTAATAAAATCTGATAAGATCTGTAGAGTACATTTCGTTTGGTTAACGATAAAACAAGAAAAGGGGAAAAAACTCCCACAAAAAAGGATCAGAGCCATATCTAAAGACCTTAAGTCAGCAGAACACCCTAGCAACCAGACTTACTAAAAAAACCCTCTAAACACATTTGCAACTCCCACAATACCCTAGAACTGACACAGTAATTTAGAACGGGCCAATGTCATTCACTAAAAATATTTTGCAAAAATAATCCTGTTCAAGGCTGTTCACTATTCCAGCTATTTGTGTCTTACAAAGCTTACCGTGTCATCAAGCTCTTTATGGAGCTTATTAAGATGGTAAAAGAAACCCATGTCTCATAAAGAAAGGCAGTGCAAAAGCTCCAAGTTCAATTAGAGGGTGTGTCACAGTCTTGTTTATGTTATGCATCGTCTTTTAATATAATTTTAAGTTTTGTTTTTTTAAAACCAAACCTTCAGCAAATCCCTTATTTAAACAACCACTCATCTCGCACCAAAACCAGATGAGGGCATTCACTTCAATAACATAAACTGAATTAGTATACGCCACATGGCGTGTTCCACTCAAACCAAACAAAGCAACAATGAATGAGATATTTCTGATCTAGGAAGTTGCCCTACAGTAGTATTTTTGCATTTTGAGCCATGAGGGAACCAGCGAGCCATATTTATAGTTTTATTTTTCTAAACCAGTTACTGCTTTGAGCTGGTTTAATGACTTTTAAATGAAAAAGCCGACGTGGTGAAGTCTCGCCACAACTGCTACATACACCATTCCTTTTCCATTTGTTCATTTACAGCACTGGAGCAAAATATAGCTCGGCCCATTCTCAAATGCACCATCTTGGGTGGGCTCCATCCATCCACTTAATCTGACACCATACACACTCAGACACTCGGCTTCATTTTGTGTGCAGGGAACAGCCACTTGGATTACATGTCTGACACTGCACACAATGCATATTCACAATATTCTGGGTAGGCTGTTTCCATGGCAACAGCCAGATGTCGTGCACATTAGGGCCTCTACGCTCTCCAGAATCTGCGAGTGGAGGCATCTGCTAGCGTTTTCCCCAGAGCCAGCTTAAAATAGCCAGAGGAGAAAGTTATGCAGCAGAGGTGAGCACCAGCAGATTACAAATAAAGAAAGTAGATTATTAGTTCACCCAGAAATGAACATTCTGTCAACATTTACTCACTCTTATGTCAATCAGACATGCATTATTTTCTTTCTTCCATGAAACACAAAAGGAGATGTTAGGCAGAAAGTCTGATGTCTCTCTTCCATACAACAAAAGTAAAATAATTTAAACTGGCAATCTCCAAAAACAGTAAGTAAATGAATGAATGCATGAGCAAATATATAAAAACACAATATCAATGTGTATATGACTCGAGCATGCTAAATGCATGAATAAACCCACCACACCCTGTGAGTTAAAAGGTACACCAAAAAAGAAAAAGGAAAAAGTAATCCCAACTAAAAATCCTCTGTTTAAACATATTTAGACGGTATAATTTTCAGAAAAGTAACAAATAGCCTACAAACAGCCAGACATAATTTAAAGCAGATTTATGCTTTCCTTTTGCTTTTAAAGAGTATTTATATAGTTATATATATATATATTTTCTCAATGGAAAATGTGATTCTCAACCAGAGTTTCTGCTAAAATAAACTGAAACTATGTGAATGCCGTTTCTAAATACAATACAGTACGGATAAGAATAGAAAACACAATTATATTCCATCATTAACAATCACAGCATCTGAAAAATAATAAACACGGGAGGAGTGCTGGAGTTCAAATTCATACACCAGACAAATTAAGTCATATTTGGAAAAGTTTAAAACGTTTTTTTTTTTAAATGGGAAAACTGACTCCTACAACAACTGCAGATTGTGGACACATCCATTAAAAGTGTTTTTGGTAAAATGATGAATTTAATGGATGCAGTTTTCCCGGGAAAGTAACTAATCACATTGACATGAAAGTTGCACAAACATTAGCTTACATAAACATTTACACAACTGTTACACACATACTGACAGATAAAATGAATACGATGTACACAGATGTGTTCGAACCCCTTTCTCAAGATTTTGCTTGCAAATTTTAATAGGAATTAGTCACGGCAGACATGAGAAAACAATGATAAACTCCTAAATAAATGATATAGCTATTATTATTTAACCTTAATGCTTACCTTCATGTCCGGTACCATCTGTCTCACTTTAAAGGTGGTTTTGGACCCTGTCAACATGATTCCCACCTAAAACGGATCCGTGCTAACAGGATAAACGGTGTATTTGGAAGAGGTTTAGTGGTGGTCCATGTTACTGAAATCGGATGGCCCGCGCGCTGTCTGCATCACTTTCACACATTTCTGCGTCCGTACTGTTAACATATCCAACTAAACGCCAAATCATCTCTAAAGTAAATCTATTTCCACACAGAAAACGCGCTTTTCCATCGCATTTGTTTACAGCCCCTTCGCCATAGTGAAATGACACGGGTGTTACTGAGTAACAAAAACCAGGAGCGAGTCTCTTAAAGGGCCAGTCCCGCGAAACACACTCAATGCGCTTCTGTGCGCTGCTTCCACCAGGGATCAAAGCCTAGAGAACTGCAGCATTTTCGACATCAGTGGCTGTCCTCGAAGTAGCATACTACAGTAGTACTCTTACTATTTACACAGTGTATATAGTATGCACAGCCTGTAAATAGCTTGCACATTTTGTGTGTGAAATACCCACATGACCTCTACTATATTTGTGCAGTACACAACAGAGCACGATGCAGTGTGTAATGTATCTAACAATGTAATGCATTCGTTTTGAACTTTCATTTACAGGGTGATGGATTAACATCTGCGCCTGGTAAGAGGTGCTTGTCTAATAAGAGGTCATTCAAGGGGTTAAGTCAGGTTTGCCTGGTTAGTATAGCCCTGTTAGCCCCTACTGGTACACAAACACATCATTTGGAAAAGCAACTTTTCCATTGATATCCATTCAAAATTAGCTATATATTATTTTTTCCCAATTATAGTAGGCTAGCCTAGTCTTTTTTGGAGACTCTTAAAGCATGACATCATTGAGATCAATGATGTTCACACAATTTGGCATGTTTCATTGCGTTATCACAAATTATTTTTTTTTTTACTCCAAGCACAACTATGCAATAGGCTTACAAAATCTTTAATCAATAATTTTTTTACAATATTTATATAAAGATGTCAATTTTCTTAGGCCAGACATCCATCCATCCATCCATCCATCCATCCATCTGTCTATCTCCTTATTAAGCTATCAATACAATTATTTTAAAAACTGTATACTTCCACTTACATCCATTTAGCAAGCAGATACATTTCTAAATCTATCATTATCTAAAATGATAGCGAGGGATAGGCAACATGATTAATCTTAAGGAATCAATAACATTAGACTTGCTGCAATACAAACTTACAAAGTTAGCAATGAGGTCAATTTGTAAAAAAAAAAAAAAAAAAAAAAAAAAAAAAAGAGAGACATGCAAATACTAGAAAACTAAGTAGGCTACTATAAAAAATATGAAGTACATTCTATCCTTCATAATCACACTATTTGAAAAAATACTCAGCACTAGTGAATTTTATGTCACGGTTCAAGAATTCACTATCTCTCTCTCATCTCACGTGGTGTGTGTGTGTGGGCGCGGCCGCTGATGTGGGAGTGGGTGTGGGAGAACAGGGCACTTTTTTTTCGGACTTTTTGACGTTTCTCTTTCGTACCGCCCGGGTTCCAAGAACATCAAACCCGACTCTTTGTGTCGAAATTTTGTCCAATCCGAACATCCGTCTACTCCTGAGTGTATTTTACCCGAGACCCTATTTGTCTCCACACTCAGATAGGAGATCGAATCAAAGGTCATGACGGCCTTAGAAGGGGTAACGCCTCCGCCGGATTGCCCACCGAATCGTTTGTTTGTGCCAGAGGAGTATCGGTCCGACGTTATTCAGTGGGGGCATTGTTCCAGCGTGGCATGTCATCCAGGAATTAACCGCACCAGTTTTTTGGTAAAGCAACGATTCTGGTGGCCATTAATGGCTCGTGACATTCGCAGTTTTGTCTTGGCTTGCTCGGTTTGTGCCAATGGTAACACCTCCAATCGACCCCAAGATGGGTTACTCCAACCGCTCTCTGTCCCTCCGAGACCCTGGTCCCACATTGCGCTAGATTTTATTACCACCCTCCCAAGGCAAGACGGTCGTTTTGACCGTCGTGGACCGGTTCTCGAAGGTGGCTAATTTTATTCCCTTGCCCAAATTACCCTCCGCCAAGGAGACAGCGGTAACTGTTGTAGATCACGTCTTTCGCTTACAAGGCCTCCCGATGGACGTGGTTTCCGACAGGGGGCCCCAATCTGTGTCCAAATTTTGGCAAGAGTTTTGTAAGTTACTGGGGGCGAGTGTCAGTCTATCCTCGGGGTTTCATCCCCAAAGCAATGGTCAAACCGAGAGAGACAACCAATATTTGGAGAGTGTTGCGATGTTTGGTTTCCAAGAATCCTTCCTCCTGGAGTCAACAACTCTCAATGGTGGAGTACGCCCACAACTCGTTACCAGTGTCATCCAAGGGCCTTACTCCGTTCGAATGTAGCTTAGGTTACCAGCCACCAATTTTTCCAGTACAGAATCTGAAGTCACGGTCTCCTTCGCTCACGCTTTCGTCTAGAGGTGCCGCCACACTTGGAGCAGAGCCCGTGAGAGACTGCTCCAAGTGGGGGCGACAACCAAGGCTAAGGCCGATCGCCACCGGTCGAAGCCTCCCGTATACGTCATTGGTCAAAAAGTGTGGCTTTCTACTAAGAACATTCCTCTCCGATCCGTGTCTAACAAGCTTGCTCCCAAATTTATCGGGCCGTTCACAGTCACCAAGATCATTAATCCAGTGGCAGTCCGACTCAAACTTCCTCCTGCGTACAGAATTCACCCCGCCTTCCATGTATCTAAAATAAAACCTGTGTTTCATGCACCCATTAATCCCCCTCCCTCCGCGACTTGTAGACGGGGAACCAACGTATTCGGTTAATCGTATTCTGGACTCAAGAAGGAGGGGACGCGGATTCCAGGTCTGGAGGAGAGAAGTTGGGTACCTGCTAGGGACATTCTGGATCACTCCCTGATCGATGATTACAATCGACAGGTAAGTCCGTCAGGGTTCGTGTTCGCCTGACCTGCTACATCACCTAATAAAGCCTTTTACTTGCATCTTGCATCCAGTCTTCACTTATTGTCACAGTTTAGAGGTCTAAATGCTAAACCAGCAAACATTTCGCCAGTTCCAATTCATGGAAAGGTTTTGCATGCTAAAGAAAAATCAAAACATCCGGCAAGCCTATTAATGAACATTAGTTAGTGAAAGCTTTTGATTATTATTATTCTATGCTTTAACAATGCATTTGATGCAAAGAAATGCCATTTGATATTTCTGACAGCTGTACAATAATTCCCATCTCCACAAACATATTGCAATTCACACTTGACATTCCCATAGCTTTTGACACTAGTTACCTTGTCACTGCAGTATCAATGAACCATTTCACAGCAAGCTCCACCACACAGGCATTTGTCAGATTATGATGTGCGAGCAGCATCAGCGTTCAGGCGGATATGAACTGATGCAGTGTGCACTGTGTGGAAAAAAGCTTCTTGAAATTGATACCTGCAAAGCAAAAACAAATGAAAACTGATCCCAAAGATATCAGTGTTGCGATTACTAATTCATCAGACTCTCACTTTGAATTTATTAGACCAAAAGAACTCCAGCAATAGCCCACAAAAATACTTCATAAATAAGACAAATGACCTGAGTGCTAATCTGGCAACTACTAGAATGTAAATAAAGGCGTAAATACTCTCACATTATAAAAGCAAACTAGATTATATACATGTATACATCTGATTTAAGGAGAGCAAACTTTATTTACTCTTTACCCTATTAACTGTTGACAAGGCAAAGATCACATGCTGTGGTAATTAGCAGTCTTAAATGGCAGGCAGTGCTTTCTGGGAATTCAATTGAAATGACTTTACCTTGCAGTAACTTTAGACATTTTTAAAACAATCGGAAGGATAGATGTCAGCTACATTTTGAGGATGCAAGTTGCATGCTTGCTTATGGCTATGGTTTTTGTTCTCGTTAATTTGATTCAGGGTTAATTCAGGGTTCACACATTATTTCAGTGACTGGATATCCGAGGCCTGTTGTCAAGGCAGTATTTCTCATTTTAATTTAGTTTAACTTGATGTGACAAAATAACTCAAACTTAAGACAAAAAAAAGAAAGATATTTTATATATATATATATATATGTCAACCAAGTCGACCAACGAGATTCGTTTAGATTAATTAATCTATTTAGTATTTATTAATTAATTTATCTGAGGTGTCGGAACGCAGTTCCGGGCCGTTCCGGCCCACTTTAACCCCTGTATATAAGACTAATTATTAATGCCATTTCATAAATAGATGTAGCCTATGTGTGCCAAGAGTGACATTAGTCTTCACTTAGACTGAGTTAAGCAAGAGTCTTGTGACAAATTATAATAGGACATTATAGCCATCAAAAAAATCGAAGTACTTGGATACTTAAGTACACTTGAAGGTAAATACTTTTACTCAAGTAGATGGTATGTGTACTTCGTCCACTGTATCTCAATGATATTAAAATAACTGTTGGATATTGGGATTACTGGGGAAAAAAAATGAGGTTGCATTAAATTATTGGATGAAAGCAGTAAAATCTTCTGTATATTTACAAATGGCCATTATATATTTATCATTATTTTGCAAACTGAGCCCTTACTAATTCCCATTAAAATTTTCCATGACTGTGGAAAATTTTCTATACAGTGACAGCTTGTGTTACTGTAAAAATACAAGATGTTTTTTTATTACGAAGACTCTATAGTCACATGTAGAGAGCAAGAGTGGAAGATAAAATCAACACAAACAACTGTTTAAATACAATGAGAATTTTATTAAAACGGTGCAAAAATAAAATAAAATAAAATAAAACTAACATAAAAATCAGATGTTCTTTCCACCTAGATTGCACTGTCACACAGCCTGGGGTCACCTCTCAAACACAGAGAAAGGTAAAACGGCTGAAAACAAACACAAACCGCCCAATTAGCCAGAAGTAATGCACAAATATGATTAGATAAATTGCATCTGCCAGTTCTGTACATGCAACAGTTTCAGTCTCATGCAAATTGGAGAATGCTGATGACTGTAGCTCTGTCACATCCATGAAAACATACCATATAAAAATAGTAAGTAAGCTATATGTCATAACAAAACAAAGCCCACTGTTTTAAATAAGAGAATTTAGTGTTTGAAAACTGATGGTGGACGCCACCGACACCATCATTAAAAAATGTACTCAAAGTGTGATTAAGTAGCATAATTCGCTTTAAAATAGAAATTAGGAAACTTCAGGAGGCCCGTCTGTTTGACAACTAGCCATGTAAGAAAGAACATCCTAGTTTCAGAACTAAACATCCCAGTCTTTTGAAAAATCTTACTACAAATATATATTTTCAAATCATACGTTGTCAGATCACACTGATGGAGAAATTAGTTTGTTCACAAGAAACTCTCTGATTTAAGAGGCTCCTCTTGTCAGACAGCGCCATACGCACCAGAATACAGACTCCACCATCAATTCAGCGGACTTCAACTCAGGGTACGGTCCTACAGCATACATTCGGATCTTTAAAAAACACTGGAAAACTGCTTTTGATTTACAAAAATAACTTGAACGTATTTATACATTTTTTATTTCATAATACAAAAATCTTTGCACTCTTATTGAAGTCCAACGCTCGGGGTGGCTGAATGACCTTTCCATTTGTTAAATAAATGGATCCGTTAAACGCAAACTACGAGTACATCGGAAGGAGAACATATACTCCAATGGAGAGTAGCTGTCATTTCACTGACACTTTCCTCTGGTTTGTGCCCTGAAGCTGCAATATGTTTGCAAAAGCACAATTTACCAGACGCACACACACACACGATGAATTCCTTTTTGCGAGTTAGAGTGGAAATCTGGGTAAATGGTATATGCCTTACATAAGACCAAAAAAAGTTAATTGCTTGCATTTTATATTCAAATGTGCCTGACCAAATGAAACAAACAAACAAACAAACAAACATAAAAAGCAGCAGCAGTGTATTCTTTGTCCCTTATTTACACTGAAAAACTGAGCCAGTCTCAAAAGGTCACTAGGGAGGCATTGATGTAGAAATAGGGGTGATAATGAAAAAGAAACCTAAACAAGTGTGCCATCTATTGGTTATGCGAGTGAATAACGTGTCAAATATCTTGCTTTCATTTGAAAAAACAAACAAAAATGAAACCATTAACCCTCCATCTTGCTAGACAGTAATAAGAAATATGGTGCTGTAAAAAGCCAATGTTGAATAAAATGAATCTAAACTTTGGAAACACGGGAGATACCATATAAAGAGGTATGTTGAAATTGGTAGGATACTAGCCTGACATTTTTAATTGTGCAAATCAGTAATGCAAATGTGGGAACATTGGAGATGCAATGTGGCCTTGAGCTGACACGGTTATACAAATATTTGCATACGACTGATTACATTTGTATTGAGTGTTTCGAAAGCAGAGGGGGTTCGCTACGACACTAGCTCTTCATCTGCCGTACATGAACACTAACCCACATCAAATGAACATGATCACAGCAGCAACATCCTCTTATGATGTTAAGAGCCCATTTCACATGAGTAATGAGAGGGTAAAGGGATATTTCACCCCAAAATAAAGAATCTGTCATAACTTACTCCCTCTCATGTCGTTCTGAACCGGCATGACTTTCTTTCTGCTGTCAAACACAAAATTAGATGTTTAGCAGAATGTCCAGACTGCTCTTTTCCATGCAATGAAATTGAATGGGGTGCTCTGCAAAATGGTGTAACTAAACATTTAGTTAAAATGGAGCAAAAACTGATCTTCCTTACTATTGTCTAACATACAAGATGGGCAGAAGGGTTTGGCTCATCTACACTCAAATTCAGAGAAAACGGAGTACGTGTTTGCAGTCCAACGTTGCTCTCTTAATCTCATTCGTACATCCACATTGGTGTGTTGCACTTATTTGCAAGACCAAGTACCATTTGTCCTCACTAATGTCAAATTTGTCAGTAAATGAGCAGAGGGCAAGACCTTGTGTAAATAATAACTTATGGTCTATTACTCACATACTTGAAATATACCGCACAAGTTGTATGCTTCACATTTACTTTCATTGTATGGAAAATGGACAATTTAATGTTCTATTTCCCAGTCATAAGGGTTTTGAACTGCATGCAAGAGAGAGTAAATGACAGCATTTTCTATTTCTAGCGGACTCGTACAACTAGCTTTATCAGAGGCCGTACTTTCGGTTAACAGTGTAAAAGGATTGTGAAAGGGTTTGTCAAAATCTCGAATCAAGGTGCATCGTATAGTTTAGAGAGATCTGCTAGCATCCCTCTACGTCCACAAACATTGAAAACACTAGAATCAGCACTGTGAATCCAAAACCAAACAAAAGTAGAAATTCAGTTCAACAATCCTCATGGAAGGACTGAACTAAGACTGAAAAGGCAACTAGGAAACAAGTGAGTTTGCGCACAACACAGTGGCACCTACAGCCGAACCCTGACCTCCGCAGTCCACGCAAGTGGAACCGCAAGCTCTGCCTCCAGAATGGAGCAAAAACCGCCAGACTAGAAGCACAGCAACATAACAGTCTATTCATCTAAAACCCACATGCACAACCTCTGGACATGAGAAAAGTGCTTGATTTGGTGCAGCAACTACTCTGGGGGCGATACTGCGTCTATCAATAATCTTGTGTCCAGTGAATTTGATGGAAGCTCCAATTAACCCCAATTTTATAAAGGAACACCATTTTATTTGGTGTAACAGTAACATTTGAAGAGGTCAGAAATTGTTTTCAACATCCGCCCCCTTTAACCTGCAAGTACCTAGAACTATTTTATCAAATACCAACATAATACTTGAATACTACCACAAGATGTACCATTTCCAAAAAAACATGTCCGATTTCTTTCCTTGAGAAAGGGATTTCTTTACGCTAATTTTAAAGGATTTTTTTCTAGAACCACTTAATAGAAACGGAAATGACTGCAATTTTTAATCAGGGCATATAAAGACCTAAAACGAACCCTTTGTTTGTCAAGGTTCAGCTCCATAAGTTAAACATCTTAGAAGCGAGAAAGCACCATATTAGCTAATTTAAGCCAACTAAGTATGGCTTCAAAAGGGGTGCAAGTTAAAGTATTGTAGCTTTACAGTGAAATGGGCCAATGTGGATAACACTCAAAGCTAACAGAGTGTTGTTTTCTTACGCTCTCAATATGGCAAGTCTTATTTTGATTGCAGCTGATATAAATGGATTAATTGTAGCTAATATAAATACTCATTTTCTGGTTGTGCTTAATGTGTATTTTGGGGTACGCGGCATGTTCATGTGATGCAACGTAGCATGTTATGTTCAAATGTCTATTGCCCGTGTTCTACATTCTCGCCACAAGGAGGAGACAAGGAGACAGGTTAGAGGATGACCACGTCAAGCAAATGTGTGAGGAGCTTAAAGCTCCTGCCTATGAGCCACAGCAAATGTAACACAACAGCAGTTCCATTTCTGCAATGCCCATTCACTATGGACACAGAGTCTCAGGAACCTGGTTCAGAAAGGCCGATCTTATGTCTTAAAGCAAGATCCACACAAACAGGATATGATTTGGCTCACATGGTGGGCTTCAATGAGTCCTATATGAGATAAACGGGACAGAGATTGTCCATTCAAAACCTGTGGATGGCTGGCTCTGTTTCCCGTCTCTTCAACTCCTCTCTGTAACAGTACGAGCAGTAATTGCCCGTCTCGGGGTGGCCGTAGTAATTGCAGGTAGGTGTTCGGCATCTGCTGGACTGCAGGTTTGCAAGGCCACCCGCACTGCCCAAGGAGTAATGCCTCACAGGCATCGGCCCATTACGAACGTCCAAAGTAGTGCGCAAGTCCCGCAAGCCATTTGTATAGCCTCCTGTAGGTTCGGTTGGGTAGTCAGTTGGGTCATGCTCCTGGGAAAAAGATGACAGGCAGGGGGTGATGATACGGGATGGGCTACCCAAGCTGGTGGAAGGTGGGTGGTACTGGGAATGGGGAGGGCCCTGTGCTAGGGGGCAGTGTCGGGGCAAGGTAGCATAGGATGGTAGTCCTGGGTAAGAAGACGGCGAACCTCCTGCCAGCTGCCGTCGTGTATCCATGTAACCGTGCACATGTAGATGCTGAGTAATTGGGGTAGGAGAATGGTCAATGAAGGTGGGCCTTGGGATTGGGACCACACCCGAGTACATCATCGGGCTGAAAGAAGTCGACTTCAATGCGTTAAAAGTAGGAGGTGAGTTATCAGGAATTTCCTCTTTGCTTTCAAAACTTCGGTAACTCAGCTCAGGCCCGTCCTTTTTCAGTTGAGATCCACTAGTTGTTGCAAGACCTCCTGCTGCTTTCCGTTCAGCTTCCCTCCTCTGTTCCTGTTCGGCACGGAAACGCTCCTCGGCATCCATCAAGTATCGTTGGATCATCTCCTCCTGGAACGGCTGACGGTTGCTAGTAGTGAGTACAGCAGCGAAGATGTACTTCCTTTCTCCTTGCATTGCGGATCGGAGGATGCTAAGACTCACTTTCACATCCGAGCTGTACTTAAAAGGGTCACTTTCTGAAGAGTAGCTTCCGTTTTGCCGTTCACTTATTGAGGAGGGTGAACCTTTCCCAGAGTCCTCGGATCCAGTTTGAATGGAAGGAGAGCTGTCCTTACTGCCCTTGCGACCTCTCAGAGAGCCTTTCTTCTTCTCCAGACCCTCTTGTTTGCCTCCACTTCCACTTGCGTTCTTCCCCGTCATCAGGCCTCCCACATTCTTCTTTAGCTTACTGCCCAGGCTCTTGCCAAAGCTACCCAGCTTGTTGGCAACGGAATCAGCACGTTTCTTGTCCTTATCCTTTTCTTTGTCTTTCTTCCCCTTCTCCTTTCCAATTGTGCCAGTCGTCCCTGCTGAACTGTTACTGGATGAGCTAGAGGAGCTGGAAGATCCACCACTTGTTTTGCCTGTTGTCCCACTGGTTCCAGTAGTACTGCTGTCCCCATTGCCGTTGGAACTGCTGCTGACGGACTCCTTATCTGACTCTCCAGAGTCTGGCGGGGTGCGAGCATCCTCTCCTGCAGAAGCTGTGGGTGACTCTGGCTGGGCCAATGGGGCCTGCTGTGGATACAAACACAAAATATTGTCACTAGATGATTAAGCTGGAATACAAATAACGAGCACAGTACAAAATCTGAATGACAAGTTCAAAGATGACTTTTCAATCAATGGTTTTCAATAGTTTTGACCTGAAGGCCCCCTATTGTGTGTGTAGGAATCTATTCATTTCGAGTTTAAAGTAAACAAAAACAAATATTTATTGAAGGAAAAATGAATTCAGTTTACATTTTGCTTCCATGTTTGTAATGACTTTTTAACTATATAATAAATACATTTATTAAAAATATATTAATATTTATCAAATATATTACATTTATAAAAAGTATACATTTAATACAAAACAATAGTAAAATAATACATGTATAAAAAGTATTAAAATCAGGACATACATAATAAAGTTTTTGATATTCGGATATGGGAAGTGATAGGGAAACAATATGCCAGTTTAATCAAAAAAAGAATTGTATGATTTTTAAAAATAAAAATGCTTTGGACGCACTTTGTTGACAGAGTAAAGTGTTTACCAAAGGTTTCTGGTTAACAGTTAAAACTAAACCAGTTAAATTAATAGCACGGCAGAGCAAGCTAGAAGCTCACCTGTACCTCACAGGGAAGAGGAAGCCAGGTGACAGTCATGTAGCTGTGCAGCAGATGGAGCTTGGCCTCCAGAGATAAGGTTACACTGAAACCAAACAATAGGCAGGTCAGAGTGCAGATATTCACTTATAAGTGGTTTTCAAATTGCCTTTAAAGATAGCAAACATGAAAAGTAAACAAATGTGCATGTTTCATGAAAAATGCATAACATTAGCTAAAGTAAAAAGTTATTTGAAGCATTTAAAGAGATATTCAAGTGAAATATTTTAAAATAGCATATGAAATATTGACAAATGTAGAACCTGTGGAAATAAGAGGAAACTACAGATGCAACCCTGAGCTATTTGAGTGCCTCTCTGTGTTCCATTCATAGCAAGAATTTAGCGATAATCTGCATTAAAGAACAAGAGTTGCTAATCTTGAGTGTTGGCCAACAGCGCTCAGTTCCAACAGGCTCCACAGTGCTAATGCCTTCATTAGAGTCAGGCATTACTGAACTCTGCTGTAAATAAGTCAGAGCTGAGTCCTTTGGCACTACATAGTCAAAATAACCTGAATACTTTAAAAACATTTTTCTGGGCAAATTTGTTATATGCAAAACACACAGCAATTACAAGAATGTTCCAGGTTTAAAACAAATCTAAATCTATGGATGGCATTTAGAACATGCTGTTGATTACCAAAGGGAATCATTTCAACTTCCCTCAGAGTGTATAAAAGCATAAATAGCATGGATAAATTACTAATTTAAATTCTTTGACAAAAAAAATGTGGATGTCTTGCTTCAAACTGGACATGCAGTTTTTTTTACTGTAAACATTTTATGATTTTTTCCAAACGGAGTCTAAATTATTGTCTGTGGTAACTGACAGCATATCAGAAATGTTGTCCATTGAGTGTAACTACATGCATGAGCTGCAGTTTTCTAATCAACGTATAATGTAATGTCTACCTTGCTAGCATCACATTGTCATTATCATCTTTGCCCCATTCCCAGTCTTCCCCAGGATCCACAGCAAAGTGCAAAGGCAGCATCTTATGATCCGAGTCCGTCAGAGGGATCACCACTGTGAAAGTTTTTAACAAACAAAAGGTAACAAATGGTCAGTGCCTTTCTGAATTACCCTACTTATTTAAACTTTGGCTTATTTACAAACACAATGTAGTATTCAACTGAATTCTTAAAACTGCAGCCCTAAAGACCTTTAAAAAAAAAAACAAGCTGCATAAAGCAGATAAAGACTTTCTGGCAAGCATAAATTATTGCAGTTTTTTGTTCTGTCCTGGTTGGCAAAACTGGTTTATCCGGCTGGAACAGCACACATCATGCAATATAAAAAAAGCAAACAGATCTGCAACATATAAACCATTCCTCACCTTGTTCTTTGGAACAGTCTTTTTGCTCCATTGAGACCAGGGCAGAGAAATGGGCCTGGTCATATGCCAAAACGAGAGGAGAGCGGTGACACTTGTTGGCTGGTACTTCCAGAGGCAGGTAAATCCCTCCAAATGGGATTGGTGCAAAAGCTAAACAAGTGACAAAAAAGACAGAGATATCTGAGACAAACTCTGAGATATGCTTTGTTTGTGGAACATGGAAGGACAAATGGAAAATATATTATTTAAAAGGGACAGTCAACACTTATGCCTTTTTATTTTTCTCCATTAAAGTCAGCTTAATTTATGTCACAATTTAATTTTACACAACCATTTTGAAATTCTGCTACAGTCATATGCTAATTAAGAATGTGACTGAGGAAATTTTCATGGGTGGGCAAGTGATGTAACCGGTGTTGCGGCTGAACATGGGTAACACCGACTATCGCAGCAATCCTAATGCTAATGTGCTCATGGTTACATTATGACCATGAACAATATTTTCCACCGTAGGTTCAATAGATAAGGAAGGGAGTTTTGCATTGTGAATGTTACAGTATTTCAAAGTGCGTCAAACTACCCTCATTAAAGGAATCGTTCACCCAAAATTGAATATTCTGTCTTTATTTACCTTCTCCCCCCGAGTCCCGCAGCATGGTGTCAGCCACCACCACTATCGGCCTGCGGAGCACGTGAGCAAGAACGAAGACATGAAACTCCTCCAGGCTCTCATATACCGGCTCCTCTTGTGACTCGGCACTGCGGGACACAAAACACACTCACAGCATGAGCATAACACTCCAGAAATCCTGTTTACAACTTTCAATCTAGAAAATAAAATCAGTTGAAATCAACACACCTGTTGCTGCCGTTGGTGCTGTAGTGTATCCTGGGTTCACTAGATGCCAGTTTCAACAACTCATTCCACTCTCTCTGCCACTCTTCTTCTGTGTAAACCAGTCCCGACTGCACATAAATTCACAAATATAAACCTAATTAGGCTACAATTTTATTTAAAAAAAAAAAAAAAACCCATCAAAGGTTTGGGGTCGGTAAGACTTTTGAATGTTTTTGATAGAAATCTCTTATGCTCACTAAGGCTGCATTTATATCATCAAATAATATAGTCAAAACTAAACCAGTAATACTGTGAAATATTATTAAAATTTGAAGTGCCCCCATTACTAATTTTAGTGAATGTAAAAGGTCTGCAAAAGTTTTAAAGATCAAAGCACATGACAAATAAAGTTATCGTCTTCCAAAAGAAAGAATTAATTCTGAACTGCCAGAATAAATCGGCAGCAATTCTGACTCGCTTTCTGAATTGAAAATAATCTTCATTGTCTGCCCAAGAACGTCTACTTTGACCCACCCTCAAACACTGTGGCTATAGCTGAGGCCTGGAAGTATGGTTTGTGTTGTCGACATGTTGAGAAAACTGTTTTCTGCACTGCAAATGGAGTAGGACTCTGGCTCAAATTGATACGGTAAAACCGACTCCATTGTATCACTGTGTATCAGGGGCTGAGGAAGAATCCAGAGCTGAAATTCAGACATGGTAATGGGCGTTTCGTTTCTGAAACACACTGTAAACGGCAAACCAATCACGTCAGACTGGGCCATCTAATAGTAGCGGAGTAAGCTCTTGAAAAGGAGGGGTTTAGAGAGACCGAATCTTCGAACGAATCGTTTTCAGAATCTTGAGGAGAAATGAGGAGATATGCAATGTATATTAGAAGTAAAATAAAGTGTTTTTTGACCTTGAATGCATACAAACCTATTGTAGGAGACTCCAAAACAAAATTAGCATAATAGGAGCACTTATATAGATATACATATATAACATCTAAAATAAAATGTTTTCTATTTAAAATATAATTTATTGTGGTGATGGCAAATCTGAACTTTATTACTTCCTCATATTCATTATTTCATTATTACTCCAGTCTTCACTGTGACATGATTCTCCAGAAACCATTCTAATATGCTGCTCAAGAAACATTTCTTATTATCAACGTTGAAAACAGCTGTGCTGCTTAATATTTTTGTGGAAACCATGATACTTTTTTGCAGGATTCTTTAAAGAGTAGAAAGTTCAAACTAATCATTTATTTAAAATAAAAATATTTTTTACATTAAATATTTTTACTGTCACCTTTGATCAATTTAATGATTCCTTGCTGAATAAAAGTATTCATAAAAAAAACAACTTTTGAACGGTAGTGTATATTTTAATTAAAAAGCCTAATCCCAAATTGATTAGTGTTATCTGTTGCACTCTCTTTGTACAAAATAATGAACCAAATGTGCTCTAACCTCTTTGTTCTGCATGGTTTGTTGCCATCTCCATCTTCGCTTTAAAGCTTCCCTCTCCTGCCCATGATCCATCAGTGCATAGAGAGACTTCCGCAGCATCAAGTCTCGATCATGGAAGCCCCACATACCTGCATTATAATGTTCAATGTTTCAAGCATAATTACCAAGATTTCATCTGGCAGTGGTTTCTAAGTGAGTATGCAGTTCTTTTACTGTTGTTTTGGACACAATAATTAGCGTTTACTCTAAAAGTGCCTGTATGGAACTCTATCTGCCACTCTAATATATCGATATATATCAACCAGCATCCATTGTCAATGATTTCAATCTCAGGAAAAATAAACCATTATTAAGCTAAACGTAACACCAACAGAAAGCTTGAATTAATCCATATAAACTGTATAAAAACTCATCTGTACTGTGCTGATTACTTGCAGATCAGAAGTCAGTTTGAACACTTACCCAGTGAGGCTGCGTGTAACAGGCAGTTCCCATCACCACTAGTAGCCAGAGGTAATAAACTCTGACATCCAGTGCCTAAACGAGTCCACCAGTTCAATCGTCCTGTTGAAAAAAAGAAAAAAGAAAATCTCTGAATTTTTTTAGGGCTATAAACACTACGACATATCTTAAAAGTCTTTCTATGGCTGTATCCGAAATCGCATACTTCCCAACTATAAAAACAAAAACTTTGTAAACAAAGTTGCATGTTCACATTATTCATAAAACCTACCATTTCCGGGGAGTGCACATCCAATGGACACGTTACTATCCCATGAGGGGATTGGCAGTGAAATGACAACTGACACTGGTAGTTCACATGACAATGACAACATGAAGAATGTAGTATGTCCAGATTACATTCATACTACACACATCCATACTAAATAGAACATACTTTTTTAACAGTCACATGGTAATTACTTATTCAAAAGAAGTTCCAACACCGAGAGTATGTGATTTCGGATCCAGCCAAGGTTTCTGTTCCAAAACCAAAGTGAGCTGCCTATGTAGGCAGTCCTGGAAGGGACGATGGTGAACCAAGTGAAATATCAATCATAATATACGATTAGATTCATAATTCATCCAAAACGATCAATAAAAATTGTTAAAAAAAAAAAAAAACTATTTTCCCATTATTTGTTGAGTATCTCTGTGCTTATTATAGTATCATGTTAATGGAAAACTCCAGTGTGCGTCATATAAGGACCAGTATATGTATGTAGGGCATTTCAAAATCAGTAACTTATGAGGTTACAGTTCAGTCAGGATGCTTATATTGACAGAAGATGATAATGCAGCTAACAGAAATGTAATGTTAGAAATGTCTCACTATAAAACTATTATAATAATAGTTATAATATAAACATATTTAATTCATCTTGAAATAAAATGACTAACCCGCATGCTCCAATGCCACCATCATAGACTGCTCAATGAGGTCTCTTTCGATGAAGCCGCGGAAGTCGTCTCTGTAGACGGTGAGGTCAGGCAACTGGAAGGTGCAGAGCGGAGTGTCCAGAAGCGGCTCGTTGCTGCCGCCCGTACTCGACACGTGCGAGCGAGCCAGAGAGACGATGGTGGAGCTGGCGTGAGAGATCCCCCTCGACAGTCGCTTCTCCGTGGCTGCTGCCATGATACATGTTCAGATTACTGCGTGTACTGGAGAATATGAAACTAGACACTGGTAACATATTATCTGGCCGACCTATTCTTATCACTCTTTTCAATTCAAAAAATAATGTTAGTCAGGTGAGAGTGGGCAAGGCTATGAAACTACATCATAAGCAACTAGTGTTATGATCAGAGTAAATCATTTACATAAATTATGAAACACCATTTGAGAAATGAGGTCAGGCCATGCAGAGAGGCGTTCAAGTGCTTTTCGTACCTTGCACAACCTCATCTTGGCGATGCAAAAGGGACCGCCCTGTTCGAGCCATCTCTTTCTCAATGGAGGAGTACTCTCTCTCCTCAGCAAGGGTGCATGAGAGGTTCCCAGCATGCACTTGTCTCAGCTGCTCAAAGTCACTCAGCGCAGCTGAGAGGTCCCAATTCTTTCCTGTGAGGAGAGTCACAATCATATAGTGTGCAAATAAATAAGAGGTCATAGTTCCACTGCACTTCTGCTTAGGAGTTTAATATTAACCCAGCATTGTTAGGTGCAGCAGAGTTCAATGACACATTCCACTGCAGTAGCTTGTGTAAATATTGCTCTGTACTGACTGTAAACGTGCATACTGCAGAACTATGTATATTTTAACTCATTCTCATATCTGCAGTGTTGCTAGGCAACATGCGCTGGGTTTGTTAAGGTTTTGTTGCACATGTTCATATAGACGCTTTAGCCACTGTTTTTTTCTCCATCCTGTAGTTAGTTAATCATAAAGACCTTAGTCAGGAGATATGCCATATTGAATTCTACATGGCTCACCCAGATAGAATTCATCAGTCGTAACTATCTGTTTTATAATATAGTTTTGAGTCTTGTTTTTAATTCAAGTGTTACATAATGTGAATATTTAGCTTACAAAAATCATATTTCAAATAAAAGGAACACAATTAGAGACCACTTGTCATTTAAATTTGTTGGATTAAAAAAAAAATTACATTACTGCACGGTTATGTAATATTTAAACATTTTGGGTTGGTTTGTTTTTGTATTATAGATAAAGTGATGTAACAGCACTCATACAACAATATAAGATTTTGGTCATTCCACCCACCATTTCTACCAAGACTGACTTCTTATTGGAGCAAAATGAATGAATCAAAGCTGAAGAGGGGGTAATGGGAAATGGGATGGTTTTGGCTCACCCTCCAGCAGGTCTCTGGCCAGTCCTGGTTCAGCTCCAGTAGAACGGACAAAGTCGGACAGGACCGCGTCCATATCCAAAGTCATGTGATCATGAATTTACAGTGTAGAAGGGGGCATCAGGAGAGAGAAAAGACATGAGAGCAATTCTCCCTCACAGCAAAAGCACCATTACGGTCACACCTATAGAGCAAGAGAGGAAAATAGATAGAAGCGATCCTTAGAGAGGCCATGCTCAAGCTTTAGCTCGGTGCATCATATTGGTGCACATTACCAAAGATCTGTTGACTCCAGCAGTCACATGCCATTCCTGTGACCTCTGCTGTGTAGCTCAGCTGAACGCTTCAGTTTGCATTACAGAGAATTTGCAATTCATTAGAAAGGTGGCTAGTATGATACAGCTGTTCTAGGTGCATTTCAAAGTCCCGAACAGTAACTGAAAGATTAAGTAATTCAACCGTACAACTGTTTTCAAAATGGATAAGAAGAAATGCTTCTTGAGCAGCAAATCACATATTAGTAGGATTTCTGAAGGATCATGTGACAGTCGGAGTAATGATGCTGACAATTCAGCTTCGACATCACATTTAAAAAAAAAAAAAAAAAAAAAAAAAAAACACATTTTGAAATTTATTAAAATAGAAAAGAGTTATTTTAAATTTGTATAATATTTTATAATATTACTGTTCTTACTGTATTTTTGATCGAGACAAAAAAAATCATATTCAGGTCCATTCATATTGTTGAGCCCTAACCAATCAAATTTATACCAATCAGCTTTATACATTGTTTTTAGTTCTTGATCCTCCTTGTCATAGGTGAAGTTCCTACTTGTGAGTTTGCAAGTCATAATTACAAACATGTGCGTTCAAGTGATTTTGGTCAGAATAAGATGTTAAGCAAGCGCTCTTTTGTCCTTCTTCCAAGACCGGAAGCTTTTTTTGGTTCAAAATGTAACCCTAAAATATTGTCTGTAATTGATGCTTTCTCTGTGTCAGCACAAGAATGATACATAGATAATGATGGGAAATTTAGTTTGTCACGCAAGTCTGCTGCCTCATAAACTGGCTGAATGAGTAGTATTTTCTAGCAAGCTTTATAGCTATTCCTCATCAACAGTACACAAAACGCAGACTAAATTGCACAGTCAATATTCACATTTACAACTTACTATGACAAATAGCAATTTGGGTCAGGGGTTAAAGGTCCAGTGTGTAATATTTCTGTGAATCTATTGACAGAAATGCAATATAAGATCCATAACTATGTGTTTAGTGGTATATAAAGACCTTACTTAAAGGGTCACTCCACCGATTTTGACATGAATGTGTATTGAAAGTGGGTAATATGTGTAGTAGAATAGTAGCAGAAATTTTTAATTTTGTTCCTTCCTGTCCAATAAAATGCCGAAAATGACTTTTTAGTGCTTGTGGATTATAGGCAACAATCTCCATAGTGCATTGCAATGCTCAGCTCCACAGGCCACTCCCACTACTCCGAAAGTAGGTCTCCAGGACGCCGCTATCGATATGTGGTGCGAAACTCGGGTGATCAACCACACACACGTCCGTGTCATCCTCCGAATATATAATTTCATACAGGAGAAATTCGCACCGCTGGAATTCGCGGCAGCAGACTGACTCTTCTTCTGTGTCCATTGGCGCACAGTGAGAGCACAGCCACCACCAATCTGTCCGAGCTCGAGGCATTGCGGGCTCCTCGTCCGCGGCAGGCAGATCGGCTGTGGTGGAAGCAGGTTCAGCCGCCTCCTGTTCCTCCATAGCCCTCAGCTGCTCGTCGCTGTACTCAGGCTCATAAAGGTAGCCACGAACATCTGTTTCTGCCATATTAAAATCCCAATCCTCCATAATGTGTCCGTCTTCGTTTTCAGAACCTTCGGCGTCCATTTTTTCAAAAAGTTTCGCCACTGGCACTGATCTGTGATAGGTCTGTTAGCGCATTAGGTCCATCCCCCAATGGGCGGGTTGGAAAGGGTGGGAACTAGTGCTTGTAGTCTTTACAGAAATACCCCATTCTTACACTTCCTCCTACAATGACGCAAATTGACGATTTTTGCGTCATTGTAGGCGGAAGTGAAAAAGGTAAATAGTGGATTTCTCTCGTTTCAGGGGACAATGAAAGATTTTTTCAGGACCATTCAATAGTATTACTGGGTTTCTAACAATGGAAAGCTTCATGCAAATGGGTGTAGTGTCCCTTAAATGAACCGTTAAGTTTGTATTACCTTAGAATGAGTCATTTATATCTACATAGGCGCGGGAATCCACTTCTATGAAGGTTGCCATATTGTGACGTCATGTTTCTACCGTAGCCGACAGCGAACACACAGCGCTACAGAGCACGTTCCGTCACTACCTTGAAAGAAAGCCGCAGAAAGCTAGAAGCCAGATAGACACCGTGAGTAGAGACTGTCCCTTGTCAGTGGTGTAAAATATGTAGTTGGATTGTTTCATGTAACTTAGTTCTTCTCCCTCGCTGTGTTATGGCTTTGCTTTGTGGGGTTAAATGTGCTGGTTACGTTCGTGAGACAGCTGATTAGTAGGGCTGGGCGATAAAACGATAACGATAGTTATCGCGATATCATTTTTCTCGATAAAACGATATCAAGAGTTCGATAAATGTTCGATAATGTTTGTGCGCCAAAAGCGGAACAAAACTCATCTGAACCGCGCGCCTCACGGACCGTTTATCCGCTCGGCTCAAAGTCCAAACGGCAGCGCAGCGCGAGCTCACTAGCAGACGCGTTTACTCTGATCGTCTCGTCACGAGATCCAGTGAGAAGCGCTTGAGTTCAGCGAAGAACACAAATGTCTCAGTGATTTAAACCAGTTTAAAGGCAGATGAAACAGCGCTGACGAACAGGAGGAACACTGCGCGCAACGATACAGTCAGAAGCTTTTCCGGCTGCAAACTCCCATCATTTACCATGGATTTACTGTAACGTTAGCCTACTAATGGAATATAATTGCAGTATTTAATAATGTATTTAGGCTACTGTTTTTCATACAAATACCATAGAAACCATAAAGTAACATTTAGCCAACATAGTGAGGTGCTTTTATCTGTGGTTATCATGATCTAAATGCATGATGCTGGATGACCAATGGCTAATTTTAATTAAACTCAGTCAGAATATTACATTTTACCAAATAAAAATTAGCACATGCAGAAACTAAGAAACATTTTTTTCTATTAAGATATTTATTTTGTTAAGGAAAAATTACAAAATGTTTGAATGTTCTACCTCAGATTTGTTTGTCATGATATGTTCTGACAATAAGGAGTAGTTTAAAACCACAATTAACACTCTGGTTTCTACAACTTTCACTTAGGAGCAAAAATCTGCTTGAAAGAAATAAAGATTTGACGTTTATCGTGATAATTATCGATATCGACTGATATAAAAAAATTATCGTGGTAATTTTTTTTGGCCATATCGCCCAACCCTACTGATTAGTACTCTTTTCATTGACCGTAAAACAGTATGTTACAGGAATCACCAACCCGTCGATCGCGACAAGTCGATCTTGGAAGCATTTTAAGTCATTCGCAAAGAGTTTTCAAAATCAGAGAAAAAAAGCCTATTGTATGTAGTAAATGGTGTCTAGGGGATGCGGAGGCGCGCGCGCTGTTACAATCATGTCATTTTCCCCGCACGCACCTTTGGGCTCATGCGGACGCGTCGAGTTTAAACAAGGCTTTACGCTTTAACCAGCTCAGCCACAGTAAGCTAATATTAGCCAGGTAAACTTTTACTACCCTGTTAGAAAAAAATATAGTTGCATAGTTTCATGTGGTTCTTCTCCCTCGCTGTATTATGGGTTTGCTATGTGGGGAGAAATGTGCTGGTTACGTTTGTGAGACAATCAGCTGATTACTATTATTATATTATATATTAAGACCCTCACCTGACTATGGCTTTGTAAACTTTATCCATGATGTGGTTTATAATGGACTGTGGTACAGAAACAGTGACAATGTTACACACTCTCGGCTTATTCTGGCTATTCTCTGCTGTCTCAGTCGACGATATGTTTGTCCCGTTTTAGCCACCGTAGCTTCTTCGAAAGGGAGGGGTGAGCAGTGGGCGGAGCCATTAGTGCAACTCGCAACCGAACCGCTAGATGACGCTAAAAATCACACACTGCACCTTTAAAGGTAAACCAATGTTCCTCGCTAAAAAGTATGACACTTGAAGTATCACTGATCATTGAAGTATCATTAATGTGCACTTGTCTCATAAATACATTAATTCCAACATGACTCGAAAGGCTGCGTAAAATCAAATGCACATAACTGCTCTGAACCTTTACGCCTCAAACTGCACTGCTTAAAGCATTGTGACAGAGATGGTCAGCTGAGAAGGCAGCGCAGGAAAGCACTGGAGGAGCTGAACAATGCCACTACATTACCCATTAGGGCTGCACGATACACTGACATTATTGAAATATCAGCAATACATCTCACAATATGCATAAAGGGCTTGCAATAACGTTGTAACATTAATGGTGATTCAGATAGCAGAGAATAAACTAGGTTACAGAGCTCCAGTCACATTGTTTTCCATTAAACTACATTATATTTGTCACAGAATTTAGTAACTTAAAAATAATTCTATATAATTATAATATAATGAATACCCATAGTTAAAAATCTATTTTTTAATTTATCTGAACTTTAGAACTTTATCTATCTTGAGTTTATCTGAACACCAATTAACCAGAGAGTAAACTTTTGTCATTACATTCATTCAGTTCACAGACAATGAGCAGAGAGCTTAGATATAACAAGTTATGACAGCTATGTATAAACACACACAAAAAAAATCAACATCAAAAAGCCTCATCAGGAAATCAAGTTGACATTAAATCACTATTTGGCTTTGGCAATCCAAATCCTGTTTGGAACATCTGTAGCATTTTAGTTATTTATGTAATTTGTAGCTTTTAAATACGTTTAAATATTCGATATGCAAAACAAAATCACATTATTGTTTTTTTTTTATCTTGAATATCGTGCAGCCCTACTATCCATGCCTCATTCAGGCAGAGTTGCTCAGTTATGAAGAAGTTTAAATGACTGTTGAAACAAGATTAGACGACAAAGCTTTGTGAATGATGGATCAAATTAAAATGGCATTTACATCTTCCTCAACAGGACAATGACAATATAAAAAAGTTAAATAGTAAAAGTGTTAAATAATGATTTGTTGCTGCTGATCACACTTTACGGGTTTGCTAGCACGGGCGTCACATATAGATGATAACATTATGCAGTCAAAAAGTCCTAAGTTTAAATCACCCCTCCCTAATGTAATGGCACATCCTGTCAGCACTGCCGTCACCTCCCTTAAAGCTCTGACTCAAACTTTTCAATATAATGCCCATGACTCATTCCTTACTGGGCCCTTCCCAACTCTATGACCAACAGGCAAAAGGCAGGCAGCTCGCTGTGCCACTGACGGACATAAAGGGCCTTTTCAGCGAGGAAGCTGCTTTCTCTCGCACTTTGACTTTGTTTGGCAACTATAGAAGAGTGACTAGAGAAAGACTAACAGCAAAAACAAGGGAATCGGTTGAATCTGGAACATGATTATGCATTCCTATCTGATCATTTCTAGGCATGTAAAAGAACTCCTGCCCAGAGCAGCTAATCAGAATAATCCACTGGGTGGGGATACGATTAGTGAATCAAAAACAGCTCTTGTCAGAGTTTAAAGGAAATATGAAGTGCTAAATAAAACCCTGAATGACTCAATAGCAGAAAGCTTGCTTCACACTCACCTGACATCTTTCATAACATTAGTTAAAGTCAGCCTCTTCTAACACAAGCAAACACAACAGGACAGCAGTTTCAGAGGTCTGGGCCCCCAGGACAAGGTCAACAGCCCATCTCTCAGCAGCAGCCAGGCTCTGAGAACCATCCAGCAAGCAAAATGGTCAGAGATGGATGCTGTGCACGAAAACCTGAAAAACAGAAAGTCAAAGTTAACTTAACATCTCAGATTATTGAGGGAGAAACGACTAACAAAAGGCAACTGGCATGTTTACAGAGTCGCTTATAGGCAATTCGGATGAGATCTCAACATCACAAGCGTTGCATCATTATGGCATTCAGGGTTTGCCAGAGACACCTAGGTGATGGATTGTAAACAGAAAGCACCCAACAAGATTTTTCTGCATTTGCTAGCCGAGCTTTTGTCTGTTACATAACAAGCGTTGCGGTCCACATGTGGGTGCTTTAAGATAGCAGGATCATTGAAACAGAGACGCACACAAGCAGAGGTCAACAGAGTTGTGTTTGCTCTGTGCGCTGTACTGACTATAACCCTCTAACCTATATGGCTGATGACTGTGTACAGGGTAAACTAATAACAGAGATTTCCATCATTATGGAAATACATTTTTGTAACCCTTGCTCCCCTATAAAGATGCATCAGGGCTAAACAATAAGGTTGACACCAGGTCAGTGAGAGAGAGTTCTGGGCCAGTTTATGGAAATGTCACTCAAGCCATTGCTGCATTGTTTATGTTCAACAGTTCAAAAATAATGAGCATGTATGTTTATGCATTTGGATTTCCGTTGCATATTGAGCAATGTCGTTGTGAATTGTGCTGGTTTAAGTGTGGCACCAAGATCCCATCATCTAGCTGGTTAATATAGATGAAGGTATTTTGAAATTGCAAAAATCACTTAAAAAAAGAAAAGAAAAATTTAATAAATAAAGCAAGCCTCTGTTTTACAGAAAACGTGTATGATTTTATAGTTGTCAGGGAACTGACACATTTTGAAATACTGACCAGGAAAGCAGAAAAATCCCCACTGTTCAGTCCTGATGCTCGAAACAAGACTTGTCATGCCTCTCCTAATTTTCTTGTCAGATTCCCTCTATATATCTCATGACATGCACGCAATATAAATATGACACTAGAGTTGTGCTTCACATCTTAAACTGAATCTGAGGGTGCTTTCACACCTGGGCGTTTGTTTTGGACCTGGTGCGTTTTCTACCTCGGTTTGGTTCGTTGAGGCATATGAGAACATGGCAATCACGCTCGGTATATGTTTCACGGTATTTTTTTTTTTTCCCAAGCATGACTGGGTGTTAACCATATTTTATACTGATTCAGGAAATACTGCAGTAAAAACGTGCAGTGCTCATGTTTATTCAACGATGTTAAAGCCTTTTGGAAAATCTATTTATGAAGTGCAGTGTTGATATTGTGAATCAAATGTATGGGAAACACTGTAATATAATTTGACAGCTATCAATTATAGTTTAACCTATCAATCTTCACCGTCACGCTTAGTAATACATATAGCAGTGCCCTTAACACAGTGCAACAGTGAAAAGCGACCTTCTCAAAAAGTGTCACGTTGTTTAAGCGACATACGCCGGTATTGCGGTATATTTAAAAAAATCATATTTGAACAAAAATAAACACCGGTATTCAGTATGAACCGGTATACTGCCCAGCACTAAGCGAACATGTCAATCATCTTGATGGATGACGCAGAGGAAACTCTGACCAATAAGAGGACAGTTGTACTCACATGTTACTTGCATAAACATATTTTGGTCCAAGATGGAGCAAAACATGGATGAGTATAAGCTACATTGGGCTTTGGGTATGCACTAAAATGGACAAATACACAGAAAATGATGTCAAAATGTCCATCTTGGTGAGTATTCACTTAAATGCAGTCAGTTATGTCTTAAGTGAACATAAACATTTGGGAAAGTAAACGAGATAATCATTCACTGCTCCTCCTCATTGTATATTTAATTCATACGGGGAAACCAATGCAGCGTATACTTTATTCGATTTCTGTATAGTAGGCTTATTATTAGTAGCAGGTTTTATGAACGCAAAGTTTTGCAAAGGGGTCCCCAGAAGTCTAGGACCGGCACTGATGATCAGATTAGAGTAAGAGTAGAGTACCTCATTTGAAACTGTAAAGAGTTTACTTTTATTTGTGTGCACTCACAATAAAAAACAAAACATTGTGCTTTTGAAAACAAACAGGAAGCCTTTTATTTATTCCTTTTATATGATTGTATTGTTTTTCTCCATTCTCAGAAGCTCTACAGGTGAGTGGTGTGACGATAAATCCTCATGTTCTTCAGTGGTTTATGCTGCTATTACACATGAAAAACTATTTTAAATGGATCACAGACACTGATCAATTCTGATTTAATTTCATTCTAATTTAACATAACTTGTCAGTTAACAGTTAGTGATCGGTAAACGAGCTTCGGTTGTCAGTTAGGGAAAAAACCCGAAATGAACATGCCTCCACAAAAATCACAAAAAAGTGCCTTAGTAAATTAAAAATCTGTTGATAAATTTTGGAGCAGTAAAAGGGGAAACTAATACTACTGCCCATGTGTTACAGTACATTCGCCCTGAATACAAAAATGTGAGTTACTGACAGCAGAATCAGCAGCTGAAGAAGTTTGTTTGAATATATGGTATAAATGCTCCAAGAATAGGGATGTTTCTCTTCAGGTGTTGTCCACCCATGCAGAGCTAATAAACTCACTAAAGCACAACACCAGCATAAATGAGCAAGATAAAACACTAACCAGCCATCTGCTACCCATAATCCAAATTAGTAATGTCAGACTAAACTGAAGCAACATGATCCAAATACAAATGCAATACTATAATAAAAAAAAAAAATAAACAGCAGACCTCTTATCAGAAGTCACTGCTGAAGGATAATTGAATGAATTTTCTCCATGGTTTTAGAGCTGCATTACTGAGCCCAACTGGTATCATGCAACCAGCACTGCTGAGCTTGAGTGAAAAAGAGACCGCTTGTCAATCACAACATTGTCACTCTCACACCATGCCCTGACCAGGTGCGACACGACCATCTGAGTGTCACTGTCAAGTCATTTTTCTGTTCTAACTAAATGCTGAGAGAAGCTACCAAACTCACAGCCAAAGGGAACATATCTTATGTTTAAGGATTCTGCCCTACAAGAAAAACAAAAATTGCACACAAAAAAGAAAAAACAAGCTTTCAAAATTGCACATTCTGGAGAGGAAAACTTGAGTAATATAAACTACAACAGTGCATTAAGCATTATTTCGTGAACAAAATGAATAATTAACAAATGCATGAATCAAACAATGTGCAATGAAGTCTAACGATCTGATGAGCCTAGCAAACTTAACTGCTTGGTGCTGGCGTAATCGGTTTAGGCATGGGAAGCGTAGTATCATTATGTAACATCACTGCTAGGGCTCTGAGATGCAGCAAAGAAGAGACAGTGCTCTCAAAACCCAGTTTGCACCTTCTCGCTACTGCACCAAGACAGGCCATGCAATGATGACACTGAGGCCTGAAAGCAAAGGGCTGCCTCAGGGGTTTGGGTAGGGATGTGTAAGCTCTCTGGAAATTCAGGGACTGCACCACAGATACTCTTCAGCATCCTGTCCAGCCCCCAAACAGTCATTAGTGCAAAGCAAACCAATTGTTAAGCAGGAGCATAGAGTCACTGTTAATTTGTCCATAGTTAAGCAAGTGCTAAACAGTCCAAATGCAGTCCCCTGTGACTCCTAATCAATATGATCAATTGCGTTTGCCATTTCCTGGTAATAAAAAAGGAACAAAATAAATCATTTTTAAAGAGATAGAATATATGCTATGTTCTGTCACCTCCCTTCTCTGGTCTTAATAACGATTAGTTTTATTCATTTTTACTTATCAAGTTCTACAATGCTGACAGGTAAAGCCAAGCCTTATGAGGGGCTCGGCATCGGGTATTTTTTAGGCACGACCGAATTGCCTCGATCCCAGAGTATAAAAAAATATCTTGTCGTTCGGTACCAAATTTCGATACCTATGGCGTTAATCTCGGCAACGTCAGTGAGCCAATAAGCATGCAGCATTATTGGCTGTGGCGAGGCATCAAGGAAAAAAAACTAGTTTACGCCCGTTACACCCAGAGACGTGGCTCAAACGTGATGCTGAAGTGTGTAAGCATCCCAACCCCCATAGAAAAGATGTGGAAAAGATCAAAAGTGTGGCTACACTTTTGATCATTCCTGCCAAGACCAGCAAGACAACAAATCAGAACCAATTTAAGAGCAGAAAGTTGCTCCGTCTTCGACTGCAAGAAGAACTGGAGTGTGTCTGCCTCAGTTTACAGACATGAGAAACAGGCATATAGAAAGCTTGAAATGTCTACTTTTAAACAAACCAATTCGAATCGAAAACATATAGACTACTTCTCTGATTATGTAATCCAAATCAAAGGTGCATTTCTAGTTACTAGTTTATTAATAAACAATTAAAATGTCTCCCTGCTATTTTTTCCCTGACACATTCAAAATCATTAGGTTACTTTTGCCAGTGCTTTGCGGTAAGCTTTATGCGTGCACCCAGTGGCCTATACGAGTCTGTAAAAAAAGTCAACAAACTGAAAAAAATCTAACCAAAGGTTTTTTTTTTTTAAGGTAATATATAATGTAATCTTGTTCAAACGGATTTCATAAAATTGGTACCGGAAAAAGTAACGTTCAGGAACCGGTATCAAAGTCAAGGTATCGGTATAGATTTTTTTTTTTGCAATACCCAGCCCTAGCCTTATGTCTTTTCATTCCTCAGTCTACGATCATATTATTCCCTGAAACAAAAAATAAATAAAAAGGTTAATTAGTTAATTAAATTAAGTACATTCAAAATAATATTAATAATAGTAAATGATGAAAAATATATTTTTATGTCAGTTCTAATATTGGGAAATAGGTCAAAAGTCTGATGTAAATGTAATCTTGGAACGCTCTGTGGGACTAGAGCTTCCAACGCACGTTCAAGCTCTTATCACCAAAGCGCCAAGTTTAGAAAAGCCTGTTCTTGACTACTAAAAATAGCCACATATAATCATAGTCCAAAAAAAGCAACACAAAGTACAAAGTGAAGTCTGCATAACAGACAGCAGAGGGGAAACAGGAGGGCAAGAAATCTGGCAAACCCCCATGCTATGAATACCACAGAACACAATGCACTTTACTAATACTGAGAAATATTTCACAATGAGACCTGCTCACAGCCCATCATGTAATACACTATTTCAGCTAAAGTTTACTCAACCAAAAAAATACAGTAAATTACTAAGCTAAAAGGAATAGTCATCTTTTTTTCTTTTTTTTTGTCTCTGGAGTGAGAAATGAGTCACTGAGTTCAGAACAGACATTGGAAAATTAGCGTATATACATTGAAAAAAAAATTGTTTTGCTGCTTGATCAAATTACTTAACTAAAATGAGCTAAAGCAACAGAATTGTTATACATTCTGTCCTAACTTAATGTCATTGAGTTCAATCTACTTAATATTGAAGTTTACTTAAACCATTTGTGTTGGGATAACATGAATAATTTTGTTGCATCAACTGAAACTGGGTAGTGGATTGTTATTTCCCAGCATGCTTTGCATATGTAATTAAGTTTTGTCAATTTACGTGTTTTTTGAGTGAGTGTTTAGCATTCAATAAAATAATAGTTTGGCATCTAAATACATTCCACATAAACATTTGTGCTGAATGAGGGAGGTAGGCATTGTGGTCATAGCACTTGCTGCTATATCTTCATCAAAAAAATAAATCTGCATTTCTTCTTTTGTGTACAGCATTCAATTTGGCGATTGCATGCTGCACTGATAGTAAATGTATAACTTGCAAAATAGTAATCATTTGCAGTTCTGGTCTCCATTTTCTAAGTTGTTTTATTTAATGTTGGTTACTAGGTTACCAATACAACAGTCATCCACTCGAACAACTTCGCATTTTTTCACCTTTTTTTGAGAACTTGGAAAAATTTGCTTCACGTTTGGATGGAAACCAGCTTTTGACTAAGTTCAACTAAAATATATATGTTTAAAATGAAGATAAATTAATTGTGTAACCACTTGCTTAAAAACACGTGCTAACAGGGCTGCACGATTAATCGGAATTTACATGTAATCGCGCTTAAATCGAGAAGGCTTATCGCGATTTTGAAATCGCAAAGGCTCCGATTATCTTTTATGCGCAGCTCGTCATTGATGTACGGCTCTGTAAACGCTGCTCCATCTGAAAGCACGGAGTTTGAGTCTCTTATAACGTGCGTTTGAAAAAGCAACACACGTCAAACATCTTTCCAAACATGAGAAGCATTTATGAACCTCTGCTCCAACAAAAGACAACATTTAATAACATGCATTTACTCCAAAATCACTTCATAACGATAGTTTAGCATATTTTGTGAGATGATGTGGCTTCTTACACAGAATAAGGCAGTCGTGTATTTATAAGTCATGTTTAATCAATCAAAGCATTTCAATCTTCTGTTTATTCAGCTACAGCGATAGGGATTTCCTGGAATGATCAAGAGGGTAATCCATCAGCCGGAAGTTGAAGCTGCCTCCGGGGGCCGCCATTGTAGCTGGCTATCACCTGCTGTTAGCATCCCATTGACTCCCATTCATTTTGGCGTCACTTTGACAGCGAATAACTTTACATCTGAGGCGTCCAAAGACTCACATTTGTCCATTATTTATTTCTAAAGAAACACGACAATGTATAAAAGGCTCCATTACTTTGTATCTTACGTTATGGCCCCGTGGAAGCCATTCTTGTAAAAATAGGCTAAAAATTGCGTCATAACCACGCGACTTTATGTCGAACAATAGAGACATTACCGTAGAGACAGGAGGAGAAGCTCACACAGTCTCTTTACTGTCTAAAGTCAGCCCATGGCATAGCTAGACAGAGTCCATAAAAGCAACGCGACAAAATATTTAAACAACATTTTTGAGGGATTGGAAATAATTCGATATGTGGCAAGTGAATACATATGAAGTAACATTTATCCACGAACTTTAAATTATTTATCTACTACTACACCTACGGGGGATGGGGAAATTAATTATCAGGAAATTATACAGGCAATGGAAGAAAAACATCTCAATGTCTATCGCGGTTAACGTTGTTCCTTTATTTATTTACAGATCTACGCTTGAAGATGAATGTGATCCCGTTCGGAAGCCATATGTACAAAATGCCTATATAACGTGAAATAAAGAAAAACGGTTTTGTTCAAGTGTTTGTGACCATGATTTATTAGCCAAAACTACATGATTTAACACCTAGCTCACAATTCTTTTTATATTGGAATATTATATGGTCATGTAATATTGAATGGATACGAAAATGACTCGAGGGGACAGTATTTTATAGTATGGTTCCTGGGCTCATACTAAGAAGTATTTTTTGGATGGGTTATTCTGTTGTAGAAGGAAACGAAAAAGAAGGGAAAAAATTATTTGCATATGTGCCTATATTTGAATCATTTTTAATAATTTTGGAAGATTGTGCTGTAGCCTACCTGCATTTATTTATCTGTTATTTTTATATACATAAACATGTTCAAAATAAACTAAACTACCTAACTAAAATTATTAGAACTGCAGATAGGCTACTCAAACGATTACAATCCTAAAGTAGGCTATTTTAAAGTCGATTTTAGCCACTTCTTTTATCATGTCATATTGTAATTATATAGCGTAATATGTTATATTAAATTAATTATTAATAGTATTGTAATATATTAATAAACATTATATTATGTTTTTACAATACTAAACGATTTGATTTCCAAAACACACACACATCAATGTGAGTTTACTCTTTACTCTGATGCGTCATTGACCGTTCGAGATTAGCTTTGCTTGTGCCTGCTAGTCAAAGCCCTTATTTCTGGAGAGCCGTGATACTTCGACCTTGGAAACTTCTGATCATCATTCAAGACAAGTATTGTTATAGGTGGTATTTTGTTAATTCAGTGTGATAACTTTTTGTTGGCTTTTTTCTTTTCTCCACACAGCTACTAGAAGATATACAACTGTCAGTCAGGTTGCTCACGTGACATCTACGCTATGCATCTACGTCATCAAGCTCAGTTTGAGCCTGCGCAGAACGCTTGGCAATCAGGAAGTGAGTGCCCATGCTGGGCTTCATCTCTCTCCGTTGAAATCAACGGGGTCGCTGTGACCATTTCTTTTACTGTCTATGGGAATGATGCGTGTTACTGTACTTCTGCGGCGGGGCATATTTACCGTGTCTGCGTGAGAGCGCCCTCTGGCGTGCAAATGGAGCAGCACTTACTACCGGTCAGCCGCACTGCACTGAAAAGCTGAGCATAAAATAATCGCAGCCTTTGCCAAATCGCGTGCGGTTTTATTGCGATTAATCGTGCAGCCCTACTTGCTAGTAACCAGACACTGAGCTATAACATCTACAGAGGGCAGTGCCTTGTAAAAAAGCTTAAAGAGTTTGTATGGGAATATTCAGAGCTAAAGTCTACTTATATCCTACAATACAAATACTAAGAGATAAGCCTATCAGCAAGCCCACACAACATCTGCTTCAACAGATTCTTTCAGCTACCAATAAGAGTTTAGTAGCCCATTTAACACTTTTTATTACAATTAAATCCATTCTGTTGAAGTCTATAGATTTCACCCAAAATCAGTGAAGGAAATCCAAAAAAAAAAAAAAAAAAAAAAAAGCCATCTTGATAGCACAATGGGAATTCTGCTTCATGGCCAAGACTACTGCTGTCTGCGAAAAAAGATAAGAAGATAATAATAAAAGATAGCGACAGTCATGTTTTGATTGACCCTGGCAAACAATCCGCCAAAGTTTTAACAGTGCAGGCGAGTTTGCCAACCTAAACTAAACAATGTTTGGACAAGGAGTCATATTGTTCTGTGAACATGATTTGGGTTTCCCCTATTCAATCCACATCTGACTGTCACAAGTATGTTTTTAAATTTCACAAACACACCTTATAAAACTAGCCATTCGAGCAGTTAAAGTGCACAATCACGTCAGGCAGCTTCTGTCATTTGAAAAATGGGCAATGCTCAATGTGCCATGGGAATCTAGCTGCGGCTCCTACAAAGGATGCTATTGTTGTTTAAATTATGAATTCAAGCAACTCTGTTGTTGTATTTAATCTGATTTAGCCTAAGTAATATAATCTACATTAAGGTGGCAGGGTGTGGTTTGCGTTTTGATTTACACATTTTTTAAAAGGCGTTTAAAAAAACGCTGCTTGCTTTCATCAAGCAAAAGAAGTATACCATGACCATGAGTAAACAAAGACATTTATCTGCACAAAACGTTTAAGCAAGTCAAGCTTAACTGCTTTGCTGTTCAAATAAAACACTTCAAACAAACCAATTCAAGGGATGTATTTTCACTATGGTAAACAGCAACAGTAATATTTCTTCTATAGCAAACAAATATATATTCAAGAAGGACATTTGGACCATACAATAAACTACAGACACCTAAAGTGTACACAGCAGCAGCTCAACACGAATTATCCACAGCCTAAGGCAGCTATTGCTCATGTGAATACCCACGTGCAGCAAGCTCGCCACTGTCGGCAGCCAGGCATCTTTGCTTCAATCCCTGTGATGTCATCCTAGGCGAAAGACTCTTCAGCTTCTCTGGGATAGGATTACAGCTGCTCTGGATCAAGACTGATGTTCAGCGCATGATGAATGAGCCATGTGATAAACACACTTTCACACCAGACACTGGGCCCAGTGACAGCCCACTGACAGTAAACTGACGGTTACATTGTTTATTTGACTCTCTGGCCACTGTTTGGACTAGCGGTTGTGCCTTTGTTTCACAGCATAATCTGTGGCGCTCTGAAGAATAGTGGTTTCTTTAAGAATGTGAATAGTCTTCATATGAAGTTGACGCATAGGTCTGGGCCAGCGGGACTCTCCAGAGGAATGAATCAAACTGTGGGCACTGGCTGTCATCAGAAACCAAGAGAACAGCTAGTTCCTAGAAACTCAGTGCTGTAGAAAAAAGGACCTGCATTTTAGAGCTACCGCTTAACATCAAGAAACAAGTTTGAGACAAGGCTCTCTGACTAGACAATGTGAGCAGTCACTCAGCAAACACTTTCAATACCCCTGGATCAACCTGCAAGACCCAAGTGCTTTGCTCAAAGGCACAATGCTGATGGCTCACGTTGGCTCAATATCAAGCAAAAACATTTTCACTATGTATACAGTTAAAAGTCTAAAGATGATCTCATATCAATTCAATATGGTGTCTGTTGGGCCAGATGATTGTTGTGGGAGCATTTTGGCTCAGTGGATAACACTGTAAGTGATATGTAAGGTCTCTGGCCCACCTGCTCTCATTCACCTGCTGTTCTCAAACCCACTGGTGAGGGGACACCACTTACATTTTCATAATTAACTAGTAGCACCTGCAGGTTCTTACCTGACACCCAGCTCACAATTATCTCTCAAAAATAAATAAGTGGAAAAAAGGAACTACAGTGTGACATAAAGCACAGAATATAAATATTGGTTATATCAGGTGTCTGAAGTTGCATATGTCAATAATCAATAGGGCTGTGCTCAGAATATCAATACAACGATACATTGTCATGAACTCCTGACGATGCGCGTATGGATACAGCAGCTGCCGTATCGATAATGTCGTGCTTTTGAATGTAGCCAATTCAGGGCTCGAATTTCCGAGTGGGATTGTGGGTATTGTGCATCATTTTAATCATTCCCGCAGGTGTCCCGCTTATAATGCGGACAATTGCTGCAAACATTTAGTCACTTTAGCATGTAGGTTTTATTTGTAAATTAATCCTCCTCACAGATTATAAAATCAAATCAGTAATTTAAAAACTTTCTGCGAGACGTAATTTCACAAACAGCATCAGTGTTCAGCGGTTCTGCATCTTCTCTCTCTCGTCTCTCAAATGTGTTGCACAACATTACGGCGATACTAGACTCTGGCGTTTCGGAGTAGTGACATGACGGAATATTCCCTTGCATAATCGCTCATAATCCAGCGCTGCATCGTGACTAAAGTTTACAATTTGCACGTCTTTTTAAGTCCAACCAGTTTAAACATTCAAGCGATTTTAAACTATTCAGAACTCGCGCGCTCTTTGAGAGATGGTTTTCTCTGCGTGCATAAATAGAGCACAAACAGCTCGCGAGTAACAAAAGTTATTTTTCGCGGATTGTAACGCTTTAACAGACAAAAACACGCAACATTATGTCAAAAATTTCAGTCTTGGTGAGTATCCTAGTCGGTTATGTCTTAAATAAGCATAAAACGCATGCGACAGTATAATGAAAACAGGATCCGTGCTCTGGCTCTTAAAGTGAAGGCAGCCATGTGTATCTCAGTAATTTTGCTGTCAAAACATCAAAAGATAGGCTATTAATCCAGATTCCTTAATATTAAAGCTTTGTATTTAATTTAGTCAGGACTAAAATACTACCCAGTGTTATTTTACATTTGATTACGTTAGTATTCAGAAATGCTACAGAAACTGAATAGACAATTCAAAAACTTTTCTCTTAATTCAAATATTGAAATCAATCTCAAAAGATTGCAAATGCATTAATGCGCTTCATATGTCAGGATTAACAGCCATACAGCGTTGTCAATGTGAAGAAATTACTTTGTTAGGTGGACATTCCAACACACCAAATTGTTAAATACCAGGTGTTTAAAATAGTTTGAGAAAACTAAGTTTAATTTAAGTTGTTACAATTTTTGCTTTTATGGAATACGTTTTAAATTTTGTTTAGTCATTGAGCATTGTTGACACGCTTCAGTGTCACTATAATTTTCATTTCAGTTATTAAGGCAGAGACTTTAAAAGCAGAAGGAAGAGCCATTCTAAGTTTTTTTGTGACAATGGTTTTATTTCATTTAACTCATTTTTTTTAATGACAAAAACTAAATAGTTTTTCAGTTATCACAACGGTTATAACACTGGTTATTCAATAAAGATATATTACTGTAATTAAACTCTGCTCAAAAGAAATTTAAATTCAAAATTTATCCATATCGTGATACTTATCGTATCGTGTCTTTAGTATCGTGATGCGTATCGTATCGTGACATTGTTGGTGATACACAGCCCTAATAATCAGGTACCCCTATTACTTTTAAACAGTGAAAATAAAACATTCTTATAACAAACATGCACACTGCTGCAAACTGGCCCAACCCCGATAATGATTATTGAACAATTCCTGATTCTATTGATGAAATATGCTGACCACTTAAACAGGCTTATGCGCATAACTTAAGCATGTTTTCAGCATTAACGCTCTGTCTAAACTGTTAAAACAATTAAAGTTCCCAAAAACCAATAATAACAGAGGCACAACCATGTAGCAGAGTAGACTAAGAAATAATGGAGCACAGAACTACAAAGCACACTCTTGTTCTTCAATTTCAGGTGTGCTGTAAATAGATTATGACTCAGAGGAAAAAGATCATGTAACTTTCAACCTATTTACTCCAAACTACACATAAAACAACACACTTTTCCTGTATTTAAGGAGGCCTTTGAGGTACTGTGTAAACTGGTAAAACAATGACAGAACGATATAAACTCAGGAGGAGCAACACACAATCATGATATTAGTCTGAACAGTGAACACGGTCACTCTTAATTAAAATAAGAGCCTAAACTTATCCAACAGACAGGTTAGCAGAACAACAGGACAGGACAATGAAATACAGCCATTCAGTTTAACCTGATGTCTTGGGGTGTGCCATGCTACACTCAATCTAAAAATGACACCAAACAGCATTTTTTTTAATTGATTTATAATTATTGTTGTGCATGCCGCTTTCAAGACATATTAATCTAGACACGGCGTAGAATATTTCTACTTTTAAAAATGTATTTGTAATATTACATAGACAACTGAAATGTACTTGTCAAAAGAAAAACATACTTTCCCTTAAATAAATAAATAAAGTGCTTAAAATCATGTTGAAAAAAAAAGTTAATGTTAATGTCAATCTTGCAAGCACAAAAAAAAATATCAAATCATAACGAGGCTGAAGAGTGGGTCTGTTTAAACTACGAAGGCATAGATACGATTATTTTCAAGGTCCACACAAGAGAAAAAAAACAACCCTGAACATTCTTAAAACCCAAGACTTTGTTTGCATGTCCTACTTTCATGTCTAGGGGTGGCTGCCTTCACTAAACAACAAGCTGACAAAAGAGCTTGTAAATACAGAGCTGAATAATTCAGAGCTGAGTGTAACCGTACCCACACATTGTAGGGATTCGAACCATGGCAGCAAGTGCCCACAGCTTTCATTTTAAGCCGGTTTCTGTAATGACTGTGCCACACTCTGATGTCTGTCAAATTTCACCAGAAGAAGGAAAGGTGGAATAAGTAGGCTAGTTGTGGAAAAGGTAGATGATTAACTTAAATTCCATACAATTTCACATATACATTTGGGCCACTGAAAAACACTGCACCCATCTCTGTAAAACTGCAATCACATGATACAGTTCAGCTAACTCTCGTTTCGCAAAACAGTACCAGGTTTTGTACTTTAAATTGACACTATTGGCCTGGATACATGATGTCCTTTGATTGTGACAACTGATGTGCTGCCATTTATTCACAATCGGACCGAAATCACTGTTGGTTTAAACACTCCAGCAAAGACTGCTTATAATTTGAATATTTTATTAGTCAATTGCATGACATGTGATGTTTTGTATCAGTCAATTGCTTGATGTGATGTTTTTTATCAGTCAATTGCAAGACATGTCAGTGCCCATGTGCGAGCAATAAGTTCCATGTCGAATAAACGTGATTTTCTAGATGACTGGAGTTAGATTAAATATAAATATTTTCACGTTTATGATCTTCATCTTAATATAATCTTGACGATAACCAGTGAGGATGCAGATCATGTCATCATATAACACCCTGAATATAATATACACTACGAACCAGAATTGGATACATTGTACTAGAAATAAGCTACAGTCTATAAAACAAATGCCAATGAAATATTATGCACAGGTCAGTACATAACAAACATAGCCTACATGACAACCAAATACCTGTGAAGCATTAAGGGTCACTGGGATGAAAGGAGTGGCCACAGTCGCTGCCAGATAATAGCTTCAATAAAATATAACACATTTTCAGTTCTTACTAATATAAAACTTTAAAACTACACATTGTGTCGTCCTTTCAGACTGTCATTGCTTGGCCAGTTAACGTTAGTTAGCTGCTCGGCTAGCGGACAGTGAGTGTCTCAAAGTTGCTGAGGCACAAAATTGCGTTAGCCCAGAAACTGAGGAACAAGTCTTGTTATACACAATTAAAAGCACTTAATAAGACTTATACTGAACTTTTAGAGTTTGTGACTGTTAGTTTATCTAGTTTCAGCAGTTAAAGAAGGGTCACCCGTTCGCTCACCGTCCCCTCAGTGTCCAGCCTAAAACATGACCTAATGGCCAACTTTCCCTTAATAACACTACTTTCACAGAGTTTTTCCACAGTAAACATATATTTTGATGTCAAACTACGGATATGGCGGAAATAACGCACACTTTCCTTTCATCAACTACACTCAAACACGGAGGACAAATGACCCGGTTCCGTTACAAAACGCTTGTGAGGGTTTTTCAGGCTCGCGGAGCTAAAGCTAATGCAGTTGCGCGCTTACCATGAGCGGCCTCGCGGAATTTCTCTCTCATTTCCTCCCACTCTGGGCTTTTCGATCGCAGAAAATCCGTTGCTTAGTAATGTGTTGTTCAGCTTTGTGTAAATGTCAAAAATACCTCTTGCTTGTTGTCTTAAAAAGACTTGACGACTAAGTACATTCTAACTCCCACAACAACAACAATGTCAACCAAGGCGCTACAAATCCGCCCATCTAAGGAAACTCAACTGACCGCTTGGGCCAATCAGAGAGAGAGTTGAATTTGACGGACACAGGCGTGAGCCAATAGTGATTGGAATTTCCTATTAAGCTCCGCCTGTGGGCAGAAAAGGGCAAATGTGAAAAGAGAGTGGGAGCTCAGTATCCCACGCTGGTTGGTCAACCACATTGTACATGATGGGCATCAGTTCGAGGAGCCTATTGAAGTAAATCGGACCTGTGACAAATCAATAAGCAACAACTTTATTTAAGGGTGACCGGCTTAGTCATGACGTAATTTGCTGATGCTGGAAAAATCCACGTTCATCCACCATAACCTCAGAAACCATAAGTTAACGCCTACCATTTATGTGGAAAACTGCAAGTGGTTAAAAACATTTCCTAACAGAGATATGACATCGCTTTGCTGGTTAAATGTGAATTCTGATATAGTTAAAACTAGATAATGTATCTAATAATTTTTTTAATTTATGCAATACAAATAAAAAAGAAATCTATTTAAAAAAAGGTCAAAGTACAGTGAGAGGAAACAATGAAGTCATTTGAATTGAGTAACTGACCCAGATTAAAGACATTACCAAATTTAAACATCAGTAGGGTAAAAAAAATAAATCCTCAAAAGCAACTCAAGGACATAAATTTACACAAAATTTGGCATAGTGTAATGCCAGTTACAGTAGTTTTAGTAATGCATTTATTTTTTGTAAACTTGTAAATTCTAAGTAAAAACTGTAATTGCAAAAACACAAATGGTCTCAAACAAAGCAGGAAACAAAGATTTTAATCCAAATTAATTTATTGGCAGTACACAAATCACTACTCATAACAAGTTTCAATGAGGAAATGACATGTCAATCTACATACATTTTAAAGTGTAAAGACATTTTTTACAAAAAAAAAAGCTATGGAAATACCAACAGCTTTAACATGTATGCTTCAGTAACTTCTGTCATTCTTCAACAAAAGACCTACAGACAGTTGCCGAATAACTAAAAGTCAAGACAAAAACCACCTCCTTCAAAAACACTAAAATCCTTAAAGAAATACAAACTCCAATCCGTCTCGAAAAGTATAATGCCTCAATGGCTGGAAAACAGACAATGGAGTTTAATATGGGAAAAATCAACGTCTCCGCCTGTCAGGGCTCCTGCTGCGCCGTCTTCCACCCCTTGAGGAAAACACATTGGTCCATTAGTCATGTTACATGTCAACCTGTATCATGAAATGCTGTAGAAGACAAACTCCACTACAAATTAAGATTGTTTGAGCGAGTGAAACGGTCAGAGAATATAAATCCATTTTAACAGCATAAGATATGGACTCACCTCCTCTTGCTCTTCGGGGGTCCCCTTACAAAGCCCCAGTCAACGCTGATTGGTTGCCCCATAAGATCTTGTCCATTCAGCCCTTCCATCGCAGCCTGGGCTTCTTTGTAAGTCTCGTACTCCACCAGTGCATAGCCCTATAAAAAACAAGCCTCATTATTCGACAAGATATTTTTTCAAACACCACATGAATCCCTCAAAGGGATAATTCTCCATTGGTTGCCTGGTTCCACAACTATATTTCACATTCTTTGTCTTGAAACAGACCATATACTAAACACTTTGATTTAACATGTCAGCTTGACCTGAGAAAAATCTTCAAGCAAAAAAACAGGGCCAAATGTGAGGATCCACCAATATGGGTTTCTCAATTGCCGACAGATATACATAAAATAAAATGCATGAAAACAAATGAAATGCAACAGGGTCAAAATGTTCAAAATCACACAAAATAAAACTCCATATTGAGCATCTTGTGATCAAAAACAGCTACACAGAGCACAACTGAAAGGACCAGGACACCACAGCTGAAATTTGTTTTAAAAGTGTAATTATTTTTTAACATAATATATTATATTAGATGACTGATAGCTGATGCATTTACCAAAGAATTTGTGCACGTAAAAAAAAACAAAAAAAACCCCAGAAACTATTGAAGATGCACATCGCTAGTCACATGTAAAGTAGAAGCCAGACCTTCAGACTGATGGCAGGAAGTCTAGACTCCATCGCAGCTTTCATTGGCCAAGGACCGCCCAAGAGGACGTCTGAACGACATGTAAGGCAACCGATTTTCTCTTCAGAAATTTTAGAATAAACCACTCAATTCATATGGATTAGTTTTACGATCTCTTTATGAACTTTTTGAAGCATCAAAATGGTAGTTGCGTAGCTGTCAATGAAGGGACAGAAAGCTCTCAGATTTCATCAAAAAGATCTTCATTTGTGTTCCGAAGATGAGCGGAAGTCTTACGGGTTTGGAACGACAACAGGGGAAGTACTAATGACAAGATTTGCATTTTCGGGTGAACTATCGCTTTAAGCACAAGAAAGCAGCAAGATCATATTAAACAGTGTCAAAATATGGTCATCAATTTGAGAGAAAAAAATCTGATGCTGTGTTCTGTTTAAAACACTGCCATCTGGTGGACAAAATCAAAAACACTTTGTTGAATCAGAGGAAGGTTTCACCTATTCCTCAAATTGGGGTAAACAAAAAGAAAGAAAACTATTTCAGAGCAAATACAGAGAGAGAATCCTTCCTGAGCCAATAAAACCAATTCAAAACTGACTTCATCACAAAAGCCTGTACCTGTCAACTTTATATTATATTGTATACACACACACACACAAGCAGTCATTCACAAAGTTACAAATAAAGTGAAAAGCATAAAAATAAAAAAAGTTTTTTTTAAACTTTACACACATTTGCATATATTTTTCTGGGGGGGGACACCAAACTAACCTTAAGGTAACCAGTTCTTCTGTCCAAATTTAGATGCAAGTTCTTGATTTCTCCAAACTCTGCAAACTTGTCATGGACATCCTCTTCCGTCGCCTCCTCATGTACACCAGTCACAAACAGAATCCATCCTTCAACAGCTAAAGTGACATCATAACACGTTAAAATGGTTCAAAATCTACAAGCGATAAAAGTTCTTTATTCCACCAAACATTGTCAACTGCGGTTAAACCAGCTTTTCCTTGACAAATGCGACTTAATTCTAATGCATTTTTTATACAGTCCAATATGTTGAAAGAACAATTTACAGGCATAGAGATGTCAGATGCTGATATGCAACATTATCATCAAATAAACTCATTTGCAAATATATACATTTGCATGTAATTTACAGTTCTGTGAATTCCACTTACATCTCTGTGGGCCAGGCTCATCGCCATCCTGTTCTACTGTGTCATAGTCCTCTCTGACTCGGGATCTCGCTCCTTCCTCTGTGAAATAAAGCACCAAACATCATTAGCACGATTAATTAACATGCAAACACACAGCATTAGAGATGAATTGACTTACCTGATCCAAACCCACGACCCTTCCTCTTCTTGGCTTTCTCTTTTAACTTGTGAATGCTCTCTGTACGGTGAACAAAAGGAAAAAGAATGACTCTTACAATGCATTCAAAAATAATAACGGCGTTGACATTTTTGAAGATAAACTATAAACATTATTAACGAAATTATATAAACTAAAGGGAAGATATCCATGAATATCTTTTTTAACATGATCACAAACGCGGTGATGAATCTATACATCTGAGGTTGTATTCTTAACGACCATAAAAAGCCTTTTTGGCAATGATAAACATGAAAACAAGTAAAACGTATAAAAAATAAAAACCAAAGCAACAAAATTAAGTAGAATCAGTACAGCGCGCGATTCGTTTGAATTAGCCAACTACTAGCACGCGTGCTAATCTGACTAGGCCCGTCGGAAGTAAACACGGGTATTACTCACATTCAGCACTAATAAACAGGTGATGTTTTTTATCATTTACAAAAACTAAAATGTGTATGGACTGTTTGAATACAAATAACCACTGTACCGTCACCATCCTCGTCCATAGGAAAGTCTTCACCCCCCGCTTCATGAAGATCCAGTACGTCCGCCATGATGCCTGCTTGTGAGAGTGCGACTGCGAGCATGCGCAGAATACTCACTGCGACACACGTCTTGTTCGTCTTCTTGCGTCACATGGTGTTCGCCTACTTCGCCATCTGTTGTTTTGGAGGACGTCGTACCTCTGAATTTTACTTGGAGACAAGGCTTAATCCTAGACTAAAATGCTTGAGGTGTTTTAACTCAAAGTGCACTGACATATCTTACAATATGCACACCAATGTTTTTTTTCTAAGGCACATTTTTAACGTCCTAGCTAATTTAACAAAGGCCTAATCCTGGCTTAATCTAAACTCTGTCTGTAAAGTCAGGCCTATACAACCCAATATAAATAAGTTAAATAACATTAAGAATAAGAATAAAATAAATAGGTCAGGAATTAAACATTGTATTAAAACATCAAAATAAAGTACATAAATAATTAACATGTACAGCACAAAAAAAAACAAGAATATCTGACTGTATATTCCCCATCACAGTCTTAGATAAACCCAATCAGTTTGTGATAAAATAACAGCTGAGCTGGTCTGTGTTGACGTGTAAGTCAAAGCATAAGAGGAAAATATTAGCTCAGAAGGTTTTAGGATAAAATCTCAGGACACCAGGTAACATCCAGGTAACATGGCTTTTTGGGGCATTAGACTGAAAAAGAAAGACGATCCATACCGACAGTGATATATATACTCTCATGTAAAAGTGATTATGTGATTTGAAACACCACAAAAATGCATCATTTGAGCACAAAGAGTAAAAGAGATTACTGTTGAACTTTGATTCGATCACTTCAGTGTCAGGTAAAGCCTAAAGGTTCAGTGTATGTAGATGATTTCATCAGCACTGGTCACCCTTTGAACTTGTCCTGGGACTATAAAAACCCACGGCTCATTGGAGAACACACCATCTGGTTTAAGAACCCCTGGACGTAAGGTAAGATTACATCTACATTATACTGGTCATGTCGAGCTCTGCTGTTGATTATTAATTTCTGTTGAAGTCTTTCTAAAAACTGAAATGAATCATTATCTCTGTCTTTTCAGGCAACTCTCACCCAACCTACAACCATGAAATTCTCCCTCATCGCCATCCTGGTTGTTGCTCTGGCCATTGGTGAGACTTTAAATCGTGTTAACTTGTGATGCTCTCAAGATATGTTGTATTTTGTATGTGCAATATGGCAACTCATTTTGTCTAGGGGTTAAATAGACAAACTATATCAGTGTGTGTGATGGATATTTTACCTTTATTCTCTAAAGTACTTAACATAACAAAGTGTCCTGTGGAAACATACAATAAAAGCCTCCTTTCATCTGATTTAGTTTAAGCACTTGAGAGTAATGCCATTCAAGATGTAAGAGTGTATTGATCAACCATCTATGTTGATGTTCCAGGCTCTGAGTCAGTATCTCTGGTCAAGAGAGACGCTCCTGCTGAGCTGGACACGATCGCCAAGTATTTCCAGGACCTCGTGGACAATCTGAAGAACGTTGACGGCCCTGAGCTGGCCAACAAGGCCAGGTAAATTCATCATCATAACCTCAACTGTGGATTAAATGGTCAACAGAATTACGATCCAATTAAACTTATGTTATTAATGAATTCTCTTTGGTTTGTGTTGCAGCGCTTACCTCGAGCAGAGCAGAGCCCAGTTCCAGCCCATGGTTGAGAAGCTCCAGGAGCAGCTGAAGCCCCTCTCCAGCAACATTGAAGACCACATCAAGCCTCTGGCCGCCTCCGTCCAAGCTCAGGTCGCCCCGCTGGCCGGCATGGTCCAGACCCACGTTGAAGACGTTCTCAAGTTTGTGGCTGAGAAGACCAAAGCCATCCTGCCGCCCCAGTAAACCCAAAGAATCACCATTGCTCAGTTTTCTTCCATTTTGGTCTTTTATGTATATTTAAAATAATAAAAGGGATTTTAAAAGTCACTATGCTTTGTATCTCCTCCTTTCATTTTCTCACAACTGTGTGTTTTTTCCATGCACATCTCACATGTATTAAATGAAGTAGCCATTTTGTTTTTAGGGCTTCCCTAAAATGCAGGGAATGCTCTCTTCATGTATGCTGGCATGTTTGAAATAATAAAAACAATTAAAAAGTGACCACTCTGTGCTGGCTGGTTATTCAAATGTTTTTATAAAAATTTTAAAAAATACATACATTAAATGTAACACTTCTTGGCCTGTTGGATGATAACGCTGTTAAAAAATACATTTAGCCTTTACAATGGTGGACTATAAGGACTTTTGGTGGGTTCTTTTGATTTATCCAGTATAAACAGTCATCCAGGGGCCAGTTGCAAAAACCGCGACTAGTCTTAAGTAAGTCATCATATAATTTTTTTTCTTTAAGACTGTTCATAACATTTTAAAGTCAGTTATTTTAAAAAAGTGTATTGGTCTAATTTAATACCAAAAAGTAAGAAGGCTCACCCCAACTAACTGCTATTGGTCATACTAGTTAGTTCTTAAAGGGATAGTTCACCCAAAAATGAAAATTCTGTCATTAATTACTCACCCTCATGTCGTTCCAAACCCGTAAGACTTTCGTTCATCTTCAGAACACAAATGAAGATCTTTTTGATGAAATCTGAGACATTTCTCTCCCTAAGCTTCACGACTATCCCTTTGACGCTTCAAAAAGTTTATAAAGAGATCGTAAAACTAATCCATATGAAGCACAAACATGCTGCTAACACAAGAATTAACCCCATTGGTTCTCACACTTCAAGTGAACATGCTTGAGTTTCTGTTTACCACAACTGATGTGTGAGTTGATGAATGTTTATATGTGAATAAAAGCCTAAATTAAATCTGTTCATCATATAAAGCGATAGAGTCTCTTCAGAAAATTGGGACTAAACCGCTCAATTCACATGGATTATTTTTCACGATCTCGTTATGAAAGTTTTGAAGTGTCAAAGTGGTAGTTGCGTAGCTGTCAATAGAGGGACAGAAATATCTCTGATTTCATCAAAAAGATCTTCAGTTGTGTTAAAAAGATGAACGAAAGTCCTACTGGTTTGGCACGACATGAGGGCGAGTAATTAATGACAGAATTTACATTTTTGGGTGAACTTACACTTTAACATAATAACAGTCTTAATATAATGGACTTGTTTATGCAGCTGGATTCAGAACACCATAGCAACTGCATAGCAACACTCTAAAATCCCTCAGAGCACCATTGTAAGAATGGGTATGTTCCTGACTCTAAATTATGAGTAAGAACAGGTTTTTGCAGTTTATATTTTAGAGCATAGTCAACTCATTTTGTAAAGTCAAAAAGCATTTTTTTTTAGCTATAGGCTAATATAAAAATACAGAAAAGGCAATCCAATTCTAATACAATATGCCTATTGCAAATCATTTTATAGAAAACAAATGTTATTTAGATTTCTGCCATTTTAAGTTAGCTTCACTAAACCTTTGTTCTTATATTCCAATGTCAAATGACGAAGATTAAAAGAAACAGCATTTCCTGGAAATAATGGTTTGCCAGTGTCACTAAGGTCTACTTTTATTCTAATTTTACTACATTAAAATATTTTATACATGCAAGATCAGACTCAAAACAGTAACGAGACAGTTTTACAATACAATAAATTAAAAACCCAGAGGTACAAGTACATTTAAGTCAAAGCTGATGAACATAGTTCATACAAAAACTAAATTTAACACACATTCACATCACCCCACTGTCACTGAAATCACCACACAAGCAAGTTGGAGTATACATTTATTTAAATCAAATTCAAAATAGTATTTTCAGTGCTTGCACAGAAAAAAACATTGATTACTTTCTTTCAGTCTATAAATAAGCCCTGAACTATTTCTGCACGTACAGAAGCGCTGCACTGATCACGTTATCAGATGACTGAAACTCCACAAAAATGCACTAATTAAGCACAAACACAGATTACTGTTGAACTTTGATTCGATCACTTCAGTGTCAGGTAAAGCCTAAAGGTTCAGTGTATGTAGATGATTTCATCAGCACTGGTCACCCTTTGAACTTGTCCTGGGACTATAAAAACCCACGGCTCATTGGAGAACACACCATCTGGTTTAAGAACCCCTGGACGTAAGGTAAGATTACATCTACATTATACTGGTCATGTCGAGCTCTGCTGTTGATTCTTAATTTCTGTTGAAGTCTTTCTAAAAACTGAAATGAATCATTATCTCTGTCTTTTCAGGCAACTCTCACCCAACCTACAACCATGAAATTCTCCCTCATCGCCATCCTGGTTGTTGCTCTGGCCATTGGTGAGACTTTAAATCGTGTTAACTTGTGATGCTCTCAAGATATGTTGTATTTTGTGTATGCAATATGGCAACTCATAATCAACTTCTTTATGTTCCATAAAGAACATTTAAAATCCATGGAACCTTTCCATTGCACAAAAGGTTCTAAATAGTGGAAAAGGCTTTAGATTATTAAAATGTTCTTCACACTGAGAGAAAATGGTTATTTTGAGAACTATTCACAGAAAGGTTCTTTGAGGAACCCATGGTCCTTAGTTAAAAACCCTTTTCGAACGTTTATTTTTACGAATGTAAGGGTTAAATAGACAATGTGTGGGGTGGATATTTTATCTTTACTCTGTAAAGTGTCTTGTTGAAACGTACAGTAAAAGCCATAGTGTCTTTCATCTGATTTAGTTGAGAGTAATGCATTCAAGATGTAAGAGTGTATTGATCAACCATCTATGTTGATGTTCCAGGCTCTGAGTCAGTATCTCTGGTCAAGAGAGACGCTCCTGCTGAGCTGGACACGATCGCCAAGTATTTCCAGGACCTCGTGGACAATCTGAAGAACGTTGAGGGCCCTGAGCTGGCCAACAAGGCCAGGTAAATTCATCATCATAACCTCAACTGTGGATTAAATGGTCAACAGAATTACGATCCAATTAAACTTATGTTATTAATGAATTCTCTATGGTTTGTGTTGCAGCGCTTACCTCGAGCAGAGCAGAGCCCAGTTCCAGCCCATGGTTGAGAAGCTCCAGGAGCAGCTGAAGCCCCTCTCCAGCAACATTGAAGACCACATCAAGCCTCTGGCCGCCTCCGTCCAAGCTCAGGTCGCCCCGCTGGCCGGCATGGTCCAGACCCACGTTGAAGACGTCCTCAAGTTTGTGGCTGAGAAGACCAAAGCCATCCTGCCGCCCCAGTAAACCCAAAGAATCACCATTGCTCAGTTTTCTTCCATTTTGGTCTTTTATGTATATTTAAAATAATAAAAGGGATTTTAAAAGTCACTATGCTTTGTATCTCCTCCTTTCATTTTCTCACAACTGTGTGTTTTTTCCGTGCACATCTCACATGTATTAAATGAAGTAGCCATTTTGTTTTTAGGGCTTCCCTAAAATGAGGAAAATCATGTAAAAATCCAAACATTTTCCTGACATTGCTGACATTTCCTGATTTGTTGACAAATCAAGGTTGTGTGAGAAAAAAATCTCAAATGGTTTGAAAATAAAAATGTGGTGTGTTGTAGCAGATTAAAGACAAAAACCAGGATGAAGATTGTGTTTCATTTTCCTGATATTTTAAATGTGTTTATAAATATCTTAAAAAAGAAAGGACACAGCCTTATAATTATAATTTTTTTCTTTTCTTACAGTAACAATGTCTATATGTATTTTAATTAATTTATGTTTTTTCATCTATATTTAATATTGATTTATGCATTGAGGACAAGTGTTTTTGGATGAGTGACCACATCATACATTTTATTAAAAAAAAGAAAGAAAAGAAATGGTACATTAGTTTTGGTTTTGTAACAATTGGTTTTAAAGTAGAAATGTTGCTATTTAGCCTAATTGCAGGTACAATGATATTTACAGCATTCTTACAAATTTCTTGTCACTTTTATTTATCTAGTTGAAAGTATGCCAAGACATGACAAAGAATGAGAACAATACAACATGGTTATAAAAACATTTCAGAGAAGCCCAGGTTTGCCATTTTCTCTAACCAGTTCTTTTCTTGATTTTACCACAGAACAATATTTGAAGGCAGGAAACAGATGCATCGAAATAAGAAAATAAAATGATAGAAACACTAATTCAGCTATAAAACCTAATGAACATTCACAGACATGTGAATAACCACACAATGCAATCTAGGTACATTTATTTCCAAATGAAGATCCTCAGTTCATGTCAGTCATTTGGTTTGGCAGCAGAGGGCAGTGTAAATAAATAAACTCTGGTTATTTTCTGTGTGCACTGAAGACATTCCATCGTAGAGCCGTGAGGTAGACTATGACTTGTTGTCTTCTAAGATAAAAACAACAAAATCACTAGTCTTCCACACCGCAATAGACTTCATCAAAACTACTCAGGCGTACTCAAATCTCAGATGACGAACCACATTAGATGCTGGTTTTATCGCCAAAAAAAGCATTAAATAATATCATCAAAAAGAGGCATGCATTAGTGCATTAGAGATATCAGAGCTTACAAAACATGATTTTTGAGAGAAATTCCTCTTCAAACTCTCCAGTCGTGTTTGCACCTTTTTTATGTCATTGTAAGACTTGGCCTGCAGTCACTATCCCATCTCAGCACAAATCAGTGATTTTTTTATACATCTGTCAGGATTTTAAAGGGATATTTTACCCAAAAAATGAAAATTTTGTAATTACTCACCCTCAAGTTGTTCCAAACCTGTATGAGTTTTTTCTTCTGTTGAACACAAAAGACTATATTTTAAAGAATGTTGATAACCAGACAGTTGACGGTAGCCATCGACTTCCATTGTAAGAAAAAAATACTATTGAAGTCTATCTAGTTATCAAAATTCTTTAAAATATCTTCTTTTGTGTTCAAGGGTGAGTAAATGATGAGAAAATTAAACATTTTGGGTGACCTATCCCTTTAACTCATTTTGAAGCAATAATTTGGCCACTGTCAGCTCACATCAGCAGGACCATGTACTGTTCTGTCAGAAGGTCACACAGGCGTGAGGGACACACTGTTAGTCCGCGCTGACCTTCTCCTTGTACAGCGAGATAAATAAACTACAGCGAGCTTTTCACGCCCGCATGTCAGCCTTCATAAAGCATCTCTCTTTGAAATTCAATGTCAAATGAGTCCTATGACAATGCTGAATAAAGCAAACTAGTTTTTTTTTTAACATTACAAGTAAAATGTGATGTTCAGTTTCTCAAATTGGAGTTACATCCATAGAAAAAAAGGTTCAATGGGTTCTATATAGAATCCTAGGGTTCTTGACTCAATTTTAAAGAACACCTTTTGCCAAAAAGGTTCTAAATGGATTAAATTATTGCAAAATACTTAAATGTTTAACAGGCTATTTAATTTTTTTCTAGTGATAAAGTATGTTTACAAGTTGCTTAATTCATAAAATGTAATTCAAATTTAAAATGATTTAAAACAAAATTAAATCATCAAAACTAAATCCATAAAATTATCCCATGAACCGCCTGACAAAAGAAGCCTTTAAGGTTCCATACTATATTATATTATATATTGCATTTTTTCTCCAAATTGATAAAAACTTACCAGAAAGATGTATAAGGACATTCATGTCAATTCCTGACAGATGATAGCTTGATATTAAAATAAGTGATAGACTCTGGAAAACTCCACCTTAAGTTGGTCCGTATGTTCTGAAATACACATGTCCATAATAGCTGGTGACCTAAAAGGATGCATCAAAAACAGATGAATTAAAATGTAAAATTGATCTCAAACAAAGCGTACATTCTGCAAGTCACCATTCTCACATCACAACAACATGACATAAAATAAACCACTTGGTACTCACCACGAACAGCCATTGTGTGTCTCTCAAAAGAATCAGTTTATAGTCGAAAGGGCTTGCCTTTGATGAAAAAAGAAAGAAAAATAGGAAAAGAAAAAAGAAAAAGCAGAAAAATAAGCCTCCCGCTGATAATTGGAGTCTCGGCGGCACTTGAAAATAAAACAGAGGCCAGATGAATGGAGTACTGATAAAATCTCCAAAGTGCTTTAGCTGAAAATTGGGGAACAAAACTACAGGTTTGTTTTTGGAAAGACTGTAGGACCAATGGTCCAGAATCTGAGGTTCCTGAGGAGTCTCATCTCTTCAAACGCGAAGGGCCCCGGGCGCAAGGAAAGCTCTGCGTCTCTGGTCAGCGGTGGATATACTAATGGCTAGGTTTTGCAGACATGGGTTATGTTTTTTACTCAAAGCTGACAGACGGACAACCCCCCCCCCCCCCCCCACCCCGCAAACAGGTGCTATTCAAGGATATTGTGTAAAAATGACGTCAGAGAAATTTTACTTGATAATCTTTCCAGCGTAAAAGTCCCGCCCTCCGTTACCAGTGTATATAAGTTCATCTGTACTCTAGGCTAGCGTGTTCATTAAAGAGCTTTTCTCAATGCACATCTGTGCATTTGAACTGAACTATTGTTTTTTTTAAATCATTATTTATGCATGCATATGTTTTTGACATGCCTGAACATCAAGTGCATTTTAGTGAAATAGCGAGTAATGAAAGCATACAGATGAATCTGTAGACAGACAATGCAGTTCATGCAGCGCTTTGCCTCAGCAACAATGAAGCGCTGGCCTTGGTGATAGTTGCTAGGCGATGGAGGAGATACAATGGCCTCCTTAGAAACCAAAGGCCGTTTTTTTGGCTAAAAGGAGCAGTGCCACACAAATTAAACTTGATGTACTATACTGAACTCAATAGTGTTTTAGTAAAACTCTTTCGTTTGGTGGTTTTAGTGCCATTTTAGGTGATCTTGCGATCGCATAATAATAATGAACCTGCAATTGTTTTGAATTTTTACACAGTCGTGTTAATAAATTTAACTTGCACATGCATAAATCAGGTTTTATTTACACTGTGAGATCGACAAGATTATGATTATGGGATAGCATTTAGTTGTCACTGACTATATTTTGCTATAATACCAATGTCCAGGAACTACTTAAATCTGTTGTAAAAATGTAAGAGCAATGTTTAATAAATGCAGGGTCTTACAGTGTGACTCACATCTACTTAAATACATATTTTCCCCATAGTTATTAAGGCTAATTAATTTAATAATGTAGTAGTTTAGCATACAGTTTTAGCAGGATTTTATATAAGTTCTATGCCATTTTATATGGTCTACAGTGCTTTCGAATACATGTAGAGCAAAATCGGATACAGGTTAGAATCAGAACACCGAGGCCATTTCCTATTGAATTTTTTTTTTTTGAACCAAAGTTATTCAACTTAACTTATGCTGTAAAGCCATGCAATTTTCTAAGGCAAACGCTTAGCAATTAGATGACCATTCTTTCATTAAGTTGAGGTCAGCCCATTAACGGTGGCAAAAAAAGAGAAAAGCATAACGCAAGTTTGACGTACCCCAGTGAGTTTTAGACAGGTCTTCACAATGGGACCTGCAGCAAAATGTAAATTACACTAAATTGCTCTAATACACATCCAGTGGTCCTGAGAAGCACAGTGGGTCTTTTATGCACATGACTGATGGGTTCAGCTACAAAGTGGAGGGGAATTAGAGAACAGACTTGAAAACAGTAGAGAGTGAGCGGCTGAGCAAGAGCAGGGCAGTGAAGGATTGTTCTTCTGTACTGACAGCGGAGGCAGGTGCACTTTGAGAGACGCGAGGAAGACAACGGCTGGCTCGCTAGGACGCGGTATTTCTAAGATTAAAAAAGACAATTAAACGAATTGTATTTTTCTGCAGGGGCTTTCCTTCTTAATTAGAAAATTAAAATTAGACTGAAATATTAAAGCTGGCCACACCCTTTTCATTAAAATGCTTCTTTCACATACAGCTTTTTAAAATTAACCATTATTTAGAAAAGAGCACCATGGGATTGTAATCATAGATATGTATATATATATATATGCCTCATTAATGGCTGTTTCTATGGGCTGCTATACGTGGACCGTCTACACGTGCCATATTGGACCAGGACCGGTCAAAGCTGGTCCGTGAACATTTGAGAGCAAGTTGACTAAGCGTCTGCAACCGTAGTTATACACATGTATGAATATCTGCACTAGACTTCAGCTGATGATTTTGCTAAACTAACACAATTCAACAAGATAACGGCATTAGCTAACACAAAAAGGTACCAAGTTAAAAGCCTACATATAAAACATATTTCGCTTGTGAAAGGTTATCCCATTTATTCGAGAATTTAAATCTCAGCAGTTTTTACAACAAGAGGCTCATTTTTAATGAGTGGCGACAACATCTGAAATGTTGACTGTTCCAAGATGGCGGTCGCGTTTGGAGCATTCGAACGTGGCATTTACAGGTGTGTTCATGCCAAAGTGTTAATACCGTAATTACAAGATTCATTTGGGAATGAATTGTTAATTCGTGGCCCCACCACGTTAATTTTCCCACCGCATATCATGTATGGAGCTCCATAAATTTGAAGTTCAACATCCCTCTAATTCAAATTGCAATTCTGCATCCAGTTTGTTTCCGGAAGTGAAATGCAATTTAAATGGCCATATCCTGCACAATTCTGCACAACCCTAGTAATCACACTGACAAAGTAACATGATATTACCATATTTCTTTTCACAAGGCATGTTTTAGTACAGGAAAACACTTAAAGGCCTATAAGCAATGATATTACATGCATAATTCAATAACAGACAAGAAAACATTGAAAGCTTACAGTTAGGCTACGTGATTTCACTGTGGGCAGAGCTACACAATACGACTAAATGTTTTTTGACAAACCAGTTTTATTATATTTTCTCTGATTAGAACATACTGTATATAATCAATAATATGTATACATATAATGGCCACATGTACAGTCTTCCTATTGTATAAATTTGCTCTAATATTAGGTACTGAACTCACACACGGTTGTTTGGAAAGATATATTTGATGGCCGTGCAATGCTTCTCCATTAATGTACCTGCTGTTCCAATGCAGCAATTTCATTTTCATTTTCCCCAGCAGCCATTTGAGGAAATGGTGAAGCACCGCTCCACTCAACGCCCCCCACCCGCCCCCCTCAGCGCCACAGACGGCCCAAACCAGAAGTGTTCCACTCTGTTAGGGCTCTTAATGTAAATTCCATTTCAGTAGCTATTATCCCTTCTTATTTTCCAGAGCTTTCCGTTAGTACTACATGCATCTGGCCCTGTGGCACTCGCAGAAGCGGCCCTCATCCAGCAGCACCCACCCCGGGGAGTCCTGCAAACTGCTTATTCAACAACTGCTCGCCATAAAGATGCCTAATGACATTTTAGAGGCAAAAAGGCCTGTGTGGTTTTTAATTCATATTTAATGGTCGTCAGGCTAAATAGGTCCACTGCCCTAAATGAGGACTCTCATTCTCTCATTCTCTCATTCTCTCTCTCTCTCTCTCTCTCTCTCTCTCATTCTCTCTCTCTCTCTCATTCTCTCTCTCTCTCTCTCTCTCTCTCTCTCTCTCTCTCTCTCTCTCTCTCATTCTCTCTCTCTCTCTCTCTCTCTCTCTCTCTCTCTCTCTCTCTCTCTCTCTCTATCTCTCTCTCTCTCTCTCTCTCTCTCTCTGCTGTGAAAACTTCATACTTTTTTTTCCCTAAACGAATTGCTGAACCCAACTGCTCTTGTTTTTATTTCAGGGTAATAGAAAATACAAAAAAAAAACCATGTATAAATAATACATATTATGAGGACATTACAAAAATAATTTAAAAAGAAAGCACAGGCTCACAATCTTAACCCTTTTGGAATTTAAGGTATTGGTCCATAATGTGCTGTTCTTTTTAACTTTCTATTTATTTGAGAGCCCTGAAAAAATGTATCAAGGTTTACACATAAAAAAAAGCATTTTTTTTATAGCAAGGATGCATTTAATTGATCAAAAGTGACAGTAAAAAATGTATAATGTTACAAAAGATTAAATAAATGCTGTTCTTTTGAACTAAAATATTACTAAAACTAAAGTGTTTCTTAAGCAGCAAATCAGCATATTAGAATGATTTCTGAAGGATCATGTGACTAAAATAATGATGCTGAAATTTCAGCTTTACATCTGTAACGGAGCAGGCTCACGCACCACCTCCTCTTCACCACCGGAGGGAACCGTCTCCGGAATATTAACTTTACCCATCGAACTCCATTTCCCATCATGCCTCATTACTGGGACTGACTGCACTCACACCTCCACCTCATTCACACACACTCATATAAGCCTCATTCACACACTCATTCAGTGCGAAGTCTTGATCTGCCCCGGCCATCATTTCTGAGCGTTATTTCCCTGAGTTTGTTTCCTGTGTTTGATCTTGGATTGTTTATCGTTACTGACCCTTCTCTGCCTGCCCTGACCCCGGACTGTTTACTGGACTCTGATTCTCTTTGCCTGCCCTGACCTCGGATTGTTTACTGGACTCTGATTCCCTCTGCCTGCCTCGACCCTTTGCCTGGTTACCTGGTTTGTCTCTGCCTTGCCTTCTCTGTTCTGTTTGCCACTGTTTGACCTTGCCTGTTTTGACTATTCTAATAAATGCTGCAAATGGATTCTCCTGACTCCGCCTCTTCACAACAGAAGACTTCGCCAACACTCGATCCAGCAGCAGTCAGGCAGCTCGCCACCGAGGTATCTGCTCAAGCTTCACAATTATACTTGCATCACCATCAGCTGAGCCGACTCACTTCTCTCACCGAGGATCTAGTTGAATCACTACAGAACTTACGAGTATCATCCTTCAGCGTGCCCGCTGAACATTCACAAGGTGCATCTTCCCACGTAGTCAACACTGCTGGTCACCCTCGTCTTGCTTTTCCAGAGAAATTTGATGGTAACCCAACCAAATGCAAGGGTTTTCTGCTACAGTGCACGCTTTCCATCGATCAGCAACCATCATTCTACCCCGATGACGCTGGACGCATTGCATTCGTTTGCTCACTACTCACCGGCAAGGCGTTGGAATGGGCTACGGCAGTTTGGAGACCCGATGGTTCTGCATTTCCCTCATTCACGGGATTTCTTCAGCGTTTCCGTGATGTCTTTGAACACTCCACTGCAAAAGAGAATCTGGGAGAACAGTTGTTAAACCTCTCTAAAGGACGAAACACCGCTGCCGAGTATGCTCTCACTTTTCGCACTCTCGCGGCTCAAACCAACTTGGTCGATGATACTCTTAAAACACTCTTCAGAAAAGGGCTATCAGTCGAGTTACAGTCTGAGTTGGCCTGCCGAGATGAGGGCCGAAACCTGAAGGAATTCATTGATCTCGCCATCCAGGTCGATAATCTGATGCGTTCTCGCCGCCACCCTCGAGCCTCACCACGATACACACACGAAGCCGCCATGGCACCCGAACCCATGCAACTAGGGTTCACCCATCTCTCTCCAGAGGAACGAGAACGCCGTCAGCAAAACCGCCTCTGCCTGTATTGTGGTCAGCCAGGCCACATGAGAATCGATTGTCCTGTTCGCCCGGCCAATAGGACCCAAGCGGTGAGTCACAAAGAAAACCAATGCACATCCAACCTCTTACTACCCATTCGTTTGTCCACCTGGGACCAAATCATTTCAACCACTGCCATGATCGATTCAGGAGCTGCGGGGAACTTCATTTCCCGCGAATTCGCTTCTTTACATCAGCTAAAACTAAAACCCTGTTCTTCTTCTTTGACAGTGGAGGCGCTAGACGGACGCCCCATCGGAGGAGGAAGAATTCACCGGGTGACCGAAGAGATCACAATGCACATCGGGGCCCTGCACTCGGAAAAAATCCAATTCTACGTCATTCAAGTTCCACATCATAGCATAATACTCGGCCTGCCTTGGTTATGCATCCACAATCCACACATCTCTTGGAAGGAAGGTCAAATCACTCAATGGGATGTCACATGTCACGAGCACCGCCTGACTAGAGTCACTCAGATTCCGCAACCCGTCTCAACTAACCCCACTTCTGATCAACAAGAAATAAAACTCCCTCCAGCATACGCAGATCTGACTGAAGCCTTCAGTAAGAGGAAGGCATCACAACTTCCTGAACATCGATCCATTGACTGTGCCATCGAACTCATGCCCGGAGCCACTCCACCTAAAGGTCGAATGTTTCCATTATCTCAGCCAGAATCTGAAGCCATGAAGCAGTACATTGAAGAGGAGTTAACCAAAGGTTTCATTAGACCCTCAACATCTCCAGCATCAGCAGGTTTCTTCTTTGTTAAGAAAAAGGATGGAGGGTTGAGACCCTGTATTGACTATCGTGGACTCAATGAGGTGACTGTTAAGTTCCGCTATCCCTTACCTCTTGTTCCAGCCGCCCTCGAACAACTCCGCCAGGCCAAATATTACACCAAACTGGACCTTCGCAATGCCTATAACCTCATTCGCATTCGGGAAGGAGATGAATGGAAAACGGCATTTTCAACCAGCAGTGGCCACTATGAATATTTGGTTATGCCGTTCGGTCTGTCTAACAGTCCTTCTGTCTTTCAGTCATTCATGAACGATGTTTTTCGGGACATGTTGGATAGATGGGTGATCGTATACATCAACGATATTCTAATTTTCTCAAATTCCCTAGAAGAACACATTCAACACGTCAGAATGGTCCTGAAACGTCTACTGCAGTACCAACTCTACGCCAAAGCAGAGAAATGTGAATTTCATCAAACCAGCACAGCATTTCTCGGGTATGTAATCAGTCAGGAGGGAGTAGCTATGGATGACAAAAAGGTCAAAGCAGTGTTGGACTGGCCCTTACCCCAAACCGTCAAAGAATTGCAACGTGTCCTGGGCTTTGCCAACTTCTACCGACGTTTCGTCCGAAACTTCAGCACTGTAGCCGCACCTCTCACCGCCATGACCAAACGTCAAACCCACCGGCTGCAATGGACTTCGGAAGCAAATCAAGCATTCGACAGACTCAAAGCCCTGTTCACTTCTGCTCCCATTCTCTGACAACCAGACCCAGCGCTTCAATTCATCGTGGAGGTGGATGCCTCCAACACAGGAGTGGGGGGCATTCTCTCGCAACGCCAAGGTGATCCAGAAAATTTTTTCCCATGTGCCTTCTTCTCCAGAAAACTGTCCCCAGCTGAACCGAACTACGATGTAGGTAACCGCGAATTGTTAGCTATGAAACTTGCTCTCGAGGAATGGCAACACTGGCTGGAGGGAGCAACCCAACCCTTCATTATCCTTACCGATCACAAGAACCTCGAATACCTTCGGTCAGCCAAACGTTTGAACCCCCGTCAGGCCAGGTGGGCCTTGTTCTTCACCAGATTTCAGTTTACTGTCTCCTATCGTCCAGGGTCCAAGAACATTAAAGCTGATGCTCTCTCCCGCCAGACAGATGAATCTTAACCCCCTGTCACAGATAACATTATCCCAAGAAAACTCCTAGTGGCTCCGGTGCAGTGGGATATTATCACAGAAATCGAGCAGTTCAACAGTCAAGCAGAACCTCCAACCGAGTGTCCTGAGGGTCGCTTATTCGTTCCAGAACCTTTGCGCTTACGACTCACAGAACAGATACACTCCACACCCAGTTCTGGACATCCCGGCATAACAGCGACCACCCATTTGCTCCGGAACCGCCTCTGGTGGCCAACTTTACAGTCTGATACGACCCGACACATCCAGAACTGCATAAGTTGTAACACGTCCAAATCCTCTCGACAACTGCCAGCCGGACTTTTAAATCCACTCCCCATACCGCTACGCCCCTGGTCTCATATAGCCATCGACTTCAACACAGATTTACCCAAGTCACAAGGTCACACTGTCATACTCACCATTGTGGATCGTTTCTCCAAGGCCTGCAGATTAATTCCTCTTCCCAAACTTCCTACGGCTCTGGAAACTGCTGAACATCTTTGCAACCAGGTCTTCCGCTTATATGGCCTTCCCGAAAACATCGTTTCTGACCGAGGACCTCAGTTCACCTCCAGGGTATGGACATCCTCCTTCAAACATCTCAACGTCAACATCAGCCTCACTTCCGGTTATCACCCCCAATCCAACGGACAAACTGAACGTCTCAATCAAGATGTAATTCGTTTCCTACGATCCTACTGTCAACAATACCAAGCTGAGTGGAGCAGGTATCTATTTTGGGCCGAATACGCTCAGAATTCCCTCACCAAACCTGCCACTGGAATCACTCCATTCAAATGCATCCTGGGCTTCCAACCGCCACTCTTCCCATGGTCTGGTGAACCCACTGATTTACTCTCTGTCACCGAATGGCTACAACAGAGTGAAGAGGTCTGGGATCAAGCACACACTCAACTACGTCACGCCGTCAGACGACAAGAGCTCCAGGCCAATCGTCAGCGCCGCACCGCCCCAGAGTATCAACCTGGCCAATGGGTTTGGCTCTCAACCAGGGACCTCAGACTTCGACTTCCATGTCGCAAACTCAGTCCCTGGTATGTTGGTCCGTTTCAAATTGTTAGAGAAATCTCACCAGTATCATTTCGATTATACCTGCACGCTAATTACTGTATTTCCCCCACGTTCCATGTATCACTCCTGAAACCTGCCGGTGGTCCGCGAGGAGAGTCGGAGGAGGGAGCCACAGGTCCAAACCCCCCATCCATCCTGGTTGACGGCGAGGAGGCGTATCGTGTGCACGAATTGCTCGACTCCAGGCGCCGGGGTAACGTCCTCCAGTATCTGGTTGACTGGGAGTGGTTCGGTCCGGAGGAGCGTTCCTGGGTCAACTCTGGAAATATCCTAGATCCCACACTTTTCATCGTTTCATCGGATGCACCCGGAAAAACCGGCCCCTCGACCCCGTGGGAGACCCCGGCGTCGTTTGCCTCCTCGCTTCAGGAGCCGCTCGCAGGGGGGGGGGGGGGGGGGGCTCTGTAACGGAGCAGGCTCCCGCACCACCTCCTCTTCACCACCGGAGGGAACCGTCTCCGGAATATTAACTTTACCAATCGAACTCCATTTCCCATCATGCCTCATACCTGGGACTGATTGCACTCACACCTGCACCTCATTCACACACACTCATATAAGCCTCATTCACACACTCATTCAGTGCGAAGTCTTGATCTGCCCCGGCCATTTCTGACCGTTATTTCCCTGAGTTTGTTTCGTGTTTGATCTTGGATTGTTTATCGTTACTGACCCTTCTCTGCCTGCCCTGACCCCGGACTGTTTACTGGACTCTGATTCCCTCTGCCTGCCCTGACCTCGGATTGTTTACTGGACTCTGATTCCCTTTGCCTGGTTACCTGGTTTGTCTCTGCCTTGCCTTCTCTGTTCTGTTTGCCACTGTTTGACCTTGCCTGTTTTGACTATTCTAATAAATGCTGCAAATGGATTCTCCTGACTCCGCCTCTTCACAACAACATAACAGAAATAAATTACATTTTAAAATATATTACAATAGAAACCAGTAACTTTAAATTGTAATTATATTTATTACACCATTATATGTTTGGTCTAAAACGCAACTGCTCTCATGTTTTGCTGCAGGACAGCAATTGCAAGTACATTTTCTGTGTGACTGCGATATAAAGAGTGTACAAAGTAACATATCTTTAGCAACAGTGTGAAAGTGAATAGCACATAACAGGCCCAAATGCTGCATCCCAATTGAGAGGCCACATCCTTCGAAGGCTGCATTCGAAAGCCGATTGAGTAACCGTGGCGCGACGAAGGGTGTCCCAATTCGAAGGCTCCTCCAAATGCGTCCTTCATTTCCTATTAAATGAAGGATACAACTGATGGATCCTTTCCGGCCTTGCCTACCCCAGAATTCATTGTGCACCAGTGACAATAGGATTTTTTTGAGAAAAAATACTTTTAAACGTAAGTATTGGGTTACGATATTAACCCACAATAAGATATTTAACTTACTAAAATATCTAATGATACAAATGTAAAAATAAAAACTTTAAGACCTTACTGAGATGTGATTATATACCATTTATATAATTAACGATACCCCCATGTCACGATTCGATACATATCACTATACAATATTATTGCGATACTCCAAGACATCTGATAAAAGGTAAACAAAAAATGTACTGTTGATTAAAATGCTAAATTTGGTATTACATTGTGGGTGTAAATGAATAGGCTTGGACTTGGTGCTGATAACTCAATGAATGCACAGGACAATGGAGATACCAGAATAAAAATAAAAATGATTCTGAAGTTGAAAACGAACTGACACACAGATTTTACCAGCTGACGCACACATTCTACCCTCCTTCTCTCTCCTTTCAGTACTGTTTCAGACTGTTTTCACAGTCCACACTACAACGTGAAAACAGCGTTTTCAAATGTATCCACTAGGGAAAGCGTTTTCAAAAAGCTCAGTTTTTGCAGAACAAAAACTAAAAAGATGCGTTTTCAAAGGAAAACGTATTTGTGTGGACAAGGCCTGAGATGAATGGGAATGCCTAGCTTTCTCAAGGTCCTATAGAGATACACAATGGAGAAGGCATAAAAAAGATGACAACTGTGTATTAAGCAGATACATTTTATGTTGACATCAAAATAAATATTTGAAGTTTACACGCAAATCATATAAAATCAGTTCAGGTCTAGAAATAAATAGTACAGTTGTGAAAGAAGCACAAAGAGCTTCAATCAAAACATGATCATAATAAAACAGAGATGCCTCTTATCTCTCTCTCTCTAGACAGGGCTGAGGCGCTGCAAGTAAATAAATCTATCAGGGCAAGGAGCTCGAATATCAAGTTACCACTCCTTACAATCAAGAGCCTTTTCATGCCACCCATGAGGGCCATTCTTGTAATGCTAGCACACGAGAGGCCCACAAATCATCTTTCTCTCTCTTTCTCTCTCTCTCTCTCTCTCTCTCTCTCTCTCTCTCTCTCTCTCTCTCTCTCTCTCTCTCTCTCTCTCTCTCTCTCTCTCTCTCTCTCTCTCTCTCTCTCTCTCACACACTCACACACACTCACACACTCACACACTCACACACACACACACACAGACACACAGACACACAGACACACACACACACACACACACACACACACACACACACACACACACACACACACACACACACACACACACACACACACACACACACACACACACACACACACACACACACACACATTATTTTTCCTCATAAATTCCCTTTCAATACCTCCCTGTTGCATCTATTCCTTCTTTCTTTGCATACGCAGACATCTTGTTTGTTTGAGTGTGAATAACAGAAGCCGAGGGAGCGGAGTACTGGAAGAGAGACTGGACAGACTGTGATTGATATCTGCTAGAATCTGGTTTGGGCTCATGTAGCCACTACACAAACATGTTGCGAGTACATCTGAACGATGAGACTATCTCTTGCCATGATCAATGTCAGGCTTGGCCGCTATCGATCTGTCCCTGTTGGCACAGCCGCGCTCTGACCCGAGAATGGAAAATCTGCTTACAAGGGTCAGTGGTGTGTTTAGACAGACAATTGAAGAGGTCAGTAGTGCTAGTAAACACAGTAACATAGATGAGCTGGAAATGTGTGGCATGTGCTTTGCAGCAATGCTCATTTAAAGGGATAATATCATAAATATAAGTCATATTATATATGCGCTACTGATGAAAAGGGGTCGGCACTTTTTTGCATTTATTTGATCAAAAATACAGTAATAACACTGAAATTGCATTACAATCTAAAAAAGCTTGAATATATTTTGATCAAAGCAGAATTTTCAGCATCATTACTCCAGTCTTCAGTGTAACATACTCCTTCAGAAATCATTCTAATAGGCAGATTTGCTACTCAAGAAACTAGTTGTGCTGCTTCATATTTTAGTGGAAATACTAATGATGATACTTTCTGTCAGGATTCTTTGATGAATAGAAAGTCCAAAAGAACAGCATTTATTTAAAATAGAAATCTTTTGCAACATGTCTTTACTGTCACTTTAAAAAAAAGTCAAACAATTTAATGTACCTAGTATTAATTTATTTAAAAAAAAAAATCTTACTGACCCCAAACGTTTTAAATGATAGTGTATAGGTTTCAGGACCGGATGAATAAATGGAAAACCGTCTCAGGTTACGACTGTGACCCTGGTTCCCTGAAGAGGGAACGAGATGCTGCGTCGAAACACTCTGGGAACGCCTCTGCGTGATTGCATCATGAAGCACTTATGAAATCAGTCCAATGGCGTGACGGAACGTCATGTGACATCATCGACCAGGAAACTATAAAGCATACCTAGAACAAACAGTCAATAGCCTCTGTGTCTTCAGCAAGCGCTCTGTGTGAAACTGTCTCTGTCTATTTATTGTTTTTTGTCCACAAGCATATATATATATATATATATATATATATATATATATACATATATATATAGACAGGAGCATAATGGCGAGCTCTGCAGGAGCTCTGCTCCTGTTGGCTTTCTTCTCGAGAGAAGAAAGTCAATAAAGATTCTTTGGCACTAGTCTCGTGTTTGCAGAGGCAGCGCGTAGATTACGGATCTGCAATAAAGATTCTGTGACTCGATCTCGGATCTCGCGTGTGCCGAGGCAGCGCGTAGATTACGGGGCTGCATCTCTGCAATAAGAATTTAATGGCTCAGATGGCGCGTTTTCCGAGGCAATGTGTGGTTTGAGTTCCCTTGAAAGGGAACTGCAAAAAAGAGGAAGTCTGCTAATCTGGGCCCCCATTCATAAAAAATCTTAATGCAAAGAGTAGCTCCTAGTGACAAAATTCTAAGAAAATTCTTTGAAATGTGGGCGTTTACTCTTAAAATTGAATAAAAATCCTAGTAAAGAAAAAAGCAATTCAGAAAGCATCTTAACCCTTAAAAGAAGTCTAAAGGTCAAAATTGTTAGGAGTACGGACGAGGACTTTTAAGAGGCTTAAGAGTTTCTTTAGCAGAGGAGAAAATAGCAGAAAGACGAAGAGGGAGAAGAAATGTGTTGCAGAGAATGGATGACAGTGAGTTAATAAACTGCTATAGATTAGATTGTGCAGGGATCATGTTTGAGACTGATCTTATTAGAGACACGCTAACATCTCAGACAAAGCGCAGTAATGCCATAGCGCCAGAAATTAAAGAAATCACTACATTAAGATGTTTGGCAACTGGGAAAATGCAACAATGCAGCAGTGATGATTTGGGTCTGTCACAACCTTCTGTCAGCAGAGTGATTACACAAACAATTACAGCACAATCAGAACCTCTTATTGTGTTGCAGTTAATTTTGTTTCCACTGGACATTCCCACCTTGCAGGCTTAACAAACTACATTTATGAATATAGCAGGCTTCCCTGGTGCGCACAAGCAGGGGGAATGAACTGTTAATAATTTGACCTATAAGCTCCCACGTCTGCTTCTTGCCCTGTACTGTGACACCTGGCCCAAATTTTCCTTTAAGAATGGCCTGATTTTCACCCACTAACTGGGCTAACAGTAAACACTGTTTCTCTGTCCAGTTGGGCTTTCTCCTTCTTGTTTTTGATTCCATGTTTGATATACATATTTATATACATATATATAATGTGTGTGTGTGTGTGTGTGTGTGTGTGTGTGTGTGTGTGTGTGTGTGAGCGTGTGTGTGTGTGTGTGTGTGTGTGAGCGTGTGTGTGTGTGTGTGTGAACGGTAAAATAGGAAAAATTAGGCATGTAATTTCAAAGTTAAAATCGCTCTTTAAAATTGCTCTTCAACTAAAACTACTACGTAGAAGTTTTTAAGTTAAATTAGGAGTTTTCTGAGAGGATTCTTAGAAGCTTTAAGAATTGGGCCCTGATCTCAAAAGTGAACAAGCATAGGCCGATTTTAAGGATGAACAAGTATATCATGATGACGCGACCCATCTGTGTCATATTCCCAGAAGACATGACATGCAGTGCCAGTTTACACTTTACAAACTTTACTGGCTACAAGGTAGAAAATATACTGCTTCACAAGTAACATATTAAAAAAGATAAATATAAAAACAAAACAATAAAATATATAATTCTGACATTAATCTGATGTTAATTGTGCATTTAAAGTCAACATGAAATGTTGTTTGCAAATCATTTACCACTGTAATGTGACATATCGCACAGACTTTCGTTTATCTTCGGAACACAAATGAAGATCTTTTTTATGAAATCTGAGAGCTTGGTAACTTTACATACTGAGATAACCACTTATCTCAGGAAAACTATAGAATGCTGCATTGGTGACATCAAAACCCAGAAGACTTATGAGGCGTTTACGAGACACCGTTTTCAACTAAAAAATGTTATGGTGACATCATGCGCATGTAGTGTTTCTTTACAAAGTGACATTGCCAACTACTGGCCTGGCAGAAGAATACAGTGTTTTTAGTTGTTTTCGCAGATCCGTGAACGGGGATCATTTTTGAAAACGTTGTTGTCTGTACGTGACAAATGCAAAATAAATTTGTTCTTAATGTTTTTTGTACATTGTTGTCATGTAAACCAGTGGTTCCCTAGAGATTTTCCTATGGGCTTTTATAATGGGGTTTTTATGAGTAAAATAAGGTCTGTGTTAAACATAACTTGTCTAGATTAGGACGTTTTGTTCTACGACTATAAAAAGGCTAAAGTTACTAACCTCTCTCTAAAATCTCTCCCTCTGTATTTTGAGGCACACGCACACACAGCACCTTGCCTGAGCCAATCAGCGTCCAGAAACCTTGACCAAGTGATCTCCCCCCCCTGTTTACTGTTTTTACTACATTACTGATTTGTGAACTTTAGTGGAACTGAAGGTGTACAAACAAACACGAAACACACATGAGTGTTGTCATGTGGTGAATCCGACCAATCATTGAACCCCTGTGTCGTCATCAGAACTCATGCAGCCGCTCTTGAGAAGCTGCGCTGGCTGAGTCCTGTGGCTGCTCTCGAATCGCTCTCGCGCTACTTTGATGGCATACGTCACAGTCACGTAGCGTCGGCGCTGTATCAAGTCAGACAAAATTTTTAACCGGCATGCACTGCTTCAAGTCAGACACCGATCGGTCTGCCCAGAGCTGCATGAAGTCGAACAAGTCTAGTATTTCAGTGCAGTGGGACACGGAGACTGACGCTGAAGCTAAAGCAGTTTAAACTGTTTATATATCGCATTTCGGACGAAGTATTTTGAGTTAATGCAAAAGTAAGTTTGCAATCCTTAATTATAGTCGATGAGGACTGCATTCGCTCTGGGAAACAAATTATTATGATATATACCATAGAGACGTGTGTATTCCCCGTGTGTGTTTGTATGTTTGTATACATAACTTTATTATTGTACATAATAGAGTTACACTTGCTTTATTATTACATGTTATGTTATTGTTTGAAGCGAAGTTCGCTGTATTTTTTTCTATATTTAATGAGAGAATTGTTGTAAATAATTTGCTATGCGCATACGCTCTCATAACCCCGACAGAGCCGCGCCATGCAAGCTTCGCAGCCTTACAATGTGTCAGATTGCAGCTGTGCGTGGCATATAACATAAATGTTACAGCCTACCTTACATTTGCTTTCAGTTTGTTCTAATAATGTGCATGTTTAATTATTATTGTTATTTTATCGTGCTACATTATTGCTCATATGTTTAATTGTTGTAATTATTATTATGTATATTCATGTTTATGTTACTGTTTATTTTATAGAAAACTACAACCATACAAGCCAGTCTGTTGAGTGGTGACAATAAATGGGTTATTCCCATAAAGTAATTGCATCTTCGTTTTCGTCTCTAATCGGACAGTCTTTGGTGGGTCAGCACCCTGAGCTGGCAACTTGTGTCTTATAAGTGGTACCAATCAAAAGGATTTTTTCATGGTCCTTCGAGCCGGAGCCTGGACTTACCAAAGCGATAGAAGATGTCACAATATGAGGAGGATGAGCCAACTGTGCGAGTCAGGAGGAAGACTGTCCTCCCCGCACGCTACAACGAGTATGATCTCATTGGCTTCACCCTCTCTAAGCCTGTTTCAGAACCCATGTTTCACTCACTCATTCAACCAGACTGGCAGAGGAAGGCGCAACTGGCTCTACTCCACTGCTTCCAGGTTATAAAGCTGACAGTCCGCTACAGTGGTCTGATGAGGAGTGTGAATCTGCATCAGACATCATAAGGAGAGAGAATAAGGATCTCATAAGGATCTCCGCAAAGTCCTGCAAATGTTACAGCAGGAAAGGGACACAGTTCAGAGCTCAAATTACCAATATGCAAAGGATCTTTCTCAGCTTAAGCAGCAAATGAAGCAGCTGCAAATTCAGATGGAGCATCAACGTCCTGGAAGTCAGCCCCTTTCGCCTGCCACCCCTACGAGGCACCAGTCGTCCTATACCTGCACCACGCGTCCAGCCACAGGCGTGTTATGATGAACCGAGCTTCAGACCTGTTCCAGTTCCGCGCCTCGAACCGCAAAAGGAGCATCAGACTGAGGACAAGCTTTAAAGTCCTCCACACCACCCAACTCCAGCATCTACCTCCAATATTAAACAGAGCTCTTCTTACCACTTTAGGTCACAAGGGGTTCAGAGATCAGAGGCACATTACTCACACAGACAAGAATACTTGAATCCTCCATACTGGGTCTCTCAAGACACTGCAAGACATCCACAAATGCCATGCCGGTCACTTATGCCATCACCTCCCCCTGAACTAGAACTGATGTATCGAGGTCCAACCCCCACGATTCCTGACTTTAAACATCCAAACCAAAGAGAGTTCTCATGACTAAAAATTGCTCTGGAAAATATCCCAGCTAATGCGACAGAAAGATTCAAATTCCAGATACTGATGGACCATCTGAAATTAGAGGACGCTCTGCTAATTGCTGACTCATACTGCCATTCAGAACACCCTTACACAAGGACAGTGGCTGCTTTAGATCAGCAGTATGGTCAGCCACATCAACTAGCTCTACAACGGATTGCAGAGTTAATGGATGGCACAATTAAAGCTAGTGTAGATCAGGAGGTCTTTAGACTTTTTGCTCTCAAGGTCCGTTCCCTGGTTGGCATGCTGGAACAATTAGGCCAGAAGGACAATTTCGAGTTACAAGGCAAGGCAAGGCAAGGCAAGTTTATTTATATAGCACATTTCATACACAATGGTAATTCAAAGTGCTTTACATAGAAGAAATTAAAACAAAAGAAATCAGAAAAATTAAAACAGTTTAGAATAAAAGATAAAATACAGAAATAATCAAATAAGATCAGAATAATTAAAACATTAAATAAAATACAGTACAAACAGTCGGACGAGCAGTGGCACAGTGCTCATTCAGTAAATGCATAGGTAAACAGATGTGTTTTGAGTCTGGATTTGAATGTGACTACTGTAGGAGCACATCTGATCTCTTCTGGAAGCTGGTTCCAGCTACGGCTGGCATAGTAGCTAAAAGCACACTCACCATGCTTAGAGTGAACCCTTGGTATTTCTAGCTGATGTGATCCTAGTGGTCTGAGTGATCTGTTGGGTTTATATTCAGTGAGCATATCTGCAATGTATTGAGGTCCTAGGCCATTGAATGATTTATATACCAGTAATAAGACTTTAAAATCAATTCTATATGTAACTGGCACCCAGTGTAAAGACCTGAGGACTGGTGTGATGTGTTCATATTTTCTGGTTCTGCTCAGAATCCTGGCAGCAGCGTTCTGTATGAGCTGCAACTGTCTAATGGTCTTTTTAGGAAGGCCAGTGAGGAGACCATTACAATAATCCACCCTGCTGGTGATGAAAGCATGCACAAGTTTCTCTAAGTCTTGACTGGAAACAAAGCATCTAATTCTTGCAATATTTTTCAGATGATAGTATGCTGATTTAGTTATTGCTTTGACATGACTACTGAAACTAAGGTCTGACTCTAGAGACACACCCAGATTCCTGACTTGATTTTTAGTTGTTTGACCCCTAGACTGAAGGTAAGCGTTCACCTTGAGAACTTCATCTTTGTTTCCAAACACAATGACTTCAGTTTTGTCTTTGTTTAACTGAAGAAAGTTTTGGCACATCCAATTGTTTACTTTCGCACTGTTGGTACTGGTAAATTGGTACTGTTTACCATCAATGCATTGGCAAAGGGAGTCAATGGGGCTGTAATCGTTAGGCGATAGGGCTAAGTAGAGCTGTGTGTCGTCTGCATAGCTGTGGTAAGAGATTTGGTTATTTCTCATTATAGTGTGGATCTCATGTGTTTCGGCTGCTTGGGAAGCTTCCGCATGACCTCAGATCAGGGTTTCGGAGGTTTGCACATCCACATCATGTGGCCATCCCTACACTTCTGGATTTTGCAGAATGGCTGGAGTTTGAAATCCAAGTTCAAGAGGACACTACAAGGTTTGCAAGCAATCAACATAGAGGGCCCTTAACACGAACAAGAGAGACTAATCAGCGACTCTAAGCCAGTCGCTAAAAGCACCACAATCTTTCTGAGCACAGAGAAGATGATTTCTGAGTCTACACCATCTGCTTCACCATTTAAGACTTCTCTAAAACCTTATTGCACCTACTGTGACAACAGAAAGCACTCCCTCAACAACTGTACCAACTTCAGGCTGCTTACTAAAGATCGAAAATAAAGCTGGATCAAAGACAACAACAGATGTTGGTGCTGTGGTAGAATTCATAAGTCAGCAGAATGTAACCTAAAAATGCGATGCAGGCAGTGCAACAGTCAAAACCTCATGGCTCTGCATGACATCAGTGCTGGGAAGCCAGAGAATCCAAAGCCTGTTCACAATGACACTGCTGATACCAACACCTGTCTGCTCAACACTATGAATGAGATTCTCCTGATTCATAAGCCGCCTACCAGCCGGAAAGTTCAACTTAAAATCATCAAAGTGATTCTCAGAAATGGAAAGAGGAAAATGGATGCATATGCAATCCAGGATGATGGATCTGAGAGAACTATCCTCCTCCACAATGCAGCTCAGCAGTTGGGCCTCAAAGTTCAGCCTGAAGACCTTCCCCTTCGAACAGTCAGGCAGGAGTTTCAAGTTCTGAGAGGTGCAGCAGTCTCATTTACAATCTCCCCAATGGCTCAGCCCTCTAAACAGTATCACATCAAAGGTGCCTTCACTGCTCAAAACCTAAGTTTAGCAGAACACTCACACCCAGTGAAGAATTAGAGGAAGAGATATCAACACCTTAAAGGGCTTCCATTGTATGATTTTGAAGCAGGCTGCCCCATGCTGCTCATTGGATCCGATTACCCCCATCTGATCACTCCCGTAGAACCAGTAAGGCTGGGCCCTCCAGGGGGACCAGCAGCTATAAAGATACGTCTTGGCTGGACGTTATAGGGCCTGGTCCAACACTTTCAGAAGGAGATGACTGAACAGCACTTTCTCTTCACTTCAGTCTCGTCCCCAGAATCAGAGTGGAGAAGTTATGGGAGATAGACGTACTGCCCTGGCGCAATGAAAAGATTTGCATCAGATCCAAACTGGACCAGGAGGAACTCTTAGAAAGGAAGACAATCAGGGTTGAGATGGATGGCGTTAAGCGGTATGCGACCCCTCTCTTGCGTGTCAAGAACATGCCTGAACTCAGAGCACCAAAAGAGGTCTTATCACAGCTGAGGGCCACCGAAAAGAGACTGACAAAAAATCCAGAGCAAGCAGCCGGTTATACTGCAGAGATTTCAAAACTGGAACAAGCAGGCTATGTTAACAAATTGCCACAGAATGCTGAGACAGTTCCTTCCTGCTCCTGGTACATCCCACATCAAATGGGGCAGCACAATGGGAAAATTTATGTTGTAAAGCAAAGCTTCCAGGTATCGTCAAGATATGTATACCACAGACCTTGTATTACTCATAATTTGTAAAACTCCATTATAAAAACCAAGGGTTTTGTGATTCATTGCGACAATGGCATTTGTTAAAGATAATTATAAAACGGATAGTTCTGGTCTTTGATTCTGATTGGTTGAGCTGCATTCCAAGCCGTTGTAAATTACAAACATACACCTGTGATCTCATTACATCAGTATTATTGATTTGTTTTAATGCACAGGCGAGTTTTCTTATCGTTTCCATTGGAACAAACATCCCCAATAAGTTCCGATAATGATAATGACAGAAAAGGCAACGTTCCACTGTTGTGTTTGGGAATAGCTTCCATTTACTGCAAAATCATTGTGGACTTATGAATAAATCATTATGCATAAGATAATATAATGCATCAAGCCATATTTCCCATAGACCTTTAACCCTTGGTAGGTTACGAGATTAATCAAAGAAAATGCACTCACCCAGATATTTGGTTAATGTTTGGCCTCAAATGCCAAACCAAGGATTGATCTCCATCAAACACTGAGAAGATGAAAAAGGTGTGTGTTTAATCCATCACCAAAACATTATTTAATAATCTCTAGGATTTAAAATTATGATAATAGAAACAGGGCCACTCTTAATATGCAGCACAGTTTCATATCCCAATCAAACTGTATGTGTTAATGTATTGACATTCTTTTGAGCATGACAATGAATTAAAGACTTAAATTTGAATACCCACGAGGGAATGCTATTTCAGTTCTTTTAGCTTCATAAATAAGAAGTACTTCATAAATAAGAAACAAAAACTGTTTGTTACATTGTTCCAACATGTTTACCAGGTACTAATATAAAGCAACTGCACATAGCTGATATACTTTCTTAAAAATAAATAAATAAAGTTGCATGATAAATCTATTGTAATGCTGTTATAAAAGCAAAAATGAACAAATGAAAAGACCTGTTTGTTATTTGCAGTTTTTTCAAGGATCAGAGAAGACATTTCATATCTTCTTGTGAATGGCAATCGACCCTGAGCCCCTTGAAACAGCCACGAAACAGCCTTGGGCTTTTTGGGACCCTTTCATTTAAAGAAATTAAATGATATTTTTACATTGAGGTCAGTCATATAATTGGGCTATTTCATAATGATGCATTATAATAATTTAATGGATCCGGACCAAGACCAAACCTGATGAGATAGGCCTACATAAGATCAGTCGATACAGTTCGAGTGAATCATTTTTTGATTCCTCGCTATTTAAAAGCACTTTTATTAGAATATTTACAAGAAATGATGATAGTGCCTTCTTAAAAAATAAAATGACACATAATGGGTCTGTTTACAACTGGTCACTTCATGCTGATAGCTACCCAATTGTAAAAAGACCAGGGGCCTCATTTATAAACGTTGCGTACGCACTAAAGAAGGCGTACGCCGCTCTCTATGCAATAATTGGTATTTATAAAAAGCAAACTTGACGGGAAAATGTGCTGTCCTTCACGCAAGCTCTGACCCAGGCGTAGGCCTATGCACAAAGACGGGTGAAATGAGAAATGGTGACACCGTCGGCAGATGGAAGAAACATGTGAAAGTGTGTGAAACTGTAAAAGAAATGGCAATACTGCCTCTCATAAATAACATGAAGACTTCACAAAGCAAGTCTTACAATTGACAGCCTACATGAACACCCTTTTGATCGATCTGCAGTGTAAAACAAACAAAATCAAATGAAGATAACAACAGAAATGCAAATTAACAAATATTTGCAAAAATAAAAGTGAAATATATTCTGCTATAGTAATTATTGCATGTTATGCAATTCATCCTCATAACACATCTGTAGCTTGTCAGATGCAATCAAATGGATGGTAATAAAATGCCATGCCACCAGAATGCGTAAGGCAACCTTTTGCTACTCAAGTGCCTTTTTTGGCATTAATGCCCACACTGTGCCCTCCAAACAACATTTTACTCCTCTTTTCCACCTCGCCAATGATCATTTCTACTTCACATTAAGTGAAGTTATGTTTCTTGGTTTTCCTCTCTGTGTTTGCCATGATTTCGCAATCAATGAATATTAACTTGTGGGCGTTTCACGGACTATTTATGGGCAACTATGGGCGTGACATGAAGCCGCAAAAGCGGCGCTACATTTAGAATTGATTGTGATTTATTAAAGGTGCTCTAAGCGATGTCGGGTGACGTCACTTCTTGTTGACGTTTAAAGTATTGTCAAACAAAACGGAGGCTAGCTCGACCCTCCCTCCTCCTCAACCACGCACTAACCTCCCAAACCCACCCCCAAATCCTTGTCTGTTATTGGCTGGAACAGTTTGTTATGTTTCGTGGTGTGGGTTAGCCCATTTTGTTTTTGTTGCCGTTTGTGGAGCCTGGGGTGTCTTTTTACAGTGTGTTCAGGGGACAGGCAGCCAGCGGATAGTGAGGAGATGTTTGCTGTATGTGACAAAAAATGTTTTGGCCTAAAAAACGCGTGACATCGCTTAGAGCACCTTTAAGGAAAAACTGCGTAAGATGCGTAAAACTGCGCACAGTTTTATAAATCTGAATATTTCTGTGCGTATGCACATCCTATGTTTCATCCGTACGCCACTTCTGACGCAAATCCTAGTCAAAGTTTTATAAATGAGGCCCCAGGTGTAAATGCCAGAAAAGCTTTCAAGACGGTTTTAAAGCTGCAGTCCGTAACTTTTTAGGGTTAAAAATGATCCAAAATACATTTTTGAGCAAGTATATAACTAGCCAGTGTTCAAAACTATCTGCTTGCCGTAGCTCGATTCAAAATGGTAAGCTTGTCGTACTGGTGGTACTGGTGGATTTCCGCGGGAAATTCAAGCATGTCTTTGGGTCATTACGTCACATCTGTAGGCTACACAAGGAGGAGTTTCGGCTAGTAGGCTATATTGCGTGTGAGGATGTTGGAGGTGGAGATTTATAGCCTTTTCTCACAGCACTTGATATAATTAAACTTATCAATTTGATGGCGGATACAGAAAGGTGGAGATTCACCCGATTGTAAAATGCAAGACTTCGGAGTGGCTACAGAAAAAAAAAAGAGACTGCAACCGTCCTATGCAAAATAGAAAGGAAGGTGGCGTGAACTCCGTGTTTTGAAGGGGTTCAAAACGAACGCAAAGACGGCAATTTTTTCTGCTGGACAGATCAGACATTTCAATGGTTAATAACAGCAGAGCACTTGTTCGCTTAATTCATACAGTTACGGAGTACTGAACTACAGGTAGCCCTAATACACATTAAATGTACTCACGCAATGCTGATGTTGTTAACATTAGCAATTTGAGAACAAAGTAGGCTATAATTTGCACAGTTTGACGTGATATGATGAGCGATCGTTAGATGTAATCAGTGCGATTTACATGCATTTTTCCCCTTAGTTGGTCAGAACAAAAGTGGATGTTAGCCTAATTACTTGTTCAGAAGACATTTTCCAGTGAAAATTCTTATGTTGGTCATACTTTCAAAAAGTAGAATCTGTGATTCCAATCACAGTGTCCACACCGCAGTGACTGACAGCACATTCTCCTCGACCGCGCTGTGCAGTGCCGAGGCACAACCATAGACAGTAAAAGAAAGGCACAACCCACGTAAAGTTGATAATCCCACGAATAACTTCAGATTTCGAACAGAGATGGCGACAAAGAGGAAAAGCTACGGACTGCAGCTTATTCGATCGCTCAAACCACTTCAGAGGTGGTCTGGTCCGCATTCCAGACGAATTAGAAAAGTGTGAATGCATCTAGTTTTTGAAACCATTTTTTCTCCAGATTTTACTCCTGCCAAAATGCTAATAAAAAATAAATAAAAAAAAACGTGTGAAATCGTGTGGCTGCTATACAGGTCCTTCTAAAAAAATTAGCATATTGTGATAAAGTTCATTATTTTCCATAATGTAATGATAAAAATTAAACTTTCATATATTTTAGATTCATTGCACACCAACTGAAATATTTCAGGTCTTTTATTGTTTTAATACTGATGATTTTGGCATACAGCTCATGAAAACCCCAAATTCCTATCTCAAAAAATTAGCATATTTCATCCGACCAATAAAAGAAGTGTTTTTAATACAAAAAAAGTCAACCTTCAAATAATTATGTTCAGTTATGCACTTACTTGGTCGGGAATCCTTTTGCAGAAATGACTGCTTCAATGCGGCGTGGCATGGAGGCAATCAGCCTGTGGCGCTGCTGAGGTGTTCTGGAGGCCCAGGATGCTTCGAGAGCGGCCTTAAGCTCATCCAGAGTGTTGGGTCTTGCGTCTCTCAACTTTCTCTTCACAATATCCCACAGATTCTCTATGGGGTTCAGGTCAGGAGAGTTGGCAGGCCAATTGAGCACAGTAATACCATGGTCAGTAAACCATTTACCAGTGGTTTTGGCACTGTGAGCAGGTGCCAGGTCGTGCTGAAAAATGAAATCTTCATCTCCATAAAGCTTTTCAGCAGGTGGAAGCATGAAGTGCTCCAAAACCTCCTGATAGCTGCATTGACCCTGCCCTTGATAAAACACAGTGGACCAACACCAGCAGCTGACTTGGCACCCCAGACCATCACTGACTGTGGGTACTTGACACTGGACTTCAGGCATTTTGGCATTTCCTTCTCCCCAGTCTTCCTCCAGACTGTGGCACCTTGATTTCCGAATGACATGCAAAATTTGCTTTCATCCGAAAAAAGTACTTTGGACCACTGAGCAACAGTCCAGTGCTGCTTCTCTGTAGCCCAGGTCAGGCGCTTCTGCCGCTGTTTCTGGTTCAAAAGTGGCTTGACCTGGGGAATGCGGCACCTGTAGCCCATTTCCTGCACACGCCTGTACACGGTGGCTCTGGATGTTTCTACTCCAGACTCAGTCCACTGCTTCCGCAGGATCCCCAAGGTCTGGAATCGGTCCTTCTCCACAATCTTCCTCAGGGTCCGGTCACCTCTTCTCGTTGTGCAGCGTTTTTTGCCACACTTTTTCCTTCCCACAGACTTCCCACTGAGGTGCCTTGATACAGCACTCTGGGAACAGCCTATTTGTTCAGAAATGTCTTTCTGTGTCTTACCCTCTTGCTTGAGGATGTCAATGATGGCCTTCTGGACAGCAGTCAGGTCGGCAGTCTTACCCATGATTGTGGTTTTAAGTAATGAAACAGGCTGGGAGTTTTTAAAAGCCTCAGGAATCTTTTGCAGGTGTTTAGAGTTAATTAGTTGATTCAAATGATTAGGTTAATAGCTCGTTTAGAGAACCTTTTCATGATATGCTAATTTTTTGAGATTTTGGGTTTTCATGAGCTGTATGCCAAAATCATCAGTATTAAAACAATAAAAGACCTGAAATATTTCAGTTGGTGTGCAATGAATCTAAAATATCTGAAAGTTTAATTTTTATCATTACATTATGGAAAATAATGAACTTTATCACAATATGCTAAGTTTTTGAGAAGGACCTGTATATGGCGGCGCTACCGCAACATGCATTGCCGCAGATGAATATTGCTTTGTGTATTTCAAGACAAAGCCTACGATATCACCATGCTGCTCTCTCTCTCTCTCCTATTGCGGTTCCGTCCTTTATTATTTAGTTATTTAACCTTTGTCCATCATTTTAAAGGAAATTTGAAAAGGAAAGAATTTAGCTATTTTTAACCATGAAGGTGAGCCAGTGGATATCACACAAGCAAGTGCAAATTATGACGGGAAAAAGTCTTAAACCCCACTCAATTATTCACTAGCCAACAGAAAGTGAAAGTAAATTACGAACATCTGACGCTGCATTAAAGTTCATATTCTCTCAGAGACGCGAGCTGTGCTGTAACGGCAACTGTCTTAATTTATTTTCTTAATATTTATCTTGTGGTAATACGTGCATTTTTTTTAAAGAGAAGTATTTCGTGTAAAACAAGTAGGCCTAGGCTAGTTTTTGAAACGATGATGCTAATCTAACTATTTCTATTTAATTTCCTCGCAGCTCGTTATGAGGTTATGCGTTTTTAATTTTAATTTAAAATTATTGCGGGGCAAATTAATTGTAATAGCGTAGCCTATTAATTTAATAATAAAAGTAGTAATAATAATAATTTAATATATTAATGGGGATGTCAAATCATCTTGATTAGGCCGATAGCTGATCTATCGGCATCAGCACATGGTTTGATCATCGATCATCTCGATCAGCACAACCTGGCAAGGGGTTATCGCGGGGCCTCCAACAAGCGTCCGTGCCACTGCTTATAGTGTTTCTTGAGTTAAGAAAAAGCTGTACTTATTCAAAGAATTGCAAACAAACAAGCAGAGACGGTCGTGTGGCACTTCATTTACGATAGAGGCAGGGCGGAGTTATGAGGTTTACCTGACAGTTTAAGTATCCAATGCAGATACAAGGTTCAGTCACAAGCTCTTTTTAATACGTTTTATTGGTTAAATATTTGCAAAACCCATAGACAGATGTAAAGGGTGACCAATAGTAATGTTTTTTTTTTAAAAAAAGGTTAAAAATGGAAATATGAGGTTTGTGCCAATATTTAAATTGTTAAATTATATATTAGTTGTCTTACAGCGTTGTACGATGGAAATACTAATAGGGCTTAATAATTAAAAAACTGCAATATGCTCGCACATCCAGGGGATACCTGTAAATACGGCCCTGCTTTATAGTCCCCATTAAAATAAGTTTTTGGCTTTTAGTACGAATAGCCTATGTTAGTCTTAGTTATCTATAGGCTCGTGTGCTTCAAAACAATGACAAAATTCGCATTTAGAAGATATAAGCATGATATGGATGAATGATTTTGATGACATCACTCTGCACTTCAACTTCTCATCAGATTTCCTATCCAATCAAATGCTCTCTAGAATCTAAAGCCCCACCACCTACATTATGAATAGATGCTGAAGCTGTGCGCATAAAATCGGTCACTTGTTCACACATTTATTATTTTCTACATGAATGGCACTTAGTGCACTATATAGGGGATAGGGAACAATTCAGACAGTGTAATGCTTTCCATTGAGGCAAATGAAGTCTGGTTTCATGTTAGTGTCATGTAACAGACACAGTCTGCTCCGGTCCAGAGACACGAGAACACAGAGCGGATCTTGTGCCTGCGTCGGTGCAGAACACAAAATGTATCAGACCCGTTTGAATTCTGCAGGATGCTATATTTTAAAGCTATATGGAGAAGATTTTAGAAGGAAACTGCGGCTTTACCGAGCTCAATGGCTCTGGCCGAGTTGTGACAAACAAAATGCTATTGGCTATTTTAAAAAGGGGGAGGGGCTGATCGATAAGTCCCGCCCTGTCTCCCTTTCAGTGGAAATTACGTCAACATATTGAATAATGTCATTAAATTGTTAATTTATATAGTAATTTTCTTACAGTGTTTTACTATTAGAGTGAAATAATAATAATAATTAAACCATGCACTATGCTTGCATGTCCAAGGGGTGCCTATAAATCCGGCCCTGATTTTGCTTTAATTTCAGTTAAGAGGGGCAGTGGAAATTAGACCATGAGTGAGCTAATACACAAAAGATGCAGAAATGGAGACAACTGTAAGAGCGAGCCAGAATGGAGGCATGAGAGGAGATGCTGCACGTTCATTAGTCTTTGGCGAACTGCTCCTCGAGTTTCGGCTCATCTGCATGAAGACGGGCTTCTCGTGTCCCTAATGAGAGAACCTAGATTCAGTTACATTACCAAAACCCCCAGCAGCATGAGCCAATCGATCCCAGGTTTACCCCAGCGAGTCTCACTAACACTGCTGCTCTGAATACTATGATTTGGGTGTTGCGGGGGGCTGGTTCCTGTTAGAGAGATGATGTGAGAAGAAGATGAGGCAAAAGCTGCTGAACTGGAGATGGACACACCCTGCACTGCTCAGCAAAACATATCTTAGTAGCCTTTTTGTAGTTTTTATTTACTTTTTTTTTTTACATAAAACCAAACAGTTCGTTTAAATCAGGGGTGTCCAAACTCGGTCCTGGAGGGCCACTGTCCTGCGGAGTTCCTCTCCAACTTGCCTCAACACTCCTGCCTGGAAGTTTCGCTTAGTAAGACCTTGATTATCTGCTTCAGGTGTGTATAATATGGGGGTAGAGCTAAACTCTGCAGGACAGTGGCCCTAATCTAAATGCTCTGCTAACTGGAAAATGCATTATAGTGCTGGGCCATTGCTTAGCTTTGAGTTGTCTCCCTAAAAACGACCCAGAACAACCACATATCATCCCCCTAAGAACCACTAAACAATCTTTTTTAATACTGAGGGGGAAGGGTCACATTTTAGGAGTTGCAATAAATTCACAAACTTATTGTGTTATTTTAATTTGACATTACTCCTAAACCGGATATGCAAATGCAGCGCATACAGGTCGATAGTTTGCTTTATTGTGTGTGGCAGTGGGCAACAGGAGTGTGGAGATCCATATATTAACCACTGCAGGTGTAAAAGCCTTTCCTTGTACCAGTTCCAGGAGTGCTTTTACTCCGGTCCACTCTGCACTGGTCTCTCTCTCTGTGGCAGGACATTAGTTTGATGTGGACTGAGTAACCTGCAGCAGGTCACTACTCTCCCCTTCTGTCATAATACGTCTTTATATCTCTCCAGGTTCAGATATCACTGATGCTTAGAAAAAAAGGGAGAAACCAGTTAAGACCAGTAATTACTAAAATGTTTCAAAAATATCAACATTGAATGGAATAGGCATTTTTACATAAAATGTAATTAAATATTTTTGAAATAATTATAATAATTTTGATTTGAAATAAATGGCAACATTTATAGACATTTTCAAATAAAATGTTACTAAAAATAAATAGATTTAAATAAATAAAACATGCCACAATTTAAGGCATATTTTAAAGGCATAGTTCACCCATAAATTAATATTCTGTCATTTACTAATAATAAAATTGAATTTGAAATCAATAAAAAAAATTTTATTGAATTAAACAAGCAATTCCATGAGGCCATTGACTTACATAGTAGGAAAAAGGAAGTCAATGGCTTTAATCAAATGTCTGGTTACCAACATTCTTCAAAATATCTTCTTTTGTGTTCAGCTGAAGAAAGAAACTCATACAGGTTTGGAACAACTTGTGGCTGAGTAAATGATGACAAAACAAACTATCCCTTTAACCCTCTGGTGCTGATCATGTGGTGGTCAAAAATGACAGACTGTTTTATGGGATTTTATGGTGCTAAATTATATTTATGGATTAAATTATGATCCATTTATGCCAAAACATTTACCAGGTGTCGGACCATTCAGATGAAGTAAAAAATAGAATAAAATAAAAAAAACACCAGAGTGTTGTTCAAATATAATTGAATTTTAATTTAAAAAAAGTTAACAAAATCATTAAATAAAATTGAATTAAAAAAATTAAAAATAAATGAATAAATAGCCCAAAATTGTACACATTTTAAATAAAGTTATATTTTAAGTAAACAAATAACCATATTTATTTCACAGATAGATGGCACTTTCTGATTTAAACATGCAATTCCATGTGGACATGTGACTACAATGTAGCAAACTGTTGGAAAAAAGTATCGCCGCATATTGAATACTTTTTCATATATTTTATAAATTAGCATGCAGTACGCTATGTAGTATATACTTTGAAGAAAAACAGTATTCAATTCTGCACAAAGCCTTTGAGTAGAGGAAACCGGTGTTTCCATTTTATTTGGAAGCTGCAGCCCATTAGCAGTAGTTTTGTTGTGTGGGAGTGGTTAATTTGGCCTGTAATTGAATTATTCTCTACTTTGATTGGCTTGACAGACTTATTCAGCATATCCTGTTTAAAATCACTCATACTTCCTACGCCTAGATTTAATGGACTGGGAGGGCACGCCAAAAAATAATGACAGTATTTGGTTTTTTTTTTACAGAAAATGAGAAAGTCTCTTCCAAAAATTACAAAACAATTGTCTGATTCATGAATGAATCCTTCTTTTGAGTCAGATCTTTGCAATGAATCATTGATCCAGTTCACAAAATCGTCTGAATGATTCTACATGAATCGGACTGATCTGACTGCCACTGACACAATGGCTTCAGAAGATATTGTTAAAAAGGACTCATTTTGAAAGGGTTTGGAACAACAAAAAGAGAATTTTTTCTGACATAATTTAAGTTTTTAGTTGAACGATTCCCTAAATTCACAGGAGAGGTGTAATGGTCAGCATGGATTTCTCTGCGAGTCGTTCTTTAAAGCTCACTGAGGGAGTATCAACAGCCACCCTCTCCTCATGCTGACGGTTTTCTCTCTTTCTAAAAGAGTGAGAACGCACTGAAAGAAATCAATGGATTGTGGAAGCACACAGGTACACTGTTAGATGTAAAGAGGTAAACAACCGAGGTAATAATAGAGTCCGGAATCTACGAAATGGTCTTAAAAGCCTCTTCACAAGCTGAGCTTTTAAAGAGCAGGAGAGAACCGTCCAAACTCTAGAGTTGCCATTTTAGGGCCACGGGATAGAAAACCACCATAGATGGATTTTTCACTTGTCCCCTCATTCTCTCTCTCTCTCTCTCTCTCTCTCTCTCTCTCTCTCTCTCTCTCTCTCTCTCTCTCCCCTACTATATCTTACTTTGCTGATCCTGATGAAGAGGGAACAAGAGGAGGAAGTCTGGAGCCATCACTATGTCCTTATTGCAGCAGAAAAAGGGTCTGCTCAGGTCCTGCCAGTAATTGTGGTCAGGGCACTATGACCTTACTGATGTGTGTATGGAGACTCTCTGAGAGGGAGGCGGGGCACAATATTTATCTCTTATGGGAGGATGAGACTCTGCAATCACAGCAGTCGGCCAACAACATCCATCCTCCTCTTGTACCCTTTCAGAAAGCCTTGAGTGTCTCTGAGCTACATGGAAAATTACAACAGGCACAGCTAGATCTGTAACACATGGGGGAAACAACTCTTTAATATCAATAGAACTAAATGAGATTTGAAATAAAGTAATTTCATGTTGCATATCTCTGGATTTTCATAAGAGATCTCATAATCATAAGATTCCTGCAATCAAAAGTCAGAGATCTCAGTATGAGCTCTAATATTTCTCATCAGATTTTAAGTTATACTATCCACTTTCACTTTATAGCACTATATGTATGTAAACTATTTTTCCATGAAATTTAAGAAAGTCTAAATTGATTCTTACTGTAAATGAAACGGTTCTCCTGATCCATAAAAGAGCAACTTGTGAGCTTTCAAAATTTCTGCTGGAGCAAAAAAAGGAAAGAAAAATTACTAATTAGATATTTTTAAACATGTCAATAGATAGCGGTGATATTAAATAGAGATCAAATGCAGTCATTTGCATGGGCTTCTCAGTAAACTCAATAAAGTTTTAGAAGAGATTTCAAAGTCTCTCACACTGTGCTTGGATTTGCCAAAGTCTGCAATCAAAATTCAAAGATCTCAATTTGAACTCCTATTTCTCATCAAATTATAGAGCTATACGTTATCTACATTCATTCTTAATGTCAACAATTTCCTATTTGTGGTCATTACATTTTAAGAGAAACATCTGAGAAAAGATTTATGTTTATTGTAAATGTCTATGGAGCAATGAAAGAGCCGAAAGGAAACCCAGACAAATTAGTTTTTCTCCTGGACAGCAAAAATATTCAATGGAGAGCAAATGCAGACCTTTGTTTGAGTCTCCTGCTTCTCATATTTATTCTGCTGAGAAAAAGACCCAGTGATATCACATGTGCCTCCTTCAGAGTTTCAGAAGAGATCTAAATGTCTCAAACTGTGCTCAGATTTGCAGATTTAGTCTGAAATCAAATTTCAAAGATCTCAATATGATCTCAAATATTTCTCATCAAACATTACCAAATGATCTGAGTCATGCTACTCGGATTCGTTGACTGTAACATTTGTGTTCACCTAAGGAATTTAGCAGGAAATTTTAAAGACAAAATTGATACTCACATCTGAGATCTCCATTAAGTCTCCTGAGCTGTGAAAGAGCAGCCTCTGAGCAATATCATTTTCCTCTCATACCTTTAACTATAGTAACATTTGAGTCTATTTTTACTTATTTTATCAGGAAAAATCCAAGAAAATGTATATATATAATATCTCAGTTGTTTCTTCTTGATAGCAATGAGGTTAAATGAAGACTTGAATTTCTCTTTATACTCTCATTTACAGCGATCTCACATGTGGCTCCTCAGATCATAGGACCAGTTGCAATGAATCATTTCAGATGATACCAAACATAATATATCTGTTATAACCTGAATAATCAGGTTAATAATCTGAATTTATAACCTCATGACCTAACAACAAGATGAAGTATCAAGGAATCCAAATTAACAGAGAATTATACATATGAAGAATCATATTGGAGAAAAATGACACAATGAATCATGTCACCTTTGCCACGCTCCTATTCTATAAAAACCATACTTGGGTAAATTGTACAATCCTTGCCTTTTGTGCATACATGAGTCATGAGTTGTTCTGCCTCATGAGCTCAAAGTTCATGGTCACTTTCGATCTATCCGTGTCCACCTACAGCTCATGAGTCTGGCTACAGTCACTTCTGCAAGTGTCACAGAGGTGTCTGGTGACCATTTCTCTCTCTCATCTCACACTCAACTAATGGACCGCTTTGCCCCTCCCCTCTTTTTCTCCATCTCGGACTGGGAGGTAGTGAGAGGAGGAGAGGAGGCAACAGCCCACCGTTCCCCTGGGCCCTTCTACACGGCTCAATAGCTCAGCTCCTGGATGGGATCATAACCCTGAGTGCTGGCCAAGAGAAGAGCCGCTTCTCCTCACTGCAGGGTGGAGTTTCCTCCAGGAGAACAAACTCACTCGAACCCCACCATGGCTGAGCGTAGGGTGGTCCCGATTGTGGTTTTGCTTCTTGTCCTGGTTGCACCAGCCCTGAGCGGATGCCCAAGCGCCTGTCGCTGTTCCTTTGCCATGCTGCAATGCCTGGAGTTGGACAGGATCACCAGCATCCCGGCGTTGGCGCCACTGGAGAGTGAAAACGTCACTGATATGTAAGTTGAGTTTGGTGTACAAATCTGTTCGATGAGCTGCTTGATAAAAGTTGCTGAGACTTCTGAGGAAGTTCAGTGTGGTGCTCGATCTTGCAAGGAGATGGAACAGGTGGCGAGTTCAATCAAAGTGATTGGCCTTCATGAATTTTCATGGAGAAATCTGGGCATTTGGATGTATAGTTTGTGCATGCGTTCCCTGGTTTAGCCTAGAGGGTTTTTTTCTGGCAGGCCAATCTAATTGTCAGACCTGCATTTACTGCTTTATAGTACATTTCATTTAATTTGTGGAATCAGGACCTAATGCACTGAAAGCAGAATTTTCCCCAAACAAGGAAATCCTTGGAAACTAATCAAGGGCTGGAGGGAAAGTGGCCTGGTATTTTGTGCTGCCGAGCTTCTCTTTAAGTGCCTTTAAGAGTGTCAGGTACATAATCTATTCTCGGAAATGGTGAGAAAAACATCTCAATGTTCATGTGTGTAGTCAGACAGATGTTTCCCAGAGGTGTAGGTGTTTTAACACTGATACCAAGCCTTGCAGAATGTTGCACTTCATTCAGAATAGTGTTTATATGATTATGGCACTTACCTCTTACAATCTTTATCTCCCTATGTTTCATGCATTCTCTCGTTCTCTTCCCTTCAGTGTAAATATTGCAATTTTTTAATGGAAAGCAAAGGAATTTATTTTTTTAAGTAATACTACATCTTGTTTTCTTATTAATTATGTCAATTGGAGTGTTTTATGCAGTCAGTGTTTTCGCATTATTTAGTGGTTTTTAGATGTGTGTTTGTTTGGGTCACAATGTGCGCTTCCCATATATGTGTATCACTCACAGATCCTGGAGACTTTTTTTCTTTTTGATGAACTGTACACCATCATGTGCCTTTTCATTGTGCCACCTGTATTATGCTCATGAGCTGTTTTTAGAGATCATGTGTTCAGGATCTGGTTCACTTGGTGCCCTGGTAGAGATGAGACAAATAATACATTATAAAAAAAAAATAAAAAAAAACTTGGTTCAAATAAGCAGGGAACGTAAAGGGAATCTGGGTTCAAATCCCAATATAATATTATGTTCTAATAAATCTGGCTTAAATTTAAGTTCCATGCAATTTCATTATACAGAAAAGAGCAACTTTGATATTTTGATAACTCCTGTTTCCCATGTAGAAAAATAATGCAATATGAGATTCAAGCAACATGAGAATGAATAGATGCAGCTCAAATGACACCATTTTCAAATGAAAATGGCTTATTTCTGCTATTGCTTTTAGACAAACAACCAAATTATAAAATATTTTATTCTTGGAAGTTGCACTGAAATCAGTTTAGGTCAAAATTGATCAATCAGTGCTTTGATCAATAATTAGGATAATTCAATAATATATATATAGAACAGCCAATAACTGTAAAGTATATGCAATAGAACAATGTCTGACGTCATCACTGTATTTTTATTGTAAAGTTCTGCACGGCTGCCATTGTTGTGTGTCTCAGTACACCTGCTCAAGTGTGATTCTCTGAACTCCAGTAGAGTCATTTACTACAAGCATTCAATCAATAAATGAGAATGCTCTTTCGCCACGTGTTTACACAGAACACTTTGTGCCCGTAAAAACGCAGCATTTCGCTGTATTAGTGAGACGGGCACAGCACTTCTACCAGGGAGGAAAACAAGAGACCATTAACTTCATACCAGCGGCAGAAATACATCATTCATCATGCTGTAAATTCCATTCTGCGAATTGCTTGTGAATGCCCCGCTGAAAACAATAGATGAAATATTGCCCACTCGACTCGATTCAATAAGCCAAAGCAGTTTGAGATGTCGTCCCACCTGCTCTGTAATTGCATTATGGCTCTCTGGGTCAATCAGACGCTAATAAATATCTGTTTGTGCTTCTTGAACACAGCTGGACCGAATCACAGATCAAAAGATTCCAGTGAAGTCAGAAGAAATGTCTTTAGTTATCAGCTTCTATATTCGAAAAGATTATTTATGTACAAGTAAGAGAGGATATAGCCTAACGCAGGGTTATTATTATCAGCATGACTGTGTGTATATTCAATGCCTCACTACACAATAAAACACTGGTTATATTATATCCCACCTCTTTAAAGCTGTAATTTAAAAAAAGAAACATTTCAGGGCCATGGTACAGTTAATGCAATCATTTGCACCTACTTGATTATGTATTGACCATGAGAGAAGCACTACAGAAATCAGAGAATGCATCATATGGAATTGATTTTTTTATGTATTAAACATCATGTGAGTTTATCAAGATGGTTTATAAAAATATTTCTGATATTAGATCTGTGGTTTATTTGTCTTTTGCCAATGTCAAGTGCTGCTGCCAGCATGCAGACACTGACACACGGGATGAAGTTTTCTAGATGATTAGAGACTAAAGTACTTAGAGTACTTTCTGTTAGTGGATATTTTTAATACAACTCTGTTGCATTGAATTATGGAACAGCTATATGTTTAAGCATACATCATACATGAGTTGTCTCATTTGAAAGGCTGCATCCTCAGCATACATCATAGGATGTCTTATTTCAGAACAGTAACCATTATAAAAATGAATTTGGAATCTAGTGCAGCCTCGAAATGAGGCGCATAGACTCTATACTTTGATTCAATGAGCCATTATGAAAAAATGTTCTCAAAAAGAATCTGAGTTCTCATTCCTGGAAGTACAAGTGATGTTCAGTTAAACTGCTTGTGTGGAAATGAAAAAGTAATCGATTTCAAAATACTTCACTGATGGTGTTTATAATAATGGCTGCAAGGGCACAACACTATTTAATATAGGCTAACTCACAGAGACCTGGAATCACACACTTTAATGAAACACAATTCAGGAATCTTAGAGTGGAGATGAAGCAAGTTTCTTCTAGCTAAATGTACTCTAATGTACATTAGATGTAAAATGTACTCTAGATAATGAATTAATTTAAATATTTGTACAACAAAATATTAAGAACAAATGTCATTATGTGGCTGCATTTCCATGTTTCTCAGCATTTCAAAAAAGCAAGATCATTATATGAAAACTACTTTATTTCAATATATTCCTGATTTAAACAGGATATTCAATGAAAAATAGATGGTATCATGAAAAGGGGGTTTTACATACCAGATTGGAGTCAGGTGTTTGGAGGGGAAGGGTTGAAAGTTGAAGATGGATTTGTGACATAATCTGAAAAGGAAAGTCGTTTTAGAGATGAAGCAAGTTTGTTGCATTTGATCATGCAAACAAAATCAGAAATAATGTGTACCAATAAAATATATCAGAAACAATCGGTAAACAAACAGTTTCAGATTAGAAATAATGGCATTGAGCATAAATATTAGAACATTATTTAGTTGAATTTCAACCTGTTCTTTCATTTCAACCCTATAGTTACATAGAGAATCAAGCAAACCTGGAGAACATCACAGACATAGACCTCGCCAACTACAGAGAACTGAAGAACCTGTAAGTATTTAAGACTACAAAAGATGTAAAGGTGGAATAAAGTCAATGTTGAAAATGTTTTTTGCTGCTTCATATTTTTGTGGAAATTGTGAGAACAGCATCTTTTGAACAATGTAAAAGTCTAAGATTCTACATTTATTTCCAATTAATAATTTACACTGACAACAAAAATTTGAATGGTATTCCAACTTCTCATATTCAAAAAGTCAATTATCTGGCTGACTTGTGTATATATTTCAGGACGGTCACAGATTGTGGGATGGTGTACATCTCCGAAAATGCCTTCCAGCATAATTTCAAGCTGCAGTATGTGTGAGTGTTCTTTACATATACTACTGGCCTTCCCACAATACACTTGGGTCTCAGGGCTTGTACCTGTCAATCACTTCAAATCCTCTTCCCTTCTTATGAGTGAAGCTGCTTTATTGGTCTCAGGCGGTAAAAACCCCAGACACATTTAAAGTTAGTTAGCAACTGAATGACTGTTAAGGAAAACATTTTTACATTTCACTTCCAGAAATCATTTTCTTGCATTTATTTCCCCTAATTAAAAGAAATTAGCAGAGATTTGTTGTTCATGATCATCATGTCATCAAGGGCGTAAGAACAATCTGAAAATTGTGTTTGGTGGGATGCAGGGGACATTACAAAATCAGCTTGGCTCTTGAATGTTAATTGAGTGACATGACTTCCAGTTGTTCTAATTCTGTCATTATTTATTCATTTTCATGTCATTCCAAACCTGTACGCTGTTTCTTTTCTGGAATTTTAGGAGACTTTTTTGAAGGTAGCCATTGACTTCCATAATATTTTTTATTGACTCAATCTTTATTTTTTCTGTCCATTGATCAAGTCAATGGGAATCTTTAAACGTTTTGAATTTAGTGTCCATGTGGAATTTATTTATTTAGCTTGATAACCATGAATTATCACTAGATGGAATTGAAGTTTAAAAACAGCAGAAAAATCGCAAAAGATAATGATAATTTCCCCAAAACTGTGGGGACAATAATGGTTTTTATGCCCTTGATCTCATCCAAATCATGTATACAACAAATCAAATTTCACTTAAGAAATCTTATAGAATCTCCACAACAATTGAATAGAATAGAATAATAGAATAAAACAGATATATAGTAACTCATTACCTAAAAAAAGAAGCATAACTATTTTTAATCATGCATTTTAGGGCTAAAAGAGCCAACTTCTATTCCCTCCTGAAGGGAAGATTTCTAATCACAGCATCAACAAAACACTAATGATATTAGCTGAAAGGTTGTTGACCCTTATCTCCACTATCTTGTAATCGTTATCTTCCAGTGTGTGCGACATGCCCACTGTTGTTGATGTGGGGGAAAGCGGTCACACAGGAGGGGGGGGGGGTTCTGGGGAAACATGAGAGCATATCCAGCAGTCACCTTTTACTCGCCCACTTTGGCGTATTATTGACAACTGATGCATAATAAATACACTCCACTAAGGGTCCATTATCACGCAATCAATATTTTACAGAGGGCTGTGCGGAGGACCAGATGTGTCTGTAAGCTTCAAGTGGCGGTGGGGATGTACAGTATGAAAAATCATAAGTATAAACGAGCCTTTCTTTTATACGCCTGATCCATCTTTTGCTTCAGTTCTTTAAATCCACCCCCCCCCCCCCCTCGACGCCAGTATGAAACGGCAGCTGCTATTCTCAGACGCTCTCTCCCTACGGTAGAATCGAGCTGTAATAGATAGGCCCCGATGGCCGACCCATCTGACATGAACTTTTGGGAGTAGGGAAAACAAATATTTGAACCCTTGCTGGCCCCCATTAGCCCCGCCACAGAGAATCTATATCTGCCAGGCCGTTATTGTCCCCGTCGCTTGTCATCTCTCTTTATTTAGCTTTAGATTTCAGCTCCCTTCTCCTCCAGAGGTCTCACAAAATTCAATGAAACAAGACGAGAAATATCTCTGAATCAGAAACCTTTCAGTACAAAAAAACGATTGCAAAAAAATTCATCAAACTATGTCTTTGGCCAACACACAGGCCTTCAAACTTCACTCTCTCACACTTGTCAAACCTGTTCTCTGTGAGAAAGAGAAAATCACTCAACTAATTAAGCTTGAGTCCAGTTGTCAGCCAATACAGAGAGATGTGTGCCAGTGTTATTTAGAAATGCAGTGCTACTATGAAATATTTTGCTGCATTGAATCTTGTTAGTGCTATTAGCTACTGCGCATACTTTGTAATTTGAACAAGCCCTTAAGCTTAAGTAGGCTTACACAGAACACACAAAGCTCGTCTCTAGACCTTGAGTTTTTTTTTTCTTCACTAACTTGTGTTTTTAACAGTAAAAACGAAAGACACAGGTTAGTCAAACGAAAAAAGGTCAAGGTGAAGAGTTTTTTTTTTTTTACTTGAGCCCCATGTTATAGAATGCTGTGTCATGCGTGAGACGCGGCAAAATATGTGAAGTGGTTAAAAAACATCCGTCTAGTCCTTGTTTACATAAAGCAATGTTTCAAAACAATGGAAAAGTTTTTTTTGTGGCTAAAAACGTGAGATGCAGGTTAGTGAAGCGAAAACCCTCCCCTCAAGGTCTAAAGACGCGTAAGCAATGGTCAAACACATATGTCTAGCACTGCACGAGTTTACATTGAAAATATATGGAGAAGTAGCACAGTGGAATGGGAAAATTAATTCTGTGTGAACTGGCCCTTACTCAGAACATAACACCATCCTGTATTTTTGTGCTAATAATTTAATGGTACCTCAAATTGTGGTACCATTACTTTTCCAAGTGATTGTCGACGAAAGATTTTCACCTGGAAAACAATACAGCTGGCCAAAAATCGCACTCACATTGAAGGGTTTATTAGAGCCATATCTAGATACAGCCAGTGTTATTTTAGTATTATGTATATGCTATTATAGTATTTATTAATATTTTGAATTAGCTTCCATTTAACAAAAATCCAAAAAAGGATAAAATTCCTCAAAGCAGGTTAAACTCTCGGTATCTGATCTGCCTACAAATGTTTTTTAAAGAGAATGAGTCCTATTTATTAAGAGTCTATTTAACTATTGTCCAACAGAACCATCTCTCTTTTGCATATGTAGTTCACATCTTCTCTTCTTTTACAGAAACCTGGCCTCTAATTTACTAATGCACATCAGTTGGAGGGTGTTCCAGTCGGTCCCTCTGTTGAGTCTGTGAGTAACAAACTTCACTCATATACCGCTATGCTGAGATTTACAGATTTACTATGCTGGCTTTGAAACTGAACAATTTAAACAATTTACCTCAGTCTGAAAAACTGAAATGATAGATTTAAGGTCCTATGTACAGTATATATTATTTTGCTGAAAGCATGAAGTAAGCATAAGAAATCGGTTCTTTTTTTGTACAGAATTTTAAGGGACAATCCACTCACCTGCTCATGTGACATTTACTGGCTTCAGCAATGGCATAGAAAAAGACAAAGCGATAATGATTCTCAACAAAACTGCATCAACAATGGCAGTAGCACTCAGCTGGATTCATATGAAATGGATAATTGTAGTAAGTGCACCTCTCTGGAATGAAACATATAGATCAAGTGTGTAATTTTACTTCTATCCCAATTAATTATGCAGAGACAATAAGCAAGATTGATTTCCCCAAAAGTGTAAACGGTGTGACTGTGAGTTTGGGAAAACTGTTTGAAATAAACCATTAAAATACATCACCTTTAAGTTAGTGAAACAAAATTGTCATAATGGTTACTTTACAATTTTACGTACACTACTGTTCAAAAGTTTCGGTGAAATGTTTTTTTCCTGTTCTGCAGGTGTTCCTGAAGTCAAAATTGACCCACCGACACTGACCACTCAAGAAGGAGGAAACCTGACATTTACCTGTCTGGTGACTGGAGTACCGACACCGACCATCCGCTGGAGAACAGAGCACCTACAGTCCAGCTGGACCCTGCAGGTACACGACACTGCTTTCATACTGTATTCAAGTATTGAAGCTGTCAATGAAGCATCAAATGTTACTTTGGTTTACCAAAGTAGTGCATGTGCTTGGATCAAGATCATTTGTTGGAACTGGAAGATAAAAAAAAAAAAATGCAATCATAACCATAATCCTATGATTTCTCACTTTCCTTGAAGTATTCCTCATTTGTAAGTCACTTTGGACTAAATGAATACATGCACAGTAAAATTGTTTGAAAGACCTGTTCTTGAAGTTCATTACCCCTGGTTGGTTGATCAGACATTGTTGCAGGACTTCTAAGAGATGTTTGATCTTTGTCAAACCATCAAATCTTGTCTACATTCATCTTTGTCCACAGCAAGGGATCTGGGGATCAACCCTGGAGCTGGTTCTGCACATGAGGAGCGTGTCTTCTGGAGACAACCTGCACAATCTCACCTGTGAGGCGGAGAATCGTGCTGGAATGGATGAAGCCACTGTGCAGCTGGATATTGAATGTAAGCACTGATATTTTTTGCTGTTTAATTTCTGCCATTTTTTTCCTCACTTCGTACGCTGCTATTTTTCTGCCAATAACCAAGCTGTTTAGCATAAATGTCTACCGACACATTTTCAAATCTGAATGCGACAACAGATGAGATTCTTATGGAAAATCATTTCTGTATGAGTAAAAAATTTACAAAAGGTAACTGAGATAAAGTTTAAAATTAGAAAGTCACACTTTGAAATATAAAGTAGCATTTGCAAGACTGTGCGATATAAAGTTGCAATTACCATTTTATTTATTGATTTTTACTCCTCCAGGCATCCATAGAGTTCTTTAACAGAGCAACATATGTGACTCAAACCCAAAGTTATTATGAAATTGATCTTGCCAAACAACTAAGCCATGTTCAAAGTGTGAAACCCATTTGAGGTTTCTTAAACCCACCATCCTACGTTTTAATATTTTAGTTAACGATGATAACCCTGCTCTGAACAGCATTGCAACGGCCGGAATTTTCCATCGAAAATCCTCCCATATGACGCACTCCACACCACAGCAATTATCACTGTTTATCACCTCCTCTTCAGAAAGAAGAAAAACAGTGCTTGACTTCAGACAAATGTATAGCCATCAGGGGAGCGATAATGACTGTCAGGAAAATGGGATGATAACTGTCTTCAGATCTTGTTTGTTCTCTACTAATGGATTTCTCTCCCCCATAGTCCGGAAATATAATTGTGAGGACCGATTGGCAGATAGCAAGTGTGCTAGTTGCCAGTCTATCAGAATCACGTGACTGGTGGACAACGGCTCAGCGCCGGCCACTGCTTAATTAGCTCTTAAATTGGCAGGCCGTTATAGCCACAGGTGCTGCCACGGCATAATTCTGACCCGAAACATCTTTTATTAAACCCAGACACCAATCGATAATATAATTCCCTAGTGTTAGTTATGCCTTAGTGTTCTATACTGTTCTAACTGATGAGGAAATTCACCTTTGGCCATCTACCTTTACCGCAACCCAATTAATGGATTCCATTATTTAATTCCTTTTGATTACCACAATTAGTGGAGTTCAAAAATGTCTCTCAAACTTGCTCAACCGCTAACATCGGGCCGGTGTAACGAGGGCGGTTTTTCAAACGTGAACTCTAGGCCATGACACAAATGACTGTGATTCTCTGTGCAAAGCACTTTCTGGAGGCAGGGTCACGGGTTAAGAGCACTGAAATGGTTATGAAGCAGCGACGGGCTGTGCGCATCAGCATGTTCTCCCGGCTAAAAGAACCATTTCCTGTATCCCACCTTCACAGGGCTCTCAAGTGCCTCTTGTGGTTAGGTCCCCTAAACAGACAGAGATTTATTATTTATAACAGGTCAACAGGTTTACTGTAAAGATTGAGTACATTGATTCATGGGGAAAAAAATACATGATGGATGCTCCAGTCATGTGAGCTATTCTGAAGAACAGGTACTAGTTATAGAAATCATTATTGATACAGGAAAATTATGAGAACTTCTCTAACAGACTTCTTTTCAGCAATGGTTTGCGGCAGCTAGCGAATTCAACTTTATGCAAATGAGCAGTGATGCAATGCAATGAGTACACACACACACACACACATTCTCTCTCTCACTCACACACACACACACACACACACACACACACACACACACACACACACACACACACACACACACACACACACACACACACACACACACACACTCTCTCTCTCTCACACACACACATAAATAATGGATAAATACCTGTATAATGTACAGTATTCTTAAAATATTCTTTCATTTAATAAAGATAAATAAAATTCTTCAATAATTCATGAGTTGAATTTAACTTTTTTAAATTCTTATTATAATTCTTTATTATTATTTAATAATAATAAGAGTAGTACATTTTATTATTGAAATCTGCTTTAAAAATATATACTTTTTAAATAAGGAAAAAGTTCTCATAATAATACAGTATTAAATAGAGATTAGACAGCTAGATGCAAAAAGTTTGTTGTACTTAAAAAAAAGGTATTTAACATTTTATGTACAAGTGCTATCAGTGACAAAAACACTAAATGAACACATGCACACATCACAAACAATAATAATATTTCTTTTTAAAATCTACTTTAAAAAAAGAAGTACTCATCACAGAGTATAGGGACCTCTGGGATACTGATTAGGTAAAGTTTGTGTTTAAAAAAAAAGTATCCTCAAAAGCACACATATCACTATCCTATTGCACACACAACTCTGGCTTGCATTCTTAAAGGGAAATTGCACATGAAGATAATGTTTTTTGCCATAATTTATCACTATCCCTTTACATTAGTCTAAGATGATATCAGAAGTAATCTAAGTCTCAGAATAGGCAGAAACAATTAAATATCCAATATCGGCCGATATTGTGCATCCCTAATGGACTGTCTCACTGCACACGTGTGAACTCATTCCCCGTCTGTGTTTAGTTCCAGTGCGGATCTTGTTTCTGAAGGACCCAGAACCACAACATCACTGGTGTATCCCATTTGCTGTGGACAGCAATCCTCCCGCCACCATCAAATGGCTGTACAACAACATGCCTCTCATCGAAACCCGCTACACCCACACCGAACTGATCAGAGACGCGGCCGATGGCTCCGTTCAACACGGGTGTCTGTTCCTCAACAAGCCCACCCATCTGAACAATGGCAACTACACATTCATCGTGGAGAATAAACTGGGTAGGGACCAGGCTACAGTAAAGGGGATGTTCATGGTAAATCCGTTTGACCCCTTTGACCCAGAGGGCATCATTCCTGGTGAGTGCACATCATCACACAACATGTATTGCATCCGCTTTGTGGTGCATTGAGTAATTTATTGTTATAATTTCTCTCCACACGCCAGTCGTCCCTGATGAACCAAGTAAGTTTCTCTAAATCAGCTTCCCGTAGGTCAACGTCCCGTTGTCGTTTTCCTGTACAAATACCTAAACATTCCTAAATAACAGATACATTTAGTTGAGAAGCAAAATTACAGAACATATTAAGTCTTGCTTTATGAAAAATGTATCGAAATTAAGTGATTTTTTACTCAAAACAAGAAAAAATATCTGCCATGGAGTTAAAAAAGACCCCCCCCCCCCCAAAAAAAAACAATTCAAAGCAAAAACAAGATTTTTCTTACTTAAATTTTGATAGATTTAATATTTAATATTTTAAATCATATATTTGACCTATTATGCTTTTTCACATTTTAAACTTTCTCTATATCAGTTTCTGAACTCCCTAAAACGCCTCGATTTTAGTCTTGAGTTTACTTCCGGGAACAAACATGCCACTATATTCCTCATTTAAATAATTCCCGCTCAATGCATACACAAAATAAAGCAGTGAGTAGTGTTAAAACTCTCTGTTATGGTAAGCCAATCACAAAACACTGGTCAAGCCAACTAATCAGAGCGCACTGTACTTTTAGGAAGGAGGGGCTTCATAGAGACAGGAACTAAACAGAGCGATACTGACAGACTGGGAATAGAGGACCTGCAACAATGGAGAATATGTGAAAAATAATGTTTTTTTGTGCTTAACATGAAAAACAAAATCAAGACGTTGTGTAAGGGCATAATATGTGTGCTTCAATACTTAATAATACTTAATCTTGATTTAAAATTGTTTAGATATTTGTACTAGAAAACAAGAAAACATTTTTTTTTGCAGTGTTTATAAAGTAACATTTAATAAATTAAATGTTTTTACCTTAGCAGTTCCTACCAACCAATCAACAGAGACGGAGAAACTGGAGACCAGAGTGTTCGGGGTACGAGATGAGTCACATATGATCACAACATCCTGTTATTTTTTTTCATTCTTGAATAAGTGTTATCGCTCTAATTTTGTCCATTTGCACATTCATAGGTGTCAGTAGCGGTGGGTCTCGCTGTGTTTGCGTGCACATTTCTTCTCATCATGGTTGTTGTCATCAATAAATGTGGACAGCACTCCAAGTTCGGCATCCACCGTAAGCTCTTCTTAGTCAACATGAAATCAAATCCGCCTATATTTACTTGATGCACGATCCATATTTACTTAATAGACATTAATTGCGCAAGTCCATATTAAGAAACAGTTTGCGTCCTAGACCTTGCTTTGCACTGCTCTGAAACAACTTTCCTTTTCAGCTGGTTACAAATCCCTTTTGCTGTTCAACCACTGAAGTTTTCATTTTAGCATATAACGCCCATTTTTCACAATCAAATTAATTCTTGACGGATACCATTAAGCCTGACCCTGCATTCTCATTAAATATCCTGTTTTGCTCAAACATTTGTTGTAATTAACATTTCATGTTGATTTTTTATGTATTACGAAAATCCCTTTCAAGGTAAGTCAGTTCACAGTCACATTTCCAATGCCTCCAGGCAGCTATTTCGGGCATGCAAGACCAACTTGAAAGGGGAAAATTCTTGCCCAACTCACATTTAAATGACACATTTCAAATCAGTAGCAAAATCTACCTCAAATGGAAACCAGAGCTTCTAACAGCAGCTGTGGTGTTACTCCTCCATATTGTACTCTGCAGTTTCTCCCATTCATAGCGATATGAGTGCACCATCTTAGTATACATTTGTGAAAAGTCAACATGAAATCAAAATTTTTTAATGCATATTGTGAATTATGCATATACTCTTATTTTTGCTTCCTAAACCTTGCTCAGCACTGATGTTATATAAATCCCTTTTACTTTTCTAAATCTTCCCACTAACTATCCAATATGGCACGTAATCAAGCCCCACCCTTCATTTTTTCTTATTAAACATCCTATTTTGCTCAAAAGTACGTCAGATTATGGAAGTAAAATGGATTATAAGATTAATTAACGTTATTTCAATTGTTCATTTTAGACATTCTACTAACTATAAGTAGCCTACCTTTACAACTACGTGTCAACTATAGCTCTCATTAGAGTATTATTGACTGTCTTCTTAATATCGGCTAACACTTTATTTTGATGGTCCCTCAACAGACATTTACTGACTTTAAGCAACTTTAAAGTAAATGTCAACTTCTAACCGTTACCTAACAGTCTACTAATACTCTACTAAGAGTTATTTGACATGTAGTTGACAAAGCTACTTTAGTTAGTTGAATGTCTAGAACATAAACATTATTATTTTATTTTTTTTATTACTGGCTGATGTGACAGTCATGGTCATGTGATCTAAATATAGTGGCCACCATTTGTAGGATTTTTTTGTGTATGCTACTAATATGAAGGAAGCCTTCATCTCATGTTATCATTTCATCTGTCAAAAGTGCTACGTTCAAAAAATATATATTTCTCCCAAAATCCAGCTAATGACAACAATTTCACTTAATCAGAAAGCTAAATCAGTTTAAACCTCAAACGAAGATGTTTTGAGATCTTTCAAAGGAAAGGGAACTAAACAAACACATCGCAGAAACAAACCAGGTGACTCACGCAACAGCGGAAGAATGTTATCACTTAACAAGAAAGCCGGAGACAGCACAATCACAGAACATGCCAAAATTACTTTCTCCATTATTATTTTGCAATCGGAATGAGTTCCACATGAGGCATTGTGTTATTTTTAAGTAACACACAAAAAGGAGCGAAATACGGTCTCTTTTAAAGCTGTAACTTTGTACAGTGTCAGCCTAACAGCTCGGCAAAGTGCTGCCAGGTCTTAATTACAGCATGCAAAGTAAATAGCATCGGGAGCCCCAGCCGCGAGCCAGTCATTAAAGAAGAGTGATGGAGCCAGGCTGTTCAGGTCCACTCGCTCCGCTCACAAAGTGCCTAAGTGGACCTGATTGCCTCCCTCCCCTCTCATCCTCTATTCCCTGCGTTCCTCTCCTGTGCCCAGTCTGGGGTCTCTGCGGTTAGAGCTTGAGTGGGTTTTGTGATTTGAAGGAGAGGCCTTTGCATTTAATTCTGCTTCCTAAAAGGGAGGCGATTTGCTTCGGATCAAGTAAACATTCTGTTGATGGTTTTTTGTGCATGGAGTAACTTGTCAATTTTAAACAATACTACATACTGTACATGCAACACAACATACTGTTAGCTGCTTGGGACACTTTCTGTCCGTGTGTCCACAGGCTCGTCTGTTCTAGGCACTGAGGACGATCTGGCCGTGTCTCTCCGCTTCATGAACTTCGGGGCAAGTCCTCCATCTTCAGATGACAGCACGCTGGATTCGGGCTTGTCCAGTTTTGTAGAAAACCCGCAGTATTTCTGTGGCATCATCAAAGACAAAGACATGTGTGAGTGTCTCACAATGCATGATAGCACACAACTTTTCAGCATGCTGATTCATTTTGTACTAAATTAAAGTGATTATTTTGCAGGTGTCCAAAACATTAAAAGAAAAGACATTATTTTGAAGTGGGAACTGGGTGAAGGAGCTTTTGGCAAGGTTTACCTAGCAGAATGTGCCAACCTTTGTCCGGATACTGACAAGATGCTGGTTGCTATCAAGGTATGATCATGCTTTAGTTTATCATGGTTTCTTTTATGGTTAGGGTTATCATTAAATGTTACATTTTTCTTTGTAATTTAATTATATATATATATTATACAGCTAAAATATTTAACTCCATGGCAGCTATATGCATATACACAGATAATTTGAAATGAACAATGGCAAGCAATGCAAAACATTACTGATTGGTTAGTAATTTTCAACCAATTCCTCCTCCTGATTCGTCCAAGACTATCACAAGTTTTCACAATGTTAACAAGCTAGATAACTAGCTAGAAACAATATTTAAAACAACCACAGAAAATGAATGTTTGCTAAGCAAATTTGTTATTGTTAAAACCATTTTTTTTATTTGTTAACTGAAACAAAATAAAATATGGATGAAAAACTTAAATTAATTCCAAAAAATAATTACTTAAATTACTCAAACTGAAATCTAAATAGACTAAAACCAAATCTAAATAGAAATATTTAATATATTATTAAAAAAAACTACTAAAAATGACAAAAGCACAACAAAATTGCTAAAATTACCTAAAGATGATCACACACACTCACACACACTCACACACACACACACACACACACACACACACACACACACACACACACACACACACACACACACACACACACACACACACACACACACACACACACACACACAAATGAAAATTAAAACCAAAAATAAAATAAAATACAAAATATCAATAAATAATACTGTTGCAAACCATGAAACCAGAGTGTAGCACCATTCAAAATTTCATTGAATTTGAATTACAAAAGCAATTTTTATTAAAAAAAAGTTCATTTCCCAGAATGCATTACCTTTGTTGCTTTTATTGAAAGTATTCAGATTCTTTTTTTGGAGCACCGTATGTTCACTGAACATCTGATTGTCTTCATGTGTAGACCTTGAAAGTTGCCAGCGAGTCCACCCGACAGGACTTCCAGCGCGAGGCCGAGCTGCTCACGGTGCTACAGCATGAACACATAGTGCGCTTCTACGGTGTGTGTACAGACGGAGAACCTCTAGCCATGGTGTTTGAGTACATGCGACATGGAGACCTCAACCGCTTTCTAAGGTCAGTCAAATAACCGCCAGCCACTCACAGCGAATTAACTACAGTGCCAACAATGTGGTGCAGCGGTCAGAAACTGGGCAGCTGAAAGAGTCTTCAGAGACAGAGCTTCTATCCACATTTGCTGTCTTAGGGCAATCTTAAAAACACAAAAACGTGTTTCTTTAGACAGATTTAGCCCAAAGCATCTGGGAAATTACTTGACATTAACCTTTTTGCTCACCAGCCACTGTGGCTTCTGGTTTCCCAAAGTTACAAGCCACTCAGCATTTTCACTGACCACAATTTTGGCATCGATACCATGGGGAAAAACTGCCATAGATATTTTTAATATTATCCCATTATTTGCTGTCACTTTAAGACCTGTCGCACGGATCCATTTTACTCTTATACATCTGTTTCCTTTTCAAATGTTTACGTTCATTTAAAAAAATGACTGACTACTCGCCAAGACCGTTTTTTCTTGTACATTATTATGCATCTGTTTGATTGTTTAAGTGCAATAAGCAGCGAAAAAGAAGTTCTGAGAGGCGGCTTTATGTGTGCCCACTTTGGGCGAGAGCACAAAGTTATGCGAAGAAAAGAAAATGATGCAAAGTTCAAGCCCTGTAACACCAACAATATTCCCCTGGATTAAAATAAAACGAGTGTGTGAATGGAGGTGGGTTTGTGTGAGAGAGAAAGAGAAAGCTCAGCTGGTAACATGTATCTATTCTGTGGAAAATTAGTATTGGAAGTGTTTCATATATTTCAGTATCGATATGTATCAAAAAACTTTTTTTTTTGACAACACTACATTGCACTTAATTAATTATTTCAGATGCCTTTCCAATTGAAAAATGTATACAGTATGTTTATATAATTGTAGTGGCTAATAGGAGTGCGTTACACGCCACTGCTGAAATACACCCACATATGGTGTGTGTTAATATCAAGCCCTGCTTTGGAAAAATAGGACGCAAGCTGCACTCGACCCAAGAGAGTTTAGTATAACCTCTCAAGAGTTAACAGTTAATAGTCTGGCATGCTATTCAACTTTCTGCATTTTGTTTTGGGCTTTCATGTTACATGAAAAGTTACATCAAATTCAAGGCCTTTCATTTAGCATATTTCCATCTACATCTTCTGAAACTCAATGCCCAAACTGAGTAGAAGAGCGATGGAGCCCAAATGCGGATCCAGCTTTGTGATGCTCCAGTCTTAATTAAGATGTAAAGTTCACTGAAGTATGAGGTGGCTGATGGGGGACTGACTGACCATATGTCCAGCACAGCTGAGTCTCGGTGCGTAAAGATCCAGTCTGTTTGCCAGGTGGTTGCTGGGGCCAGATTGGGAGTAGGGACAAGTGAATGTTTGAGGGGGAGATGGAAATCGCATTTTCACGTGTGTGGATGTGGCTCCAGTCTCGGATGCAGCTGCCCCATCCTGCCACCTGCCTGCTAAACTAATAGGGATCACATACTAAACCTCAGAGCAGAAAAGAAGGCAAGCGAGTGGCAGAGAGTTTGCATGCGTATATTAGGATAAATGGAGACAGTGGTTTGCTCATTGAGGCCTGACACACAAGGCAATGGTGCTTGTGCTCTCATTTAGCAGATTTTTTTAAGCCAATGTAATTTACAGTACACTACAATCTAGAGTTTGCTCAAAAGCATAACAGTATAAGGCAAACTTGGCATTATAAACGATTTTTAACCTCTACACCCTTAAAAATAAAGGTTCCAAAAGGATGTTTTCGCTGTGATGCCGTTGAAGAACCATTTTTGGTTCCCCAAAGAACCTTACAGTGAACAGTTCTTTAAAGTTTTTTTTTTTTTTATTAGTTTGAAAAATATTGTTATAATTATATCTTTAATAGCCCTTTTCCACTATAATAGAACCTTTTGTGCAATGGAAAGGTTCTATGCATGTCAAAGGTTCTTCATGGAACCATCGATGCCAATAAAGGACCTGAGTTTTTCAGTGTAGGATGCTTGTGTTCAGAATGGAATACTAGCATAATACCTGTTGCATACTGCCTACTATTAAATTTTTAGTATCATGTGAAACAACAAACAATCAATGTATAGTGATAAAAAAGTAGCATGCTACATTGTTGTCACGTTGCTAGTAAGTGTCATCCAGTTATGTTGTTATGTCATTTTTTTTACTTTTCATTCAGTTTTGCTCAAAAATGTCTTGCCTTTAAGCAGTTTGATTAATAATGTGCCAAGATTATGGTTGTCACTTCCAGTTAATTTATTATGGTGTAAATAAAGTGCTGCGAGAATGACTCCAAAAACGTGGAAATAAGTTAGCATAATTGAACTTCCAGTTCCATCGTCCAAAATACATCCATAAAACCTTTACATTACACAAAGTTCTTTATAGTGTAAAAAGGTTCTTCACATTGAACTGAAAGGTTCTTTCTGGAACCAAAAATGGTTCTTCTATGGCATCACTGCGAAAACATCCTTTTGGAGAGTGTAGTGTGCTTTTGAATGTATACTAAACATCTAGAACAATTTAGTAGGGTTATCAACGCATGTAGAAAATTCACATAACATGCACATACTGCAAAAATAGAACACATCTGAAATCTCTTTTCTCAGGTTAAGGTTTTTAGGCAGCTGTTATATAATGTGTGTTGTGTTTGTACAGGGCTCACGGTCCAGATGCTCGTATCTTGGACGAGATGACGGTTCCTCCGATGGGTCAGCTGACCCTTCCTCAGATGCTCCAGATCGCCGCTCAGATCGCCTCAGGCATGGTGTACCTCGCTTCCCTTCATTTTGTCCACAGAGATCTGGCCACCAGGAACTGTTTGGTTGGAGAAGGGCTGGTGGTGAAGATCGGGGACTTCGGGATGTCGAGAGACATTTACAGCACTGATTACTACAGGGTAAAACATTTCATATCAATATATGGTGTTACTCCAAAAACTGTTAAGTCACAGATCATTGGTCTTTGGTGGGAAATATCTGCAGTAAGTTCATTTTGAGATCTCTACCTTTGGTATATGTGCAAATTTGATTACAATTTGAGAAATCATAGATATTTGAGAAACATTTGAGGCACAAACCGGAAACATTTGAGACACTAAAGAGATTGTGATTTTGCCTTTCTTTCCTTTTAAGTTTTTGTATATTTACCAACAGCAGAGATGTTTGATTGTAATTTGTTCTCGTTCACGTCATCAGGTCGGTGGGAGGACGATGTTGCCCATTCGCTGGATGCCGCCAGAAAGCATCATGTACAGGAAGTTCACCACGGAGAGTGACATCTGGAGCTTTGGAGTGGTCCTTTGGGAAATCTTCACCTACGGCAAACAACCGTGGTATCAGCTATCCAACAGTGAGGTATGTGTCACATATAATGTCAACCCCTTATTGCTGCATAATTGTACCTATTTAAATGTCAAACTTATTTTGTAGAGCAATACAACCACAAAACAAACAGATTTTAAAGGAAAAGTTTACCTAAACATTACATTTCTGTCATCATTTACCCTCAAGTTGTTCCTGTACATGGATGGAAATCAGAAATGTAACAATTGTGGTTCTGGTTGATCTTATTTTTTTTATCTTGATTTCTTATTTTTGATCTTTATTTATTCCTTTAGTATTTTTGCATATTTTATTTTTCAATCAAGAAGTTACACTACCATTCAAAAGTTTGTGTTCAGTTATATATTTTTTTTTTTTAGATACTTTGATAGTTGTGTGCAATAAGGTTAAATTAAATTGCCAGAAGTGACAGTCAAGACCTTCATTTGGCAGTAAATGACTCCTGTAATGTTCACCTGCAATGACAGAAGTGATTTAGGCTGTCTGATGGCATCAGTGCTGGTCAGTGAGCCAAAGCAAACAGACAGAGCTTTTCCCAACCTTCATCGTGATGTGAACATCCATTTTGGACTGGGTCAGACTGTGCTCTTAAGCACTTATGAACGAGAAGATCAATAGATTTTTTCGGTTCCAGAGTAATCCAGACCTCTCAGATTAGGCACCAAAAAGTGGACTCTGGTGTGACCACAACTGCACTATTACGCTGGAGAGGCCTCTCTTCTTTCAACAGAGAGGTAGATCACTTTCCCGCCAACTCGATTTTAATCCGATTAAACCTCATCTTCGCTTTGGGCCGACGTTGTTTAACCTTGTTAACCTAATCCTTCCCGAGCCATGATGGACACAGCTAATTATCGGGAGCCTAATTGCACGGGACAGAGACGGATCGTTCGTGACTTTCCATCTGCGAGGAAAGAGGGTGCCAGACTTTCAGAGGGGTCAATGTGAATTTTTGTTAATTTATTGCAGTGATTGAAAGCCCAGTTCAGAATGATGTTGTGTGGTGCTGACAGTCTCTTCACCTCATTTGATTAAGAGACAATGCTATAAGGGCTTGAAGTCACTGGCGTTTTAAATAGCCACCAGGAATAGCCATGGAGAAAAGAAAGTGATGCTTTACAAGCAGCTGCTGCCTGTAGAAAATGTAAAAGAGAGGTCATATCATGAGAAATCAATTTTTATTTTATTTCTTTTTATTGAAATATGTGTACATTATGTACTATGAAAACATACTGTAACTATTAGAACTGTAAAATTCCTCCACACTAAATAAAAGAGCATTATTGACACAAAGCTACAGAAACGGCCCGTTCTGAACATCTGAATACATTATTACATGACTGCCCACATTTACATATCAACAATCTCTATTCTATATATGAAGAGGATGCTTATGTTGGAATTTTAAAGGTAAAGATGCAAAAAATGGAAGTTTAATTCAAAAGGTCAGAGAGAAGGTAGAAAATTGTTTTAAACAATAAACGATTTTTTTTTGTGAAGACTTCTATGAACTTCTATAGGTGACCTCAGGAAATAATAAAATAATTAACAATCATTTAAAATATTACAATAAAAAAATTCATAATTAAATATAAATGTATGCTATGAGTGTGTGTGTGCTTTTAAAGGGGTCATAAAATACATAAAAAATATTATTCAATTATAATTGTAATATTTTAGTGATATATATATAAAATTCGTAATTATTATTAATTACATTTAAGTGTCTGTTATAGGACCCCTTTGAAAGCATTACAATATATATAATTATATATATTGATTTATAATAAGAATTCAGAAAATAATTAAATATATATAATCTAAAATAAAAATCATTTTATCAATTCATGAATGATTTTTGTGCACAATTCTTTTGAATTACTAACATTAAAATATGTATAATCAAATAATAATAAAATACGATATAAAAATGAAAACTATATATATATATATATATAGTATATACAACAATTTAACAATAATAATAAAAACAATAAAAATTTTTTTAGTGAATTAATATATTATAGACATAATATATATTAAAAACCATAATATAATCTTAACTATTTTGGCAATTATCTCATTGTAAATATGAAATATTTCCCCTCTTTCCAGGCCATTGAGTGTATCACGCAGGGACGAGAGCTTGAACGGCCGCGTACCTGCCCGAAGGAAGTGCACCTCCTCATGCAGGGCTGCTGGCAGAGAGAACCACAGCAGAGGCTCGTCATCAAGGACATCTACAACCGCCTCGTGGCCCTCGTCAAGAGCCCGCCGGTCTATCTGGACATCCTGGAGTAGCACATGCTTCTGATCGCTGGCTTTTTGGGCTGAGGAGGAAAGTCAATGGTGGGTTGAGGACAGACAGAATTCACAGACTGTCTCAGATGTGCAGTATGAACGTTTGGCGCTGTTTGTTGATGTGTACGTTTAATCCACTTAACGTGTAAGATTCTGTCCATGTGTTTAAATTTGAAATGGACTGAGTAAATGGACAGTGGATACTTTAAACATGCATTAGTGGAAATTGCTCATGGATCTTCATGACTCAACCCTGAAGAGACACTAGATTTTCTATATAAGGATACTGTTGTCAAGGTCTTGTAATTAAAGTTCATTAAAGGTGAAGTGTGTCATTTTCAGATTCATATTCAGAGACATTTTAGGCTTATTTCACAATAAATGTAAAAAGGGTGGCTCTGTTTATTTGAGCATTCCGCCCAGCCTGACCCAACAACAGTTCCTCAACCAATGGCGTGAGTTTGGGGGAGGGACTTACTGTTTTGCCTGACCAATGGGAGGCGGGTTAAGTGAAAACCAGGGCCTGTATTACAGAATTATTCTAACTTAGTAAACAGAATGTTTTAAAATCTTAAGTTAAGAGTAAAGATAGGAGCTTTCTGTAATATAACTCCTGGTCATTATTTTAGCATTTACTGCTTTAATGGCACATACATTACATACTTCACCTTTAACCATCATGTGCAGTTTCTAAATAATGTCCCCTCAAAACAAAGACTCTTTAGTTGTTGATTTCCACGTTGTGCCAAGCTGACTGCATTTCTTTTCAATGTCTTGCGATTATAGATATATTACATCAACCATGTTATGCGTGATCTTCACATGCATGTATTGTACATCTCTCAATGTTTAACAGCAACTTCCTGTTATGGCTCCAGAGTTCTGTTTTATTTCCTAAACCAGAAGCATCAGCAAGGCCAGCAACTGCACAACAACAGTGGAAACACACGGGCTGTGTACGGAATGTAGAACTAACATACTATTTTTTTAATCGAAACATTATGTTTTATGGAACTGTAAAATTTTCAAGCAGTAGTTTGTCATGAATTGCATGCTTTAGGCAAGACACTACAGGTGAATATGGTCATTGTAAACAATAGATATCACCATTCTTTCCCTAGTTTATTAAAAACAATACATTAAGGGGCTGTTTACACAGGATGGTTTTCTACTAAAAGTTTTTACTATGTTTTTGCCGTTCATTTACACGACAATGGCGTTTTGGCAACGCAAGCTTTTGAAATCAGGTTTTTGAAAATGATACCGTTACAGTCAGTGTAAACTACAAAATCGTGAATTTGTGAAAACGGTGACATCATGTGTACACGTATTACACGCTCATTCTATATGCATGTAGTGTTTCTTTACACAGTGACATCGCCAACTACTGGCCTAGCAGCAGAATACAGAGTTTTTTTAAATCATTTTCGTGAATCCGTGTGAACGGGATTGTTTTGACAATGTTGTCGTCTGTATGCGAAAAAAGCAAAGGAAAAACTTTTCAGTTTTTTGTACATTGTCAGGTCAGACAATTGTTTTGTATTTATTAGTTTTATGAAATGTTATGCTTTCCAAAACAGAAATATGAGCATTTGATAAAGTACAAAAATGCTTAATTTTGTTTATTTGAGTTAAAGGTTTTAACAGAAGGGATTTTGGATATCTGTTGAATAACTCATGTAAATCCGAAAATACTGTCAACAGCCAGAAAAAATCTGTAAAATCATTCAGATTATAGATAGGAGTTAAACTGCAACTCAAGTGGAGATTGCAGGAGAAAAGGGCTTTTAAAGACACGTATTTGTAATTGAAATCTAAAAATAGATAAAGTATAGTAAAAATAAACACTTAAATGTAATTTTTTTATGTTTTCGTTTCACTTATCTGAAGAAGACAAGTAATGAGAGCAAAATAGCCCAAAATCTTAACTGGAAACCCAACAAGTGAAATCTCAACAAGTGTTGATTTTGTATGAATTTGTATGATGCGAAGCATACAAAAATGTACGATTTTCTTCTCCCATAACCCTACCCATAAACCCAACCGCCACAGGGGCGTCAGCAGATCATTCGAAAACATACAAATGAGATTGTGTGAATTCATACGAATTAGCCACCAATTCGCCAAAACATAAAATAGTTACGAATTGCCATAAGGTTGTGTTTAAATTGACCAGAGCTTGGAAAAACACTGGTTTTGTCTGTAGTATCTTGCCTTAATTATTTTTTTATAACAATTTGTTTTATAATAACTATAACACCTGCTTTCCATGAGAATTCCCATTCATGGCTCAGCCAGAGCATGCAGGCCTGTAAGTACAACATGCATGATGCCATCTTTGCTCATGTGCTGTCAGTAATGGCCTTGTATTTTGAGCTGTAAGACTCACAAATATTGAACCACATGCTGCAGAAACCATAAGAGCAGTATGCTAGTATGCAATTCCGAACACAGCCAGAATCCCAGCATGATAATACTGGTGCAAGGGCATAGATCAATCAATCAATCAAATATTAATTTATCATACAGCATGTTAATCTACAGTGGTCGCTGTTTACCATTTTATTATTTTATTAATAGGTGCATCATTTGTACTCACTGGCTGTGCCTCTTGTACATAATCTAGTGACTGAATTACATTATTTTCTTTTATTGATTTTCTATTTTTATTAAACCTAATCTTACCTAGTATTTTAAAATATTTCACAAATACAAGTCTATACTTCAATGTCTGGTTATTAAACAACTGGTTTACAGCTGGGAATCAAAATACAGTACATTTTCAAAGGATGAAAGTCAATATAAATAATCCTTTAAAGAGCAACGTGCAGGTTGAATTTATAACTGAATTAATACTTGATATTGTCTGAAAAGGTCTTTTAAAAACACATATGTAGAAATTACTAATGAAATCTCATTTGATGTAGAGACTCCCTTGCCCATCGTCACTTCCGGTTAGTGCTTTATAAACGCGGAAGTTATTTTATCACAATTTATCTAAAAATATCGTTAATGGCTAAATATTTATTACTCCAGTTCAGAAAATCTAGTTGTTTTATCATCAACCTACACTATGCTATATAGGGGTGTCCAACCTGCATGTTGCTCTTTAAACATCAATAAAAGTCAGAAAGCATCAGCATCTGACAGCCATAGTATCATTTGTTTCATTATACAAATATATAACAATTTGGATAGACTTTGTTTTTGACTTTGTTGATGGACAATGTATAGCTGTATTAAACTTGATTTTATTCTAATATGTCATAATCTCATTGTTTATCTCACATGATGCAATTGCTGCATGATGTTCAAATTATGCTCTATTTATTCATAAATGCAAATTTAGTCGATACCAGCCATATCAGTCCGCAAACATAGACATCTATTGTTTTTATGTAAAACTAATTTTACATTATATGACGCTTCGAGGAATTGGAGGCTTCACTGAAAATGTGGGATTCAAAATATCATTCAGGCCTGGAAATGGACTGAATTTTTTTTTTAAGAACAAGAAATGTTATGATGTAAAATGAAGAAATATTTGAGATTCTGCACTATTTCTAGGTTGCTAATTAAATAATCAAATTTGGGTTTCACAATAAGGTTTTATTTGTTAACATTAGTTAACTATATTAGTTAACATGAATTAGCAATGAACAATAATTCTACAACATTTATTAGTATTAGTCAATGGTAATTTCAACATTTATTAATTCGTTTTTTTTTAAATCCAAAGTTGTATTTGAGAACATTTGTTAATGCACTGTGAACTAACATGAACAATTACATTTTTACTAATGTTTTACTAATATGAACAAAGATTAATAAATGGTTTAAAAAAATGTATTGTTCATTGTTAGTTCGTGTTAGCTAGCTTTTAGATTTTCTGATATAATTGAGTGCAAATAACATGGCAGAGGTGATGAAATATAAAGAGGATCTTTACAGAAACCAACAGATGGACAGAAGAGATGCTGGAAGAAGGTGACAGATGGAGGTGAAGTTGAAACCTCAGTACAAATACAGATTACAACACAGATACATCCACGAATATACTGTACATAGCCTGAAAGAGGCAATGGTTTCATTAAATTAAAATGTAGCATCTGTAAACATTTGACAACTAATCAGCTATTCACGAATGCTGTGCTGAACAAATATCTGGGTGATATTGTAAGAAAGCCAAACACTTATCACAGTACATCTGTATTAAGGAGGGCAACATAGGCCTACTATCGCTTCCTCATATTTATTTTGCTTCAGCTCAGAGACTCTAGAGAACTGTAGAGAACTGTAATGCATTCTGGGTAATGGTATCGCTGCCTCTGCGGTGCCTAAACTCAATTCTCATGGGTTGTTTGTGTCTGGACCACTATTCCATTTCACCCCTTTTCCAGGCAGTCTGTGTATTCCTGCCTCAGACACTAAAATGACTTGTGATGCACAATTAAAGGGACAGTTCAACCAAAATGAAAATTCTGTCATTATTTACTCCCACTCATATCTAACGTTATTTTCTGAAACAAGAGAGAAATGTTACAGATTTTTACACATATGTGGACAGTGACAGTTGTCAAGCTTCAAACTGAAAAACCTATGTTGTAGAAATTTTAATAGTCATTTATTCCTAACAGATATCATAAGGGGTTGAACCTATTCAATGTGTAAAAGTATATGTGTATACGTGCTTGTGCGTGACGTTTCAGGAATATATGGGACAGGACATCTTGACCTTAGGAATGGTCAAGATTTGGCTAGTTTATTTCAGGGCCAGGTTGTGTCTTTAGTAGAAACTGAACAGCAGTGGGGACCTTATCTGAGTGGGTGAAAGGGTAGCTGCTGTGAGGAGGAACCTTGAAAAGAGTATAAAGGCTGTCTCATGTCTTCCTGGTGCGCGTCACTCACTTCACAGGGTAACTGCTGTGTTGGCGACTGGGCCTATTCTTGCAAGAATAAATACTTTTCTTTTTTATTAATTTGACTCTGAGTGTCTCTTACGCAGTGATGATGTTTAACAGAAGTTTTTCCACAACACCTATTCAATCATTAAAAAAAAAAAAAAAAAATATATATATATATATATATATATATATATATATATATATACATACAATATTCTAAGCCTTCTGAAGTCATACAATAGATTTTGTCTACCCGAAACACTGATTTGACCAATCAGCATCCAGGACAGGAACTACAGGCATATGAATTTGACATTTCTCATCAGCCTATATAAGACCTTATTCACATCAGCAAAATTTTGATTTTTAACAGGAATCAACGCGAGTCTGTGAAGGTCGGGACAGACATACATTTCTTCACTGGTTTGTCGCTACTGTTATTTAATGCTTCTGGATTGTGCTGGCGAAACACTGCAAAAATATCTTTCCTAGATATTTCAGTAAAAAAAAAAAAAACATTATGAGCTGTGGAAAATTATAAGTGATTAAGAGATTTATACAGCTTTTTACAGCGGATGCCTTTGAAAATATGGTAAATCTATCCCATAGACTGTAAAAAAAAAGACTCGCTCTCAGACCTGTCATCATGGCGCTGCTCTGAATAAGGTCTGTAAAGATTGCGCTCTCACAAAAAATGACGGTTAGTTTCGTCAGTTACAGCTCCTTAGATCAAGCAGTAGTGCGGTAAGATTACATTTCTTTAAATTAATTATAGCATTTTTTTGTATTAACAAGAGAGAGAGAGAGAGAGAGAGAGATTTGCCTGCGTGTGTTGCCTCCATCATCTGTGCAGTGTCTCTTTCTACCAACAATGTAGCTGTCGAGTTTTATTACTTCAAAAACAGCGATGTCACATCCTCATTACTGAGACATATAATGTAGAGATTCAGTGTCGAAGCTATTTTATTAATAAAAGTCGCGGGACAGCGTTGATAAGTTTCTGTGCTTCTGTCCTGAATGTTATTCACTTTAGTTCAGTTCACTTTAAAAGTCCTGCAAGTGAAAATTCTAAGGTAGAAATATTTTAGTTGTATTTTATAATTTATTTCATTACAACATTAATCAAGTCAAGTGTATTTATATAGCACTGTTCACAATATAAATTGCATCAAAGCAGCTTCACAGTATCAATCAAATAACATAACAATGTTTGTTTCTTAATGAAAAAACATGCACGTTTGGTAGGGCTGATCAATGGTATTAATGCTTGGATAATTAGTTTGAATATCCCCAACTAAGCAAGCCAAAGGCAACAGTGGCAAGGAACCGAAAAACTCCATCAAGTGACCTACTGGTGTCCTAAAACTCCATCAGGTGACCTACTGGTGTCCTAAAACTCCATCAGGTGACTTAATGGAGAGAAAAAAAACCTTGGGAGAACAGCCTACATTGAATAGAAGTCTATAATATGTGTATGCTAGGTCAAAGAGATGTGTTTTTAGTCTAGCTGTGAACTGACAGAGTGTGTCTGCTTCCCGGACAATGGTAGGAAGACTGTTCCAAAGTGTTGGTGCTAAATAGGAAAAGGATCTACCGCCAGCAGTCGATTTTGATATTCTAGGTATTATCAACTGGCCCGAATTTTGAGATCGCAATAGATGTGAAGGACTATAATGCGTTAAGTACTGCGGAGCTAAACCATTTAGTGCTTTGTAAGTAATCAACAATTAATAGTTATATTATTAATATGGGGTAATAAAAACTATGCAAGTAAGTTACACAAAAATGTGAAACATTTTAAATATTGTACTTTTTATAGAGTATTGGAAGGCAGAGATACCTGTAAAATCTCTAAAGTGAATGAGGGTCGTTATCAGGGGACTGGTGATTCGTAAATCTTCATTATACTGCAAACAAACACTATAAAAAAATATGTTACACAACAGAATTACAAGAATAGAATTGGCTCCTACAGTTAGGGGTGAGCCAATAATGCTATTTGCGTAATCGCTCTGTATTCAATGATATCATTGGACAAACACTGTAGTGAACAATGGGTCAGTTTAATTCTAAGCACTTTCAAATTTTCACATTTGTTACAAAAATATTTCAAAAATGACAATGGAAAATAAAAGGCATTGCAATAATGATCGCATATTTTAATTCTTAGATTTAAAGGGAAGCATTATAGTAAAAAACAACAACAAAATACAACATATCTGGAACAGTTCAACAAAATTTAAATTACTATTTTTTAATTTTAATTTCCTTGGCATTTTAAATGCAACATTGTAACATTAAAAGGGTCTTTAAAAACACAGTTTTCAATACATTCATTTAGGCCATCAAACACACAGGGATTGGGATGCCAAAACCTTTTACATTTCATTTAACTCTAGTGCACAAAATACTACTGTCACCAGTCACATTCACATCTAAACCTCTTATAGCAGAAGAACAGACTCCGTCAGGGCTGGAGCTGAAAACACACACACAGTGAGCGAGAATTTCTGCTGTCGGACTACAAATGACCATTTGGAGAAATGCAGAACCTTTCCGCCACTAACCACTGAAACACCTACTTTTCCTTTTTAAACCAAGATCCCTTTCATAAACGACCATTAAATATCATTACCACCATGTGACTGACCTTAAGAGCTTGTTAGAAAAGGTTCCGCTGCACTATTGCCTTTATGCAGCATTAATTGCCCTAAATTACAAGCCAAGATTTCGTACCTGTCCTGCACTGTTCGGTCAGACTAAACAAGCGCAGTATTCTACTGAAGGACAAAATGAGAGATGGAGGTTAACGGCTTGGGCAAACACAATGATTAGCTTTGATTTCGGGTTTAAGAACAAAACGTAACTAGTGTTGCATGAGCAAAGAAACTATTTTGAGTTACCCACTACATTGCACCAGAATAAAAGAAAATCGACAAGTGCACTGACAAAATGCAATTAAATATAAAACCCAAAGCCTTGTGCTTCAATATAAAACACTCTGTATTGTATGCCATAAACCTGCAATGAACAAAACAATACCACAGACATGTGACCTGATACAGAGAAGGACACATAACTCAAAGTTGTAGAAACATCGAAACGACAGTGACGGACTCCAGTGCAGCCCCATATTCCCACGAGATGCAGTTGAGTAGGAGAATGATTCTAGATGAGCTAAACCGCACACATTATCATTCAAAATATCAAAGTGTAAAAACTGAAATATTGTGTTTTTATAAATATAGAAATGAATGAATGTTACTGTACCTGTGAGATTATTCTAAAGCGTTCCAGTAAATCCAAATAATTCGCCATTGATAAGGGATATTACAAATGCAAGTATTTAAAGGGGCAAAATTTCACCGACACGCCAGTCATTTTAAATATGATATTCATCATAATTTTTGACCATTGTATGTTTTGATATGCACACACATCATAAAATTGGATTAATGATATTATCCATGATATTAATGCAAATATAAAATCCCTGATTAATGCTACTATAATTTTCCAGTTAAAGCGATAACATTATTATGTAATGATGCAAATGTTTATAAAAACCACTTAAACTATATGTTAAAATATAACATTATCAACTTTAGCGTCATTCAACCCTCAACCTTTCAAGAATAAAATCAATGGCACAACGGTTAAATAACACCATGAAAGGTCGCGATTATCATTAGGGTTTTCGGCTGAAATAATAAACCATAAGTATAAAAGGAAACTAGAATATATGATCTCGAATAGAATAAACGCTTAGCTTTTTAGTACAAAAGTATCAATGCTAGAGGCTTTTATATCAGTGAAAGTGCGCCAGTGAAATCTAGAGTAACATCGTCCAGAAAGGTGCACAGTGAGGTGTGGAGTGGTTACTCCTGATGAGGGTGGGCGCCACAAGAGGCCGAAGTGCTTTGGTGAGGTGTTCGCGGTAAACCGACGCTAAAGATGCCGATGATGCCCAGGTTGAGCAGGACACCCAGTGCGAGAGCCCCCAAGGTACCCAGGAAGGAAGGTAAAGCGGAGTGGGACATCAGCCACTCTTTGCGAGACGACATGTCCGTCAACACTGCCTCCATCTGGAAATGGGTGCCCACAACCGCACATATGTGAAAGAGCTGGTGACTGTGACCTTGGAGGAGAGTGAGTGAAAAACTAGTCAAAAGAACCGTGTGACACTGGTGTGAACCTCTATAACCATTCAAAACAAACAAAGACAACCGTAAAATCGCTAAAAATGAGGTACCGATGTAGTCGAAGCGTCCGGGGGCCAGTCTCTCGGGCAGGTGAGATGCAAACAGGAAGCATGTGAGAAAGGCAAAGAACAGATGGTAAGAGTGGCTGGCCAGAGCTTCACTGGGACTACAGCTCCCCCAACAGCACGACAGCAGCTATAGACACACATGGAAAGAGACACACATTGCCATCCATTAAAAGAGCATCCTTATCTGGTGTTACGCAGGCTTGATTTGCTTAAGTAAGTGTCTAATTTACATGTGGAATCAACTGTGACCATACTTACTCGGTAAAACAGTGGGATACTATCAAAGAGGAAGGGGACAACAAATGCGGCCGTTCTCAAGATTTTACTTATGTGTGGGTACTGCAACTCTACAAACCTGTTACAAAAGACAGAGGAAAATGCACCCTCACTTAAAATGTGTTTATTATAGATAATATATGTTCATAGTTAAATGCTTTTAAGTTTTAAAGTAGCCCTGTGATGAATATCGATTTAATATTTTAATGTTGTTTATATGTGTATGTGGTGTTTTTAATGTGCTTTAAGACAAACCATATGCAAATTCATAAGTCAACACCATTGCTGAGCATTTTCTCTTTAAAACTGCAGTGAACTAAAGACAACGAGTGAGTGGAGGTGCGGCAAATTTGCATAATCATAGAACCACGTATTCTAAATGAAGGACAGGTATAGAGTTATATTTAAGCTATTTTAAGGCATGAAGAATTTTTCTTTACGGAAAAAACGTTTAAATGTGTCATTTTGGTGATCAAAGATGATACATTATTGACTAGAGATAAAATTATTGACTACAGGTGGACTTTATTTATTTATATTTATATTTTAAATAAAACATAATATAATATAATGTAAAGTGCTGTCAAATCGAGTAATCGTGATTAATCGCATCTAACAAAAGTTTGTGTGTGTGTATATATATATATATATATTTATATATGTGTGTGTGTGTGTGTGTACATATATATTTACAAATTTATGTTAGATGAATATAAATATAATATAATATAATATAATATTAAACAAGAATAGGCCTATTTACCCAGGTATTTTTTATTTTATGAAGAGGATGTTAGTGGTGCTTGATCATGCAAAAGTTTCCACCACAATGCAAGGTTATTGTGTGTGGTAGTCAGGGTGTTTTTATATGGTTGCTAGGGTGTTGCTGATGGTTAATGGGTGTTGTTATGTGGCTGATTAATGGTGCAATCCAAAACAAGCCCAACCTGTCTCTATATATTTAACAAAATATCAAAGAAAAGTGGCATATGCGATCAAATGATGTTTGAGCCTTTGAATTTTAAATTTCAATGACTCTGAACTAATTTTATTGGATGTATGGATACGTTTAAAATTGTATTTTATCATACTGCATACTACTGTGTTTCTTGTAGATTAAACTTTTATATTCATAGTTAAATGCTTTTTAGTTTTAAATGAATAAATCTAAATTACTTGTCAGTAAATATTATACTTTCATCATCCTCCAAACATGAATCATACATTCGCTCATTTAGAAAAATAAATCGCACACCTCTTCAGCTCCAAGTATCAGAGCGGGACAAGTTATGTGCCAAAGTTGAATATTATATATGAGAGATAGTGGTGCTTATCTAAGCGAAACTAATTAATTCACTGAATTCAACAAGTTAAGTTCTTCTGTAAATAATTTATTAAAATGACTGAAACCTTTTGTGCAACCAGGAACAAGGTCAGAACAAACAAAGTTCTGTGTGTGAGAAGGACTTAAGTTACACAATAAACTCCCTATTATTCTGAGTCTGGCTACAATGACATCTGAATTAGCCCCTGTAATCGCAGACTTAGTAAATGAGTCTCAGTTAGCCCCAAAACCCCTCTCACCTGGAGTAGCAGGACATGCTGGTACAAAAGAGCGAGTTGCAGACTGCAATGGTCACAAAATGCTGGTGAAGCCAACTGTTGACCCAGGAGTCGGGCATCACGTAAGAGGCGTATGTGATGGCGCAACCTGTAAAAGAGTATAGCATACTTAAAACACAGACACATGTATGACACAGTATTTCTATTTAACAAAAAGACATTCATTACAATATTAATACATGCTTTCATAGTTTTCAGCTGTAAGAACGGAGCTCTTGCTTAGTTAACTATGAATCTTGTATAAATAACAGATTTGTTAACAGATTGAGATTTAAAGAAAGAAACCATACCACACAATAACACTGACATTTTTTCGTCTCCAAATACAGAAATTTTAAATGTATAGACCTGTAAAAATGTCTGTATTTGGAGACAAAAAAAATGTCAATGTTATTGTGTGGTATTTAACAAAATATCAAACAAAAGTGACATTTGAGATCGAATTTTTTCAAACTGATTTTTTTGTACATGTATGTATATGTTTGAAATAGCATATAACCAAAGCACTTCAATTATTTCTGAAGTATGTAGTACGCATACTGCGCATAGTATGTGTTTCCCATATTTACCTGGATAAATTGCCTAAACAAAATTAAAAAACTTAATGTAAATATACTGTTATATCAAGAAAGCACTGTGATGAGGATATGTGATAACAATGTAGCATCCTACCATTTAAAAAGTTTACAGTTGCATACTGCGGTTACGGTTTCACATACAGTTTTAAGAAAAATAGCATGGCATACACTGCAAAAAAGAATAGTTACAGTATTAAATACCATGTTTTATTATATTTGTGTCTTTTGTAATGCTTGGCTTTTGTGCCAGATCTGCTGAACATATACAGCTTCTCTGCTTTTCTCAAAAGAGCTCTTTCATTGTCTCAACTGGAAAACATGACCAGAGGTGGATTCCACAAATGAAAGAATAATATTTTTATTAGAATATGGGACTTTACAATAAAAACTCACTGCTCTACACAAAGGATATTGAACAGCTGACCATACCATCATTCAGTACAGATTATTGTGGCCCAAGTCAAATGAATGGAAATACTGCAGAAATATGTTTTTTTTCAACATACTGTAATATAGATTTCCACTTGAAAGAATAATCAATCTATTATCAAGAAAGTGAGTCATTAAATGTTTAAAAGGTGCATTTATAAATCACTGGCTCTATGTAAGGTAAAGGGTTCCGAGCCTATAAAAATTGCGCTTATATTGCGCACTAGCTCTTTACGCTTCTGAAGTGCCTCGAACGATATGTGTAGTTTCTCAGCCTTCTCTCTTTATCAACGCAGACTTTAAAGGCTTTCTCTGGAGCCAGAGCATTTGCTTTCTTTCTTTAGAAGTCATACAATAAAATGCCAGCAGTGTATTAGACGGCTCATTTCCTCCAAAGCTCATGCTTTCCATAAGCTCACATCAACCCTCCAATTCCTTTCTACAGCTGGCCTTCGTGTAATTCTCCTATTTGACAACAGCTTTACATCAGAATTGTTTCTTTTTACTGGCCCAGTATCGGGATTTCTATAGTCCGTCAAGGACAGCAGATGACAAGCAGCCATTCTGGCACATTTATCTCACAGTGCCATGCATTTACATTTATGCATTTAGCAGGAACTTACTTTGCATTTAAGATATACATTTGATCAGTTCATGCATTCTCTGAAAAAAAGAAAAGACTCGGTGACCATGATGTTGCTAGCACTATGCCCTATTGTTTGAGGTACAGGAATGCAGTGTTGTTATTGTTAACTAAAACTATTAAAAAACTTTCTTCATCATTGAAATAAAGCTGAAATAAAATATTACATATAAAATGTTACAAAACCTAAACAATAATTAGAAACATTGCCTTGACAACTAACTGAAAAAAAAGAATTTATAGTTTAAAGTTTTAAAAAATAAAAATATTTTTTTTATAAAAATAAAGTTTAAAGTATTAAAATGACTAAAAATAAATTAAAACTAAATATATATATATGGCCACACTTTAGATTAGGGTACAATGCTCACAATTAACTAACTATTAACTACGACTTTTGCCTCAATAAACTCCTTATTACAGCTTATTAATAGTTAGTAGGGTAGTTGTTAAGTTTAGGTATTGGGTAGGATTAAGGGATGTAGAATATGGTCATGCAGAATAAGGCATTAATATGTGCTTTATAAGTACTAATAAACAGCCAACATCCCAGTAAAATGCATGCTAATATGCAACTAGCTAATACTGATAATTGGACCCTAAACTAAAGTTTCAAACTGCAACCAAATTGTGTTTACTAGTTACCCGGTCGATATGATGAGTGCTTTTGATTAAGAACTAATTTGTTAATTTGTAAAGTTTTTTTCAGGTTACCGGCATCAAATCTTTGCAAGATATTCAAGTGTTTTGTTTGTAGGCCACTTTTTAAAAAAAAATAAAATTTGAAAAGTTTCTTTTGCCATTTTTGTTAAGAATGTAAAAAAAAAAAAAAAAAAAAAAAAAAAAGTATCATAGGCTTGCTTGTTAGTCAAAAGTCTTACTAAATGCAGTCTTGTTTGCCCACCAATGATACTTAAATAGAAAATAGTTGGTAGGAAAGGCCACTATGTTATGATGATAATGTCTGTCTATCTACCGGGCAATAGGGTGACCAATACCTAAAGGGCCAGACTTTCTAACAGCTTACAAAACATACAGGACAGAATCCCCCAGGAGAACTGGAGCGTACCGAGACTGTACAGGCTGAGCGCTCCGTAGTCGAAGAAGTAGCAGACGTGACGGGCCTTGGTGGACATGGTGCTGAAGGTGTGAGCGCAGCTGGAGGTGAAGGGGTACAGGCAGATCAGAAGCATGTAGACGAGCATCGGCCAGGAGTAGCTCTCCGTCAAGAAGTCCAGTGTAAAGCACAGCATGCTGAACCGCCACAGGAAGTACCTATAATAGCACAGCACAGGTCCTACACGGGGCATTTATGTATTGTGTGAGGAAAGTAAAGCAGATAAGCTGGTTATTTAGGGGTTATATAAAGGCTATATAAAGGGGTCATGACATGTGAAATCAAATTCGACCAAAACGCATCTTAATATCAGGTGTAAACAGGGCCTTACTTAATCAAGCTCCAAAAACAGCTTGTTTGGACACTGGGGGACTTGTGTTCGCACAATTTGTCAGGTTTTATTGCGTTATCAAAAATAAAACAACTACACAATATGCTTTTGTAAATTTTTAAATGTTTCGTACATTTTTAATAATACAATTTTTAATTTTAAACAATAATAAAAACATTTTTTTCAAAGTTTCCACAAGAATATTAGGCATAAACAACTGTTTTCAACATTAATAATAATAAGAAATGTTTCTTGAGCAGCAAATCAGCATATTAGAATGATTTCTGAAGGATCATGTGACACTGATGACTGGAAATATAACTACATAAATACATAGCTAATCATAAATATAATAATAACAATATGATATAACAACAGAGCCTGCACTAATAACACTAATCAGATATATACAGTACCATATATTAAATTATTTGAAACAAGATTTAGATCATTCTGCCCACTCCTACAAATACATAAACCTTTTCAAGTAATGTGTTTAGTCCTCGTAAAATCTGATATTGCATAAAAGTATCTTCTTATAAGCTAAATCATAATTGCACAACGTAGCAGCTGAAACAAAGCTTCAAAGCTGACAAACTACTAGCTCTGGCACTTAAAGGAGATTACATGTTTAACTGGGCTCTTTACCAGGTCGGCAGGAAGTGGGTCCAGATATTGACCGTCTCATTGGTCATTTGAAAACTGCTGAGAATGCAGTCGAGGGCCGAGCTGCTGGGATGGCGGTACCCAGACATGATGCCGTCCTCTCTAAACACCTGCAAAGATGCACACGGACGACTAAAATACATGCAAACATCAAGAATCATGAAAAAAGGCGTTCTTCTAAACATCATCTTTTGTGTTCCATAGAAGAAAGAAAGTCATAAAAGTTTGGAATGACATTAGGGGAAACCTTTTTAGGTGAAGTACTGCTTTAAAGTGCCCTTATTATGCTATTTTAAAGGTTTCTCATTTAGTTTAGGAGTCTCCTGAAATAGATTTACATGCATCCTAGGTCAAAAAAGTATTTAATATTCTCATAATATACATTGCAGCATCACCTCTTTTCTCACAGTGTCTGAAACGGTACTCTGCTCTGATTGGTCAGTCTGTTGTGATAGGTCAACTGATTACAGGGTCTACCGATTACTGAATTACCCATTACCATATCTGAATTTCAGCTCTGGAGTCTTCCTCAGCACTTGATAAACAGTGATACAAACAGTAACAATGGTGTCGGTTTTACCATATCAATTCAAGCCAGAGTCCTTGTCCTTTAAAAGTGCATGCAAAGAGGATTTCAGGATTACCTTCCAGGCCTCAGCTACAACTAGTGTTTGAGTGCGGGTCAAAGTAGATGTTGTTTGGGGGCAGCCAATGAAGATCATAGGGTGGCATTATGCAAATTTGTTACAAAAATATGTAGGTTTGTGCAGGAGGAAGTAAGACCAGAATTGGAAGACAGAATTGGTTCTTTCTTTTTAGAGACAATAACTGATCTTTGAAACTTTGCAGACCTTTCGCATTTAAAAAACAGCTATACAGTATTACACACTACATGAAAGGTAATATTAGAAAAAGCATAATAGGGCCACTTTAATATTCTGAATGCAAGTCATTCATCTTATGTATTCTTACAGAAACAGTGCTGTGCTGAACTCAATTTCTTTAAGAAAGATTAAAGCAGAAAAGGGTGGCTTGCACCACTTAGTCCCACTAATTCGGCTTGTAACTTTTAAGTACATGCAGGATTTCCCAGGGATTTTCCTTAAAGGGAGCATTTGAAACAGTTTATTATCATAGTTCTCTGTTCTCTGAACTACAATATTAAACTGTTTCAAACGCTCCCTTTGTACCTCAAACAGATAGTCCTGTCCTCACCTTTGGCACCTGGTGGATGTCAAAGAGCTGTGGAAGTCTGAGGGTCAGCATGTCTGCGGGCAGGCGCAGGGCTCCCCTCCCTCTCTGACAGGCCTGCTTCAGTCTCTCCCGTCCTCCTCGACACAGGACACACCACAGCGGACACTCCAGGCCCCGGGACGGGCCCCCTTCCCCAGCCTCCCACCTCACACACTGAGTCCAGCCCCAACCATGACCCTCACCAGCCCCCCGCCACGCAGGAAACACTGCAGAGAGAGAGACAAACCCATTATTTCACCCATATGCATCGAAAAGTAAGTTGGATTACTGCTGAAAACTCACTTAATAAGCTTTGAAATAATGGATTTGTTCCAGGACCCAGATTTTACATTGTGCGTTTAAGTACCACTCAATGCCCAACGTCGTGAAACATGAATATTAACAATATCCAAAACATAAGAATGAAAAAATATATATATATATAATTAATTATCATTAAAAACTGTTTAAAAACAATTTTTACATTTATTTTAAATTGTAATAATATTTTACAATATTACAGTATCAATAGTGAGTAATAAGAGTCTTCCTTCAAAAACATTTTAAAACAAAATCTTTCCGACCCCAAACTTTGTGAACAACTGTGCATGTGAATATGAACTTTCTGTATGCAAAGAATACCCGGAATGACCTAAATAATTTGCAGTATAACTATAGTACACTGCTGGAATGCTGTATCCAAAGACTTCATATATAGAAAGACGGTGCACTCATATTACTATGAATGGGAGAAAGTGCAACGCGCAATATGGCGGAATAAGTCCCTCCTTCCAAATAAAAGAGCCAATCATCACTTGGTAAAGTCTTCGCATCACTGCAGCTGCTGCTAGAAGCTCAACAGTTCTTAGAAACGGTCAGTGTTCTGAGACACAAGGAAGGGGAAGTTATTTTCATTACAGATCACGAGGGCACATTAAAAATAAATTATGTGCACGGATAAATCATTATTAATAAATGCTGCAATAATCCATAAATTAAACAAGTTGTCACTTTTGATTTCACGGTGACTAAAATACTTCTGCATTATATACTATCCAGTATGCAGTAAGTACACACTAATATTCCATTTTATACGATTACAGAGTGACTTGTGAACTAAAGCCACGCATGTGCTTTAAAGCTTTAACACTCAAATCAATCCCAGATATCTTGTCTTCACACACCCCAGTATGGGCCTCCAGTTTCAGAATTTCAACCAATAGCTGAGAACATAACTTGGCACACTGGTGACATTGCATGATACTGTTCCATGCAAACATTTTTGCACAACTTTTGAGCAATAAAACCATCTTCTTGGAAGCTGACGTTCAACTCTTTAGCTCCAAGTACCTGCCTTTCTAAAGGGGTCCATGCTTTGCTTTGCATAGGGGCCAATCTTGCAAACTAGAACAGAATGTGTTTTGTGAGCGTCACAGAGTTTCCTGTTGACACGTGGAGCCGTATGAAAGTGAGCACGCTTTCTGCACACGCCTACAGCCTAAATAAAGCAGATGGAAATGCTTGAGCAATGCCTCTACATATGAGCCTTTCTAGCTGCTTGCAGACTTTGACTAAATGGATTGTTATTAAGGTTAGGTGACATGGCTAATTTTTCCCCCAGCTATTTAGGATTCAATTATTTCTCAGTATTTATTTAGGGCTATTTGCTTTGCATGGCTTAAAAGGGTGATATTGTTTCATTAGTGAACCATCATGATCATGTTGGTCATATAATTCATATACACAAATATAAATAATACAATTTCCTTATACTGTTCACCACAATCTTTAATAAAAATAATAACTGATAAATCTATTAAAATGTCACTATATCCACAATAAATGAAAAATGAGACTATTCATTAGCATTTGTGAGTGTTGAATCAGATTTTGAATGAATTCCTTGAAGCGAACAATTTAAATTTAAATGACTCGATATCAATCAAACTAATATTGATACTGTTTAAGTGGCCTAATTATTACAAAACAAATCTAATGACACTGCTGGACCATTAAAAAGCACAAAATAGTATACTAAAATATTACTGTAATACAATCAGCATCAAGTCACAGTCAGTGTTATTTTAGCATATTTCATTATTTATTTAAATTTAAGTTTGAGTAATTTTTTTATGCTTTTGTCATTTGTATATATATATATATATATTTTTTTTTTTCTATTTAGATTTAATTTATTTTTATTTCAGTTTTAGTCAAGTTAAACATTTCTCTTTCAGCTTTATTTTGATCAATAAAAATGATTTGTAATAGTTTTAGTTAACAATACCAACACCGGTCCAGTATGCTTTCAAAGTATGGAAGAGAGCAGCATGAACATTCTGATAAACATTTCCTTTTGCAATTTACAGACAAACGAATGTCATATGGGTTTAGAGTGTCATGCGGGAGATTGAACAATGACAAGCTTCATTTTTAGTTGAACTACTCCTTTGAAAGCACATTACAGAAACTGTCAGACAAATGGATTTGCATAAACTGATACAACGGCTAAATTCCTCCCGGTAGGACTGGAAATCCATTCATGGAATATGCTGTCATTATTCCGTGGGCCAGGGTTGATCTTATGGATTAACGGATTGTGAAATTTCTCATCCATCAGCTGTTTCTATGGAAGTCAAACATAAACATAATTCATCTGACACTGGATATGAAGTTCTCCCCAATAATGCCCTCTGGGAAACGTGTTATTTAGAAACAAACAGCTCACAAACATTTCTCATCCCAGTTGCCACTGCTCAGTTTGACTGGACGTTTGTTTGTTTTTTTGCGTACAACATGTCTTGTTGATAGGTAGAGATGTTTAGAATGCACTCTGACTAACTAAATCCCATGACACACCATTTTGAGTCAAAACAAGAGGAGCAGATGAGCTCATCTGAAGCTAAAGTTTGTGTGTGTGTGTGTGTGTGTCCACCAACTGTGACCGACGAAAGAGAGAACCGTATTGTTGTAATTCATATTGACGTATTTCTGATAAAAATGGGATATTCAAAGAATGGGTGTTTTATCCATCAGGAACTGATTGGATTGTGAAATGCAACATTACGTACAAGAATGAAGCCAGATGGTTGGAAGAGGGCTCAGTGGTGTTAGCAAAAAATAAAAGTATTTTATTCAAGCCCTTATGGTTCCAGAAGTTTTAGCGAATGCATAAATTAGCATAATATAGCGACACCTAGAGGTGAATGGATGTCATTGTACTTGCCTGAGTAGTGGGTGGAAAGTGGGACCCATAATACTCGAGACATGTTTTACACATATTTTTCACTAAATGAATACAAGGAAGAATGATATTTAGTCCTTTCCAATGATATGCACTAATATGCATGCAAATTGGAGTCGGATAGATTTGTTTTTTAAAATGGTCTATTATGCTTAAAAAGGCTGTGTTTATTTGATCAAAATAGAGTAAAAACAGTGATATTGTATAAACTATTGTCTATTTTAGTATATTTTAAAATGTCGTTTATTCCTGTAATGCAAAACTGTATTTTCAGCATCATTACTCCAGTCTTCAGTGTCACATGATCCTTCAGAAATCATTCTTATATGCTGATTTGCTGCTCAAGAAACATTTATTATTATTATCAGTGCTGAAAAGCAATCGTGTTGCTTCATATTTTTGTAGAACCAGTGATACATTCTTTCAGGATTATTTGATTAATAGAAAAAATAGAAAATAACAGCATTTATTAGAAATCTTTTGTAGCAAAGTAAGTCTCTACTGTCATTATTGAACAATTTAATGCATTTTTGCTGAATCAAAATATTAATTTCTCTCTAATTTCTCTAACTTTTGAACAGTACATTGCAATTTATTTTTTAAAAGGACATTTCACATACAAAAGTTTTGTAATATTTTAGCCAGAAATTAACTGTAACTCATAATCTGAAATGGTGTATTAAATACAATAAAAAATATGGGGTGAGACTTACAAAACAAGAAGGCAAAGTAACGTCAGCCAATAAGCAAAATCATTGCATAAGTGCAAGTTATTTTGATGGAATTTTGCATTTTTACCACTTGGACAAACACTTTTTCCATTTGGAATAACATGCACTGATGAATTGTTCATAATAAGAACAGGAATGTACATTAAAAAGGTAAATAAGGTACATTTTTATTTCACATTGGCTCACTGCATAATTACTGCATAATCCAATCCAGAACATATCAGACAAAGACAAAAGTTTCAAGACCTTGATTTCTGGGTCCTTGTGTGTTTCTCGCTCCACATCTCACCATACAGTAATTCTGACATTCTTTCTCTGGCTGGTGAATGTGTCACAAGATCTGCCTCAATGGACGTCTTTATCACTGCGTGTTGACAATAGAGCTCCTATGCAGCCTGTGTGTGTTCTGTTCGGGTCACGTGTCACTGCAGTAACCGTACGGACACTGTCTCAGGCTCTGAGCATTCCATTGTCATGTTAATACATGATCATGGGATGAAGTTGTTGTCTGGCTACCACCTCTACACACAAGAATAATAATCATGCAAATGCTTATACTGGGAGAACAGGAAATTTCCACCAAGCTTTAGTTCTAAAGGCTGCAAATTTTAATTGGCCAATAAAAAAAAAATATTTTCATAAAAAACATTTCTGTTAGCACACCCAAAACCTGTTTTGGAAGGACACATTTAAATTTTGCCTGAGGCTTTTCCTGGAAACGAAAGCTTTTCATGATACCAAGCAGCGCACTGGACCAAACAGCTCCTAACATCTCTAGATTTCAGTAGATTTAACAAATGATTAGCGCTGTTTGCCATTGCTCATTTTTAAAAGTAAGGATTTGAACAAACCCCAAACCCATTTTGTAAGTGATTATACATAAGATTTTTACCTGGCAGACCATAACACAGGCAAAAGAAAATCACATAGAATTACTTTGAAAACATATTGAAAGCCACAAGAATGTACACTTAATTGACAACGGCTTAAACAATATCACATTCTTCCAGACTTTGGAGAGAATGAAACGGAAAAAAAGTTCCTCCCATCCTGAAAAATGCTGACTATGTAGTTTGTGTAGGCTAAATCATCCTGAATGAACAGGAACAGTGAGAAGAAAAGGAACATAAAAGTGAGCTTTTCATAGGTCATAGGGTTCCCAACAAGAAGCAGAATAGGGAACACATGTACTATTCAGTATAATTTGAGAACACTTATAAGAACCAAACTTTAAATGACAAGAAACTTTCATTTTTTTTGGAAGTGAAGTGTCAAACAACCATCAAAAAAGAATTAAAAGACCCTGTTACTATCATGTGGGTAAAACAAGATTTTTTATGAAGCAAATACACTGATGAGTAAAAACATTCTGACCAGTCACAGGTGAAGCGAATATCAGAGATGATCAACGCCACATATGAATGTCTGGGTAGAATAGATGGTAAGCAAACAATCAGTTCTCGTAATCAACGTGTTGGATCCAGGAGAAATGGGCAGGAATAAGATTTTGACAAGGGCCAAATTGTTATGGCAAGGCGACTGGGTCAGAGACTCTCTAAAACGCAAGGCTTGTGGGTTCACTGTAAAAAAATCTTGGCTTATTTTTTCTACCCAAATCCTGAGTTGAGCCTTTTGGGTCATTTTTGGAGGTTATTTTTTCAGTATTTGGGTAGTTTTTGTGTTACCCAGCTAATGGGTCAGACGTAACAACCCAGTGTTTGGGTAGTTTTCTTGTGTTACCCAGATCTTGGGTAAGCATAACAACCCAGGGATTGAGTTATTTATTGCAGGCTTTTTGCGACCTCTTCAGGTGAGGGCAGCTCCGTCAAAATGGTGCATGTCTTCGGTAAACTACAGGTTTGTGTCCATATTATTTTATCTATAAATTCGTTATTGTGCTGTATATCGTTTCATTTTATGGAAAGCAACATACAGGAGCTTGATGTGAGTCACCTACACAAGTGTTGCGTGACTCGCGTCAGATTTAAGTTCATAATCTGTATACATTGATTCATGTATGAAGTAAAAAAAAAGAAAAAGAAAGTTAAAATGATTATTAAAAATGAATCAAGTATGCTTGGTTAAATCAACCCATTATGCTGGGTTAAATAAACAACCCAACTTGCTGGGTAAAATCAACCCAACATGTGTTCTGTCCTATATTTACCCAGCCCTTGGGTTGAAAACAACCCTAAATGGGTTGTTTTTAACCCAGTGTTTTTTTAGAGTTGATCACGGTCAGCAGTGGAGATTTTACCAACATTGGTCTTGACAGGGTGTTGGGCGCCCAAGACGAAGCCTAAGCCTTCTGGTCCAAGCCAACAGAAGGTTTACTGTGGCACAAGTCCACACAATTTTAATGATGGTTATCTGAGGAATGGGTCACAAAACACAGTGCATCACACTCTGCTGCGTATGGGGCTGTGTAGCAGTTGACCAATCAGAGTGTCTAAGATGACCCCTGTCCACCATTGAAAATGACTACAATGGGCACGAAAGCCTTTGGAATTGGACCTTGGAAATGGAAAAAGGTCACCTGGTCCGATGAGTCCTGTTTTCTTTTGCATCACGTGGACGGCCATGTACATGTGCACCGTGATCCTGGGGAAGAGATGCACTGTTGGACGACGACAAGCCAGTAGAGGGAGTGTGATGCTCTGGTCAGTGTTCTGCTGGGAAACCCTGGGTTTGGCCATTCATGCAAACGTAAATATGACACGTGCCACCAACCTAAACATTGCTGAAGACCAGGTACACCCCTTCATTACAATAGTGTTCCCTGGAGGAAGTGCCTCTTTCAGCAGGATAAAGCACACTGCCACACTGCACACATTGTTCAGGAATGGTTTGAGGAACATGATGAAGAGTTCAAGGTGTTGCCCTGGCCTCCAAATTCCCCAGATCTCAGACTGTGGAATGTGCTGGACCAACAAGTTCAATCCATGGCGGCTCCACCTCGTAACCTACAGGACTTGGAAGGATCTGAGACACACACCACAGGACACATTCGGGGCTCTTGTACAGTCCATGCCAAGGCAGGTCAGCACTGTTCTGGCAACACGTAGAGGATCAACAGCATATAGGCATTGGTGTATAACTGGTTCTTGTCTGTGCGAGAGGGGCAAGGCTGTTGTGGTTGCTGTAGTGTTGCATTTCTATGGTGTTCTGAGTGGTTTTAACATGCTGCCATTCTAGGTGTCTGGGTGGTTAGTAATACGTTGCTTTTGGTTTTCAATACTCAAAACAGTCAACACAAAAAAGATTTTACAAAATGTAGTGTTTAGAGATGTCAGAGTTAACGTGTTAAGATATTATATATGCTTGAATATCCAATCATTTTAACTTATTTTTGACAGAAAAACCTAGTTTTGGTAAGAAATCATAAGATTAATTGGGATTATTTTATTCTATTGATGGCCATAGTTTATACCAAAAAGTTTATAAACCAAATCTGCATATCATTTTTAAGTATCTCCATTTTGTTGTGACATACATGTAAGTATAATTTGCACATGGATTTCTTTTTTGAGATGACATCTTTATCTTGACAGTTTTAAGGAAATATTCTTTGTAAAACAGATTTGGAGCAGTATTTATTGAAATGGTTCATGCATTTAACGAATAGTGAGCCAAGTCATGTTGCAACAGATCATTACTTCTGTAACGTGACAAGTGACAGATGTGGGCGGGGTGCTAAAAATTTCAAGCTTTAAACTTTTCAAAAATTAAACAAACAGATGGATGAATCATTCACAATAAGATCTAGAACACGCATTAACAATACAGATGCTGACTTTAATACAAACTAAATATTTTCCAGATGTTATAGTAATTTCCGTTGTCTTTAGTACAATCACTATTTGTCAGTTATTTAATTTAGTCTTTATAACATCATGCTTAAGATTACAATTTCTAAAATAGTATAAATGGAACTGCACTCTATGCACTTCTAGGAATGGGGTCCCTCACAAGGGGATCACCATATTTCAAAATACTGCATTATGGCCACTAATAAAGTTTTAGAAAGTTAGCAAACTATATTTCGAATCCACACAATTGTATAAAGGTATAACAGAAGCACATACATGTTACTTTCTTCATATCTTCTGGTGGAAACATGGAACTCAGGAGGGCATCCAGCATGAAAAGAGACCTAAAGAGACTGATGCTGTCCTTACTACAGTAATGAGGGGTTGGATGAGGCCCTGTATTACTTACTGAAGCCTGCTCACGTGAACAAATGTACTGGATTGATTATGTTTCATGTGTTCGAGGAAAAGACAAGGCAGTTCTGAAAAAGCAACCATGCTCTCTCATTATATCCACGCTGTATAATATATATATATATATACTCTCACTCACTCACTCACTCACTCTCTCTCTCTCTCTCTCTCTCTCTCTCTCTCTCTCTCTCTCTCTCTCTCTCTCTCTCTCTCTCTCTCTCTCTCTCTCTCTCTCTCTCTCTCTCTCTCTCTCTCTCTCTCTCTCTCTCTCTCTCTCTCTCTCTCTCTCTCTCTCTCTCTCTCTCTCTCTCTCTCTCTCTCTCTCTCTCTCTCTCTCTCTCTCTCTCTCTCTCTCTCTCTCTCTCTCTCTCTCTCTCTCTCTCTCTCTCTCTCTCTCTCCACAATTCACAAAATGCCAAACTCATTTCCTCAACGTTAGAAACCCAAACTTTTACTGCAACTTTTTGATGTTCTACTCTTCAAAACTTGAACTTGAACATTCAAACTTAAGTCCTCCACTCTGCTGTTGAGCTGCATTACACTTCTTCTACTTTTTCCTCACCAACTTCGCAAGAATTACAAATTTGTGGAGTGTTTGTGTGAGATTTTAGGTTGTTGTGAAATTCACTGCCACTGTAAGTTCGAACATGGCATGTTGACAAAGTAGTTTCTTTACATTCCTTTAAATATATCTTTCGAAGAACTATTTTTTGTTGTTGTTGCGCGGCAACAAATCTGACATTATGGATTAAAATACCAACATAACGCTCAATGTGCAAGAGAAAATTTAAAGTCCAAACCTTTGAGCTTGATCTGGTCTATGAGATCATTTGCGCGTGCCAGTTGGAGATGTGAGGTCGCCAGTTTGGGATCCGAAAAAGTTACAGTTAATGGGAAAAAGAAGCGCGAAATAACTACACATCCATGGCTGAACTAGATTCTAAAGTTAATGGACATCCCCGAGAATCTTTGTGTGTCCTTCACATTCCTAGGGAAAGCAACACAAACAGCAGCAGAAATCCCACCCTCCGTGCACGAGCATTCTCTCATTGGATGGAGACATGAAAGCAGCCCAGTGTTCGAGATCAGGAGACCAGCGAGAACAAAACACGAAACCCGTTCAACTACTTTTAGTGTCCTCGCTCTGCTTCTAAGAAAGACAAGTTCATCCTACACAAAAGAGGGGAAATGCATTTATATGACACTTCGAGGCGCCATTCACAATATTTCAACATGCATGAGTGCTTCATTGATTTTATGCAACGGTAAAAATAATATTATAATATTATAATATAAAATTAATAACAGCATTTTATTTGGGTATCTCATTAGGTGACATTCTTCCGCTAAAAGTCCCTGTTTATGTATTTATTAATTAGGCAAACAACACATGATCTATTTAACATGATCATATTTTCAGTTAGTCTCTAGATATTAATATAGTATTAAGGATATAATTAGTGATGTTTCGTTGTGTTTTTAAATGGATAAGTGAAAACGAATCAGTTTAGTCAATGATTAAATGACTTCCTAAACAGATAAAAAAAACTGTCATTTATCGCCACCTACTGGTGAAGATTTATTACAATGATTGGCTGTATCCGAAATCGCATTCAAGGCCGTAACCATGTCTTCAACATGGGGGACCACATTTTTTTGAGGCGGTGTGTAAAGAAATTAAATAATTAAATGATTAAAATGGATTTAAGGAAATAAATAAGAAATAAGACCGGTAGAAGAAGTTCTAGGTCCAATTCTAGACAATGGTTGTGTGAGGCAATCCATTTAAACTCTTTACAAATAATATTTTAATTAAAAATATGCACACATTCATTCTTGTTTGTATGTCTAATATGTAAAAAAAAAAACCGTTACTTGACACATTCATTAATGAGCGACAATTTATGATAGCATATTTTCAATTCAAAATGGCAAAATTACATAAAAAAGGTTGAGTAGTTGATTTGCAACTGTATGTTACTGTGGGTCGTTAAACATCCATCGTAAAACAGTTGTCAAATATTAAATGTTTAGCTTATATCTTACCACGCACACACTTTCACTTAAAAATTTTGGAAAAAAGTGTTGCGTAAATTTTGGACATAGGCAACTTTCTTAGTCACATACTGATTTTCGCCTACTATATAGCAGGGCCATAAACAAGTTCCCCCAATACTTGGAAATGGCCATGTTGTCCCGCCCCTCCCAATATTTGATCTTTCCTAACGCTGCTCTCCATTACACACCGCTTCATTTCTTGTAGGATGTAAGATGGCATACAGTTTCAAATGTTAAATTTAATAATAATAAAAAAAACACACATTTTAGACCTCAGCGGTCTAAAAGCGCTTGTCGAAACATTCAACATTGATGATTTGAACAGCACTGTTTAGTTTTCAGCTATGGTATCATTTCCCCATCCTCCATTCCACTGAAACCCCAGGGTACATTTGGTCATTGGACCGGACTGCAAATAATTCGTCCCTATAAGTGGGGCAGAGCCTGGCCATTCTGTGACAGTGTGGCACTGGGTTTTTTGCCAGAGAACTGGCCATAATGCCACAATGAGACCTTGGCAGAGAGCCCAGCGCGGCTGAGGGCATGAGACGCTGGAAAGAATTCAACGGAGACCTACTTAGACCAAATGGATACTGAAAGACAGAGCCCGTAAGAAAGAGAAGGAACTTGCCATGAATATAGAAATCCCTTGATTTTATTGTATAGCATCCCGTTACATTTTCAAAGCATTAGATACACAAGTAGTTTTTTCTATCTATAGTGGGACCTGAAAATGTATCAATAATTATGAATGTTTCGTCTCAAACTAAAGCTAGCCCCGGCTGAGTTTAGGACTAATTTATTAGGATTCATTTAATCAAACTTGCAAACATATTAAATTCTAACTGTTTTTTATTTTATTTTGTTTCCAAAATATCAAAATACTCTTAGCAAAATTAATAATAAAAAAATGTTTCTTCAGCAGCAAATTGGAATGATTTCTGAAGACTGGAGTAATGATGCTGAAAATTCAGCTTTGAATCACTGGAATAAATTACATTTTACAATATATTTAAATATAAATTTGTTATTTTAAATTGTAACAATATATATTTTTTAATTATAGATGATTTAAAATTGGACTCAAATTTACATGCATTTGAAAATAATGACAGGGACTAAACAGCATTTTTAAATGAAATCTTTTATTGTTTAATGCACTGCCTCACACATACACTGGATTCCTTTGCGATGTGCAATATGGGACAATTACTATGAGAATGTGATGGCGAATGGCTGCGACTAGAATTGCTGAGTAGTAATCTCATGTTTAGAGTCGAGCAGAAACACTTCCACATCTGTAAGCACAGAATCAGATGTTTGTAACTCTGAGACGTTTCTTTATGCCATAACAGAAAGAAACATCTCAACACCCAACCTCATTCCTGTGTGTTCAGCACAGCATATAAAGGCAACTATACGACATACAAAAATAAAATAAAATAAAAGCAACCATTTGCCAGACATCCTGCTCATACACAGATAACACAATACATTAAATCACAAAGTTACACCGCAAAAAGAAAAAAAAAAAAAACTGGTGGGGAAAGCCACGTTAGAAAGAACAAATCATCAAAAAGAAGTGTACACCCTATACCCTGAATTCTTCGTGACCCTAGGAACCAAGGGTAAACGCTAGACGGTGTTCACCGCTGCAGTCAAAAACACACATCCACGTGGCAGTGCAACCCCCATGACCGTGGCGAAAAGACGGAAATAAAAAGTAATCCAAAAACATTGTTCTATACATTTCAATTTATGGGTTTGTTTTTGACGTATATGCACATGAATGTTTGTTCTCTCTCAAAACATATACACTCATTTCATCGGCAGATATGCCTGGTTATAGCGCACCAGGGGCACTTAGACGGAGTTATTTCACCCTGTAGCTTTTAATCCTCCTGTGTCGGGGTCGAGGATGCGCCGTTTTCGTTTAAAGCCCCTGTGAATCTGACTTCTCTTTTCTCCGAACACTTCCTGCACCCTCCCTTCCTTACAAACCTCCATCTTTTGAGTATTTTTTCCCCTGGAGACACAGATACAGATAAAGTTGGAGAGAGAGAGAGAGAGAGTGAGAGATTGAGAGAGAGGGGGAGTGAGTGTGCGATCAGCTGAATGCCAAGCCGACCCCTTGCGTCCCACGCGTCTCTCAGCCCATCTCTTTCCACTGCCGGTAGAACTCGATGATGTTCTTCAGCTCCATGCCTGCCGCTGCCACTGCCTGGACAGACACCTACAGCCAGATCAATAGAAAAACTGTGTAAACACACCATTACATCATACAAACAAAAACCCCAAAGGTTCTTACAAGAAACATCTGGATAATTCTACTCGGTCTGGATGGCATGACAGTGTTGGGGAGTAACTAAGTAAAAGACGTGATGCTACGAAATAGTGTAGCTTTTCTATTTAAGAGATTAGAGAACAGATACATGTAAAAATAAAACATGTAAAATTCTAAAAAAAATTAACATGTAAAAAAATATTACTGCAGTCAAATTAAAATATTTATTTAATTTGAATAAAAAAAATAAAAAAAACTGGTTTGAATGAATGATTAAATGACTCGCTTATAAAGACTTGTTTCATTACCGGATGAATCAGCATTTTAAATGGATCTCTTGAATTAATGATTCAATACATTTTGTAACAGTCGCTTGTCGTCACCTCCTGGTGTGACAATGTAAATGATCCAATCTTCATTTGAAGCATCAAGTTACTTTCAAAAGGTGATTTGCTCTATTTTGATCGCAACCAAAGATATCAGTGTTTATATCTGAACTATAAACTTTTATCCCAGTACGTCTGTGGTTATTTGAATTACTGTATCACAGAAATAATGATACTGTGTGGTTGAAAAGACTGTTAGTGAAGCGGTTTCATATATTATAAACATGACAACTGCTCTCTCTGGCTCAGTGGCAGCACCAAAGCAGATTGATATGTTTCGTGTGATCGTACTTGTCAAAGGTTTAATAGACACAGGCAAATTGTTATTATATAGGAATAAGATCACGTGGGTGTTTGAATTGATTTTGCGATCTTTAAACGATTAATCGTGCAGCTCTAATACAATCTCTTACTGTTATAAAGTTTTGGTCATACTGCCAACCAATCCCACACTATTAAAGCCTATATGGAGTCTTCTAATGCACAACTGACCTTCATGGAAGCTGATCTTTCAGTCAGCTCCTCCAATGAGAGTCCTGTCAAAATGGTCACCATGCCAGCGGTGTCTTCATCTCCACTGCTCTGAGATCCTGTCAGCTGACGACAGCTGTCCACCATCTTATACAGGTGCCTGCCAACAGGAACAATGAATGCAGCGATGCCGTCTGCAGAAAACCCTACAGGGCTTCACGACTGAATTTAAAATCCTTGCTCTGAAACAAGAAGTGAAGATGACGGGGCTTACCAGGCTTCTATGTCCTGTCGTTTTAATTTGTCCCTCTCAAAGCTTCGTCCCGACTCTTTTTGACAGCGGATGTACCTGTTGCATAATAAGTAAGAATAAATGCTCATGCATGACACATTAAATCATTGACTTTGACTGTTTAATGGTGCCATTAGAATCGGACGTCATGCACTACAGGTCTGCAGTCTGAAACAGAGCTTCAATCCTAGTGTCTGCTGAGCTCAAGATGTACCTGTTCCCTTTCCGAAACTCTGTCTCAAGGAACCGAATCCCATCTCTCGCTCCAGAGTTCTCTTTCTTCAGCATATCCAGACCATCAATCACTGCAAGAGATCAGAAATTCATCTCAGTCAGGCAAATTTGTACAAACATATAGATTGATCATTCCTGGTGCTTAGCACCCTCTGTGCAAAATGCCCATTTAAGATTACTTTTCATTACATATGAGGTGCCAAACTGGAGAAGTTTCGTAAAAACTAGTGTAAAAACTGTTCGGCAATTGAAAATATTTGCACATAAAATCCAAGGGCTGCCATTCAGATGCCAAGGCTCACACTCTTTTTTTACCAATAAATTTCCTTTTACATGTAATTTCCCGTTTCTAGGCTGAATAAGGATTGTTTAAAATCATTCTGACATGCTAATGAATCATTCAGAAGGATTTCATAAAATGCTTTGAATGACTCAAAAGAATGTTTTGCTCATATCAGACTTCACTATGGTTTACAGACTAGTTTGTGCAGTTATTTTAGCAATGTTTATATACTCTTACAGAATTTTTAAGAAACATGAATTAGCTTTATATTTTCTTTTTAGTTTTCATTGCAATTTAAGTTTTGGTAATTTTGTCATTTTTTTATAGCTTTAATTTAATTTCTTATTTCAGATTTTTGTATTTTTAGTAGTTTCATAATTTTTCTAATTAGAAAATCATTTCTAGCTTTTCATCAAATATTGAAAATATCATCTTTTTTCCTTTTTGAACATTACTAAAAATAAAATGAGCGCAGGGTTAAGCAGTGCTATTGTTGGCTGCCACAGCAACATCAATAAACTGAAGAGATTCCTGGAAAGTACCATATTGTTCCGTTAAAAATATGCCTCATAAAAGTTATATGTGCACTGTGTCAGGGTTCTGTCACTGCGGCCTATTTATTCTTGGTTTGGTGACAGAGCTCTGACAGTGTCTTGTCTTGTTGCGCGACCATGTGCCCTTCTGTTTAGGAGGGTTTTGTCTGTTTGGTGCAAGCACATGGCTTCCTGCATGTTTCCCTGTGCCATGTGCTCGGCTGTCTATTGTGTTGCCCCACCCATCTTGTTATCTGTTTATTGGTTAGTTTTTCCCACCTGCTCTCCCTCGTTTGCTTCTGATTTAATCATTTGTCCCACCGGCTCTCCCTGGTTACCTGCCTTGCTGCTTCCACATTTCTTCTCCTTGTGTTTGCTGTCCTGGGCTGGATCGTCATTGTTGGTCATGGTATGTCTTTGTATGTTGCCAAATCGTTGAATTGTGCGTGCCTTCATGTTTTCCCTGCTTCCAGTCAAGTCTGTTCGGTTCTGTTTTTCCCCCTCGGGTAGTTTTTGTTGTGTTTGTTTTATTTTATCATTTAATAAAGAAATTAAACCCTAACCTGCATTTGAGTCCTCGCTCCTACCACAGTATCGTGACGCACTGGTATCATTTTGAGGACAAAACCCCCAAACTTCACCCGACCGGGAGCTGGATGAAGCATATTAGCACCCATCTGTTTTCAATGTAGCTAACTTAGGGCAGCTTCATGTCATCTACGCACTTTGACAGATGAGGCACTGACAAAAGACGGTCACCACGACATTGTAAAGTGATGGCATTATGGAGCCATGTGCAATTTTAATAGCTTTAATGTTACATTATCAGCTCTGAAAATATACTAATTGGACTAGAAACAACAGAGAACCGAAAATGTAAAGGATAATTACGCTATGAGTCGGACGAGACTGCATTTAGAAAAAAAAAAAGGAAAATATTTTATTTTAGCTTTATTTAAATGACTGAAAATGATTTTTAATAGTTTGTTAGCAGTGTAATTTGATTTAATTAACTTCCATGAAATTTCCAGGCTCTCCTGAAATGTCCAGACTTCCCACATCTGGAAACTCTCACTTGGAGATGGGAGACTCGTGGACTGACCTGTGCGAGGGATGATGATGATGAAGCAGCCGCTGGCAGCCAGCTGTCTGAGCAGCCCCAGGTGCTGGCAGAGAACAGCGGTATCTGGCACCAGATAAGGAGACATGGAGGACTGGGCTTTGGGCTGCTGCAGACTGCCCTCCAGCTGAGAGACCTCCAACTGCAGAGAGACAGACAGACAAGGAAATGGTTCATTACTGCTCCAATTAATTGAGTCCATTTGGATAAATGCTGTGAAGACGACGTGCATTAATGAAAGTTAAAAATAAACCCAACAGCTGGTCTGACCTGTAGGCGCAGCTGGGCCATATCTCTCATGAGCCGGTTTCTGCGAGCTTCCTCCTCCGCCTGTGGATGAGATGAGGCAAGGTCAATATCACCTCTGTGTAACCTCAAAACAGTTATCAGATTTTACCCTTAGTAAACACAAGGTGTGAATAAGTAGCTAAATATATTTTTGCCCTTAACCCTCTAGGCGCCACGGTCGAGTTTACTTGACAAAATGCGGCACTGAATAAAACGGCCGATTTTGTCAAATTGGGTGTCAAATTTCGTTCGACCTCCCCTCCACTGGATGGCAGACATGTCATACTTCATCCCCGACTCAAAAAACGTCATGTTTCTATACAAAATGTTCGAGTTAGAGTGCATTGAATCATTGTGATCAAAAGCGGAGCTAGTGTGAGAGTGAGTCATTTTATCAGTCTCTCCGCGATCATTGCGGCGACACTATTGTGGTGGAGACTTTGTCTATTATCACTGGGTATGTTAGACGAGGTCGAAGTATTCATAGTACAGTTAGGGGGCAACGTGAAGGCAGGGTGGGGAGTCGCAATAGTGTGCATACTCGGCGCACACGCGAGGCAGATCTGGCCGCGCTCGCGCTGCTCGTATCATCTCACTCATAATCTGTGCCTTTCCGTCGCGAGTGATCTTTGAACTAAACCGGTCTTGTCTAGTTGTGTTTGTGTGTCATATGAATAATATATGCCCCAAACATGGAATCAGAGTGCCTACTGTATTTAGTGAATGTAAAATCTCTACAGCAAAAGGCCAACCACTACATGCATACGGTTTGTTCTACCATTTATTAGTAATGATTTACACAGTTTGTTTACCACTTACTATATACCTGAGCATTCAGTATTGTGCAATATAGCATACAGAAGGTTAGGGACATTTTGGGGGGAAAGAAGTGCTGTATTTTATCATTTAAACGTAACTTTTCATGAAAATTCTATAATCCAAGATTTCTGCCACCATATCACATCATAATATGCTAATTAGAAGAAAATGTAATACCTACATAAAGTTTGGGTCATCCTTAATATTTATCTAATTTACAGAAAGTATCTATCTTTTTTCATTTTTAAGATATAGCCTTTTGATATTAAGATGTCAAAATCGAACGTTTCAGGAAAAAACCTCTGGCGCCTAAAGGGTTAAAGATGAAGAGAAAAAAACACGAGCAGTATACAGTACATAGACAAGAAAGCACAAAGGCAAAAAGAGTGGTGATTTGTGCATGTTTTTTTTATAACCTTAAAGTGCACTTAAAGAGATTAATGGTTAAACCACAGATATATGTAAAATACAATTCTGGGAAGTAAAATACAAAAAGGGCACCTTGCAGTTTCACACATTTCAACTCTAAGGTAATATTGTAAGAGTGAGGGAAAATATAAGAACAGAAAGATAAGTATTAAATATAACCTACAAGCAATGGATCTTTTGTAAACTTAAAGATGGCTTTGGAGATTACATTTATTTGCATAACATGCCCTTATTGTGCCAACAAAGTTTAGTCATGCTCCTGCTTACAATGTACAGGTCCTTCTCAAAAAATTAGCATATTGTGATAAAGTTCATTATTTTCCATAATGTAATGATACAAATTAAACTTTCATATATTTTAGATTCATTGCACACCAACTGAAATATTTCAGGTCTTTTATTGTTTTAATACTGATGATTTTGGCATACAGCTCATGAAAACCCAAAATCTCAAAAAATTAGCATATCATGAAAAGGTTCTCTAAACGAGCTATTAACCTAATCATCTGAATCAACTAATTAACTCTAAACACCTGCAAAAGATTCCTGAGGCTTTTAAAAACTCCCAGCCTGTTTCATTACTCAAAACCGCAATCATGGGTAAGACTGCCGACCTGACTGCTGTCCAGAAGGCCATCATTGACACCCTCAAGCAAGAGGGTAAGACACAGAAAGAGATTTCTGAACAAATAGGCTGTTCCCAGAGTGCTGTATCAAGGCACCTCAGTGGGAAGTCTGTGGGATTTTTTGAGACAGGAATTTGGGGGTTTTATGAGCTGTATGCCAAACTCATCAGTATTAAAACAATAAAAGACCTGAAATATTTCAGTTGGTGTGCAATGAATCTAAAATATATGAAAGTTTAATTTTTATCATTACATTATGGAAAATAATGAACTTTATCACAATATGCTAATTTTTTGAGAAGGACCTGTATATGTTATACCATGCATATTTCTTGTTTTTAAGTTTCTTGTGTACACTACCATTCAAAACACTTGACACTGACAGTAGAGGTTGATCCTTAAAAAGGGAAATTTTTGCAGTCAATATTATTGTCTGTGACCATAAATTTCTTACAGACCGAAATATCTATTATGAAAAATGCAGGATCAATAATATGGGCCAAAATGAACGGATAAACTACTGCTACTATCCTACAACATTTTAAAACCCTCCATATATTCCAAGTTCATATTTGGATCTTTGACATTTTATAGATTCAAATATTGAATTTTGAAAAGGCTTCATGATTCAAGTTTACAAACTGCCGTGATTCCACTAACCTTACCTCAATGTCATGTGATGGTTTCAGAGCGGAACTAAGACTATCTGACACGTAGTGTGATTTCGTCAGCTTTTTTTAATGTAGTCTTAGTCCTGTGTCAAATGTTCTTTTGAGGTTTTTTTCATATTTAGTCAACCTGATGTTTTTGTTTAGTCGAGTTTTAGTCAGTGAAAACTAGTGCTGCATAATGGTTAAATTGATAAGCATCATGATTATTTTGATTAAGTTATAATCTCAAAAATTGTTGTCATTTAAGAAATGTATTTTTTAATTTCATCAGAATTATTGCACTCTTTCACATAAGCACAAATCAATAGAATGTCAACTCATATACATGGTTTGCCAGATTGCAAAGATAAAGTAAAACACCTGACGGAAGATGTATCCTTTTAAGAGGGAAGTTCTGATTGGGGGATTTAAGCTCATAGCGGCTCATGACCATAAATTTAGGTAGGGCGGAATATAGGTCTTAGCGCTTGTTTATGATAAACATTTTTTGTAAGCTTTATATTCTAATCGCTGAACACACGCAAAACACTTTTGGCAGAGGTTGCGTTTTTCAGCCTGAGGGTGGTTGATTGAGTAATGTTGATTGACAGGCTTTAAAGTATGCATGACACATGGATGGATTTTTCTTTAGTGTGTTATGTAGCTGTTTGTGCGTGTATAAGATCTGCTAAGTTACAAAGCTCAAAGTCTCCTGTAAAAAGATTTATTCTATTTAGTCCTGCCTTTTGTTCACACAGGGCAGGTTCTGGGACTGATCCCAGCAATGTTACTAGGTCCCCATCCTGGGATCGATCCTGGAACGAGTTTGCGTTCACACACAAGGCACTCTAGCAATTCTATGGCAATTTTATGGAATCAACGCTTTGTGTGAAAGGGGCTTAATATACACATAACTGAAGCGGATTATTATCGCCTTGGTCTGAAGCGGGGTTTACGTAAGCTAAAGTGAAAATAATTGGGGCAGTCTGAAATCTGCCTGCGCTGCAGTTCAATTTTTCACAACAGATTTACATTGGGGTGCTGTAGAGCTGGGGAGGGCTCTGAGACAAGCTGTCCCGCTTAGTATCATAATACACGCCTGCCGAAGCCATACGTTAAATTTCAATTTATCCTGCTCACTTTGCGAAAAAATATTTCAAAAATATATCCAAAAAATATTTGTTGCAGGATGCTGAACACATTTACAATTTATTAATGATTCAGCTTACATAGAGGTTTATGTTTTGTATGAATATATAGACGAGCCGCGGCTGATAGTGACATCTGGCAACCGCAAGCATGAAAATTAGTAGAGGCTTAAACAGCAGTTTGTAATATTTTGTCCCCCCCCCCCCCTCCAAAAAAATATTTTTTTGTAGTTTACTTTTTAACAAAATTGTAGTCTCGTCTTTTTTCGTCTACGATATTGCATGTTATTATTGTCACAGCTATCGGTTAATGATCGAGGTCTTCTTTGTCATGAAAAAAAAGGTTTATTCGTTGACGAACATTTTTCGTCACACTTTTCGTTAATGAAATTAACACTACTGACACGTGACAATGATGAAAAATTCTGAAGTGTTTAGATGTAGGTCAGATATCAGATACATATCGCCAATCGGAAAATAACAGATCTCATATTTATGTTTGGTTGTTTACACAGAGAGATGACTGAAGGAACAAATAAATAAAACTGGAATTGAATTAAAGCTTACAAACTAAAACCAAAAGAAGAGTCTTCTTAAAATAATGTAGGACTCTCAAACTCTGAGCTGGGTAAACAGCAGGGACAGAGAGTTCACGCTGACTGCAGTGGTCAAGATTTGGTGGCGTCTTATGAGAGACCTGCGCTGTTGACTACAGCCTTATTCCATGAATGCCTGGCAGTCTAGGACATGCTTTTCATTCGCAGACCCTGAAGGTTTTAATGAAATTGTACCAGAAAGGGCCGCCTCTTCACCGGCACAGCAAGGTGGCACTTCAAGCATCATTTGTTCTACCCGTAAGGGCTGCATAGTTGCTTGGCAACATAAGGCTCTCAAGCAAAAGCTCACAAATGTGGTGAGGTTTTATGAAAAAGCCTTGTTTTCTTTACCGCAGACATGTCTGTGTAGACCCTATCATTTAGTGGCACTTTCCTTGACTATTTTTGCATGTATTTAAATGCTACAGCTACTGAAATCACCAAATTAACCAATGCACCGAATACAAAAAAAGAAATCAGTTGATTTACTGTTTTAAGAGAAAATAGTTTCTAGTGCAAATTTTAGCAAAGCTATTATTGCTAAACTAATACTTTGGCTTATTACTTCTTCCATTTCAAATAAATATGTTTTTTACCATGCGGAACTGGGCCTTGGCCTGCTGAATCAGATTCTCCTGCTCTGATTGGCTGATGCTGGTGAAGATGCCCGCCTCCGGATTGAAGTGTAACACGTTGCCTTGGAGACTTGTGAGGAAGTGACCAAAGCTGCGAATGCAGCACACGCGCACCACACACTGGACAGCACAGAAAAAACAAGACATCAGGAAGAACATGAGAGAAAGCAAAAGACAATGAATGTTAATTGCACATATCTAATTTAATGAAATCCTCTGCACACTAATTAGCTGGAACCAGCTACTTGATTTTCCCTGAACAATACATTATGACACTCAAGTAGGTATGAGTGAGAATCCTAAGAAATGTAATCACTCCAACTGTTTTTTTTCCAACTATATATTTAAAAATAGAAAACCATTATTTTAAATTGTAATAATATTTTACAATATGGGTTAGGTTAAAATGTTTTTTTTCCGTTTTTTTTTAAATGCATATATATATATATATATATATATATATATATATATATATATATATATATATATATATATTTAAATGCCGGCTTGATGAGCATAAGAGAATAGTAATCAAACACTTGACAAGACTAATATATATATATATATTTACATATACACTTCCTTTCATAAGTTTGGGTTCAGTAATATGTTTCAGTCTCTTATGCTCACCAAGGCAGCATTTATTTTTACCATTTATTATTAAGTACTAGGCTTCTTTAAGATTCAAATGTTTTAAAGTAAAATAAAGGAACAAATCTAGCATTCTTTAAAAAACAAAAAAACAAAACAGTAACCTGGTAGCATTGGTAACCTGGTAAAACCAGTTTTCCACAGTTTTACGAAATGAACACAAGGAAAAATGTAAATCCTAAATGAAATATATGATTTGAATTTATGAAGAATGCCAAAATTTTTATTGACGACACAAACAAATTGTAAAAATCTATTCCAAATGACACATAAATAGGTAAGTGTGATGTTACCTCATCCAGAGGGGTAAGTGGGGGTCTCTGGCTAGTGAAGTCGAGGCGTCGATGGGCTACGCTGAGGGCAGGAAGGTGGCGGAGGGCCAGATCCTCGGGCAACAGCAGTGTCTGGACCAAACCAGGCTGCTCACACTCACTCAGGAGTTCTGTTACATCCTTATTCAGACCTAAATCTGCAACAGAACAAGAGAAAAATATTGCGTTATGAGGGAAATTAAAGGATATTTTTACTTCAATAATAATAATAATAACGACTTCTCTCACCAGTTTCTAATATTTTGCTGCCCTCAGGAAGTAGATTAAGCAGCACTGAAAGCCTGTTCCACAAGCTCTGAGAACTCTGTTTGAGACCAAAGACCAACATGTATACAAAAGTGTAGCGAAGCAACAACACCAACAAAAAAAAAAAAAGCTGAATTTTCAGATGTACCTGAGCGCACATGAGGATGATATCAGTGTTCGTCCTCAGCCAATCCAAAAAGACCTTCACCACCTGGATGAGACCCTGATTGGTCAGAATCTCCAGTCGCTCAGAAAGGGTTTTCTCACTGGGAAGCGACTGGTTGCTGTTAACACTGCCCTCAGAATCAGAGTCAGCATCTGTAAACAGCAAATCAAATAATCGTAGTTTTTATAAGTATGGACTAAATCTGCACTCCCTTAAGAAAATAACAGTACTTAAAAGACAGGGTAACATTATAGCGTTAAAGGGGCTTTGTGCATTAATTACTTTTTTACTGACGATGTGTGAATAGCTTGTAACAAAACGTAAAAAAAAAAAAAAACGAGACTTTCCCGATTTCCTAGGTTGTCTATGAAAGGCTGTAGACTGATTGGACCTGAAGGACATTGGTTATATGTAAATGAAGTGTAACATCAGAGTTTCAAGCTTCAAATTTCTTAAAAAGTACTACTACTACTTTTCAAAAGTTTGGTGTCAGCAAGATTTTTTAATGTAAATAGTTCCATAATATTAGAAACCTTTCTTTAAAAAAAAAAAAAAAAAGCTGTTCTTTTTACATTTAAAACAGAAAAGATATTTTAAATTGTAATAATATTTCACAATATTAACGTTTTTACTGTATCTTTAATCAAATAAATGCGGTTTTGGTGAGAATAAGAGACTTCTTACCAAGCTCAAAAGTGTCATGTATATAAAAAGCATGTATAGACTAAGTTAAATTAATTGCAGAAAACTAAAATGACTTCTCTGTATGCAATATACCTTTGTCGTTGGTTCCATTAGCGATCTCTGGACTCACGTGCTTCAGTGTTTCTCCCGTAGGAGGTGTGGCTTCTTGTATTGGGGCGGGGTTTGAGTCTGGGGTGGGGTTAGTGGCAGCGGCAGGGCGGAGCAGCACATTGCTAAAGGTGGGAGCGAGCCGGAAGCAGCGTTTTGCCTGGAAGAGCTGAGAGGACATGGCCTGCAGGTTACTGCTGATGCTGGCGTCATTAGACACTAAAGGGCCGTTTGTTACTGGAGGGGTCGAGTTTTCCTCTCTAGATGGTTGCGGCTGCTCGTTTTCCTCTTGTTGCTGTTGTTGTGGTGCATTCTCTGCATCCTCCATGTCTTCCAGGTCCGAACGAGATTCCTGACTGTTCATGTCGGAATCTGTCTCAACGTCAAAAGCAGTGCCGCCCTCCTCCTCCTCTGAACCACTTTCGAAGCTGCCATCCTCTGCCAGTGGTCCCTTCCGCCCTTCCCTTCCTAAAGTGTTTATCTGGACCCTAGTGGCTCCCAGACCGTCGACCGGACCTCCGCCTTCCTCGTCCTCTTCTTCGTCACTCTCAAATCCCTCGCTCAGGTCGCTCTCGTCCTCCTTGTGAGCGCAGCGTCTGCGGCGAAGCATGGAGAGCCTTGAAAACTTCCGCTTCTGTTTTTGCTTCTCCTCAGCTGATCTCTTCTTCTCCAGGCTTTTCTTCATCCCCACTGTACTTCCGTTCCCCTTAGTCACATCTTCCTCATTCTCCTTGTCCTCCTCTTCGTCATCCTCCTCTTCCAGCGAGCCGTTCTGCAGGGTCTTCTCCTCTGAGAGAGCAGCACCACTGTGATCTCTGGCATCAGCGTCATCTAAGAACATATGCATCACATTGGGAAGGTAAGTTTTAAGTTTGAACAATCACATAACAGGAAACAAAAGCTTTTCCAAATCCTAGAGAGCTGCCTAATTAGACAGCATTTTAAGGCATCATAGCTTTATTACAAAAAATAGATGCCAACATTATGGTGCTTTCTAAGATACCTACTTCTCACTAAAATCTAAGGCAGCACTGCGTATTTTCTTCTGGCAGATTACGAAAGTACCCAGAAGTACCTTACAATCAGAAAAACAAAAGCACATAGAAGCAAAGAAGTACACGTACCAGTGTTATCGGTGCGCAGGGGTGGGACGTCACTCTCTCCCTCCTCCAGTTCAGCTTGCAGTCGAATGTTGACATGATTGACCAAATGGGAGAACAGAGCCAATGTGAACGCGATGGAGGCGCTGTACTGCTTTGAAGCTAGAATTTAATTACATTTGATAGATGAGTTTGTACTTCATTTGCGAGAAAATGAAAAGAACAACTGTGGTTGGAATGCTTCCAACGTTGCTCTAACAGCCATTAAATCAACAGGTTTTTTTTTTATATATATATCCTGACTTTTCAATGGATGGAAATCACAATTCTACAGTTCCCTGATAATTTTTCATGACCAAAGAAACCTGAAATGTTATATATTATATAAAACTGAAAATATAAAAACTAAAACCAAACTCAAAATATTAATAAATATTATAAAAGTATATAAATAACACCTATGTAAAAATATAAATGATTTATATTTAAGCAGTAAATGAGAGTTGACATGTGGTGACTGGTTTGGCTGTTTACACTGTTGTATCTGGTAAAGCTGCAGTAAAAACAGGAAATTGTGCTTTTTGCATGATGTATCAGAATAGGCCTGAAGCAACACACATCTGCCATTTCACTAAATAAAAATAAATAGTTTGAAGCCAGCACTATTTTTAGGTTGGTGAAGCAGTATCTGTCTGCGTATTGAATGCAATGCGGCATAATTAAGGACAAAATGACATGGTGTAAAATGAGCAGCAGATGTCGAACATCGTGATCAATCCTTTCAGTCCCTACTTACCCCCTCTCTTCAGGCTGTGCACCACCATAAGGCAAGTCACCACCATCTTGAATATGAGGCTGTCAGGAAGCACAGAACAGAGCGAGTCGTGCTCTTCCTCTTCCTCACTGGCTGACTGGCTGCCGTGAGCAGGAAGGGGCAGGTAGAACAGCACCAGGTTAAAGTCTTCCAGCACGGACTGGCACAGTGACGTCAGCTCCGTCTCCATCAGGCTGAAGAGGTGACAGGTTATTAGTAAACTTGATTTGATTCTCAAATTCAATCTTGTACCTTTCAGGGGAAGGATATGGATTTTATATCATTAAACGGGTTGATGCTCTCACCTGTTCTTGGGCTGCAACAGGCTCTGCAAATACATGAAGCTCACCAGCAGTCTTTTGATGTCTTTTGACCTAAAGCAAGAATAACCAAATTAATGTGACTGCTGCTTGCCAATACTAGTCTCCACCATGAGGCTACGTAGAACATTTTGTGTGGTTTCCAGAGGCCTGTTGCATGAAGTCGGTTTCAGTTGCTACCCAGGAGTGTGTTTCCTGAAAGCATTGTTAGCCAACTATGGTCACAAGTTCAGTTGTTATCAGCATAGTTCAACAATTCTGTGTTTCCCGAAACCATAGTTCCAACGAACAGTCGCAAACAGCATCGCTGCTCGAGCTGTGGTTCGAAGCAGAGTTTCTTGTTTGCATGACATGTGGACTTAATACATCCTTATCTTGAGCAAAATAAGCATTCAGTACAATCTATATCTTCTATTTAGTTTGTCAAGAGATTTATTGTGTCTTTTTTGAAACGTGTGTATGTGCGTACATGCTCTAGTATGTATTAACACGCCTATGATTCAATATGGAAATAAAGCAAAATAATTGAGAAAAATTAGTCCTCAGATGCCATGCCCCTAATTTATAGCATAAATCTAGCATTATTTAGATCTCAAACGGATTCATTCAAATAAGTTATTACTCCACCACCTGCATGACATCATGAACCAACGTGTTCGAAAGACAAATTTGCACAATATTGTTTCGTGAAACAGTTGTGACAAGCCAGTTGATTTCTTCACCGATGCATCGTACTAAGCTAGTTCAGCAGAGAGTTACGCCGTTGTACGGGAAACGCATCCCAGGTAAGTTTGAGATTTGTTTAAGGAAAGTGTTTTTCTGCCTCAAGAAGGTGGATTGTTTTTTAGCGGTGTTCATTGCCATGGTAAATTATGCTACACAGCTAACGTGCTCCGGAGGGTAAAAGATTGCAAGCCAAAACTGGACCAATCAGCTGTGAGCAAAGTGACATATCTGATGCATTAAAGCCACTCCACCTGTATCTCTTGCTTCAAATTAAAGCAGTTCATTATGAAATTTTATCTGACAAAATTGCCCTTCTTTTCATAAATACTAATATTTTATATTATATTCATTATTTAGAATTCATATAGTCAAATTAATATATGAAAAAAAAATTAATATTAAACTTTGCATTTAAATTAATATATATATATATATATATATATTTAAACTTCTTGCAGCAGCAGTGTTTATTCATGTAAAGCCATGTAAATGCATTTAAATTCATGATATTTGTTCATAAATATCTCTTAATCTTCAGCAGAGAAGTGAATCTCTCATGCAAGCTTCATGCAACAGGCCACAGGTCATTGCTGAGAGCTTTATACAGCATTGTTAGGTGCTTGTTTACTGATCTCACCCCAAAGTCTCTATTCTAGCCTATATGGATATGGATCAGAGGTGTTTTACAGAAACACTATACAATCTTAATTCATTCATTTACTAAAATAATGCATCAGTGCACGCTCCACGGTTCTCAAACAGAGAGCCTAACCAAACTTTCAAGGGGGCCTAAAGAACGACTTAAAATTGTCTTAATAAATAATCAGCAATTCATTTAGATTAAATCGCTTACAGAATTTGTTTGGCAGAATTTGAGGCAAGTCAAAATGTTTGAGAACCACTGATTTATATTACAGGAACACACTGAACACAATGTACACATTTTCAAAAACATTCCTTCATCCTGTCTTTTATATGTATATAAAAGAGAGGGAACACACCTCTGGCGTGATGGTGAAAGTTTCTTCATCTCTTGTTTCTTCACCTGGTGGTACATCTTGGCTGCCTTGTCAAACAGACGCTTTAAATTCCCATAGGCGCCATCGAAGGGTGTCTCTGACTGAATACTGTTCAACGGGAAAAAACAGTTTGTCATGTTCATGCAGGGTATCAGATTCTTGGAATGCTAATCATATGAAACTACAATTTAAAAGGGAAAAAAAAGGCATTTAACAGTACTTCACATCCCTCTTTATTATTACTGTGCTATTGCTGCTATATTCATTTAATGTCATGTTTTACTTTATATGCATTAACATGATTCTGTTCTCAGAAGCCTTACCAGCGTAAGTAGTAGTAAGTAGCCTCCACATTATAAAATTTACTTCCAGCAAGCGTACCCAACTGATTAAACGGCATGCCTGTAAAAGACAACAATTGCATAACAATGAATACCATTAAATGTGTATCAAAATTCACTGTTTAACAGAGAAAACCATAAAAAGCATGCTCTCCTGTGCCAGGAGAAAGTGTTGTAGAGAGGACTCGCTCACCGGCGTGAGGTGCGACAGACAGGGCCTGGTGATAAAAGCGCTCCGCCAGCTGCTCTGCTTCCACTCCCGCCAGTTCGTTTTGGTACCGCGCTTCATAAACATCAAACGTGAACATGAGATCGCACTGCAAGACAGAGCTTTCCGAGGCTGATTTTAATAAATATCAAGTGAGAACACACTTACCGAGATCTCCCAAGTACACAAGGCATCTGTGACAAGCCATCTGGGCCCACTCCATCTCTTTAGGGGTGGCTGAGACTGGTTTCTTACGACCTGTGGTCATTGAGCACAGAAAGGTTCATTCAGCAAACGCTAACACTGGGTAGTGTGACAGGCTACAATGTGAGATACAATATATTTTGCTACACAGTATTCCCAAACTTTTTGACCAATGAACTTTTCCATGACTTCAAGTGTGATGACTAAATAATACTTTTTTCATCCTTCTTAAAGGGATAGTTCACCTAAAAATGAAAATTCTGTCATCATTTACTCACCCTCAAGTTGTTACAAACCTGTATAAATTTCTTTATTCCCCTGAACACAGGAAGATATTTTGAAGAAAGTTTGTAACCAGGCCCCTTTGGGGCACCATTGACTTTCATAGTAGGAAAAAAAATACTATGGAAATCAATGGTGCCCTAGAACCGTTCAAAATATAAACATTCTTCAAAATATCTTCCTTTGTGTTCAACAGAACAAAGAAATTCATACAGGTTTGGAACAACATGAGGGTGAGTAAATGATGACAGAATTTCATTTTGGGGAATTTTTAACTTCCAGCCAATTATATATTTTAGAATACTACAGAAATTCTAAATTGTATACTTTTCCAGGCTCCAAATTTTTCAGATCATATTGAACAAATGATTCATACAGCATATATTATTTTCAGCATTATATATGCCATATAGTAAAGTCATATGTAGATATTTTTTTATTGGTTATCTTGAAGTATAACCTTATGTAAATACAACCGGTTCAAATATTCCTTTTAGTGTCGGTTAAGCTCATTAATGATCAAATGTGTTTTTAATATGTATTGCAATTTATTTTAAGTAGTGAAGCCCTATTCTCTTGCACTTTGGTCCTTACCTGGTTGCCAGTTATGTATCCTCGACTTATTTGGATGTTTTTATGTTTTATGCTGTCTCTATGTTTTTATGTTTGCTTATGCAGCAGTACCCTGTCTCTAAACCAAATTTCTCCCATGGGAGACAAATAAATGAACTTGAAGTGATAACATGCACTTACATGATGAGAAGAAACCTAATACGCTTTATAACCTTTATATATTCACCTCTGACACATCAGTTTGATACTGTAAATGTGGTTTGATGTTGCATGATTACCAAACAGCAAAGCAGTCTGAGATGATCGTTTGCTCCTTTATCTATTGCTGGTTTGAGTGGCACACATACATTCGTTTAATGAAGTCAAAAAAAGACTTACTTATGTTAAAGACAAACAGTTTTGAGTGATGATGAAAATGTGCGATCATGCCATAAAAACACTCTGCATATAATTATTTTTTTTAGAAATTCTTAATTTTATATTTTAGAAAACTTAATAAGGGCAATAGTCTGGAAACAAAAAAAAATGTCATACATATTCATACCTGGATATTACTGAAATCAAATTCCATAGCTTTCCAATCTGCGTAGGAACCCTATAACTAGAACAATGTACATTCACTAAAAATCTAATTATTTTCCCTGACATTTTCAGGCATGGAAATCAAAATGTTTGACTTCCCTGATATTTTCAAGTTCTCCATAATTGGGGAAAACCTTAATATATTGTTTATATTCTGGTAGACATATTTACAACATGAGGGCTAGTAAAATTATGACTTTGGGTTCCCAAAACATTTTTTTTGTTTGTTATTACTTCATAAAGATAATACTCAGAAAGAGCCATCACTAGCCAATTAAATAAAAATCACAATTACAAAGTTAAGAGAGAGAGATATCACATTTACTATAATATTGTTTTTTTTTTTAAATATCACTAATATAGTAACTATAATATATATATATATATATATATATATATATATATATATATATATATATATATATATATATATATATATATATATATAATTATATTTAGAAATATTTAAGACTTATTTTACATTTGAAATTCCTTGATATTCCCCAGTTTTCCATGACTGAGAACCATGACTTAATATGCGTCTGGAAACATGTCTCACCGATGAGTGGGTCGGTGACGTGTGTCCAGTCGATGCAGTCCTGTAACTCCAGCTGATAGTGTGACTGGATATAGAGCAGCAGGTGTTGAAAGAAGCCCACCCCAGCGATCAGATGAGTCCTGTAGGCACACTCCAGAGCACTGCGGCTGTGAATATGCTGCAAACACAGTCAGGATTTCAGCCTGATGGCCAATACAACAGCAAAAAAAAAAAAAAACTTTTAAATAATGAGACGCGTGCAGTGCAACGTGACAGTACCTTCTTATTGGTCTTAATGACCTGAATGACCTCATAGTAGACTTTCCTCCATAGCAGCTCTTCTGCCTTGCGCCCATAGTCCACAGGATGCAGGAACATCAGCTTTACACAAAGTTCCCGCAATCTGGTTAACAAAAAATAAAAGAAGATATATATATATATAACAAAAAAAATTAAGAAGCCCTGTAAAGTAAGTATATAGGAATGTTGATGAGTTATTAAGAGCTAATGTAACTGCATCCTAACCAGGTGACAAGCAATAAAAGCCCTCTCTTCCATAATCTGACCGATTATACTGCACTGTGCCTGGTTGGGTTGCAGAGAGAGTAAACTTGTGCTTACTTGTTCCTCAAGCTGATATTCTCAGGTTTGAAGACCTCCCTATATGACGACTTGCCGCTGATTATAATATCCAACTTGTGCACTGTTTCCACCACAGCCCTTCATGAAAACAGACAAGAAATGATGAACACTGTTATATACACCACAAACAAAATAATTTGTTATAAATATAAACATATAATATAATAAATCCCATTCAATACTTTCACAATAATAATAATTAAAAAATCACAATTATTGATTTATGATTGAGTTAAATCTATGGGGTTGAAATTCAAACAAATCAGTAATGGTTTGCATTATATGGCATTATTTTCAACATGTTTTTTCTTTCACAAAGATGCATTATAGAAAATTAAAAACCTAAATTATTTACTTACTAAAGATACAATATATATTTTATCGTCATGGGACCAGAAAATTGAATCTTCCGAATGTAAAAAAATCTGAGCTTTACTGTTGTTTTTCAAACATTCTTATTGACAATAAAAATGTAGGCTATTTGAAAAAAACCTGATCTAAAACATAGGCTATAGCTTAATCTAAGTCCAGTTTTCTTCCACTAATCATATTGTGAATGTTATTTTTTAATGGTTAAGGTGTAAACAAAGGCATTTGATCCTAACCATAAAAAGCCTACTGTATCATATATGATACATGCATTTCTAAGGTCTCTAATAAACATGATCAAAACCCGTTGTACACATTCTACTACATGCCTGTCGTCTGATTGATATAGTTAATACATTTTTAGTAAGTAAAAGACCTTTTAGTACAATTGTAAAAATGTCCATCTTCAGGACATGGCAATAATGTGACTTTTTGCTGTGAAATCTTTAAAGATTTTTATAAAGTATAAAATAATTTGTTTTATATTGTTAGTAATATATCAAGATGAATATTTACTGAACTGAATCAACTTAGGTTCACTTGATTTCCATACAGCATATTTTTACAGAAAAGTTTTAGAAAATGTTTTGTTAAAATGTATGTATCAACTGGATTTTGAGGAATGTTTATTTGTGCACCTTGTCATCATTGTATTCCATTGCATTATCAGAATTTCATCTTTGGCCATTAAAAAAAAAAAAAAAACCTACAAAAAACTGTTCAATTTAAAAAAGGGCTTTACAGGGTCAACAATCATTGCATAGTGCAGATGCTTTAAATATTCTACCCTCAATTCTCATATATTTCAGGCCTATCATTTTAATTACCTATATCTGTTATTTTATAGGAAATAAAAAGAGTATCCGTGGACATAAATCATAAAGTAAATTTAGGTTTAATAGCTATAGTCATGCCACCTAATATAAGATTTCTAGATGAGACATAATGGGCTGAGAATGACTATACGGCCTTTGTATTCAAGTGTCAAGTGTCTCATTTAGCATTTTAGCATTATCAATATATCTTCAAACACTTCTGAGCCCAAAAACCACAACATACATAAAGAATTACTGAGATTTCCTGACAGTACCGGCCTGCTGTCAACGCTCTTACCTGTACAGCCGTTTAATATGAAGCACTTTGGCCTCTGGCTCGCTGTCCTGACCCGGTCCGCTCATCCTAGCAGTGATAGTGCGTCTGTTTTCCTGGATCTTGTTCTGGTTCTGGTTCGTTCCGCTTAGTTTAGCGCGCGGCTAACGTTAGCAGGCTAGCTAACTCACCTATTTCCCTCAAATTACAACTTAAACACAAACGCTGTCGTTCCTGACCTCCCCCGTCACCGGCCGCGATACCCATCCGTTCGGAAGCCGGTGTGTGTGCTGGTTTCGGCTCGGGTCAGCTGTCACATTTTGAAGAGGTTGTGTTTGTGTTGTTGTTGATCATCATTTCGAGTGTCGCTTCGCGAGCGTCCATTTTTCCCCCTCCCACCGCACACAGTTCAGCGAACGCTGCAAGTATCGCGATAGTTGCAAGAGGCTCGGCTCTGCAGGCGAGATGATCAGCCACTGGTGTAACGGTTCCTTACAAAAATGACCATTAGTACTCAAAAATGTATTATGATAGCCAGAATTCCTGCCAAACTACTATAGTACAGTTATTGTTTATACTGTAAAATTATAATGACAGGGATTTTCTTCAAACTGTAAGAAGCTTACAGACTTATTTTTTTGTGTGGTTAAAAACAGCTTACCACCGTTTACCAGAAATGTTCTGTAGCCTACTTTGTTTCTTTGCATCTTTTCTCATATTTTTTTATAACAATTTACAATAATGGATTTGTGTAAAGGTTCACTGTAATTAAATAAGATTTGTATGAATGGAAAGTGAAAGTCACACTCTAAAAAGTAATTCAGGTGACCTGTTACAAATCTGCAAGTTAAAAATAATATTTAGCCTATTGTTTTATTATAGGCCTAAGTTAAACCTTTTACGTTGCAAACATTATTTTGTAGAGTTCTGTTGACATAACAATGTTGATCATTACATTAACTTAATGTTGTCTGTAATTTAAATGAAAATTTCTGCGTTAATTGGCTTTTTTTTAAATTAGGTTGTGGTAACTTAATGAAATTGTCTTGATAACTTCGTAAATTAGGCAGTGAATTTCTAGTTCCCAGCATGCTGTGCATATGACTGGACAAGGAGAATAAATGTTGAAATTAAGTGTTAATTTGTTTTTTAGTGAAGAGAAAGTCCTGTTATGGTTGACATTTAAAAGAGTTTCTGTAATGTTGAAGTTTTGTGGTTACCATTGTGCTGAAAAGTAGATACATGAAGTGAAACATTATTAACCCTATCAGTAGTGAGTATGCTAATGCCAATGACTGCGCTAATGCCAGTGACACGTATTATTTTACTTATTCATTATCCTACATGTTAAATAAGTTGGGTTAGCATGTACTATTAAAGTTGATGATTTGAAATGTAATAGACAAGAATAATTGTTTAAAGGGCAACAACTCTGGCAGTTGTAATCAACTTAAAATATTGTGTTTAAGCTACAAAATTCCCTCTAGAAAATATTTCTCAAAATGTTTTAATTCATCTTGTTTTTCCAGGTGCTTGCACTTCCAGTTTAGGGCAAATACGGGGCAATAATATGTGTGAAATGTGTAAATATAAGTGAATTTAGTAAATAGGGTCAGTCCCACAAATTATCCCAAGAATATGTCCAAAGTCATAGTTTCATAATGCAAAATAATCTCATGTTTATTACATTATTACATTAAATAAGAAATATATTTCTATATTATTTAAATGGCAAAGCTACCGGTATCATAGGAATTTGTTTGTACTGCCTTAATTTCATCCCACACATTCTCATCAACCCCTCATCCCTGGACACGATTAGCAGGCAAACCATCTGGCATCACCTGGCAACTGCATTCGTGAATCATCAGCAGAGGGTTTTAACACGACACAGCAATCCTGAAATCACAAGCTTCCATCTTGTTTCCTTGATCCTTTATATCTTCTACTTTGACTGATAGCATTAGTAAAGATGGATTTTACCAGTTGTGTTGATGAAGACCATAAGAAAGCTGTGAGTGACATCAGTCATTTCAACTGAAACAACTTTATTTTTTTCAGACAGATAGATAGATAGATGTTTAGACAGATAGATAGATAGACAAGACAGATAGATAGATGTTTAAGCAGACAGATAGATAGATAGATGTTTAAACAGATAGGTAGATAGATAGATGTTTAAACAGATAGATAGAAACATCATTCTCAGTATAATAAATGAATTCAATACAAATGTATTTCTTTATTCATCTGTTTAATTTGTTTAATTTCTATAATTAGCCCACCCGAAAAATATAAATTCCGATTTATTCAAAAAGAAATGAAAGTCTTCAACAGCTTTGAATAAACTAAAGAATGATGAAATGATAACAGCAGTCATTATATTATCACAATAATAATCATAATTCAATAACCCGAATATCAACATTCATAACAAATCCAAAAACATTGGCAATACACTCTGACATACCACTCTTTCTATTAATATAATATATACAAAAAGAAATCAAATTCCCAAGTGTCTGCCCTTTTCAAAAATGGAAATTTAGGGGCCGGGCTTATGGCTTGTCAAGAAAGATGACTGTGATTGGCTTATGGCTGACAAAGATCAACTGAAGTTTATTAGAAAGAGGCACATCATGGGAACTCCATTCATTTACAGGGGACAAAGAAGCGCTTACTTGCATGGAAGAGTTGCTAGGCAAGTAATGAGGGAATAAAGCATCAAGCCATATAAAAGGTCAGTATAGTAAAATGGGAACGTCTTCTCACAAGAGCGACCTTCTAACAGCGATCCAAAAAAAGCTCATCTGATGCACGGCACCGCATTGAAATTGAAAGCAAGAGGAGATGCAAAAGCTGCAAAGATTAGCAGGTGACTTATGTCTGGAAAAGTTGATATATGCATACTTACGGTAGGTATTAAGCCTAGGCTATATATTTATGTACAAGCATTGCTTAGTCACCCAGAACCTTTTACAAAACACCTCAATCAGTGAGAAAATGAGTGCAAGCTTTAGACTGGCAAGCCACGTGGGGGACTCACGGCGACGCATCGTAGGTTTCAGACTGCGTACAATCAGCCTGAGCAAAAAGTGCTTCGAAGACATCCGTCGACGAGTCGCCAACATGAGTTTTAATTCCCACAAAGTTCTGTTATGCTTTTTCTTGTCCACATATTGAGAAAAAGGAAAATCGGTGTAAAAGAACACATTCTGTACACTGCATATACAAACATACCTTATGTACAAATACACACATATATATATATATATTTATATTGTATTGTATAACCATACATCCAGTATATACACAAAGACTGTACACACACTGTATATACACACAGTCACCCACAACATTATTCGACCTGCATGATCTCTCAACATTGATATTTTTGTCTAGTGGTGTAAAAAGGAAGCAGAAAAATTTCTGTGTTGCTCAGCAATCGCATCCAAAGCAAATAAAGTTAAATTTAAAACAGCAACTTGGCTTCGCTTTTCAAAACTACCCACAAACGTTCGACAGCCACATTTCTAAACAAGAGGATTCCACATCCAAACAGTGTCATCCATAAAATCAAGAACTCCACAGCAAAACGAAAGTGAGTTAAAAAGTAAAAGAATCCATCTTTCTTTCACATACAAAGGAGTTGCCGAGGATCCGGGACGTAGCAAAATGCGGGGAGGGGAGCAGGAAAAATAACAGGTTGTCGATACTTCTTTGCAAGGAGATTGTCACATAAATTCACGGATCTAAAAAGGATTATTTTCAGTTCTTGTCTCACATTACCAGCATGTAAATATGTGATTTCATCTGGGTGAGGTCCAGTCGAGTAGTAGAAAACTACCAGGAAACAAAAGTTCGGATACTTCCAGCCTCTAACCAAATCCGCTGAAGGACAAATCAGCGTCTCTTGAGAATAAAAGGCTGGGCATATTCTGGTTCCCCAAAATAAAAGACATGATTGAGACACAGGCAGGAATGACAGGCAGAGCTAATGAAGATCATAATGAGAAGAAGTAGAGGATTGTTCAATATCCTACATGTAGTTAGTAAAGAACCTAAAAAACAGCACCTTTGAGATTGATCTTATCCACAGAACCTCTCCAACTCTCTCAACGAACCACTTGCGCTGCATGCGACGTCATCTCTCGTGCTGTTAAGAGGCACACAGAAGCCATCTGACAGATGTTAAGCATCCCAAACTGCCATCATATCAAATTATATCAGAGAGAGGGCACGTCAGAGGAGGGGAACCTATTTTTTTTCCTTTGGATCGGCTCTGGCACTGAGTCTAAGCCTCAGTTTCCCCTCTGTCAACCAACCGAATCGCGTGACAGCGCCCTGGAATTAAACATCAGCCAACCTGAAGAATGTCCTTGGTGAGGCCTCCAATTAGGTTCCAGATTGTCCTCCATGAAGCTGTGTGATTGGCTGGAGATGCAGGGAAAAGAGGAGGTGCTTGATGAGCTGCTGACCAACCACTGCTACTAATCTCAGAGAAGAAATGGACTAACTACCAAAACAGGCAGGTCAACTTAAAATGTGTTTTTTTTTTTCCAGTTTGCATTAAACTGTGAGGCAATTGAAAGTTTACCTGAGTCATTCGATTTTACGTCTGAGGTATATTCATGTCATGGCACATTTATCAGCCGATAACCCTGTTATCCCATTTCTCTCAACCGCTTTTGGGACATAAACAAAATTGCCTGTTGATTATTACTAAATGGTGTAGAAGTCACTTAAAGATAGCCCTCAAAGCTCTAAAAAGCTAAAATGGCAATCAGTCCATTCTCCTCTCTAGTGCCTTCCCAACCTTTAAATATTACAGTACAGCTCAGTGTTTTTATTGTGCAGTTATGATTTATGTTTCCTTGCTCTCCTCTAGGCCTGCTGTATTAGTGTAGCTGTATTACATACAGAACTTTACATTTACAGAACTAGTTTTTCCATGTAACAAGGAAATCAGCAATGAATTGGGTTACAAATGAATGACTTGTGTCAGCGAAGCCACGAGAATGTCTTGACTCTGTAGAAACATGACAATGAACTGATTAATCATAAAACAAACAATAAAACGAAAGCTGTAGTGAACGATGAGGTATACAATCAGTACCAGATGGCAGTGATACTTAAATGAAGAATTATAGCTAGCAATATTTCTGTACAGTACATAAGATTTGATTATTTTACAAACCAAGTCAGTTATCTAACAAGATCTTTCCTAAAATGTTCATTCAACGGCACCAAAAACTACTTTAGAGATGCTTGAGCAACTTTAAAGTCAACATGAAATCAAAATAGACCCTGTATACTTTTAAAATGCACATTCTTGGTTTTATTATTCATAATTTGTAGCTTTCCAGTTGCTCAAACAGTATGGTATGGCAAAGCCAAGGTCATGGGTTTGATTCCCAGGGAATGCATGAACTGATCAAATGTATACCTTGAATTCAGTTTGGATAAAAGCATCTGCCAAATGCATAAATGTAAATGTAATGATTATTTGGTGCAAGTCCCTGTTTACTTTTTCAATCCACATTCTTGATCTTATTTTTTATGATGATTTGGTGCATGGTATTCTATATTAAAAACAGGGTTGTTTTCATAATCTTTTAACAGAATATAACGTGCACCACCTCTGAAAAAAAAAAAATCACAAATTCATTATACCTATCAATTCCTAAAAGTTAAAATTTATCTATCTTATACTCAAAAACATAATGGATTAAAAATTGGTTGCTTTCAAGTTGACTTTCATGTTGAGTTTAAAATGCCTTTTAAGACAAAAAAACACACACAAAGTTCTGCTTATTTGAAATATCAGCTCTCCTCACATCATGCCATTTTGAGGAAAACGCATCAGTATAAAAAAATGCCTTATGACCACAACAGCATTCTGGCCTAGCATTTTGTTTTTTTTACCTGACAGAGATCACGCTCACCTCATGTTGCGTACACACAAACACAAACACTGAAATAAATCAAAATTGGCCTGTAAGGAGATGAATGGGAGGACGAAGACATACTGTATATGAACGGTTAGGACGATGACAGAATGAGAGGTGGTGATGTAACAGAGCAATGCTTTGTGAATCCATAGCACCAGTTAAATACACATAGGTTCTGAGATTGAGAAGAGAAAACATTGCACAAGTTCAGTCTAGTGAGGCAATTCAAAGACCACAAGCACTTTCCAGAAATTGTCCACAAAAACCAGAGCCATGGTCGGATTCCCAAACTTGACATACTTGACAGCATTACATTGAGGCAGAAGAACACATCAATCTCTCCTAAATGAGCAATCTCAAGAAGAGAGTGGAGTTTCCACAAGCATTTCTGTAATTCTGCCATCCTTATTCTTGTGTTTGTTTGAAAACCCTGTCTAGAGATACAGAAAGGCACTAGGGAAGGCAGATGACAAGACAAAATCCCCAAGACAAAGCTGACGCGTGTTCGTGGGTCAAATTTCGATCTCTATACACCTTGAAACATACGTGTTTGTTTGCCCACCGTTCCCCGCTTCTTGGGAATTTTTTTAACGCAATATGAGGGAGCTCAGTCAAAAACTTGGAAACTGAACCAAGCACTTTCCAGTGGTTTGGATGATGTGGTGGCAGAGGTACTGTACGTGCAAGGGGCTTTTAACTTTGATCCAAAGAAAAAGTGATGTCGGAATAACATATCGGATCCAATGGAGAGCCCTTTTGTTTTGGATGGTGCAAGTAATGTCCCGCCTCCCATTTGTCCTCAGTCTAATGTACACAAACAAAAAACATCCTTATAATGCGGATGACAAAAGATGTGACTTTTTCTTCGGAATTCCTAAAAATGTTCTCAGATTTGGTCAACGTTGTTTTTGACCTGCTCCCCCTCCAAACTTGCCCTCGATGCTGTTGCTGATTTTTCAGTTGCCGGGGAGCTCTCCGTTTGGCCGGAGTTGTGCGTGAGGAAGAGAACGAGGAGGGGGGGCTAACGGGAAGGACAAGATTCCATTCAGGGGGGATCGGGTGGAGGATTTGTCCGAGGGGGAGACTCCAACAAAGCCAGGAGTGCTGGTCATTTCTCCTCCAAAACTCACACCGGGGTCTGCTGAACCCAGGGCGGAAAGCTGCTCTTCCTAGCAAGACAGAGAGAGAGAGAGAGGAAAAGGGAGGAGAAGAGAGAGAGCAGGCGGAGGAGGAGGGATGGAAGGATGAAGATTCCACACACAAAAAAAAGGCAAATGGAATGCAAAGGAGTTCCCATGGCAAGTAGATCGATAGGGAAATGCAGAACAGGAAGATCAAAGGAAATAGAGGTCACGGAGAGAAAGAGAGATTTGAGGTGGTGAGGGATTGGAAGAGCAGTAAAGGAGGAATAAAACAGGAGCATGAGTTGTACAGCAGAGGAATGAAAAATGTCCATAGAAACGCTCAGGGAAAGAGGGATAGACACAAAAAAGAGGAAGAGAGAGGGATGAGGAGGGAATTACAAATGCTGTTGATACACTTGTGCTCTTGTGAGGTTGCACTGCAGAAGACCAGAGTGGTTGTCAGTGACACTGAACGATTCAATATCGGATTTTTTGGTGTATATATTCCCAAAATGTTATTTTAAGTAAGAAGAGAAATATATCTATTGATTTATTTATTATTAATTTTGCATTAAAGGGGTCATAACACACATTTTTTAGAGCCACCAAATCGATTAATCTCGATGTGTGAGAGAGCAGAGAGCGCGTGTCTGTGTACACACACACACACACACACAAATATTATATAAACACAAACCTTTATGTTATATGCAATAAATCCTGATAAATCATTTTTTTTACCATTTAATTTTTTTGGTTTTGGTCCAAAAATATATGTTGGATCATTCAATTCTTCTCATGGAAGCATACAAATAGATTACCAGTTAAATGTAAAGTGGCAATGTAACGTCCCAAAGTTTACATTTATTTGACCTCAAAGATCAGAAAATTTGATGACTCATGATATGACCCCTACCACTGCACTCACTCCAGTGTCTGAGTGCAGTAAAATAGACTTATACAGAGCATGCAACTGATGCAAAAGTGTGATCAACTGAAAAGAACAGGAAGTGAGAATGAATATTTATGTGGAATGTAGGTGCTTTTTGTTCTGCTATCACAAGCATATCTGGACTGTTGTGACAGTCCGCCTTGTGACAATGTGCCTGACAGTGTTATGCAAGCTCAAATGACTCTAGGGAACAAATTGTCAATCCATTTACTATCTTATAAATGTTTTATACAAAGTAGTTTATATTTGTATTATATTGCATGATTATACAATTCTGATATTTTATATCAAAATGTACTTGTTCAAACCAAAACAGTGTCAAATCCACTATTTAGAATTTCAGAGAGTTTCCACACTTCAGGGAGTTTGGTTGGTTCCAACTGTACAATTGTCCATCGTTTGCACACTTCAGAATCTCGCCAGAAGTAGTAGGTCATCCGGGTACTTTTTGCTCACTCTTTTAAGAGTACTGTGAATATTAACACAGTGAATTTCACCTACTATATAGTAGGGAAGTGTGCGCCGCGGATACAACCTATTGCAACTACACGCCGCCATTTTGAAGTGCATTCAACTTTGTAAAGTCGACGAGGGAAGTTAATTTCGACAGACCCTCGACCCCTCGATTTTAACCGAGGAAGCGAGTACACTTGTGTACACTTCAGGCAGATTCATAGACCACAATGCAACACCATTTTGACGTCACAACAGAAACTCGCACTTAATTTATCCACAAGTGATCAAGGGCTTAGGGCGTTCCATTTAAACCCATTGCAAGGGTTTCACCAGAAGTGGGCACTTGTGCAACGTTAGCAAGGGAAGGACATGAAAAAGTGGACTTAAATGCAGCCCTGGTTTCGTACCTGAATGAATTAGTGTTTTTGAATTATTTGTTTGAGTGAATGATTCAATGACTCCCTCATAAGAAGCTTACTTGCTTTGTGCATAAACGAAAATGTGTTTTTGAACGAATTGGTAGAGAAAGATTCAGTGAATCACTCATAACACAGTCACTTGTCGCCACCTACTGGCGTAACTATGTAACTTGCAGAAAGAGTCACACTGAAAGCATTGCAAATGATATATCAGATTTTCTAAATTCTTTATCTGAGTATATTTTTATGCATCTGAATATTTAGAATTTTTTTATTTATTTATGAAACACTTTGGCTGATATTAAAGGTCAGATATAGTATTCTGTTTTTAACACTTTTTTAAATTCTATATTTACATTGGGCCCGCAATAGTTTCAAAGCTAGTGTATTATCATTGCTGGTTAAATTATATTGAACTTGGGTCCGCTCTGCAACAAAAGCGTGTAAACAACCTCAAGCCCATTTCTGCCACATACACACAAAAAAAAGGGTTTGACATCAAATAGTTTGACTTACAGATTTTTTGTTATGTGTAGCTGGGCTAAGATTCTTATATAGTGGAGACACCATTTTTATTTTGCTCTTATCCTCTAATCTTACCTACAGAGGAGCAGTGCAGTGCCAAAAGCAGCCTCAGCTCATTTTATATCTAAATCATTCTCAGTGTGTTTTTCATCAAGTTCAGTCCTTTTCAGTGATATCTGGATTGGGGTGGAAACATTGGAGTTACATCAACCTAAAGTTAAAGCTGAGGCTAATGCATGAGAAACTCAACAAAACAACATAACAACATTTGGTGATATGTTTTACCATTCTAAATATACTCACCTGGTATTTGTGTTTGACTTCATTTTTACAAGAATTATAAGTGAATGGCTCAACTTTAATAGGTTCTATGTTTTTAACACCAAGGAATTTGCTTTGGTTCCAGACTGTTACATTAGCGAAGTGGCTAGCTTTGCTAACATAAGTCAGTCTGACTCCGTTATGGTGCAATTTCTTTCTCTTCTCAATCAGAACCTAGTATTTGAGAATGAATATGGAATTAGTGTTAGGGAACGGAGGTTTGGAACTAGCTGCAACACTAAACAAAGACAAGTGATGACGACAACAGGAGTAAAGGGTGCATCTCTGTCAGAACTGCAACTCATACGATGGTCACTTTTGTCTGGAACCATTGCTTTTCTTTAGGTGGTCAAATCGAAGTCCAGGTTGAATTGGTCTGTCAGGTAATTTAGGTTCAAAAGAAAGGGTTAATACGTTCTGATGTGTTTCTACAGCTCTTTAGATGCAATCACACGCAGAAACCTTTAAAACATCATCTAAAGCAAACTAAATCATCAAATACATCGAGTAACAGCACACACATTCACCTTTCACTTTCATTCAGCCTTTTACTTCACACTAACGTTGCATATCTTAATTTACCCAAAATAAATTGTGTAAAAAATGAGTTATTAATGCTTACATAAACAGTAAATTTCTATGCAACATACTACACCACTTAATGCACAAATGTCTACACAAATACTTCTACTGTAAACCACCAGAAGCGCTCTAAACACTGCAACAGAAGCATGAACACGTACACACATTCACACTCATCCGGGTTCTCATGCACGCTGATAACCCACCCCTGACTCCTGTCAGGGCGGCACGGAGAAAGATACGGAGATTTCCCAGAAATCATCATCATCTGTTTCAAAGTGCAATGGTGATGATGTAGATAGAATGGACATGATGATAAGAAATCCTTCGCCTTGCACTGAGCCATATGCCCTGCTTACCTCAATGTTATGTCAGATTATGCTGAAATTGTGACATTTTGTATGGATGTGAGGTGAAACCTCCTGCAAAACAAACAAACAAGCTCCCAAAAATGACAGCATCTCTATGAATGGTAGCAAAAATGATTTTCAGGATACTCAGCATTTATATCCAATATATCCAAATGATGTCATTACATTTATCAATCTGGCGTATAGTTTTAATGTTTTTTGCAGTATGCAAAAGTAATAAAAACTAGCTGATGCAGTAATTTCCATTAAACTAATTGTAAAGTCATTCGTTACTTTTGGTAGGAATAATGCAGTTAACACTATCTATCTATCTATCTATCTATCTATCTATCTATCTATCTATCTATCTATCTATCTATCTATCTATACATCTGTCTATCTATCTATCTATCTATCTATCTATCTATCTATCTATCTATCTATCTATCTATCTATATACCTATATACATCTATACATCTGTCTACCAATACATCTGTCTGTTTGTCTGTCTGTCTATCTATCTATCTATCTATCTATCTATCTATCTATCTATCTATCTATCTATCTATCTATCTATCTATCTATCTATCTATCTACCTATACACATCTATACATCTGTCTATCAATACATCTGTCTGTTTGTCTGTTTATCTATCTATCAATCAATCAATCAATCTATCTATCTATCTATCTATCTATCTATCTATCTATCTATCTATCTATCTATCTATCTATCTATCTATCTATCTATCTATCTATCTATCTATCTATCTATCTATCTATCTATCTATCTATCTATCTATCTATCTATCTATCTATCTATATCTATCTACCTATACACATCTATACATCTGTCTATCAATACATCTGTCTGTTTGTCTGTCTGTCTATCTATCTATCTAACTATACACATCTATACATCTGTCTATCAATACATCTGTCTGTATGTCTGTCTGTCTGTCTGTCTGTCTGTCTATCTATCTATCTATCTATCTATCTATCTATCTATCTATCTATCTATCTATACACATCTATACATCTGTCTATCAATACATCTGTCTGTTTGTCTGTTTATCTATCTATCTATCTATCTATCTATCTATCTATCTATCTATCAATCAATCTATCTATCTATCTATCTATCTATCTATCTATCTATCTATCTATCTATCTATCTATCTATCTATCTATCTATCTATATCTATCTACCTATACACATCTATACATCTGTCTATCAATACATCTGTCTGTTTGTCTGTCTGTCTGTCTGTCTATCTATCTATCTATCTATCTATCTATCTATCTAACTATACACATCTATACATCTGTCTATCAATACATCTGTCTGTATGTCTGTCTGTCTGTCTGTCTGTCTATCTACCTACCTATACACATCTATACATCTGTCTATCAATAGATCTGTCTGTTTGTCTGTCTATCTATCTATACACATCTATACCACTGTCTATCAATATATTTGTCTGTTTGTCTGTCTGTCTATCTATCTATCTATCTATCTATCTATCTATCTATCTATCTACCTACCTATACACATCTATACATCTGTCTATCAATACATCTGTCTGTTTGTCTGTCTATCTATCTATCTATCTATCTATCTATCTATCTATCTATCTATCTATCTATCCACATCTATACATCTGTCTATCAATACATCTGTCTGTCTATCTATCTATCTATCTATCTATCTATCTATCTATCTATCTATCTATCTATCTATCTATCTATCTATCTACCTATAAACATCTGTCTATCAATATATCTGTCTGTGTGTCTGTCTGTCTGTCTATCTATCTATCTATCTATCTATCTATCTACGTATACACATCTATACATCTGTCTATCAATACATCTGTCTGTTTGTCTGTCTGTCTGTCTATCTATCTATCTATCTATCTATCTATCTATCTATCTATCTATCTATCTATCTATCTATCTATCTATCTATCTATCTATACACATCTATACATCTGTCTATCAATACATCTGTCTGTTTGTCTGTCTATCTATCTATCTATCTATCTATCTATCTATCTATCTATCTATACATCTGTCTATCAATACATCTGTCTGTTTGTCTATCTATCTACACAAGACTCAACTTTTAATCATCAAATCTCTTTTCAAACTCCTCAAACTACACAAGGTCTACATAAAAAAAAGGCTTTTTTCAGATTTTGTCAAGCTAACATTTATTCTAGTAGAATTAAATCTGGCTGGGAAGTAGAGGTGCATATGACTTTGTGCAGGCGAGGTGTAGAGCGTGTGTGTGTGTGTGTGTGTGTGTGTGTGTACAGTATGTGTGTGGACAAGTCCAGTGTACATACGGTGGATGTGGGAGGAGACAGAGGTGGAGTGGGCGGGTCACAGTCAGGTGAGTCATTACCTTTGCATTCGCAGTGGGACGGGTGCAAGGCGGGGCTGCACTAGGATGGACTGCCGCCTCCCCTAAGAGAAATCACCGTATCTCATCAACACACAGGAGAGGACAGAGAGGTGTGTATGTGAGGGTGTGGGCCTGTGCACAGCAGGCAAAGGGAGTGTGTGTCCGTGAGACGGAATCGGCATGCATGTGGACATACGCACACACTCACACAAAAACACACACAAATTCCCAGACAAACATTTAAATGTCCACCAAATTACACATACATACCGCAGCTCACCACAAAGTAAAAGGCAAACAAAGCTCTAAATGCCATGTTGGTCATCTTTATGATTTTGCAGCCAACATGCAGCTACAAGATAAACAAAATAAAACTCTTCTCTACAAAATTCCACAGAATTATTCCTCAGCTCTTAAAACCCGAATCATTTGCGGACAGGGACATGCTACTGGCTCAATGCACCTGACATAATAAAAGTGGCGGGGGGGAAACAGCAGAACAGAAACAAACACAGCGTGTGAACGTCTGCCAAACACATGAGCAAACACAGAACTGACAGAGATGCATCATTAAAAACTACGGGACAAAACCAGGGCACTTTACAAACACAAACTTCTCTCTTGCTGAAATCAGAGTGGCTTTGGAAGAGTTTTTATAATCATTTAAAAAAGGAAGCTATTTTATTACAATTGTGTATTATTAAGTGAATAGAAACAAATAATTAATTGTATAAATTAATTTATATTAAAGTCACCATGAAATCATTGCTTTATTTATGAAATATTGCAGTTTTATCATAAATGATTTATCCGTGAAAACTTTTTTAAAATTCATATGACCTTGAAATCACCTCTTTAATCAAAATAACTGCCCCTCCCTCTCTCAGACAAATCTCTTCTCTTCTCTGGTGATGTGTTTACTGGCGTGAGGGCGGAACAACCTGTCACTCACATGAGATCCACCAATAGCAAACCACAAACTATCAACTCCCAGTGTTTGAGAAGCAGCTTCACTTGGATATACATCATAATAGGGAAGAAAAGACTATTGCAACTTACGTTTCATGCAGAATTCCTAATCCTCAGTTTAAAGGATGTTATAAGGCCCAAATGTAGCTCATCTGCAGACTTTTTTTTTTAAACCAACCGCATTTGGGTGATTTAAATATTAAAACATGTTAAATGAATGTTAAAGGATGTTTCCTTCTGGACGCCTGCAGTTGCATCTCTTCCAAACGTCCACCTGAGCTTCATCTAATAGATGCTTTCTTTCACACACTAATTGTATTCTTCAGGAGAATCTATGCTGACTGTGCTGAACGTTCGTCTGGGGTTCTGTCCACTCAGCAGTTTCCCTGATCCCTGAGTTATACGTGCAGCTCATACTCAACTCCCTCGTTTTATCTTATCTTATCTCCTCACAAACAGGGTTATTGATTTTCTTCTTTCCAAAGTCACATTGGAAGTTGATTTAAATACAGCTGGAGCTTTGGATCAGAGCGGTCGAGTGACGTGTGTGCACAGACTGCAACTGCTGAGAATTTGGTGTTTGTTGTAACATACAGTACAGCGATGCACCATTTATGAGAAATCAAAGCATAAAAAAGAAGCGAGGGATGACACATGGAAAGAAACATGGAGCATTTGACATCCCTACTGGTTACTAATGTAAAAATTTCTCCACTCGAGGTAAGGCAACACTGAGCAAATAATGCTACAAAAAAATCAATAATTGTGCAAAAAGTATTTTTGGATCTATCTCATTGGAAAAATGTCTATAATACCTTACAAGTAGACAGCAATACGATTAAATGGAGAGCAAAATGTTTCTCATAAGCCTTGTCTCAAACTGTGCTCAGATTTGTCAAAATATCAAAATAAATAGATATCTGCATTCAAATCGAAGAGATCTCAGTATGAACTCAAACATCTATCATCAAGAGCAAGTGATCTGATATACTACATTCATTTATAGATTTATATTCTTTTGGTGTGATAATGTTTCATTGGTTTCTATTTGTTTTTTCTTCTTTGTAATTTAGGTGAACCATCTTAATAATTATTACTTAAATGAAACAATAAATAACTCTATTCAAGGGGTAATATCTTGAAAATGTATATTATTATATTCCCCCCCCCTGAAATCCCCTTTTTAATGTAAACTACTGTTCAAAAGTTTGAGGTCAGTAAGATTTTCTTAAATAAATTAATACTTTCATTCTTCAAAAATGCATTAAACTGATCAAAAGTGACAGTAAAGACATTTGTAATGCTACAAAAGATTTCCATTTCAAATAAATGCTGTTCTTTTGAACTTTCTATTCATGAAAGAATTCTGAAAGAAAAAAAAATCACAATTTCGACAATAATATTAAGCAGCTGTTAAACAAACTGTTTTCGACATTGATGATAATAAGAAACGTTCATATTAGAATGATTTCTGAAGGATCATGTGACACTGAAGACTGGAGTAATGATGCCGAATATTCAGCTTTGCATCACAGGAATAAATTAAATTTATAAAATATATTTAAATAGAAAATAGTTATTTTAAACTGTAATAATTGTTCACATTATTACTGTTTTTACCGTGGTTTTTGATCAAATAAATGCAGCCTTGCTGAGCAGAAGAGATTTTTGAACAGTAGTGTAGTTATATAAGACAGTCATGGGTGGTTAAATGTTTAAATTTTGGGTTTATGACATTTTTGTCTTTTTTTTGCACAAAGCTACAGTATGTTTCCATAGAACAAATTAATTAATAAAACAAAACAAAAAATTCATAACAAAAGATCAAGGAAAAGTTGATACTTTTGCCCCAGTTTCACAGACAAGGCTTAAGTCTCGTCCCATGTTTCAACTGAAAGCTTGCACTAAATATCTTCAAATATGTCAGTGCCATTGTTTTGTCTCAAGATACACACCAGTAATGTGTTTTTTTCTAAGGCGTGTATATAAAAGCTACCTGAATGTCTTAATTGAACTAAGGTCTAATCCTAGCTTAATCCAAGCCCTGTCTATGAAACCGGGGCTAAGTGTCCTGAGCTTAGAAAAAGATCAACATCAGATCAGTAAAACATTCCTTCCTACAGTCCAGCGTTTAGCATCAGGATAATTCCTTCAGTGCTGCTCTTCCTCAAGTGGATCAAATCTGTGATCTGACCTACTGAATATAATACGGCAGTCCCGTAAAGCGTTCAGACAGGCAGAGCAAACAAGCAGAGACACATTCCAGCGTGGACGTAGAAGGACAGACACGCAAACAACGGACAGAACGGTCCAGGAGATATTCACAGAGAAAAAGAAGAAGACCGACCTGGTCTGCGAATATCCTGGGTTTCTGCTCAGGCACCACCCCTACCCTCAGCTCGTCTTCCACAGCCATGAGTCTTCATGGAAAACAAGAAAGCCAGGGAGAAAGAAAGAGTGAAAGAGGGAGACATTATTAGTTCCAAAGCACACAGACATTATTGAGATCAGACAATCAACAATAACTGTTCATCTGCCACAATTATCAGATCGACATGCTTTGATTGTGGTATAAAAAGTATTAGTTTGCTTTGAAATGGATTTTGGTCATATCTGGAAAGAATAATGTCGAAAAAAAATCAACCATATTATGTCATGATGACATATTTCCATCATCCCATGGGAATAAGTGAGCTGATAAATGAAAATGGGCCACATTGTATGGCTTCTAACGACGGCTGCCGCTCTTACTGGGAGCTTATTTCAGAAATGACACGCCATTGAAGTGGCCGCCAGCGCGCATCAAACAGGAATGTTTTCATATCTCCACGTGAGCATGTCCTCTCAGGATATCACATCAGATGCTGTTTTTAGGCACAAGTGGAAGGCAAACGAAGCACTTTAATGGGCAGGATAGTGGTGTGATTATCAAGTGAATGACGCCTTTCTAAGGAATGATGTTTTGTGATGTTTGGTTTGATTTATGTTGACAAGACGACACGAGGACATGACAGTACGTGTGATATTAAATGTGTGCATCTGGGTCAAATAAGAATAGTTTCATTGGATAGGTAGTATTGAGCCAGTTTAGGGGACAGATTTGACATTGTTTTGATGTAGACTGATATGAAATGTACATTACATTAATTCATTGCAAAGATACATTAATTCATTGCAGAAAAAGGCCTGTTCACACCAAGGATGATAACTATAAAGATAGTTTTAAAAATCATTCTAAATATAAAAGAATAGCAGAGTCTGCACCACAACTAGCCTATAACGATAATGGCACAGAGAAACAATATTGTTAGAATCACTTTCAGAAAGATTTTTTTTTATTTGAACAACAATAAAGACATCGACAACCAATCAGAATCCATCCTGCTAAAAGACCTCGAGCATTTAATGCGACAGACGACAAAACTGCAGCACGTGCTTATAATAAACAGAATGATATCGTGCATTGGTGTGGACGATAATATAGTTATTGTTATAGCTATCTTTCTTGGTGTGAACGGGCCTTAACTTACTCTAGTCTTTAGTATTTATTCTAATAAATAATGAAGTCCACAGTTTAGGTTTAAAACAATATGATTGGATATTTTATTCCATTTATAAATGTACATATATTATATTGCTTGTACAAAATTCAAATGCAAAAGTAAAAAAAAAAAAAATTCTTAACCAGACAAGCATCCAATTTATTAAAGATATGCTCAGGCCTGTTTTATATTCAACAATGTGATTGTTTATTAATAAAGATCAGACAAAAGGTCATGGGGTCAGACACATTTCACAAGCAGAGGTCAGAAGGGTCACGAGAGGGAATCATTAATAAACCTTCATTGTGCTATCTTTCATCGCTACAGTTATCAAGGTATATTTATTGCACACAGTTTGGCTACAAGAGTTAAATATATATCTCGTATACAGAATATATATGATTTATGCTCTATATTTCTGCTTTTAAAATAATTTATAGGGAAGCAATGTCTGTTATTTTTTTCGAACAGTATTAGATTATTTAATACACTCATTTTTATACATCAATTTAATATAGTAAAGTCTAACAAAGGAAAACAAAAAAGGCTAAAAAGGCTTATTTCAGTGCAAACATTCCATATTATTCAAAAGGATTATTTATATCAACATCACATTACAAAAGAGATTTTCTAAAAATTCATTTCAGTCCTAAATTAGTTAACTCTATGTTTCCTGATCTATAGTTAATATCTCTATGTTTATTTCACAAACAGCACCACACAAAATAAGATATTCATAAGCATGACAACTCACTTACCTCATGTTTAATATTTTATACTGTATCTTCTTGCCATTTTATATTGAACATAATACCAAAACACACTGACCAAACTGGGTTAGTATTTATCTATGAGGGTGAAAACAAATCCAGGTCAAATTTCACCATGAAATAAAACAAAAACAAAAAAAACATATATAATTTGCATACAGATAATTAAACATATTTTGTATGTTGCATTATGACTTAAAAAAAATAAAATAAATTAAAACCAGCATAAATTTAAGGCAGTGCAATAAATACCATGATATACAAACATATATATTAAATTTAAATTAAATATAAATACATTATATGTATGTAATTGTATGTAATTGTGTGTGTGTGTGTGTGTATATACTAATATATAATAGTATATATATATATATATATATATATATATATATATATACATAAAAGCATTTGTGGATCATTGTATTTGTTGCACTGCCTTAAATGAATTATAGACTGAAACATGACCTGGAACAGGTTTTGTGAGAATTAAGTCATGAGTTTGAATATTAGGAATCATATATAAGGCTTGTGTTTGAATATAAGCAAACACAAGCCTCTTTCTGAAGCTTGGAAATATCTGCTTTTATTGCATATTTCAAAATGAACGATCTAAACACTGAAACCTGAAAAACTGAAATCCAAATGTGATGAGGAGTGGTTGACACATGAGATCGCTGTTCTCGTGATAGCACATAGAGATATGGAAAACATGAATATCTGAAATATGATCTACTGACGAGTAAGAAACCTTCATCACACAATATGTTATAGAACACAGTGAAGGGAGAACACGAGCAGGTCGATCAGGAAGCGATTCTGTGTATTTTCAAGATGTTTTGCTACAATTAATGATGGTTATTTGGAAGAAAAATCCCCTGCACCATTTCCCTGTTTCAAGACAAATAAGCATAAGCCAAATGAAGGCTTGTCTAAATACTTTATTATTGCAGCTATGCAGTTTTTATACTCATTAAAAGATCCAATCACCCTAATGAATGAAAATGTCATCATCATTTACACACCCTCTTCTCGTTCTTAAACCCGTATGTTTTTTTTCCGTTGAACACAAAAGTTGATGGTTACTTGGAGCTTTTATGGTGTTTTTGTCCTTTTCGGAGCTTATGTGGGAAAAAAAAATCTCGTTTTGTGTTCCATTGAAAAATGAACAGCAGTATACAGGTTTGCAATGAGGGGTGAATAAATAACCACAGAATTTCTATTAATGGATGAATGATCCTTGTTAGAGCTTTAGAAAACAGCAACTTTTCTTTCTGAATAAGTTATTTAAACATTAGCAATTCATAAAGCAATTTCTATTCAGCTTAAGCACAATTTATGACACTTTGTCCATGTCAACCTTGTTTCCTCAAACGGCAGTGCTTAAAATGACAAATACATTAACAATACTGTACACATATGATTGCCTCAATTACAAACACATCCTGTTATGATCAGTTATGATTATGATGATTTCTGGAGATCATTCCATAAAGGTATTGCACTAATATACGCCAAGGAAGGAAGAGACGATGATTTATATTTTTATGCCCTTTTTGGGAGTAAGAACCCTGGTCTCCCTTCACCATCTGAGTGTCTTCACTCCATGTCTTCATTCCTAGAATTGGATTGAAATAGCAATATACTCTGTGACACAAAATATGCAGAAAATGCTGCATTACAGGAAATTACATCATCATTTCATCAACCAATGGGTGCGGTGATGTCATTTATAAGAGTGAAGCAAAATATTGGCAGATGTGTCTCTGTAGATTCACAAAGCCGCAAAGAATCCAAATAACAGGGTAATAAAAAAGATGAAATGAAACAAAAATAACAACAGAAGGGAAATAAACCCAGTTCATAAATTAAAAAGCAGCTTTGTGATTGAGACTGAAGAGTCCAAGAGTAAAGATGTGGTTAAACTACTATACTGTATATAAATGGCAGATGCTCAAAATAGAAAACCCCTTATAAAATGTTTAAAACATATATACAGTGACCATAAAAAGTATGCGGACACATGTATCATCCTTAAACATTTTGTGAATGTCAAACAAAATATAAAAGAATGCTTCTGCAGAAAAGTACCTTCAAGAACAAGTACCTTCACTTTCTTAAAAAAAACAAAACAATTTGAACAGATTACACTACCATTCAAAAGTTTTGGTAGTGTTCTTTTGAACTTTCTATTGATCAAGGAATCCTGAAAAAATGTATCATGATTTCTAAAAAGGATATGAAGAAGCACAACTGTTTTCTACATTGAAAATAATACTTCGCCAACATTTGTAATAATAATAGATGTTTACTTGGCAGCAAATCAGCATATTAGAATGATTTCTGAAGGATCATGTGACACTGAAGACTGGAATAATGATGGAATAAAGAAATTCTAATGTTTTATCACTTCTTTTCCATAAATGCTTTGCATGAAAAGTGTGCTATATGGCTTAAATGTCCAAATACTTTTTGAGGCCACTATTTCTATACAGAATTACATAAGGGGTCATCGTCAATTGAGCTTAGAAGGAAGCGTACAGCGTGGTACACAGCGAGTGTGATCACGTGACCTGTTTCTCCAGCCTCTTTTTTCATATTACCTGTCAATAATTCCTTTAATTTGGTTGTCTTTCTCCATCTGCTGCTGTCTCAGTCTCCTCTCGCTGTCGTCCAGTCGGCTCTGATACTGCAGCAGGATTTTATTGGTCTGCTGCTCCTGAGTTAACAGCCTCCTCTCGTACTCCTCCAGCTTACGGTGTGACATCATCAGACGATCCTTCAAAGAGTTGATCTCCTCCTCGTATTCCCGCACCTGCACCAGACAAGACATGAGGACAGCACAGCCGATGTCACCCTCTTTCGTTGAGACAGTAAGGTCATTAAGCTACTTCTAGTGTCCAGCGTTGGTGAGTGACAAACTAAAAGTATTAATATAGAAAAAAAAATATATAAAATGAGTTGAAATTAAAAATAAAATAGAAAAATAATTTAAATATTTAAATAATTAAAAAATATTATTATAATACCAAAAACATAAATAAATACTTATCCAATTAAATAAAAAAAATAATAAAAATGATTAAAAAATTTTAATAAACAAGATATTATCCATTAAATGGCTTTAATTAAGTTTCAAAATATAATTAAAATCTAAAAAAAGTAAACAAATTAAAGTATTAAATAAATGGAAAAATTAAAAAATTAAAAAAGTAATGAAACTATTAAAAAATAATGACTGAATAACAAGATATTATTCATTAAATTACTTTAATAAACTTTAAAATATTATTAGATATGATATATGAGGACAGTGGGCATGTTATCATACTAAAGTAAAGCCGAGCGTATACAGTCGTACAAATTTTTTCTCTCGGGAGGGAAAAAAACTCTCACTATGTAAATTATTATAGCACAGTGGCACACAAACTCTCTCTTGTTGTTTTTGTTGAAAGGAATGGCTGTGCTGTTTTCTGCTTTTCAGCAAATCATTTGCACACAAGTCTTTTTATTTTCTTTCTTTTTTTCTATCCGAAGCTATAGCTACAATATTGAAAGCTCCAGTCTCAGAGTTTAGCGCAAAAGCCAATGGGACTGCCACTGGTACAGTCGTACTGTGTACCAGCTGCTTTGACACGCTTATCAGGCTAACTGACCTCTGAACTCGCAGTGTACACTCGTCTAAAGGTTATAAAGCTACTCCCAGTGTCCAGTGCTGGTGATTGACTAACTAAAAGTGGTGATGCTACGAAAATTCTGCAATCATTTACTTACTCTCATGCTGTTCCAAATCTTTTCTTTCTTCTGTGGAAAAAAAAGTGAATTTCTGAAGGATATCCAGGGCAGGATATTCTTCAAAAATGCATCTTTTGTGTGAAGAAAGAAAGTCATGCAGGTTTAGAATGACATCAGGGTTAGTAAATAATGACTGTTTTATCATTTTGTAGTTCAGCCATTTTCAAAACAGTGTGGTTTTTCCAGTAATGAGCAACTTTCAGATTTTGGCCAAAACTTATAAGGGAGCACGATTTTGCTCCCTACAGCTATTCCGCAAGGAGTATGTCATTCATGCATGAAAATGTTGCCTAGGTGGGCAACTACAGTCAATGCAAATGAACAAATTCTCCTTGCGAACCACATGGGAATGAGAAAGTGCTGATTCATAACAGAATTTAATGGCATATTTTGAAGATGAAACTGTCCTTTAATAGGCACACTGAGAAGCAATGAAAAGAGGTTGTGTGTCACCTCTACACAAACATCCAGATGGGGGAACAGAGGGGAAAGAACAGTCAGGACGTCCTGATTGAAAGCCCATGCTGCTCTCTCCTGTAGTCTGTTCACAGCAAAAGGCTGTTCATTCTCATTTGATATTTAAATAACGCATAAATCAGACACCATCTGTTGTCAAGGTGAAAGACATGATATGCATTTTCTTGACACTTGTGTGCTGAGACACAACTGCACTCAGTCAACTGAGTGTCATGGGACACTTGGAATACTGGGACGAGTTCATTTGCACGAGTACCAAGGAATCAAGCTCGAGTGTGTGAAAACAGTCTGAAGTCATTCTAATTCAAAGCTCACAACTCTAATATCACAACAGCCATCTAGCGTGGCAATATCTGTTGGCTTAATTCAAATAAACCCAAAGCACATAGCTAATATATCTGGATGAGAAACAGAGAAACACACCCTGTCCAGACGTGACTCGTCCATGCTCTTGGAATACTCCTTTAGCTTGAACTCTTCTCTGTCGATGCGGGAACTCTCTATGTCAGCAGAAAGATGGGGCATGTTGGACACCCAGGCGACGGTTCGCTCAGAGGCTGGGGTCGTGGGGTTGAGAGTGGATGGAGATTGGGAAGAGCCCTGCGGGAAAGAACAAAACATCATGTAAGTAAGGAGGCAAGGCATTTGGGTTGCAATATTTACACTACACAGTTTGGGGTTGGAATGATTTTGAATGTTTTTTGTCTCTTATGCTCACCAAGGGTGCATTCATTTCATCAAAAATACATTGAAAACAGTAATGCTATAAAATGTTATTACAATTAAAAAAAGTTTGATCCTTTAGAAATCATTCTAATATGCTGATTTGCTGCTTAAGGAACATTTCTTATTATTACAAATGTTGGCAAAGTATTTATATCAATGTTGGAAAAGTTGTGCTGCTTAACATTTATGTGAATTTTTTTTTTAAAGGATACTTTGATGTATAGAAGGTTTTAAAAACCCCAGCTATAAATATTTTGTGACATTATAAAAGCTTTACTGTCAATTTTGATCAATTTAATGCGTCCTTGCTAAATAAAAGTATTCCTTTATTTGATCAAAAATGTAATTGTTAAGTATGCTGACTAACTTTATTTATGCTATCTACAACCAATGAAAGTGAAATAAATAATAATAAATAAATATTTATTTGAAATAACCACATTTATCACTATTTTCCATTCAGATGGATAAATTGTGGTGTGATAAATATTTCTGATTATTAAAATAAAATTACAATTAGAATATTGCCAATTTGGTGGCTTTTTTTGTTTTGTTGACTTTTTAACGGTTCTACACTTTGTTTCTTGACTTTCCGTCATAAATTATTGGAAATTATTTTTTAAAAGAATTTTATATAGATCACACTCAAAAAGTAATATCTAGCTTTTCATTGATAATGGGTAGAGTAGGAGTTTTCTGATCTGAACACCTGTTTGCTCATGGTAGGCTTGAGCAGATGCTGTTGCTGGACCTGCTGGCGTTCCTGATGTGATTTCGATTGCTGTGTGGACTGTGGCGTTCCACCCTGAGAGCCCTGGGATCCCTGGCTCTCCCTGGTGGAGCTCTGCTGATGGGGCAGGCCTGGGGGGGTGCTGTCTTTGACGGACAGCTGCTGTCGGGGCCCCTGTTGCCGGCTCCCGAAGCCAGACTCCGGGGACTGGAGCAGGTTTCCGCTCTGAGGCCTGGTCTTTGCTGCAGGGGTGGCGGCAGCGGCAGAACTCACGGAAAGCTGATGTGAGGGTTGCGATTTCATGCGCTGTGTGGGAGGAGCCATGGAGCTTTGACGGACAGGCTGAACGGTGGAAGGAGGCGTGGCTAGAGATGAATGAGATGTGCCGGTCTGTGATGCCATGCCTGCCATCTGCTGTTGCTCCTGGTCATGAGACACATCCTCAAATAACAACCTCCATTTCTGCCAATCATTTCTAAATCAATTTACTCAGAAGTTTTATGTAAACAATGGATAATATAACAATATTTTACAGATTTTATGCTTTTCCCATAGACAAAAGATGCATAATTTGTCAACATTTGTGGACAGTTGACTATATAGTGAATGTAAACAAAGGTGAACAAAGTGCCTTGAAGTCTTTAGTTTTCTACTAGGAACAAACACGTCACAATATTCCTTGTTTAAATAATTCCCGCCCAAGGCATAGGCAAAAAAAAGAGGATGAGGCCTGGTCGAGTTAGTTAGTAGTGTGTTGAAACTCGCGGGGACGTGGCATTTCTTAATCATGCTCAAAGTAGCTGAACAATCAGAGCATAATGCACTTTTCAGAAGGAGGGGCTTCATAGAGACAGGAACTAACAGAACGTTACTGAGACAGGCACTAACAGAACGTTACTGACAGACTTGGAAGAGAGGAGCTGCAACAAATTCAAATATGTGAAAAATAATGTGTTTTTAGAACATTCAAGCATGAAAACCTATTCTAATAAACCCAAAAAACAAAATCAAGATTTTTAAAAGGGCATAATAGGTCCTTTTTAAGATCAAAACGGTGCTCAAAAAAATACCTGCATGTGCATCGAGAGCTGGCGTCCCCTGAAGTCACTCTGGTTATGGCGGGTGTAGTCGTCGCTGTAGCTGTGGGAGTGAATGATGCTCGGCTGACCCAGATGAGGGCCGGGTCTGAGGGTGGACAGGTCTTCGCTTCGGGAGAAACCACCATGGGCGAACTGTGGGATGTACGCTGGGTGAGAGGCGTCCGGCTCAGGGGCCAGCAGGAGAGGAGGAGGAGGTTGGGCTCGACTGTGCTGGTGGTGAATCTGAGGCCCGTCAGCGGCGAGGTGGAACAGAGGGTTCTGGAAGGAGAGGGGGTAGCGGAGGGCGGCGGCTTGCTGCTGTTGCTGCTGGGACAGCGAGTCGGTGGTGGTTCCCATCTGGCTCAGCTGGCTCAACCTCAGACCCCCGGACATGCTGGAACCGCCGGATCCGGCCGACATACGCCCTCCGGCGCGCAGCTGACCTCCGAGGCCTCCTCCCAAGGCCGCAAGCCCACCGTAGCTGCCGAGGCCGGCAATCGAGGCCTGGGAAGAGTTGAGCATGTCCCCGATAGACTGCAGGTTAGAGACGCTGTTCATTCTTGAGTCCTGGAGGTCCATCATAGAAATGTTTTCATTAACACCTAGAACCTACGGGCGAGAGCGCTGCAGATACCTGCCGGGCGCAGCAGTTGTGGGCGGTTTATGCATGTGGCTTCACTGCATGTGAGTGATGGGTGTATTAACTTGAGGGTTAAAAGGAATAATTCACCCAAAAATGAAATTTCTGTCATTATTTACCCACTGTCATATGCTGTTACTCATGCAGTTTGTCAAATAAAATAAAATAAAATAATAACATAAAAAACAAAAGCCAGGTTGTCCTGGCAATAATGTCAAGAAGAATTATATTGAATCGTTTAAATAATATATATTATATTTAAATAATAGTAATAAATAATAACATTTGATTTTACAGGAGAATAATTCATTTAACTGAATTCAAAATGGACATTAAAAGCACCATCTTTTTAATACGGTTCATTTAAATGTTTCATTGTTACATTGTTTAATGCTTGTGTAAAAGGTTTCCATTTAAAAAAAAAAATCATGCTTAGCTTATTGATTATAGTCTATACAGGGGTAAGTTTTTTTTAGGTTAAATTTACAGCATCTTCAAAAAATTATGTTGTATCATAAATAATAATATAAATAACAGAAGCCAAGCTGTCCTGGGGCGTATTTCCCGAACAACGACGTACGAAGCATTGTTGAAATGAACTAGCTTGTCACGACTGTTTCTAGAAACCATAGTAGTCGTTCAACGTTTATGACGTCACGCACGTGGTGGAGTAATAACTTCTTTAAATGAACTGTTTGAGATCGAATTAACACTAGATGTTTTCATATAAATTACAGACATGGCATCTGTCTTTCAAATTTTTCTCAGTTATTTTGCTCTATTTCCAGATTGAATCATAGGCTCCTTCTTACATTCGCACATGAGCAGACTTCAAAAACAGAGCTTTAAATCTTTTGACAAACTAAAAGACGTTAATTACATTGTATGTATTCTAAATAAAAGACACGGGTTGTACTGAGTAGCAGCTTGTTAATGGTTCTCAAGATAAGGATTTATGAAGTCCACATGTCATGCAAACTATAAACTCTGCTTCTAACCACAGCTCGAGAGCTGTCGTTCCAACCACACAAGTTTGCGATGCTGTTTGCGAATGTTCGTGGGAACGATGGTTTCGGGGAAAAAAACACTTGTTAAACTATGCTGATAACGACGGAACTTGCGAACATAGTTGGCTAACGATGCTTTTGGGAAACGCACCCCTGGTAATGATGCCAAGGAAAATTATATTTAATTATTAAAATATAATATTCTATACAATATAATATTTAAATAATGGTAAATAATATAATATTATATAATAATAATACATAATTAATACAATAATTTAATAAAATAAATAATAAAAAAACAATAAACTAAATTTCAATTTATTTATTGGGAGAATAACACATGCTATATTCTGAGACTTATATTTTGATGCCAAAGTACAAATGAAATGGATGAGAAAAGTCAAAGTCACTAAAAATGGTATTGTGTGTCAGTCTGAGGCAAACCTGACATGATATGACAGGTGCCATTTGTGTCATATTACATTTTTCATTTAATAAATTAAATCGGTCTCTCCCTCTTCCTCTCGCTAGTATGTGTTCATAAGACCTGAAAAACAGTTCACAAACAATACGATTTTAAATTATTTTATAAAATATAATTATTTTACATTCTGAAAACTTGTCACTAAAAAAATTGCACATGAAAGTGCAGGATACAATAATCACAAAACTTTCATTTTTGGGTGAAATTTAAATTTGTGTATGTCAGGACCCTGAATCCTAAATGATGATGGAAGATTAACGTAAAGAATCTCTTTATGTATTGACTGCACCCACATCATCTTGTAGCCCTCTTTTCCATGCTTGGGTGGTATTTGACCATGCAGTAAGCAGATCAGTGGCACTTCCTTCTCCGACAGGAACAAAGCGAACCCTCAGAAAAGCTGGTGAAACGTATGCTAGGGAGTGAGCTGTTATTCAAATGAGAATTTGGACCAGACAGCACTGACCATTGTCATGAAAGAATTCTAAATGAAAGTAGGGATGCACCGAATCCAGGATATTGGGCTTTTTAACGGGGTTCGGTTTCTGCCGAACCTTAGAATTTTTTTCCACCGAACCGAACCATAGGCTTGCACTACGCGCTACATCGACGTCACGCCGCCGTTGATTACGGGCGCTGCACAGATCGATCGGTGAATGACATCAGAGTACAGTGAGGGCGAATAGAGAGCAGACGGCTCCATGCTTTTGAATTGCTCTCTCGGTAACGTTACTTTGATGTCATAAACCGATCGGTCTGTGCAGCGCCGGTTCAAGTCGAACAAGGCTGTAGTGTAACGCGTTGTGTCAAGAAGAAAAATAGGGATAGCTCACACCTAAAGTTATTGCAGAGGCCAGACAGACTCACGAAGGCGATTGGCATCTCACAACTCACACTTTATTCCCCAATCGAACTCGTGTAACTGTCTGTCACACGTTCTACCGTCCACAGCTTTACTTAATAAACAAATTAAGATAAAAATGAGCATCAAACAGAAATAACCTGCATACATGGGGTGTTCGAGGCGCACGGCACATACAAAACAGCCTGCAGACAGTTCAACAGGGAGCGCACAGCTCTTAAAGGGGCCACACCTTATTTCCACTCGTTACAGTAGGTGGACTGTTCGAATGCAGTAGGCTGTGAGAAAGTGAAAATGGAACTCATGAGTAGAAAAAGTGTTGTTTGGCAGTACTTTCAGTCAAAAGAAGGCAGTTAGAGTCAAGCTATATGTTCAATTTGCAATGCCGATTTGTCTCGTGGTGGCAAGGACCCTAAACAATACACAACATCGCCGCTGTTGAAATGCATAATGTTGCTTATTCTTTTTTTTTTACAGTTAAAATAAAATGAAAAATAAAATGAAAAATAAAATAAAATGAAAAATCCACGTTGTTTACTTCATTAATGTGTTTACTGTGTTAATGGACTGAGGATTAGAGTAGGATTCGGTATTCGGTTTCGGATTCAGCAGAATCTTAACCAGTGGATTCGGTATTCGGCCGAACCCCACAAATCTGGATTCGGTGCATCCCTAAATGAAAGGGGATATTATTTAATCAGAACAACCCACCCAATCAGAACCACTGTGCTTTGGGACTTACCTTTGGGTCTGGATCAGTAATATCAGAACTGCTAGTACAGTACGCTGGACTAGAGCGGGCCAACGGGGGACGGGCAACATAGAAAACTTCTTTAGATGAGGCTCGGTGAGGATGATCGCGATCCACAAAACCCCCTATTGCAGCTCGGGATGGGGGGGCTCCGCCACTGGACATGGCAGAGGTTGGAGAGGGCAGGCGAGTGATCTCGATTGAACTGTATGAGATATGAGAAAGTTGAAAAGGAAAAGAGTTTCCATGCTCATTTGCTCCAGAAGCAATATTCCATAAGACATTCACTTAAGCTCAGGGTTCCACTTTATTTCTATGGTCCACTTTAGACATTCTATAAGTAACTTGTCAACTACATGTCAACTAACTCTCATTAGAGTATTAGTAGACTGTTAGATAGAGTTCGGGTTAGTAGAATAAGTGTACATGCAGTGTAAAATAATCTTTGATACTGTATTATTTTATTATCATTGATATACTATTATAGCTTTTGTTAATATTTTGAAGTAGATTTTATTTGGATATTTTCTGTTTTCACTTTAATTTTAGTTGAAGCTTTAGTAATTTGGTCATTTTTATTAGTTTGCCTATATAGTTTGTATTAATTATTATTAATTAGTTCTAGTCATTTTAGTACTTCAAGTTAAACTAAATAAAAATGAGAAATATTGGCAACTAGCTGAAATAATAATAATTGTAATTTGATTTAATGTTTATTTTGTTTAAATAAATTAAAAAAATGTTTTAGTTAAAGTTAAAAATAATTACCCTGCTTTGACAGAAGCAGAAGTATTGAAACATTTATATTTTTAAATGACGGCAAAGACAATCCAAATGCAAAAATAGGGAAAATGAGAACTAAAAACTAAACTAAAAAAAAAAAAAAATCTAAAATACAACATATAAATAAATATTTATTTCTTTACTTGTAAGTGACTTTGCATCCCCCCAAATATGGTCATCCTCTTTTGAGGGACCCCATTTTTATATATAATATTTATATATTTTATAATATCTATACATTTTATTTAAATTATTAATTTATTTTATTTGTTTGAAAATTATTTTATATAAAATACAATACAAGATATTATAGACAAGTTGTTTCCAAAGTTAAATAATTGTCTTTCATATAGTTATTGTACTAAAACAAAAACTAAAAAAAACTATTAAAAAGTATATGTAGAATTTAATAAAAAAAGCTTAAAAACAGAAACATGAATGAAACAGTAAAGAAATTAAATCCTGTAAAGGTTTTTTTAGCACTCATTTGCATCTGCTCTCCAGTTTGTAAACCCCTGGCATAGATGCCTAAAAAAATTAGGCAAACTAACTAGATTTTAGAAAATACTCTCTTTTCCAAGGTGCCACAATGTGCCACAAATAACGCATGCATGTAAAGACCCCAGACGCTACCTGTTGAGGTCTCTCATCATGAGGTTCTGGAACTCCGATGAGATGGCCCTGTTGAAGCTGGGCCTGGAGAGCAGCCTATCTGTCTGTCTCTCTGGAGGCTGTCTGTCTGTCTGATGACTGGGCTGTCTCTGGAGGTGCGGGTTACGGAGGGCCATGCTGATGTCATTTAGAAGGCGGGGCAATGGTCCGAGTTTGATGATAGCATCCTTTGGCACAATATAAACAGACAGAAAACAGGAGACCAACCTGATGACCGATCACAAACGCAAGTAGACAATCACAACCGTCTTCATCTAGATTATCAAACAGCATCTACCTTGCTTAGCTGTGCCATGACTTCCCACAGAAGACTGTGCAGGATCGAGAGCTCCCTTCCCAAGTCGATGTAGCCCTCAAAAGCAACTGCATTGCTCACGGTATCGAGATTGGAGATCTCGTAGAGGAATTGCTGCATGGAGCCCCACTCCATCTCTAAAAACTCATTCATATAGCACATGTACTCCTCCTTATTGCCAAACCTGTAATACAGTGAAGAACTGGTAAGGACATGGGCTGATATGGTTAGTAAGAGCATAGAATGTTGCGTCAATGATAAAGACGATAACGTTCATCATCATCAGTAACAGCTGCACTGATGTTATAGCTTTGATATAGCTTAATGGCTAATGATCTGGGCTGACAGCCCTAACGCCATAACGTAACCCATAATACTGGAGCACTAAAGAGATCCCCATCACTATTGTGTCCTTAACCCACAGTTAAGATGACTGTCCCGGATCAGTTATTTTAAATGCTGAAAAGGTGATTTTAAGCATCATAATATTATAAAGTACTGTGTGAAAAATGGACGTTAATTTTGAATATTTGCTAAATATTACATTATACAGTGTTTTTGAAGTATTAGTGATTTTAAAGATTAATTTCAAGTGAGCTTTAGATATATCTATTTTTACACAGAAATAGATTATCACAAAGATCATCTAAATTTAAAAAATGGGAAAATGAGAATGCACAACTAAATATCAAATATGGATAAAAAAATTAATTAAATAAAATAATTTAAAAAAAATGATGATAATCAATATGTCCCAATAAATTAAGCATCAAAATAGATAAAATGAGAATGCACAAATATCCAGTTTGGATAAAATATAATAAAATAAAATAATGCCAGTTGATAACTAATATGGTCCCATTATATCATGCATCCCATATCAGAATGATGAAAATGAGAATGCACAATTAAATATCCGATCTGAAAAATGTTATTAAATATCGGTTGATAACCAAAATGGTCCCAATACATCATCCATCTCTAATCACAATGGTTTCCCTGGTGAAAAGACCAGCATGAATGCAAGTTACAGCAAAAATTATGACATGGTAATAAAGTTCAAAGACGTTAAAGAAGTGTGTACTGACTTTGAGAAGTTTGCAAGGTTCTGCACAACTTTGGCTATGAGGGTGAGTGTGCGTGAGGTCTGCTCATCAGGGTATTCCTGTGTGAGATTGAATAAGGATGGTGACATGACGGCTGGACACAGGAAGCGCAGGAAGAGGGAACCACTGATCAGTCGATCTGCAATGTCCTCTCTTCCTCTCTCAGCGCATCGCACACGCCAGGACGCAAAGACCTCTTTCAGTTCTCTTGGAAACGCACTGGGAAAAACAAACAATATATTTCCAGTATGATTAAAGCAGTTGGTTTGCTATCATGTTTTCACTGTCCATTCTTTTAAAATATATTAAAATATTAAAATATATAAGACTGGAAATTCATGATTAAGGATAATGTGCATCATCATACAATTTTCACCATGCAATCAATCAAAAAGATTTTTACGAAGATCTGCTATCATAACTATCATTAAAAAGTTGTTTTGCCACTTAAACTGTTTTAAAGAGTCACAGTTGTAAAAAATAACACCAATAAATGTATAATTTTTAGTGTTTGGTACACATTATTAAAAATAAAATACATTTTAAAATGTACCCATTTAAAAAATGTACTGTCACTGTGTATAAGAATTTCACTTTCCATAGAAAAAAGCAGTAAGGGGCCATTCACACAGAACAGAATTTTTTTTCCCCTCTATGTAAATGTGCTATAGTGATGTATTTGATTGCTGCATTGCATCTCGTTGTTTTTTAAAGGGATAGTTCACCCAAAAAGAAAATCAAGTCATCATTTATTCACCCTGGTGTTATTCTAATGCCAAATGCCCTTGTTTCTTTTTGGACCACAAAAGGAGTAATTTAAAAAAAAGTCCAGCTCATCCATTTAATGGCAGTGAATATCGACCAGCATCAAGATATATATATATATATATATATATATATATATATATATATATATATATATATATATATATATATATATATATTTTTTTTTTAAAGCACAAGTATCACAGAAGTGTTCTGGGTATATACAATAGGGTTTGGTAAAAAACAACAAAAATCTTTTTTTTTCTTTTTTTTTCTTCTCGGGGCAATACATATTAATGAACCTGGTATGGGGGTCTTGACCTTGGCTGTTGGTCTTCTGTGCACAGTTGTGTTGTTTGATTTTTGATTGATTGTTTTAATCACAGGTTAGAATTGAAATCCCTGATTTGTTCATCTACGTTTAAAATTGAGTGGTGCAACAACTTGATTTAAAATAAAACCCAGATCAACAAATCCTTGATAAGCGTTAAACTTTGCTTAATTGAATCCTTATGATGAGGGACATAAGCCAATGAGCAAATTTGGCCAGGATGCCGGGCACTCCTACTCTTTTTTGAAGGACATCCTAGAATTTTTCATGACCACAGAGAGTCAGGAGCTCGGTTTAAAGTCTCATCCGATGGACGTTGCTTGTTACAGTAAAGTGTCCCCATCATTATACTGGGGTGTTAGGACCCACACAGACCTCAGGGTGAGCACCTGCTGCTGGCCTCACTAACACCTCTTCCAGCAGATACCTAGTTTTCCCAGGAGGTCTCCCATCCAGGTACTAGCCAGGCTCATCCCTGCTATTCGCTGCTATTATATGGACGAGCACAAGCGGAATATGTTTTTTAAATTTCTCCTTTTTTGGTCTGAAAAAGAAGGAATGGCATACTGCATTAGAACAACACCAGGGTGAGTAAATGATGACTTGATATTCATTTTAGGGCGAACTAACCCTTTAAGATTGCGTGTCCATTTAAAACAGCTCAAGACTGAGTGAACGGCCCATAAAAGGACTGTCCTATGTCAGCTTTGTAACTAACCAATGAGAGTTGACGATTTTACAGAGTGCAAGCTCACAGCACATCCGGAGGTTGGCTTGATGTTCGGGCAGTACAGAAGGTGGAGTTCTCATTGGGTCGACTTCACAGTTCTCTTCCGACTCATACAGCGCTCGGATAAAATCCCCTAAATTCAAATGAAACCGTGTGATGTGTGACCGTACTGCAACAGAAACAACGACAACTCTCAAAACAATCTCAAAATTTGAGGAACTCTCACCTAAAACATCTTTGAGGTACTTATGTCCAATGAGTTTGAGGTACTCTTCTATGGCTTTGGTGGCCAGGGTATTCTCTCTGAAGATAAGGTGCTCTCGGTCGATAAATCGGTCCACCTCACACATTGCCATGTCTGAAAGAAAATCCTTGAGCAGAGCAAAAGAAGATACATCTGTAATGACTTTACAATTGCTTGCACATAAAAAAATCAAGATAAATCCAAATAAGTGACTGATTTGGAGTGCCCTAGATAGGCAGCAACTCTGTGTGCCAGTGTTGCTATTGTTAACTAAAGCTAGTAAAAACTGTTCTCTTTCATAGGTTCACTCAACGCTGCGTAGCTTAAGACGCATTGGAAACGCCCTCTGGTTGTGCCGATGGTCTGAAGCCCTTATAGAATCACGGCAATTCACTGGCTGATGGCGCGGGCGCCGCCCCGACGCTCTTGCGTCGTCATATTATATTAGCACGCGCGCTTCATCTGCTCCTCAGATTTCTCTGCCTTCACGAAGCGGCCATCTTAAGCCCTTCGTTCTCGGTTTTTCTGGCCTAAATAATTCGGATTTATCATCAGCATTCTTCATCTGCACTTCAGCGACTGCGAATAGTGGAACTCAGTTCTCCTTGCGGTGAAGTGCCATGCGTTGACTTTATTGCGAACGACGACCCTCACAGTAAGTGTGTTAAATGTATGGGTTTTTCACATGCGCGCGAGGCTGTTTTAGGCTTGTCTAAATGCAAGTTTTGTGACAATCTGCTTCTCAAAACCCTCCGCTCTCGGCTTTTGAGGAGTCAGATCATGGAAGCAGCCTTTTTCCGCGCGTCTAACAAACGCGGCAGCCGCTGACTGACGCCTTTCTCCGTCGTCTGCTCCGTCGTGGAAATCTCGCCCCCTCCTTCCCTCTAAACCGTGCAGGACTACTTACGCCCTTATCGGAAAGTCCTACATGGCAGCTGGTCAGGCAGGCATGGCCCTACATACTATGGCCATCCTCCAAGCCTACCAGGCGGACTTCTTGAAGGAAATGGACGAGGGAACAGGAATTACGCCAAAAGCTGTCAAAGAGCTTCGTAAGGCCATGGATCTGGCCTTAAGAGCCACCAAGCACATCGCACGCGCTATAGGTCGTTTTATGGCGGGGGCGATTGCTGCAGAGCGCCACCTATTGCTCAATCTCACGGAGATCCGTGACAAAGAGAATGTTTTCCTTTTGGACGCCACAGTTTCTCAATCTGGACTGTTTTGGGAGGCGGTCAACACTGTGGTTGACAAGTTTCGGGCTCCAAAATCCCAGTCAGCTGCCCTCAGGCAGTTTATGCCCAGAAGGGCTAGGGAATCCTCTAACCCCTCTCCGGCTCAACCCAGAGAACGTTCGTCTCATAGGCCGGATTTTGCTGCTAGGAGAAGTAACTTGGCTCATCCCCCACCTGCTACGGTTTGGGGAGCCCGCGGTCACCCGTTTCCCCGCCAGCGACCACATAAGCGTCTGGAGCTGAAGCGGTCTAACAAACCCTTCGCTCCAGCCTCCTCGAATCGTTCCTGACCCGCAGGTCAGAAAAAGAAGAGCTTCCCCCGATTTACGAAGTTGGGACAGACCGCGAAAGCGTTTCTGCCCACCTCTCACTTGCTCTCCTTCTCTAAACCTGTCACTTTCGCCACCCAGCGTGTTTCGAAGTGCAGTTACTACTCGACCTCTTTCAAACCGTCTGGCGCCCTTGCCTCCGACGCATTTGATACCTGCCGCTCTCATCCTAGGAGACACTTTCGGTTTTCCTCAGGAGCAGGCAGACCCTATGATCTTGATCAAACAGGCAGTGGTACCTCCCACTACATGTCAGGACGTCAAGTGCTCTCTTTCACGTTGGACCACGCCACCCCACAGGAGTCAGCGCGTCACCCTAACACAGGTATGTCCGCCGCATTGCAACCCTCCACTTCCTCTATCTCATTTCTTTCAAGAATGGAGGCGTCTGCCAGGGGTATCGCCTTGGATCCTCTGCACGGTTCGGCTACACACTTCAGTTCTGTCGCCTGCCCCCTTGCTTCAACGGAGTCTTTCCAACTGTAGTCAACAGCGCCTCAGAGGCTTCTGTACTACAGCAGGAGATTTCGTCCCTTCTCCTCAAGGGAGCAATAGAAGAGGTTCCTCCGAAGGAAGTCGAGCAAGGCTTCTTCAGCCGTTACTTCTTGGTCCCGAAAAAGGGCGGAGGTCTGCGACCAATACTAGACCTGCGCCGGCTAAATTTCTCCCTTTAAAAAGGGAAATTCAAGATGTTGACGCTGAAAGCTATCGTATCTCAAATTCGAGCAGGGGACTGGTTCGTGACAGTAGACCTGAAGGATGCATATTTTCATATTCAGGTCGTACGGCGACACAGGAGGTTCCTCAGGTTTGCCTTTGGAGAGAGGGCGTACCAAATAATTACGACGGACGCCTCTCTGACCGGCTGGGGTGCGGTTTTCGAGGGCAGGCCAGCATGTGGGGTCTGGACTGGAGAGACTCTCTCTTGGCACATAAACAGCTTGGAGCTGAGAGCTGTTTCCCTGAGCTTTGGTCTTCCCACTGACGTCCAGGAGACCATTAAGAGTGCGAGAGCCCATTCCACGAGAAGGTTATATTCATCCAAGTGGAGGGTTTTTCAGTCATGGTGTTCGACACACGCTACAGACCCAGTCAGCTGCCCAGTCGGTTCAGTGCTTGAATTCCTACAGGAGAAGTTTGCTTCTGGAGCGGCCGGTACTACTCTGAGAGTGTATGTTGCCGCTCATAGAGAGACGGATGAGATCCCCCTAGGTAAATTGAGGTTAGTCTCAGCATTTATGTGTGGGGTTAGGCGCCTGAAACCAGTACGCTCCCCTGGAATTCCCTCTTGGGACCTGTCAGTCGTCCGGGAGGGCTTAACGGAGACTCCCTTTGAGCCTTTAGAGTCAGCTCCAGAGCGGATTCTGAATCTCAAGGTTACTCTTTTGTTAGCCTTGGCTTCTTTGAAGTGGGTGGGGGATTTGCAAGCTCTTTCTGTTGGCAAGACTTGTATAGACTTCGCTCCTGGTCTTGTCAGGGTGACTTTGAGACCGAAACAGGGATATGTGCCCAAAGTATTGTCCACAGCATTCCGGTCTCAGGTTATTAACCTTCACTCTTTCCATCCTTCTCCTTTTGTCTCTGAGGAGGACAAGAAGCTTAATTTGCTCTGCCCTGTCCGAGCATTGAAGTTATACGTGGATCGCTCTGGCGGTTGGAGAAAATCCAACCAGCTCTTGGTATGATTTGGTGCTGGCCGCCGCGGGCTTGCCGCATCAAAGCAGAGAATTTCCCACTGGGTTACATAGGCTATTTTACTGGCATAGGAGGTGCGCGGTATGCCTTCCCCTCTTAGCATCAGGGCACATTCCACCAGAGGCGTGGCTTCCTCTCAAGCACTTTTTAGAGGTGCCCTCCTGGAAGACATTTGTGTCACGGCAGGCTGGTCCTCTCCGCACACTTTTGTCAGATTCTACAGTTTGGATCTTGACATGACTCCAGGTTCCCAAGTTTGATCTGCTTGAACCAGTCGTGTGAGTTATCTGGTCTTTGTACTAGTTACGGCAGCGCTTAGCTTGGCATTTGGCATTGAGTTTGGTATTTCGTTTCCACTGCGTCTTAAACTACGCAGCGTTGAGTGAATCTATGAAAGAGAACGTCTCTGGTTACTGATGTAACCTATGTTCTCTGAATAGGGAACGAGACGCTGCGTTCGCTGCCAAGCTCCTTGCGCTGCCGACAAGCTTCCTTTTTCGGCAGAGAAATCTGAGGAGCAGATGGTGCGCGCGCGCTAATATAATATGACGACGCAAGAACGTCGGGGCGGCGCCCGCGCCATCAGCCAGTGAGTTTGTCGTGATTCTATAAGGGCTTCAGACAATCGGCACACCCAGAGGGCGTTCCCACTGCGTCTTAAGCTACGCAGCGTCTCGTTTCCTATTCAGAGAACATAGGTTACATCAGTAACCAGAGACGTTTTCGGTAATTTAAATAAAGCTCAAATAAAATGAATGAAAAGAGGAAAAGCTTTTACATCAAATTAGAAAAGTTGCCTTGGCAATTAACTGAAGTTAAACCCATTAAGTTTAAGTACTAAAATTACTAAAACTAAAATAAAAAAACTACGTAAATTAAAGCTATATATTTAAAAAAAACAATAATGATAAAAATGAAAAAAGCACATAAAGTTATTAAAACAAACTAAATTTAAAATGAAAATAGAATATATGAAGTTTATTTAAAATATGAATACATACTATAATAGTATATAAATACTAGTGTATATAATGTATATAAATACATTATTTTAATGTAACATCTCCAAAAATGTATAAATTACACAAGATAAACAAATATTAGGCAAAATATTTCATTTTTAATAAGATGGAAAAAAAAATTCAATAATTTTCAGTATTAAATTAAATATTGGCAGGTGCTGGATTTAAAATTAGTCAAATGGTGCTGAAAACATTTGATAGGTATCTGAAAATAATTTTTCAAAAGTATATTTATAATCAACTGTAACTGAACTTGTCACAATTGCATTTTTCACAGAGTATAGACCAATTTCGAGCCGACGTCACAGTTACGGCGCTAGCTGGAGGCAAAACAAAGGAGAAACTGGAAGTGGCCAAAAAAAAACAGCACAGATTCGGCTACATAATAAGGAGCTTAAATTATTATTATTATTATTAAATGTCATCTTGTTGTGTTGTTGGGTGCAAGAATCTATGAAAAATGAATATGCTGTATCTGGAATTTTTATTTCCAGAAACTATATTCACATTGTTAAAATTGCACCGTGTCACTCTTTACATTGTCGTCTTCTTGGTGCTTGCTAGGCAGAACTGCAGATCGTACCACACAAGTCTTGCACATGACCATTCATCACACAGTTATAGGCATCTGTATGCCCTCAGTTTCTTTTTCCGCTCTGTTTCTCTATCGAGTAGGTGTAGAAGTCAGGCCACTCAACCAGAGGTAGCGTAAATGTTAATCCTGTCAGATCGTCCATCCATTGACAGCGTGTATGGGTCAGCCCATCTGATTCCATCCGTTAAAATTAACTTTTGCAAATAACAATCGCGGTCCTGGACAGTGAGTAACCTTGCACATTAAGATAAAATCGGATTTTCTCCAGTCATTGTTAAAAACAATCTAACAAACTTGCAAACTAACGTTAGGGAAGTGGCCAGAGGGATCGTTCTGCCACCACCTAAGCTCCGCCCACAAAAAATCGTCACCATGTTTACTAACTGAAAAGGACTCTATATATGCTATGGTAACTTAAAATCTTACCTAGACAAGCTTTTGCATCAGGAGCATGTATCCAATGCCTTAAAATCCTTTCTAGGTAGACAGCTCACCATGATTTTGAACATACCGGTACTTACAAGCATATATTATTGAAACAAAGTCCTACCTTGGCCTTCCCTGTGCTCTGCAGGATGTGCACCAGAGCACAGGCCACTTCCTCTTTGCTCTTGACGCTCAGCAATGGCTCCAGAACCGCACACAGCGTTCTGTAGTTGTTGGTGACATACTCTGCGAACTCTTTATACAGCTCCATTGGCAGGATGCTCATGGTCTGAAAGCGTGACTTGAGCCGCAGGGAGGCGTTGATGATTTTGCCCCCTCCCACACCGCCACCCTTGGCCAGGACGCTAGGCTGAATGACGGGGTACCATTGCTCCACAAACTGACGACCAGTGATGCTGGAAATGGGGATGCTGACTAAGCCCAGGTATGTGCTCTTTTCCTGTTATGATGAAGGAAATGGACAAAGAATTATGATGATCTCGATCTGTCACCTTAAAATAGCAGGATGCACCCCTTCTTCGCTAATAAAAGGCTAGCAACATTAAGCTACAAAAAAAAAAAAAAATACCGGCAATGTCTTTTTAAAAAAAATAGCCAGTTACCATGAAGCATTATTTGCTGCTTGCTATATGCTTATTGTAAATGCATGTATCTGGGAATTTGTTTTGTAGAGTCTATTGCAGGGTTCCTAAAATCCGGTCCTGGAGGGCCACTGCCCTGCAGAGTTTATTTCCAACCTTAATCAAACACGCCTGAACAATCTAGTCAAGGTCTTCAGAGTTACTAGAAAATTGCAGGAAAGTGAGTTTGATCATGGTTTGAGCTAAACTCTGCAGAACAGTGGCCCTCCAGGGCTGGATTTGAGGAACCCTGGTCTATTGGATTCAATATAATTGGATTACATAATTTATAAATAATATATACTACATACTGTTAAAATATTCTCTATATATTTAATAATATATATATTTATATTGTTTACATTAATATTAGCATAATGTATCCTTTTTTGAAATAATACTTCATTTGTAAATAATATATATATATATATATATATATATATATATATATATACACACACACACACACATATACATACATTAACTATATATTTTAATATTTTTTGATAATATAAATGTACATTTTATAATATTTTTTTTTTTATCATACTATTTAACAAATCTGTTTGTGGATATCTAGTTTACTTGCTACCAAAGAAATCTTTTATATACTTGATGTCACTAATCAAGATATTTGTATGATAGTGTGCCATTACAAAAACACTAGCCTACACATCTAATGTATGAACAAAAAGCCACAAAACTCAATTCTATAAGTATTCATTTGGAGTTGAGTGTCAAGCAAAAGAGCATGAGGTGGTCTTTTACCTTGCGTCTTTTTTTATCTGTCTCTTTGTAAAGATGAAGGCGGAGGCTGCGGACAGCTGGCAGGTTGTTGAACTCAAAGTGCTCACCCCAGAACACCGTATCGGTTCGGGGTTTGCTGGTGGTGCGGGCGTAAAGCATATCATCCAAGCACAGTTCACAATAATAGCGCTTTTTGGGTGGGAGTTCACGGGCCTCGATGATCCACAGCTTCAGAACATTGTCGACGCGTCGACTGTTGTCCTGAGTGAGGGAAACAGAATCATATTTGCATCATATAGAAGCTATAGGTGGTGAGAGGGTTTGCAGAACTTTAAATGTGCTGTCAATCATGCGGACAGACACGAGAGATTGCAAGTTTGAGGGTGGCAGTGCTTTAGAAAGGATAATGATTTGAATTACTGTTAGTCTAACACCTAGTGCATGTCTAAAGTGCTGGAGTGGTCATAGACAATGATGTTTCAGAGAAAGATGAGTCATTCAGACTCATCAAAATGGCCCTGGAACATTAGTTCTCTACTGGCATTTATAGTTATATACCCTTAAATACAGATTTCAAAAGCTCCAGCCCTTTTATTAAAAAATACAGTGACGTTAATATGCTACAGTGATGGTCTCTCAGGTGGTAATACTATGGTATATATTTATACCATGTTACTGAAAGATACCATATTCATATACAGTACCGTGGTACTCCAAGGTTCTTCAAAGATAGTTTTACATAGCCAAACTGATAAAAAGCAACCAATCACAGTTCATTCTGTTTTTGCATGCTGTTCATAAGCGGGTAAATCTGTAATCCATGACATTAGACAAATTGATTATGCAGAAATGCATCAAAATAATGTTAATTCAGTGTACCAAAAATACAGTGGAAAAATGTGTGATCTGACTTTCTCCACATCCTGAAATAATACATTTAAAATATAAATTGTATTCATATTATAATTAGGGACCAAGCACCGAAGGTGAAACTGAAATCATTGGCGTTCTTCTTCTTCTTCCTTCTTCCACTCTGGAGGTCTATGGCAGCCCATAGAACCGCTAGCGGGAAAGTTATGAAATTTGGTTCACAGATAGAGGATAGTCTGACCTGTCACCATAGCAAATTTGGAGTCTCTAACTCAATCCCTCTAGCGCAGCTAACTGTCCAAAATTTCACTCATGTTTACGCTAATAACTTTTGAACTGTACGGGCTAGAAACAAAATTGCAACCGATGACGTCATTTTCCGTCATGAAAATCTTTCCAGCATTTTGAATTCTCAGAGAACTCTACTTTTTCGAACTCCTCCTAGGCCGTTGCTCCGATTATCACGAAAATGTAACCAGATCATCTTCAGACCATGTCGACAAAAAGTTATGGATTTCATGTCGATTCGTCAAGCAATTTTGACAATAATGGCTGTATGTTGAGTTATTTTCAGAGGACAGTAAATATATACTGCTATACACGCAGCACATTGACTACTCTAAAGTTTGATTTCTATAGTATTGTCCCTTGAGAAGATATACTAAAATGTTTGCTGAAATGTGAGGGGTGTACTAACTTTTGTGAGATACTGTACATTAACATTATTACATAATATGTACTAATAAAGTGGCAGTTCTGATCATGGATATCTACTTTACTTGATACTAAGTGTCTTAAAACTTGAATATCTTTTAAGGCATTTGTGAACACATGGTGATGATTTTACACATTCACATAAAACAGATTGTACCTTGTAAAGGTGGACTGGTAAAAATTGTGCCACCCAAATCCCAGAAGTAAATTACATAACAATTCTGATTAGAGCTTTCCCATTTTGACGGTCAGTGAACAGACTGTGACTCCATCTGTGACTGTAAAAGAAACTAAGGTAAAAGTAAACGTACCCATGGTACCATATGTTCAAATTGTGTATTTTGCCAATGGGTGCTTCATTGGTTTGCTATGAACTACTCAGCTTTTTCTTCGGAAACTTCTTAAACTAATCAGCTAATAAACCAAACTAATGAACACCCTTGGTCTGTCCTCATTTATTGTAATATTGACAACGCATCTGTTGCAAGACTGAGCAGGCTGATCATTTTTGGACGCCTGTGTCATGTTCTCCACGATTCAGCCCAAAATCCCGCTGCCTGAACATCTGGACGAGTCAATCCATACTGCTCGTTTCACTGAGATGCGTTTTAAAGCCTATCCATCCAAAACCATAACAACAGACACAGCCGACATGAGAGATAATAGATGTCTGAGAAGGAACATTCAGTATTCTGCATTGGGATACATCTTAGCATACCAGATAAAAAAGGAGTTTGTTTCATTATGTGGTAGAACAGCACATGGAAGCAGTTTGAAGTTCATTTGAGACTCCTACAAACACCAGTAGAGGGTAAAAGGAGTGTAAAGATGAAAATGACAGAAGAGGTTGTTACTGAAGTAGATTGGTGCAGTCATGGAAGAAGAGGAGAGAAATAGAGAGTTCCTCTTTGCTTTTTCTTCTTTACACTCACTTTGTTTGGTTTGACAGCTCTCTGTAGATTCTCTATCCATTTGTCTCTCTCCGCAGCCGAACGACAGGCAAAACACTTTGTTCCTGAAGCAGTTGTCACCTAAGGAAAGGAATAATGAGTTTCACTATTTCAACCATCAGTGTAATTAGAAGAAAAAAACAACAAAATTCCACAGGGCACTGGGGCTAATATAGTCATGCATTAAATGCATTAAAGTGAATTGTGTGATTTCTATGCCACGAGTGGCACAAAAAGGAAATGTAAAACATCTGATAGACATGGTTAAGTTGTATGTACCATTCAGAACTGAATTGAGAATGTCTTTTAAATTCTATTTTAATACCTGAATTTAAAATGAATTTTAATTCAGGTAGCAAACAGGATGCAGAATTGTTAGTTGGAAAAATGTGATGATAGAACGATAGACAGACAGACAGACGGACGGACGGATGGATGGACGGATGGATAGATAGATAGTCACTGACGGTTGAGGGAGCAACATATGGTTTAAGAAATGTGAACACTAAGTGTGTGAACATTTGAACAGGAAAATGTGCATAAATTCGGTTATTATTTTAAATATGTACATTTAAAACAGCTCTATCAGAACTGTATTAAATGAAAAAATAAAATGCAATTTTTTAATAAACATCTCATCGATTTTCTAAGCATGCAAGTTATGAGTCTGAAGTGTATAGTTTGCTATAGGTCACCTCAAAACAGTACTCCTGTCCCAGTATACTGGAGTGAACAGGCTTGATGATCGCATCTTCATCAAGTGTCAAATCCAAGGCCTCGGCTGCGCTGCTGGGAGACAGCAAAGACTCATGGGAGTGCGATTCTTTGAAGCTCTGCATCAGACGAGTCCTGTGAGGGAGCAATAACAGCATATCTGAGAGAAGAGGCTCACAGGTTGCACTTACATCACACGCCTACATGACGAGGTCAGTATTTCATTTGACATTACAGAAGTCTGGTTTCTTTGGGAGTTCTTTCTTAGTGGTTTATGGACAACGACATCAGCCTCTATCATCAACCGTGAAGGTTTAATAAATATAAATCATGAGGTTTTGGGAGAATTTACTAAGAAGAAGGAATAGTGTTGAACGCAATTTGCACATCATGATTTTCGTTGTTGAAAATGTTGAAGATGCAATTATACTGCTTATCCATATTCTTTTTTTTCCTTTGATAAATAAAAAATTTACACAATCATCACTTTTCAATAAAATTGTTTACACCTGCTTTCCTTAGTTTACTAACTTTCAAACTTAGTAAACCCCAAACTTTCAAAGTTCAACATTAAAAATATTACGTAAACAAATATTTTTTCATAATACAGTAAAAAAAATCTTAAATTCTCAATTTAAGAAAAATCTTAAATTCTCTAGGTGGATTTGATTTCAGTGCATTTTGCACTTGGTTAAACTGGATTGTAGGTAATTAGCAAATAACATGAGGCGTTTAGTGTATAGTTTCGTGAATTTGTCCCTTAATATGATCTTAAAAAAGTGAGAATGTTTTCTTTCATACACAGTTTTTATACACAAATATGAGCACATTTACACTGCATAAAAATGTTATTTAATAATAATAATATACTTAAATTATCCTGTTTATAAATATACTGATTCTTAATATTGTTCACACCAAGACACTTTTAAAGCCTGCTAATACAAGATATAATAAAATAATAATAATAAAATGTTCAAAATCATTACTTCAATAAAATTCTATTTCCATCTACTTTCTGTAGGTGGAAAGAGTTCAGTGTTAAAAACAAACAAAAAAAATCATAAAAAAGTACTAAAATCAAAACATTGCAAAACATTTTTTGCACTTGGTTAACCTGGATTTTATAGAAGATTGTTTCAGCCACTGAATAAAAATAAAAAAGGTAATTGCGACTTTTTATCTCACAATTCTGACTTTTTTCTCGCAATTGTGAGTTATAAATTTAGAATTGTGAGATATAACCTTGCAATTCAGAGAGAAAAAAGCCTTTTTTCCTTAAAACAGACTTTATAACTCACAGAGTAAAAACAAGCTTCTATAGGCTTGTGGGTAATTAACGAATAGGAGGAAAGTTTTTCCCCTGAAATAACATGAGCGAACGTGTCGTTAAGTGCATAGTTTCATGAATTCGAGAAATCTTAAAAGTGAAAAAGTCTTTACTTGCATCCATTCTAATCAGTCTCAGCACAAATGCGAGCACATTTACACTACATAAGAACATACACCTTTACCCCACTGTACCTACAAACTCCCACACACACTCACTTCGCAGTTTAGAGCCACAAACCCTTAAAAGAGCTGAAGAGAAGATTGACAAGCTTATCGAGAAGTACAATTATATAAATATCAAGAGAAAAAGTGTGATAAATTGTTAGATCCCTACTAGTGATGTATCGCTTCTCCTGCGTCTTCGGAGAATCACTGTATATGTATACATACAGCCTCACAGAGTTTAGTGCATACAGTGTGGGAGAGAGGGAGAGACCGAGCGAAAGAGATGGAAGGTATAAAAATAGACCCAAAGGAGTGAGTCAGAATGAAAGAAATGATAGAGCGAGTGGAGGAGGGAGGGAGTGAGAGAGAGAGAGAGAGAGAGAGAGAGGGGGGGGGGGGGGGAGAGGGGGGGCAGTGAGTGTAGTGAGACAGTGAGAAACTTCTCAGAGGAAATCAAAATGTTACATAAACCATGGGAACTGAAAGAAATAAGACAAAGACAGACAGACCGAATGAAGGACAGAGATCCAGCAGTAACAAGAAGACAACAGAGGACAGAGATGAACTAACGACAATTCTGTCATCATTTACTCATTGGAGATGTTAAGCGGAATGTCCAAGCAGCTTTTGTCCATACAACGAAGGCATATAGTGACCAATGGTGTGTCAAGCTTCAATAAAAATAACATTAAAGCACCATAAAAGTATTGTAAATGAAGTCATGATGCTTAGCTCTCGATTCTCGCTAGGTTTGGTGTAAATATTGATGTCAGTAGTTTTGATCATCTAAATGCAGCCTTGTCTTCTAATAGCATTTTTGTCAATTATATTAGAATGAAATCTCAAACTAATCAGCAAACTTGTATGTTTAAAATGTACTGTACATTTACTTTTTTTCACATAACATCCATCTTCCATTAAGTTTGGTTTTTCAGCAGGTGAGGAGACTCATGTGCAGGAAGCTAGATGAAAAAAAAAAGGGATTATTCTTCTCAGAAAGCAATGTACTTAGTAACTGAGACGGACAAAGACATACATTTCAGTCTGTTCATCGCACAAAGCTATCATACAAGACACTTTTCAGGAGCTTTTATTGAGCCTGACAAGATAAATTATTTCGTTTGCATGGAAAATAACAGCTTGGACATTTCCAAAGACCCTCATTTTGGGTTTGGAACGACATGAGGGTGAGGAAATTATGACAGAATTTGGACAAAGTATGTCATTCACAAACTACACAAACAAGCTTTTGGGACGCAGTCATATTGCTGGCATATTGGATTTGTGGATTTAAATCCACAATTACATCCCAAAATTTAAGGGAGCAGAAGAAACGATGTCTTTCCATGAGATACTGTTCACAGCGCTGAAATTCCGCACCGCACACTGTCACTCCAGCTGTTAGACTCCATTTGTGCGTCACACGACAATCCAGCTCACAACGTTTCCAATTAAGGGCGGAATCAAACGATTATATGAAAGCGGAGTTGTCTGTTTGAATTACTCAAAACGGCAGCACGGCCTTCATCTCAAAGATACAGCACAGCGGAAACCTTCTCTTTGAAAAGGAAACGTCACTGGAGCACTTCCCTGTCCAAACTGAGCAAGAACTTCAAAAACCACAACCTGCCTTTTCCTCAAAGAACACAGGCTGACCGTGGGTGAGCTTAGAGCTCGGAGCATGAATAAATGAATGAAAAAACCATTAAAAGAGCACCTCAGCACCTGTCTGGATGCTTGAAGAAGAAGAATAAGGAACCAGAGGACGTTGCAGATATTAAGAGATATTAAACTGGAGTGCAAACCGCCGTTTAATGGAGCAGTTCATCCAAAAATGATGATTCGCTGACCTCTATTTATAACGATTTTATTTTCATTCTTTTCTGAAACACAAAAAGACTCATGCACTATAAACAAATTACTTAAATTTCAGGTCAGGAATTATAGTGCACCGGTCATTTGATTGTTTTTTTATGATGCTTTAATGGTGCGTTTTTGGAGTTTAACAGTATAATTCACCACCAAACCATTAGAAAAGTGAAGTGTTGTTGTTTCACAGAAAAAAGAAAAGAAAACAGGGTGTCATTTTTGAGTGAACTATCCCATTATGACAATATGTACAATACTGGAATATTATGACACAGCACTGTTTCAGGATGAGTTTATGGAAGGAAGAGTTTGGACGGTACCGGTCCTGATCGGCGCTGCGGAAACGAGGGAGGATCATGTGGCGGAAGCTGCTGGTTCGGTCCAGTTTGGGCTGACTCTTGGCACGTTTAATGGACCCCTTCAGTCTTCTACTGAGGAAACTCTGAGAAAAATAACAGACTCAGAATTAATATGCATGACAACAGGCAACACACCTAAGGAATTGATCATTTGGATTGTGTAGTCTGACACTTGAAAACGTAATAATAGGCAATGTTTGCTCACATGATTTAAGGACATGCATTTTTTTTAAAACCTTTTGAGGACTAAAAAAAAACATCTAATCATATAAAACGCAGTGTGCAGGCATTTATACTTATGTAAAATATTTTAACATTGAAAAAATACATGTTTTATCTTTACCAAGCCTGTGTAGAAATTACAAAAAAAATTGAGTAAAGTATAATTGTTATCATTTATAATTTAATTTTCTTTTTTTCCTTTGTTTTTTTATTATATATAATTTTTTTTACATTATTAATTATATGTATTGTTTTATTAAAACATAATTGGAGTGAAGTAAAAATGTTGCATTTATCTTTAAAAAAAGTATATATATATATATATATATAATTATTTATTATTCTTATTATTAATAATATAAAATATTATAACATTTTAAAACATTTTCTATTCTTATATATTATTTTATTAAAATGACAAAAATGTAGTTGTTTATATATAAACATTAAACAATATTTTTTATTATTAATAATATAAATTATTATAACATTAATTAGATGAGCAGATGTAAAATTGTGGTGCAACTGACTGAAATTGTATTCCATTGCTCGTGGCAAAACACTCTGGCAATGTTGCACTATCCACAGTCAACCAATAGTGGGAAGTATTGCTTCATAAATATATCCCGACGCCTACAGTAAGAACAGACTGGCAACAGCAGGCAAGAGGTTCACGCCACAGCCGAGTAAAATCATGTCAAATCTCACTGTGTACGTAATGCGTTCATAAGACGTGCAATATAAGATACAACCTGAAAACACAACTCATCAACCGAAGAATGTTTAGACACAGTAGATGAAGCAGTGAAAGCTCATTTGCTCAGTGATAATTACAGTGTAAGGCAGCAGTGTATTGATATTCCTCAGACATTGTGTTTAGTGGTTTAATATGCACTACAAACCCTTAGTATTAAACGTATGCAATTAATTAAGCCCAAATTGCTCAACCAACTAAAAATTTTATTCAACATTTGTTTCATGTGCTATCTACTTTTTATTTTGTAAAGTTTATACTTACAAAGAAAGCTCAAATAAAAATTTTAAAACCTTCCATTTATATAGTGGCATTTCATTTACACAGATCCAAAGCCTAAAACCTGTATACCTGAAACTTTGTAAGCAACCATATTGCAACTATGGTTAGAAATTAACTTTTTTTTAAATTAAAGGTGTAGAAAGCCATTTCTGAGAAACCCTGTTGATATTTGAAATCAACCCAAACAAACACAATGGATTCGCTTCATTGCTCTGCACCCAAAATAACAAACACACAATGCAAGAGTGGATGTCCCTATAGCTAAAGCGAAGCAAATAAATACTTCATGAAAAATACAGTGAAGATGACGAACAAATGACAAGGAAGAACAAAAAATTTAACACACAGTACACAAGAGTATAGCAAGAGTTTGTTGTTAGTCGCCAGCAGCACACCAGCTCCAGACAAACAATGAAACTCAAAACTGTCCTGTTACTATAGCTAACATTACAGCAACAGCATATCTTGGTTCTGTGAAACAGCAAAACCAATGTAACTCACGTATGGAGCAGAAACAACGCAATCTTGGCACCCATTTTCAGGCCTTCCCTCTTAAGTCTTTGATCTTGCCTGATCAAAACCCTCCCTTTTCCAGTGATATTCCTCTGACCTTTTCTCTTTTGTAATGTCTCTCAGACATCTCTCTTTCTACACTGTTTCTTTAAATCTCCCTATTGCTCACTCTCTCTCCTCCCCCATGATCACATCATGAGTGGACTTTGCTGATTGGCTCACTCTCTCTCCTCCCCCATCATGAGTGGATACACTCCCTATTGCTGATTGGCTCACTCTCTCTCCTCCCCCATCATGAGTGGATACACTCCCTACTGCTGATTGGCTAACTCTCTCCTCCCCCGTCATGAGTGGATACACTCCCTACTGCTGATTGACTAACTCTCTCTCCTCCCCCATCATGAGTGGATACACTACATACTGCTGATTGGCTAACTCTCTCTCCTCCCCCATCACGAGTGGATACACCCCCTACTGCTGATTGACTAACTCTCTCTCCTCCCCCATCATGAGTGGATACACTCCCTACTGCTGATTGGCTAACTCTCTCCTCCCCCATCATGAGTGGATACACTCCCTACTGCTGACTGACTAACTCTCTCTCCTCCTCCGTCATGAGTGGATACACCCCCTACTGCTGATTGACTAACTCTCTCTCCTCCCCCGTCATGAGTGGATACACCCCCTACTGCTGATTGACTAACTCTCTCTCCTCCCCCATCATGAGTGGATACACCCCCTACTGCTGATTGGCTAACTCTCTCTCCTCCCCCATCATGAGTGGATACACCCCCTACTGCTGATTGGCTCACTCTCTCTCCTCCCCCCATCATGAGTGGATACACTCCCTACTGCTGATTGACTAACTCTCTCTCCTTCCCCATCATGAGTGGATACACCCCCTACTGCTGATTGACTAACTCTCTCTCCTCCCCCATCATGAGTGGATACCCTCCCTACTGCTGACTGGCTCACTCTCTCTCCTCCCCCATCATGACTGGATACACTACTAACTGCTGATTGGCTCACTCTCTCTCCTCCCCCACCATGAGTGAATACACTCCCTACTGCTGATTGGCTACAAGTGTGTTGTAGAGCTCGGTCCGATCCACTTTCGACAGCATTTCTCAGAAATGCTTCCTGTACCTTTAACAGACAACACTTAAAACAGATTTGTAAGTGCTTTTCTATAGATTACTTCTATTTTTCAAACCATTCAAAACACAGTGAGCCATTAATTATGTCAAATACTCAAACTAAATTATACAACAAATTATACAAACTAAATTATACAAGGAGGATTTACAGCCCCTATATTTTAATTATCTGGGGCATTTTTTGTCACTTTCAATGAAACTGCCTTCCCCCTATCTCTGACATTCGAGTATGATTGTCGCATTTGGTTCCCTAGTGGCAGGCGGACAGAACTTTCAGATTGGTTGAAAGGCAGCAGTGACCCTTCACTTTTTCACCATGGTATAATGAATGAATAATGAATGTATACACAAAACAAATCACCGTCAGTATATCTGAAAGATAAGCATAGTGTATTTTCTAGAACTCATCAACATAAATAATTGTGTAATAATTCTAAAATTATTATTTCGGACATAATTATTTAAAACTGCCCATTTTAGAGAAATTGTGTATAAAGAAAAGTAAAATATTGGTAATTCTCACACTCTTTTTCATAGTTTTGATTAGAAAACATCACATTCAGTCTGGCAGTCATGTACGGTCTAGCCGCAAAAGCGGGTTTAAATCAGATCCATAAATTCCGCATACGAAAATGATAAGAACTCCACAGAGCTCCAATATACTGGAAATGAATGACTTCTGGTCTGCGTTTGTTAGAAGCCACCAAGAACATTCACCTCATTGCAATGCATACAACAACTAAGAACAGATGAACTCAGATTTACTCAACTAACTAAACCAGTAAATTGACTAGCGCAAACCTTAGTAATAATAATAATAATAATTTGTTACATTTAACACACCAGCTTATTGGAGGAGAGGAGACAGAGTGAAGAAGCCAATCAGTATATATGAGGATGATTAGAAGGCAAAGATGATGGACAGAAGCCAATGGACAAATTTGGCCAGGATCCTGAGATTAAACCACTACTCTTTTTCAAAGGACATCCTGGGATTTTTTATGACCAGAGAGTCGGGATCTCGATTTAACGTCTCATCTGAAAGATGGTGCTTTTTGAGAGTATAATGTCCCCATCATTATACTGGGGCGTTAGGACCCACACAGACCGCCTACAGCCCTATTTTTCCCCAGCAGGTCTCCCATCCAGGTACTGTCCAGGCTCAGCCCAACTAAATCACCCTACATGAATCATTCAAATAATCTCCTCCCATAAATTTTACGCCTGAAAGGAAACTCTTACAAATGCATATGCAACAAGGTCAGCCGCCTAAAAAGTTACTGTGTCCACTCCTTTTCAGTGCAAATTTTTCACTGTGTGTATTTAATCAATAATGACAGTAATTTTTTAATGCCAAAAGAGGGTTTGCACTGGCGTAAGCTGTTAGTAAATCTGGCCTATAGTTCTTAGTGCAATAAAAGTTAACTTAGTTTGCCACCAGAATCATAAAAACCAAATAAGATCCCCCCCCCAAAATTGTTATTTGTTATGCTTTTACAGTAGCAATGGCATTTTTGGCAGATTTGGCAAAATCAAAAGGTTACTATCGTAACCCCGGTTCTCTGAAACATCGAGTGGAGAGATCCACCTATGGGAAGGGCATCCGTACCTGACCTCTGCAGAAGCATCCAATTGCACCAAGTCTGGCTAGACAGACAGAAGCGCGCAGCCAATGCCAGGTGAGGCCACACGCCCTCCCCTACGGGTATATAACATCTGGGCGCGCTGCTAT